>OY856412.1:1232368443-1233620943 GCA_963693085.1 Alisma plantago-aquatica | reverse complement strand
CCGCCGTTTCCCCCAAAACTGCGATCAGTAGTTTCACAGTCCCCCCCCCCCAGTCCGAGAGCGGACGGACGACTGCTAGAGACCGAGCGCCGCAGACGACTGCTAGAGACCACCGCCGCCGCTAGAGACCGGCAGAGCTCACTTGCGGCAAGTTCCCCCACAAGATAGACGAAGCTGACGTTCCCAGGGGCCAGCGATCTTCAACCCTTGAGCTCACCGCTAGACAACCGGAAAGCACTGTTGCCCTCTGCTTTGAGCTCCCTTCAATCCAAGGTAACTTCTATTTACACGGAAAGGACTCATAGCCCTGACTACAATCGTCAATCTCTTGGGAAATAGATTGTACTGCAACTGGTGTTAAAAAAATAAGCAACTCAAATAAAAAGCTCCAAACATACTGGAATTGTGGAATTTCTAATTAATAGTGAATGCCAAACCTGTTCCATAACAGCACCAAAAGGAATTAAAGGGTGTTCCCCACCGGTGATAACTGCGTGCTTTTGACACTCCATGGCCGTGAGGAAGCATATAAATCATAATCCCGGGTTGGGTTCCCCTTTGAATGCTCAAAACTCCATTTGTGAGAGCTCTCTCATAGTAATCGGCATAAGAAATCTCCTTGGTCCATCTGAATAAGTTACGAGCAATCTGCAAACATTCATGTGTCCATTAGAATGTGCAACCTTTATGAGTACTTACTTGCAAAAAAGTAACAGACATTTGATTTACGATACAAAATTTACCCAGACAAACCTTACATTGTCATGTCTTCAGGTGTCTAAAAGCAAGGTGATAGGGTATCCTTACAGACCTATTAGTTAGTCAAATATCTTTCAGATATTATGGACAAGTACTAAAAATTTAGGATACCATCACCCTTCGAGGTCACAAGTTCCCAAGACTTGTAAACACCCTTAAGATAGAATGTCTCTTCCCTTCACTTGAGCCTTAAACTTCTTTCAAATGATTGATAGAACATTACATAAATAGATTTTGGTATGACATAAATCCATTATCTGACATATACTCAAGAGATAAATTAAGCACATGACGGTTAAGCAATATACGCAAAAGGCTTAATATAGAATCGGTTTCTACATGGATAGGGTTCTCCAAAATAAAACAAATTAAAATTCATAATTAGATGACGACCAATAAATTCATGATTATTTATAGAATAGTCTATCTGACATCTAATTGGAGAATTCAGTACAGGTCAGGCCTAACTAAGCTGCAACAGCAATAGGAGTTGGTTGCTCAACTGACCAGCTGGAGAACATAAAGATAAAGGCAAAAAATGAATTCGGTCATTACAATCAAGGGAATCCCTAATTTGTATGGTTCATGCACACCGTATTAGATGTGTCCTTTTCGGGAAGTATTGTGTCATGCTTCGAAGCATTCTACTGTCAAGGGTTGACCTCATTATACTCGCAATTTAACCGGAAGGACTAATTTTATTAGTGTCACGTCAAAGAACAATATTTAAGCCTTTTCTGTAAATCAATTGAAAAGGTTAGTTGATTCGTGTTGGTGTCCTAGGCCCAATATCAAGGTCTGTATCTGGAACTTATTTGTAGAGCTTTAAGGTATAGGATAGATAGCTAGGATGGTCAGCATTTACTTCTTTTTAGATATTTATAACTTGTTATAAGATATCTAAATTACAACTCGTTTGTGTAGCCTGTGCCCTACTCATTACAGATGCAGTAGCCCAACATTATTTAATACCACTACCTGATAACATTTTCATGTCCAGAAGGATTCAAATGTACTAAAACACATGCTGAGTTGAAACAGCATTACATATGAAAAATACCTTGAGCATGTTATATGTGGTGCATGATTCTTCATTTTCTGTCTGAAGTGTATCAGCTAAGCGCTTTGGATTCGACCTGAAAATTATAAGCAATGAGCAACTTATGCGATTCCAAGGGGAAAATAGGCTTCTACTGTCTGCTTACCAAAATTCACGAACGGATGTTCCGCCTGTTGTATAACTGTGAGAAGAATTGACAATATCCATAAAGAATGTTCCTATGTCCTGTCAACATGGTTCAAATTTAAACTCAAAAATCTTTCTTTGAATTTTTATGGTTATTTTGAAATGGAAATTAAGAAAAGGGCGTCAATTGGTGTCATTTGTTCTGAGTTAAAAACTAAAAAGAAAAATTAATATTGTATTACAAGATGTGGGAAAATGGGTTTGGCTAGTATAAAAAAGCTACAGTCTACCAACCACCTAAAGGTTGTTTGAAGGCAAATTCCTACACACGGCCTTTTACTAGATCACTGTGTCCTTCATCCTTCTTGAAAATAATTAAATAAGAATATACTCATATGAACTTAGAGCCCAGCACCACAGAGATTTTAGTAACATAGACCTAAAAGTTGCTCCAAAACTCTTTATCTGCACCTTTTCTTCTGCCAAAATTATCTAGTTCCATGACAACACAGCTCAATGACCACAAGCATGACATCCATGCCCATGGCCTCATCACTGCACAAGAATTCACATCCAATCCATCAAATAGTGCGTTGGAAAGGTTCCTTACCACCAGTGTAGTTCTAAGCCTGTCAAGATGAATGAAACTAGCAGAACCAGAACATAGAGTCCATCCACATACTTTTTTATTCAGAGCACATTAAAAAAGGCATGCAGTGTTGCCAGGTTATTAAGGTTCCCTCCATATCATCATGGACACTGTTGAGACTGTTAAGAGTTAAATAGTTTATGGGTTTATGTTTTAATCCGCCTAACTATGCTGGCCCATTAGGGTTTGGATCCAAGTTTGTATTTGTGCCCCTTCTCTGCTCCTATATATAGGATATGGTCACCATCACAAGAGATGTGTTAACCATAACTCAACCACAATGGATAGTCACCAGCACAAGAGATACGTTAACCAATATTACCAAATTGAAGCTTTTCAGAGAATTTGGAGGACATCAATGTGCACCTAAGCAAGGGAAAGCATCCCCAAGTACCATGCAATGGTGGATGAACTGGTTTGCAATAAAGAACCAGTAAAACTCCATGACTAGGAAGGGAAATTTACTTGAAAAGAGAAATGCCAAAAAATGGAGGAGAAGAAGAAAGATGCCATTTAACAAGGTAATGGTGGCAGACCTCGTACTAACTTTAGTTTTACCATTTCATTCTAGACATTTTGGATACTTTCACACTCATAAAGAACAAGCTTTAGAAGATATTAGGTTGTAACAGTATGTATCGTTCTATCAGGTATGCACATCTGTGTAATTAAATATATTTATTTTGTGTCTATCACTTTATATATATTTATGGATTTTCCAGATACTTAAAAACCCAAGATCATAACGACAATGAGCATGCAAAAAGAAGGCAAGACTACAGTTCTTAAGGAAATTGCTATTAAATACCCAACATGGGGCTGACATAATAACTACATATACATGATATCAACCTCATAATACCAACGCTAGAATGAACAATATAGAAATAGAGATTAAACTGGCGGCCTGGCTGCGTAATAAGTCATAAGATAAATAAATAGTATAACGGCTTGAAGTTCCTTCTACAATCAGGGTTCACTAAGAATTTAGCAAATTAAGTGCAAAGATTTGTTTAAGCTAGTGTTGATACAATTAGATGGAAACTGGATTGTGGGTTATACAGTTTGTTTATCTTAAATTTTACTAGGACCATGACCATCTAGTGGCCTCCTATCCTATGTATGGTCTATGATTCTTATCTGGTTTTACCTAAGTATGGTGTAGGGCTCCCTTTATTGGAGGGTTGTTTGCAACTATGCCTTGTTTGCAACTATGTCTTCCCTACAAGAACTATCCACATATTTGTACTCACCCCTTTTATCGTTGTGCAGCAAAGAATCGAAAGTGGATGTCTTCAAATCTCTTATCTGAAGAGTATGAAAAAGGAGTGGATGAATTTGTAAGGTGTGCAATTGAACATGCAGGAAATGATACTAGACTTCTTTGTCCTTACACAAAGTGTGATTTCGGTAAGAGGATTAACAAAGACGCATTGCGTCATCACTTATTTCGAGACGGAATTGATACGACTTACACACGATGGATACATCATGGCGAGAGGGAAGATTTTCATATTGTAGATCAGAGTGAACAATTTGAGGGAGGCGAAGGAGACACATTGCAGGACATGGCTTACAATGTAGAAGAAAAGATACGAGACTGTCCTAAAATGTTTGAAAGGTTAATGACTGACTCTGAAACACCATTATACAATGGCTGTGTCAAGTTCACCAAATTATCTGCTGTTTTAAAGTTATATCACCTGAAGGCGAGCAATGGTTGGTCTGATAAAAGTTTTACGACCTTGCTACATCTCTTGAAAGATATGCTTCCCGAGGATAATGTGCTTCCTCGTCGCACTTACGAGGCAAAGAAAGTGCTTTCATCCATGGGCCTTGATTATGAAAAGATACATGCATGCTCCAATGATTGCATTTTGTATTGAAATGATCATGCTTTGAAGGACAGTTGTCCAGTCTGTGGAGAACTACGATACAAGAAGGATGGAAGCCCTAGTAAGGTGTTGTGGTATTTACCAATAATACCGAGATTTAGGCGCTTGTTCAATAATGCTGATGATGCGAAGAAGTTGGTTTGGCATGTTGAGGATAGAAAAAGAGATGGTTTTCTTAGACACCCTGCAGATTCTCCGCAATGGATGACAATCGATAATATATTTCCAGAATTTGGTGGTAATCCTAGAAACTTAAGACTGGCACTTTCTGCAGATGGAATGAATCCCCATCATTCCGGAAGTCATAGTACATGGCCTGTAATTTTGGTTATATATAATCTTGATCCAGATGTATGCATGAAATGCAAGTATATGCTTTTGACTTTGCTGATTTCAGGACCAAAGCAGCCTGGAAATGATATTGACGTTTACTTGGCTCCACTTGTTGAAGATTTAAAGATTATGTGGGACAAGGGTGTTGAGTTGTATGATGCATACCGCAAAGAGAATTTTAGTATGAGGGCGATGCTATTTTGTACGATTAATGATTACCCAGCATATGGAAATCTATCTGGGTACAGTATCAAAGGACATCTTGGTTGCCCTATCTGTGAAGACGAGACCTCTTTCTGCCAACTGAAACATGGGAAGAAAAATGTTTATCTCGGCCATCGCAGGTTCTTGCCTAAGGATCATCATAATCATAGAGTGAAGAAAGCTTTTAACGGAAAAGTAGAACTACGAAGAGCTCCACGACCATTAACCGGACAAGAAATCTTCACTAAGGTGAAATAGTTGAAAGTAAAATTTGGAAAAAAGAATAAATCTCCAATTCTCAAAGGTCTCTACAAGAAGAGGTCTATATTCTTTGATCTTCCTTATTGGAAGTCTTTATATGTGAGGCATTGTTTAGATGTGATGCACATAGAGAAGAACATATGTGATAGTCTGATTGGAACATTACTTAATATCCCATGGAAGACAAAATATGGCCTCAAGGGAAGATTGGACATGGTTGACATGGGTATTCGAGATAGATTGGCTCCACAAATGAGGGGAAGTCGGACCTACTTGCCCCCAGCATGTTACACACTTTCAAAGTCTGAGAAAGCTGTATTTTGCGGGTTCCTAAAAGGAGTTAAGGTTCCAGAGGGATATTCTTCAAACATGAGTAGATTTGTGGATATGAAAGATTTGAAACTGTTGGGCTTGAAATCACATGATTACCACATCTTAATGCAACAGTTTTTGTCATTGGCTATCCATTCCATTTTGCCTAAGCGGGTTAGAAATGCAATCATTAAACTTTGTATGTTCTTCAATGCTTTATGCTCAAAAGTCATTGACCCTGAGACGTTGGACTCATTGCAAAATCATATCATCATCACTTTGTGTCAGCTTGATATGTACTTCCCTCCTTCATTCTTTGATGTAATGGTTCATTTGACAGTGCACTTGGTTAGAGAGGTCAAACTATGTGGTCCGGTATTTTTACGTTGGATGTATCCGTTCGAGCGATATATGAAGCTATTAAAGGGGTGTGTGAAGAATAGATATCGACCCGAGGGTTGTATGGTGGAAAGCTACATAGTAGAAGAGGCTATTGAATTTTGTGTCCAACATTTATCCAATGTTGAAGCCATTGGTCTTCCTAAATCACGACATATCAGAAAAATTGATGGACAAGGCGGTACAGGATGCAAGTTTGTACGACTTTCAGCTGATGAATTACACACAGCGCATGTGTATGTCCTTTGTAATACAACCGAGGTTGAACCATATGTTAAATAACACATTGATTATTTACAAACTCGTTACCGATCTAAGAATGAGAAGGATATAATGAACTTACACATCTGTTGTTTTGCCGAATGGTTAAAGAATCGTATTAGTGAACAGATTGAGCATTCACCAAATTCTATTTCAAAGACCTTGAAATGGTTATCTGTGGGGCCTAAATCAACCGTGTTGTCATTTGCTAGTTATTTTATAAATGGATACACTTTCTATACAAAATGTCAAGATGACAAAAGCACGATGCAAAACAGTGGGGTGTCTTTGGTATCCGAAGCTTTGCACATTGCTAGTGCTAAAGACAAAAATCCAGTCTGGTGTGACATGTCCTATTATGGTGTGATCCAAGATATATATGAGTTGGACTACAACACGTTTCGGATTCCTATTTTTCGTTGCAAGTGGGCTGAAAATGATAAGGGTGTGCGCACAGAAGATGGATTGATCTTAGTGAACCTAGATAGGGAGGGATGTAAACACGATCCATTTATAATGGCATTACAGACAAAACAAGTTTTCTATGTGATAGACACAGCTAACAAGGGCTGGTTTTTAGTCTTATCTCACAGAAGAAGGCCCCATGAAGGAGATGATGATGACGATGACATCGTTTTAGAAGAAGAAACTTCTTTGTCTTCAATCATTCCATCTATGTCCGTAAATGATGATCTTGTTGTTGAAGAAGAAGAGATATGTGCTCGAGAAGATCATAATGACGGGACATTTGTTGATGATGTCAGTGTGCATAAAAATAAAAAATAGCATACGCATAAGTGATAGTAAGTATTAGCATTTTCTTGATGTGCACTAATATCTTTCTGTAATGAATGTAAATATGTCTTAAATTTTGTAAGATTTTATTATGTTGTTTTATATGCAGTTTGCTAATATTTTTTTGTACCAAATTTTGTTGTAGATGTCTTCCAATGAAGACGACTCAATGACCACAACGATTAGTAGGGGCCGTACCACAATGCCTAAAGTTTCGAGAAAGAGACGTAAAGGAAAAAAAAAATCAATTGGAATGGAATTCAGAAGGACAACCAATTGGGAAAACTCGAAACATTTTCAATAGCTATATTGGAGTCGCATCCCGAGAGCGAGTTCCAATCAACATCGATACTTGGAGTGATGTGGGAGAAGGTCTCCAGGACCTTATTTGGGAAGAGATTGAGGTGAGTATGTAGACATTAATATTTTTTGTATGAAAATATTATATTATATTTTATGTGTATGTGATTTTGTTATTTGTAGGGTGTTTTTTCGATTGGATCTGTCAAAAAGCAGTGGGTATTACAAAGAGCCAATGATAGATGGAGGCATTCAAATCTCAGTTATCAAGAAAATTCATGAGGGACGAAGATGGAAACATATGCAAACACCCACCCAAGAATATGATTTTATATCTACAGATCAATGGGAGGATTTTGTCATGAGTCGATTGACTGAAGAATTTAAGGTGATAATATAAACTAGTGTACTTTTGTTGTTTTGCTTGTAAGACATTTAAATATATTTTCATATTTATTGTTCGTAAAAATAACCAGAGAAGAAGTAAGGCTGGAAGAGAATTATCGTCAAAGAATGAGTATCGACCTAGAATTTCTCATAAGGGATATGTTGGCCTAGAGCAAGAAATTGTAAGATTTGATTCATTTTAAAGCGATTTGTGAAATTTCATATAGAGGTATAAAAGTATTGTGGTTTTATCATATTATAAACAGATCAGTGAGAATAGTTTAGATCCAGTTATTTCAAAGATTTCTAGAGAAGAATTATGGAAAAAAGCTAGAATGGACAAAACTGGTGTTGTTACTAGTGAAAAGGTCAAGGAAGTGGTGTACAAGATTGTAAGTTTAATTTTTTATCTCGTTGATTTTTCATCACAATATATAGTTTTTAATTTTTTTTACATATGTATGTTTTATATTTTGTAAGGATGCTCTATCTCAGGAAGTTTCTGAGGGACTCATTAGTGAGAAGGGATGTAATGATGTGTTAACAATGGCATTGGGAAAAAAAGATCACCCAGGACATGCGAGAGAAACCAGACCAGGAATAACAATTACAAAATATTGTCAAAGTGTGGCTCGAACAAATGATCAACCATCCCATATGCTGTTACAAATGCAACAGACCATTAAAGCTTTGGCCATGAAGATCAAGTATCTTGAAGGGAAGAATACGGGCAAGGATCTTGACAATGTTGGGGATACATACCAATACCCTACTTCCAAATCTAATTGTCCACTTGCATAATTCTCACATCTACCTGAGGTAATCAACAAGTCTGTTATGTAGTAAATGTTAGAGATAGTCATTTCTCATGTTGACAATATCTATATTTGATTTTTGTAGGGCTATCACAAGTGTATTTTGATGTTGGATAATCCATTACGTTCAGTAGCTGATGGAAGGGTGTATATATCTCATACAAATGAGCCAATTATCCTTCACAATGTGGCATTGGATCCAAAACACAAAAAAGTGATAATTGATACCCCTTTGATGCCTGAAGAAAGTGTGCCAATACCTTTAGATATGGCTGAAGTTTATCAAGTTTGTCAAGGCATAGGCACCTACCTTACTTGGCCTGCAGAATTGATCAAAATAAATATGAAGGTATATGCGATAACTTGACAGTGTTTTTATTAATTTATTGAAATGAATCATGTATATTAATAAACTATAATTTTTATTTTTATAATCATATGCAAGGAATCCCAAGACTCATTGTCTCAAAGAAAAGTGAGGGAATCAATAAGCACACAAACAGGAAATTCAAAAACTAGAAAAAATTGTGATGAAGTCTCAAGTCCCGTCAAGCCAACATGCAAAAAGCCTCCAACGAAGCTGAAACTGTTGATGGTGTATGTGGAAGATGATGAGAATCGTAACATCTCTCTTCAGATGTCTGAAGATGTAGTAGGTTACACACATGAGCTAATTATCACACCGGAATTGGTTAAAATATGCCATGATAAAGACCAACTAGAAGCCTCGCACATATCAGTGTACATAAAGTAAGTTTCTATACAAGTAATATGTGTTTCTATACAAGTTTCTATACAAGTACAAAGACTAATTATGTGTTTCTATACAAGTACAAAGACTAAATATGTCTTTTTTTGTAGGCATTTGTTCAACAAAGTGACCTCGGGAAATATATTTAATATATTTGGATTTATATGTCCACATTTTATAGATCTGTTATACAATGATAAAGTGGAGACTCGGGCGCAGTACATAGAAGATCAGTTCATTAGAGGGAAGAAACAAAGATTACAATTGTTCTTTATACCTTATAATGTGGGGTACGCATACATTTTGTTGATTGTCTGTTATTTGTTTACTTTAAATGTTGCTTAAAAATACATTAATCTTAAAATGTAATACGCATGTATGCGTAGGGGACATTGGATACTTTGTGTCTTCGACCCTATGTGGGGTAAATGCCACTATCTTGATCTGTTACGAGGAAAATTATGTGGGAACGTGGAAAAACTCATGGAGTTGTAAGTACTTCATAAAACAATTTCAATTACATAATACATGTATTGAAAGTTCCATATATAGTTACTAATGCATAGAATTCTTGATATGAATTTGAATAGGACTCATAAAGTTTATCAAAAGAGAGATGTGCAATATAGGAAGAATTTGAAATGGGAAATTATCAAGGTAATTTACCATTTTGATCCAGAAAAATACTGCTTTCTGATTCACCAATAGAAGTGTTGTTCTAGTTTCTTCAGATTCTGCTACTTTTAATAAGTTTGTAAAGAGTCTTCTTCTAGAATGTATGCATGAGTTTAATGACTGTTTGCTTGACAGTGGTCTTCTTGAATTGAATTTAAATGTTGTGTTCTAGACTTGGGATGACCACCAAAGTGACGGTGACTTTATCATTTCTAAGATAGAAGAGTGATTCATAATTTTGAGTTTTTGGCTAAATTTCTTGACTTCAAATATTACTTTCATGCTAATATCAGTATTGATAAAAAAACTAAGATGACATCTCCTGATTTGATTGTTAACACGCATTTTTTGTGTGGCAGATATACCATTCTTCTAGGCATACAGTCTACTTTTGCATGCATGGGGTAGGTGCAACTAGGTTATCTTAGACCACAAATTCTGCTGTCTTGTTATGTGTCTTCAGTTCAGCTTCAGTTTTCGAGGCTATCTTATGAACAACAACCATTAATGGGTTTATAATTAATGTCACAATGTTCAAATTAAATGCTTTTGTCTAAGTTATGTGTCATATATCAATTTTACCCTTAACTAAATACTCTTAATGCACATATTCTGCTGTTTTGATTTGTCCTCCTCAGTTTTAGTTTTAGGGGCTATGTTATGTAGGACATCAATTGATTTCTCAAGGACTTGAAGGCTTGAATCTATTCCACTGAATCTTAATTTACTGATTCCATATCTCTTACATTATTTTATAAATATTGTCTCCTGACATTTGGCACTATTATACTTAGAAATTTCCAGAAATGGAATATGTAATGCTTTATACCATAAGATACATGTATATAAGGGGATTTGATAGTTAATCATAGTAAGTATATGTACAAATCTACATATAGAGCTATATTAAAATTTGTATATGAGGGAGCAAATGTCTATAAATATCATAAAACACAATGTATATATAGGTAACATATACAGAATATTATAAAGCCAATAAGGCTATGCCTAGGCGTACTGTGCGCAAAGTTGTTATTCTATAGCATTTAAGGAAGATCAATGTAAAGAAAGATAGCATGTGAGTCAGGTGGATACACAAACAGTTTATAAACAAAACTTATATTTGGTGTTTGGAACAGTCAAGTTATCATTCTAGGTACTTCGCTCAGTTTCTTAGGCATGTAAATGATTATAAGAATTTGACTCACTATGTTATTGGAGATGGGTCAAGCACTTTTATCTGGTTAGAATCATGGACTCCTCACTCTCAACTCTACACTAGCTGCATTGGTAAGCAAGCAATGATGAAGATTGGCTTACGTATTGGTAGTAAGCTCAGCTCTATTAATTCTGGAATTCTTGGAACTTTACTACCTCAAGACTTCATGAACAACTTAACCATTTTCTAAGTAACCTCTCTACTTCCAAAGGAGGGAATGATCAACTTTTTGTCATTGGGAATGTTGTCGTTAATTTTAGGACAATCTGGCTAAATGATAGAACTATATAGCTTGTTGATGAGGTCTCTGCATGGGTATGGATGTTCAAAATACCTAGAAGATATCAAATTACTGGTTGGAAGATAGAGCATGGTAGATTACTGCCACATACAATGCGAGAAGAAGAGGTTTTTCTTCTCCCTCAATCTATTTCTTATGCAGGAACCATTCTGAAGATAATCACCATCTTGTCTTTGATTGCTCTTATTCACATTATATTTGGAATGAGGCCAAACAGGAGTTTAGCATTATAGTCATACCCAAATGCAAAGAGGACTTCCTCTATTTATCTTCTAGACATGATCATACGATTGGGTTGACTCTCTTATCTCCTACTACTTATGTTCAAAAAGAAATAACAGGATCCACGAAGAAAAAACTATGGCTGTTGTTTCTTTTTGGAAGGTCACTAAAAATGAGATCGTAGGTTTATTGCACGATTGAGGGAATTCTCCTTAAGCCTTTTGCTATGAGGTGTTGCTTATGTATGGTGAATGCTCTTCAGTTACCACTTAACAGTTTTGAGGAGCATGGCCGTTATCTGAAGCATGTTGATATGTACAATATTTGACCTTCTAGTTCCTTTGGACTTGGATACTTCTCTAATCCCCTGGTCCCTGAATTGATGCTGCTTGTCATGATATGCTGTTTTTATCTGGCTTGAATACCTCTTCGGTACTTTTGGAAACTCTGTTATCTGCCTTGTTTTCCAAATCGTGGCTCTTTTGATGATTCAGTGATTGCCTTAGTTAGTTCAAGAGGGTGTTTCCTGGAATTTTGACTTATAGACTTGCTGCAGCATGATTCAGACGAAGTTTTTGGTTAGATCCTAGCAGATGAAGCATATTAATTACAGGAAGCAGCTGGTTTTTGAGCTTGGGTTCTGAAACCAGTTGGGTTCAATTACCATCTGTTCTTTCTCTGATTTCCATGTCAGTAGGAGAATGTGGCTTGTCTTTTACATTTATTGATCCAATCTAATGTTTGTGACCTCTTTTTCCCTGATGCATTTCTTTCAGCTCTGCCTAGTAGGCTGAGCGTCCTGGGTAGTGAGCTGATGCTTCAGTCGTTGCTTCTTTCCTTTTCCTTTTTCTATTTTAACCATGATCTCGAAAAACATGTATAGATACTACACCTATAAATCTCATTCAAAAAGTATATAGAAAGAGAGGCAAGGAGAGCTTGGGTTACTGAAAAAGACATTTATCTCATAAATTAATATAAAAATCCCATGATTTGCATAAAATGCTCAAGATTTTTATGTCAAAAATGTTGTTGTCCATGTCAAACCATTTCTGTGGTAACCAAAAGGACTTGGTATTAGCAAATGAAATACTTCGCTCCCATACCCATAGCCTTCTCTCACACCACCCTCATCCGATCCTCCTCATTGCTCCACAAGATAAAAGCAGTTTGGTTATAGCCATTTTAGGGAGATGACAGCCCTCCATCTTTCCCTTGGTCAATCTTCAGCTGTGTGAAAGGTGAAGCATACATTAATGTAAACCTCATCACTCTCAAGTCATCTACTTTCCAGCTACTTGAACAAGTATTCGACCCTATCTTCTAGCATAATAGTAGTTTGCAGCACATACAACTGAACAATGATTTTTGCAAGAGGCGTGAATGGAGGATAGTACCATGCTTGCGCACTCTAGAAAAAAGAATGTGCAAATAGATTATAGATGTTACATCCCCACTTGTACTCGAAAGCACTGTCTTCCCAAGAATGGCCTAAGATCTCATTATCATCCTATGAGATTTTATGTCGTCTTCAGGGCCCATGAATCGATCGACAGACCAGGAACCCATATGGCTTTTGTTGTTGCTATTATCAGACAGGCTGTGTTTAGCTAGTAGCTATTGAGTATATGCATATTAATCTGTCAGAACTCAGAAGTGTCTAGATAAAAAGATAGATGTTATTGTTAATTCCTTGTTGATTCTACTAAAAAAACCACTTAGCAAATCTGATCTGCAATCTCAGTGTTGTCCTATATGATCTTCATAATTCTCATGGACCAACAAACCATTGATGTAAGTAAAACCCATAGGATATAAAATTATTATTCTTAGAAGGATCATGGGGCATAGGACAGCTTCCATAGAGTAAACTCTTCCTATAATAGTATAGACAAAAGGGTAAAAATTTTTGTTATGAAAAACAGCACCAGCCTCTGGTTAATTAAAACTCAAAGATCTCTAGGCACAAAATCCATGTTTCATGTCATTCATGTTGATAAGTTGACAACCTACAACATGATCCAACATATATATTTTCACATTGTAGAAGATAGCAAACAATAACGCCACTTATAATACAGTTATAATAAAGGAATACAAATAATGATCAAGTTTCTTATAGCTTTGAATGTCACATATGCGGCTAGATTAAGTTTATTCTGGTTATTACAATCTTTATGGAGGTAGCATTACAATTGACAGTTGAGTAATATTTCTTCTTGTTGGTAGTACGACAGTCACAAAACTACAGATTTATTTAAAATGATGTAAACCGCTTTTTCAAAAAGTGTCCTCTTTGTTCCGCTTCAAAACCCGCTTCCCGCTTCAATCTTCAAGGTGGGAAATCCGCACGCTTCACGCTTTCCAAAACACGACTCTTATAGCATTTTTTATTCTGTTTACACATACTTTTTATTAAGTTTTCTGGCTATTTATACCTTTCCATCCTCTTATTTGCTAACAAGTTCTCACAATTATTTCGATAACAAATTAATATTTATTTTGTACAGTGTCCAAAGCAGCCGAACAATACAGATTGCGGGTATTATGTGTTGAATTATATGAAAGACATCTTTGATGCGAGAAATAGAAATATTCCTGAATGTGAAAGCTACTTAACATTATATTCTTTAAGTTTGTTCAAATTTCTAAATAAATTGAAAAAATCACAATATGTTGATATATTTGTCATATGATTGCAGTATTATTCGAAGTATATTGGTCGTTGCTTCAACCAAGAAGAAATCGATGAGGTCCGAAACGAGTGGGCGACATGTGTTCTTGAGCACACATAAGATTATGTGATATGTGGGGGAGACATTTGTTCTTTAGCATAGACCAATGTGTGAAACTTTTTTAGTTAATTTTCAGTTCGATTCTAGAGTGGATACTCAGTACTTTATATTATTGAATCGTTGTATGGATGATTTAATATTAATTAAATTTAGTATGACTTTCTTTCAAGGTTTGATGGAAATTTTATTCAACTATGTGTTTGTTTGTGAAATGAAAAAGTATAATTGCATATTTATTATAGTTTATTAATAATATGGTTAATTTGATCAATACAATTGGTTCGATATATGACCTGTCAAACTCTAATCAATGACAACAGTCAATGATATGTTGTAAAATGTATGATTCTACAACAAACAACACATGTTGTGTTATCCACGCCTATTACAACAGGTTTGTTAGGAAAAAATACACCTATTACAACAGGTGTTTCTAGTGAACTACAACATGCATAACATGTTGTATAAATTGTGTATATTACAACAGTCACACACCATGTTGTCTAAACAATCCTATTACAACAGTTAAATGAATGGAAAGACAACATACTCCAACTGTTGTATAAACATGTATATTACAACAGGTGCACTGCATGTTGTAATAGACCTACCTATTACAACGGGTGTGTTTAGTGAAAGACAACATGCTTCGACTGTTGTATAATATATATTACAACGGGTGAACCGGATGTTGTAAAAAATACCCCTATTACAACGGGTGTGTTTAGCGAAAGACAACGTCGTTCAACTGTTGTATAATATATATTACAATAGGTGCACCACATGTTGTGTAAAATACCCATATTACAATAGGCCATTCCTTAAAAGACAACATGTTTCAACTATTGTATAAAATACATCTAATACAACATGCGATCACATGTTGTGTAAAGCACCCCCCATAAGACCACGCGATCTAATACAACGGTTAACACCTGTTGTAAATTGAGAAAAGGAACTGTTATAAAAAGCATTTTCTGTAGTAGTGTCTTTAAGAAATGTTCTCACTCATAAGCGTAAGCTCTATGTCCTTGAAAAATCATAGGCAAAAGAACCCACTCCTGATGCGTCTAAGGCTAAAGTTGACGCTTACTTGAAACATGACAATGATATTGGAGACATCAAAGACCTTATGCTAGGTTGTATGAACTATGAATTGCATAAATGACGTGAAAACATGGGCATTCTTGAGATGGTAACACATCTTAAGAATCATGCAAAGAAGGAGACGTATAATGTCTCTAAGGCACTCTTTGAGTGCAGGATGACAGATTGAGTTCCAGTAGAGTCCCATATTATGATTGGGCATGTGGAACATCTAGAGAGATTTGGATTTACTTTGTGCAAAAAGTCGGCTACATATTGATTTTACAATTGTTGTATGGATCATATATCTAGTTTATTGAGTACTACTACTTGAATAACTTGGTCAGACCATTGTCTGAATTTCTTGGCATGTTGAGTAATGCCAAATCATGAATGAAGAAAGGTAAACCTATGATGGTGGTCCTTCTCTCTTGTTTGTACAAGAGTATCATGAGTGATTGAAATTTTATAGATAATACTTTTTATGTCGATTCCCCAATGTCTCATAGTCTATACTCAATTTCTCTAGAGACAATTATGTATAACATATATATCTATTGACTTGATGACTCAAATGATATATACCCATATAATTGTTGTCTAGGACACATAAATAAAGAATTCATTTGTTGAATCCATGGGGGTGGTCATCTTGACTCTTTTAGTTTTAAACCAATAGAGACACATGAATCTTGTTTGTTGGGAAAGATGACAAGAGCTCATTTCACTAGAAATAGTACAAGAGCAAGTGATTTATTAGGACCAATATGTACTGATGTATGTAGACCTTTCAGACAAAATACTAAAAGTGGTTAATAGTATCAAAACACTTGGATACAATCAATGTGGAGAATACTTAAATCAGAGGTGAGGACCTTCTATGAGACCGTGATATTGTATCACAATGGATCACCTAAAACATAATGATGTATTAGAAAGAAGGAACCATAACATGTTTTAATCATCAATAAGTCTAGATAAACTTCCAACTTTCTTGAAGCAATATGCTTAATAAACTGCAATGTTTACACTAAACTGTGTACTATCTAATTGGTTAAAAATAGACCATAAGAGATATTGCATGGGAAGTGTCTTGATTTGTCATTTATAAAGATTTATAATGGGAAGATTATATGAGAAAATTGTTTCTTAAAAAAGCTTGGTCCCAAATCAGATAAATGTTATTTGTTGAATATTCTAGGAAAACCAAAATATTCCATTTGACAACAAAGTGTTTGTTTCCCGGACAACTGTATTCAAAAGGAATTTAAAAGCAGAACTCAAAAAGTTTGAGACCAATAGGAAAACATTATATCTTTGGACGTACACACAAATATGGAGAGTCACAAATTATTGTAGAATATCAAGTTTATCATGTAACACAGGAACCTCACCAATCTAGTAGTGCATGCCTTGAGCCTACTGTTGACTTGAGAGTTATACATTGTCTATATTTTGATAATGACTTAACCATTCTATTCATATGTATCTAATATGATTTTTTGAGATTGATTTTAGGTTATAGGTATGTGAAAAGGATCAAATTACACAAGCCCTATCATGTCCAAGTTTAAGTCAAAAGAAATGCAAATGTGCAATTTGGGAAATCACTCCAAACCACCTTAAAATATTTTTGTAATCATTTTTATTGATGATATGACTTGTAACTAAGATAAGAAAAAAATTAGATACACTTAATTCCATTGTTTGATCAATTAAAAATCATTTTAAAAAATTTGTCATAGCAACTTAATCGGTCGAGTTTGAATCTCGACCAATCAGTGATGGATTTTTAGAATTGATTGGATCGGTCGAGTTGTACACTCACAGAACTCGACCGACCAACTTTCTGACCAAAGTTGATTTTAGTTGATCGATCGAGTTACCCCAGGACAAACTCGACCGATAGTTTGAAAATTGGATTTGTCAAATAGTGGATCAGTCAAGTTACTATTATTGAAACTCAAATGAATACACAATACATAAAATGTAGAAAAAGTGATCCCAACCATTAGAAAGTTGTTAGGAATGAAAATATATCTGTTGCAAGTTGTAAAATAGCTATTTTTCATTCTTAAGTGATCCCATACTCAAAGGAACACCCCCCGCTATAAATAGGACCTCTTGAAGTTCATTCTAAGGTTGCTCATTCACAATTTCCTTGGTCCTTGCTATAGTTGAGTGTGCTAAGCCCCTTTCTCTCTCTCATTTACAAAGCATTTCATGATTATAAGTGAGTTAGGCATGTTGTAAGAGAGCTACCTCATTGTTACCTTGTAAAGTTCCCATCTCTCCACTTCCCAATCCCCTTTCTCAAAGAGCAGAGGATGAAGTGATCTTCTCCGAGTGAAGGAGGAGTTGTTGTTCTTCTTCAAGTCTGAAGAAGGTGTGAAGATCTTCTCCAATTGAAGGAGAAGGATAAGGCAGAAGAATCAAGAAGAGTGGGTAATCCCTGTGAGGCCAAAGACTTGATGCAAGTGTGGGTAAGTCCTTGGTGAAGGATGAAGACATATTGATCAAGTGACTAAGTCCTTGTGTAGGTTGAAGACTCTTGTCTTAAATAGGTAATCCCTTGGATGTTAGGTGGTCTTCTTGTATCTCTTATAATGGATAATAAGTGTACATGGTTTGCAAAGTCCTAGAGGTTGACCTTTCTAGGTAGTGGATTGACAGTCTCCTAGTTTGGAGACTGGAACCACTCTAAACACCTTGTCCATGTATTTGTTTCAATCTCTCTCATCCTTACTATGCTTGTTTAGATAGGACTTCAAATTCACTTTTAGAATTTGGTTTATAGTGATATAATTTGAAGGTATAACTATTCTTGTGCAAATTTTGAAGCTCTATTCACCCCCCTTCTAGATCCATATATCCAACAAGTGGTATCAGAGCAAAGATCTTCTGAAACAAATTTCCTATGAGATGAAAAGATGGGTGAGAATCTACTTGGTTCCCTCAACCTAGATGGAGGCTTCTCTATGCACCCCCCAATCTTTGACGACACCAACTTCTCTTATTGGAAGTGGCAAATGCAATTTTACATTCAAGGAATGAACTTTGATATGTGGAAAGTGATGATTGCACCCTACAAGGAGCCAGTCGAAGCTATATCAACTTGGGATGAAACAACTCTAAAGAATGACCATCTCAATGCCAAAGCAATTATAATCCTCTATGCAACCCTCACTCCATCTGAGTTCAACCACATCTCTTCATGGGACACAACCCATGAGACATGGGACAAGTTGTGCACCACTTATGAAGACACAAAGCAAGTGAAGGAGGCAAAGATCTACATATTGAATAGCCTTCTAGAGAACTTCAAGATGGGGAATAAAGGAGTTTCCGAGATGTATTCAAGGATCAACATCATCATCAATGGCCTATCTACTTTGGGACACACTTTGGATAGAGGATCAATCAACTCAAAATCCTAAGGTCCCTTCCAAATAGATGGGAGTCAAAGGTGACCTCCATAGAAGAAGTAAGAAGTCTTGGTGATCTTCCAACTGAGGAGCTTATTGGCAATCTACAAGCCCATGAGCCAAGACTTGACAAGCAAGAATAGGAAGAAAAGCAATAAGAAAAAGAAATCAAGGAAGATCAAAGATAGTTCCTTCAAAGCTCAAGTGGAAGCTCTCATCCTTCAACAAGAACTTGCTTGTTGGACCTCTCCCTCCTCCTCTAGTGAAGATGATGGCCCTATTGAGCATGAAGCCAACTTCTCCAAGGGAAAGCACTTCAAAGAGAATCAATCTTCTTCTACTACTCCAAGGTGCTACAAGTGTGGTCAAAATGACACTACAAGAGTGAATGTCCTAAGGCTAGAAAATCACACCACAAGAGCAGCTCCAAGAAGGAGGAAGACTATAAGAAAGATAGCAAATACAAGCGGATGGACAAGAAAGAGAGGAGGAACAAAGGTGTTTCTCATGCTTCTTGGGAAGGATCATCCTCTAGTGGCTCAAGATCTGATGAAGATGGAGAATGACACCTTGCACTCATGTCCTCCACAAGTGAAGATATAGGTGAGGTACGTGAGGTAAGTGATGTAATGCCCCTAAACTTTCTTAATGAGTTTAATAAGCTTAATTATCAGAATTGAATTTTTATAACCCTAATATAACCTTTTTATATGCTTTGAAATCATAATACAAGATTAATTTTCAAATTTGGTCCAATTTGGACAATGCTTGAGCAAGTTATGCAATTTTATGTACATTTTGGACTTTTCTACAATTTACCCAATTGAAAGGTTTTCTTTACAATTTATCACTTGTATTATGTTCCTTGGATATTATTGAGATTTTTTAGCCATGGGGTAACCTTGGTTTGAAGGTGTTTTCCTCAACGGTATTTTAGGGTTTACCCCTTCATGGATGAGCCACCTTTAATAGCTATCAACCAATGAATTATTTGATTGGCTTGGAAATTTGACAAAGGAAATCTAAGAAGGTATATATGGACACTGGGGGAGCTTTTTGTGTGTGTCCTTGTATATTCTTAATAGTTGAAGGCCATGGACACTTGGAAAGATACTAGAACTTCAACTTTTTCTTTTTCTTTATCTTAATATTTCATATACTTATCCCTAAGTACCCAAACGATCCATTTTCTCTCCACCACTTCCTTCCTTCTAGAAACCTCGTTCTCCCTCTGTGCTTCTATGAATTTCCTGTCCAAAGAAGAATAAAGAGAGAATCTTCTTGGAAAAAGAATCTAGGGTTGCAATTGACTTCCTTTTAGTGTTTAAAAAGCTTCCTTCTAGTAATCGTGACCTAAAAGAGTAAGAATCCCCTTGTTTCCTCTATTTATTTCTTTTTTATCCTTCCTCCTACCTTTCTCCAGGTTGGAACCTTGTTTTTCCATGGTAGAAATAGCTCTAAAGCTCGAAAGCCCTACCTTTCTTGCTCCTTATGCTTAGGGTTTGCTCATTTTATGAAGAAAGGTGCTAGATGGACGAGTTCACAGCTTATGCTTGGATTTCCTACCCTACCTGCTCGTGTTTTCTTATGTTTGGGATTTTTTCTTATAGTTAGATGCAAGTTTTATAACTTTCTCCACGTTTATTGCTTACCATAAGCTTTCTAGCTCGTGTTCTTGCTTGAAAATGATGATCCATGCACTAAAAAGCTATGCTTGACTTGATTTTTGATTTTTATAATATTCCCTATTCTGGTTTCAGTTCTATATGAATCTGTGATCATATTTACGTTATTCCTAAGGTATAATATGACTTGGATCATGTTGGTTTGACAACCTATGGTGCTAAGTACCTATCAACCAATGGTCAATTTTAGGGTTTTAAGCTGATTTCTTCTATAAACCCATGACCCGGTGATGGTACCATTGCAACAACCCTACGGTGTTATCTTCATGTAAACTGATGGTAGGGATAAATGGTGTTAGATGATGGTGACAACCTATGGTCACCCACTTAGGTGAGGTTTTGGATCAATTAGAAGTTTAATGATCAACCATTAAGTACCCTACTAATGTTATCAATCAATGATGGCATTAGCTTAATATTTGATGTTGATTAATGAATATAGTGCTGATCTAACAACCTATGGTGACTTAATGGTCACTAGTAATGGCAGATCAGGTCTCCACAACCTATGGTGAGTTAATCATATAGTTGTAGCATCAATTAAGCCTTAGACCAAAGGTTTCTTGGGTCACTTGATGCAATGGTCGGACCTATACTGTAATTGATAGTTTTAACATATGAACTTGACCCAATGGTCAAGATCTAATGTTTATTCCTCCAGTAAAGTGGAACGATGGCTAATGTAATATTTTGGTCCTAATAATGTGATTTAGATGGTTTCCTTTATATGATCAACTTAAGGAGCTTACTTGTTGACAGTGGATGGCTTGTTTTAAAGGAACAGTCGATTGTGGGTTTTACCCTACTCTCAAAAGAACCCTTTATTGTTGTTAATCAAAGGATGCCTAGGGTTAAATATTGACTTTTATAGATCACAACTCAATAACATCATAGATGATTTATTCAAGGTGTTTACTTATGTAAACAACCAATGGCTTTATCTTTTCCACATTTCATGGTTAGAAGTTGATGCCTCAATATTTCCATTGTTTTGGGTGAAGCATGTAGTGTAATGTTATGATTCAAATGATGATAATTTGATGGTTCAATGCCTTAAACTTGTAGTGTTACCCTTGCCCTCATATGATTATGATTTATAATCACCATAATAAATTAATGGGTAACACTAATGAGGTATAGTTGGTTATACCTAGCTTTAATATAACTAAATGATGGCAATTGGGTATAAATTAGTCCTTGAATGACTAATAAAATCATGGAGTACTTTTTTATTGTTGTTGAAACCCTAGTATGCTATAACTCAATGGTTACACCTTGATTTATGTGTGGGTTCATACTTGAGAATAGTATGGACTTTGATGGTGATGCTTCACCTTATGCATCCATGATACAATGGGGATGTCGTGAGTTAGAGTTTGGGTATGAGTGCTGATTAGGAACATTAATATTATTTATCTTGTGAACCTAACTCTAATACAAATAGATAAAGATGAGTATTCATGTTTAACCTTTGTATGATGGCATGATGTTAAAATAACTTCCTTAATATGATCATAACCTTAATGTGTTAATTGGTGGTTATCATAGCCACATGGTTGATACTTTCTTATGCTAAACATGTGCATTATGAATATGATGAGGGTTAATCATATCTATATTCCTTGCATGTTGATGTAATAAAGGAATGTTCTTAATGTTAATATAACCCTACTATGATTCTTTATGAATATCTCCCATCACATTAATGCAATATTGTGTTGATTCAGTGTATTATATGCAAGTGATGTTGTTGAGCCTTTTTATAAGGCATGAAAAGATAATGATAATCTTGCAGGGCATAGTATAATGGTCTTAATGACCTTTGGGCATGGTTGAGCCCTGAATGAAATGTAATCCTCTTGTGTTGATAAGGGTTGATACCCTATGATATTGTGAAAAGGATTTATATCCTATCATAGTATGATGGTCTTAATGACCTTTGGGCATGGTTGAGCCCTGAATGAGGTGTAATCCTCTTATGTTGATAAGGGTTGATCCCTGTGATATTGTGAAAAGGATTTATATCTTGTGATAGTATTATGACTAGTGTGGTCTCATGAATGACAAGTGAATAGTACCATGTGATGATGAGATGAGAAATTATGTTCCACACATTTTATATCTTTTAAAAGTTGTGATATTTGCTTGCTAGAAGTGAATTAGGATTTGTACGTCCACTTGTTTGATGCAACCTTAATTCACCCAATTGGCATAACTAATCAAGTGCAACTCTAATCATGTAGTTCCCTGTGCCATAAGCCATCTTCAGTGTCAGAACTTGTTGGATGATGAAATGAGTACTTTGAAGGGAAACTCAGAGTGCATATTGGTTAAGTATGTGGGGGTGGAAAGTTGAGGATATATCCTTGTCATCCACAATGCAGGTTGTGGAGGATGTCTATGGTCATGCTTCATACATCTGATGTGATTGAGGACAACTGTGATTGTACCTCGGATTTGAGGGTTTTGTATACCCTGGTTTCTAGTGTCGTGACTTGTGCCAAGGGTAGAGTAGTGGTTAGTAGCTTGACTATATGTCAATGCACTGGAAGCTTTGACTAATATGTCACTGCCTTTTTACTCATACTAACTGAGGGGAAGAGATCTTAGGATACCGACACCCCTAGATCTTGTACGGAACCGAATAGCCCTTTGCAGGGGTCGGTTGGACTTTGGATGGTACGATTCAAATTCCCCAGTGCATAATAAAAGACGTAAGATGGCCATGTAGAATATATGTTTAGGGTTATACACAACTCTTCATATTAGATGATAACCCTTGTTTGCTTTCTTTTCACTAAGATCATGTATAGTACAATATGAGATAATAGATATGCTTATGTTGTAGTTATGCTCATGTTATAAACATGCTTATGTTGTCAAATATACTGACACTGATGGTTAACATGTTGCTACTAGATATGTTTAATATTGCTATCCATGCCTATATAATTAGAAATGCTTAAACTGCTAATCATGCCTATGTAGTTCATTGTATTATGTTGTTAGTTCTACTTATGATATAGATTTGTTCCCTTTATTTGAGATGCCAATATTGATAGTCATGTTATGTTACTAGACATATTCATGATGTCAGGGATGCTTATGATACTAGATTGCTTGTGTTGTTAGCAAGGAATACGATCATAGTCAAATTAATGATAATGATTGTTATTATATGCAATTTGATGATATTTGAGTAGATATATATCCAAAGAAATGAATTTATCTGTTATCTATATATGCATTGATGATCATACTTGTTGCTAAGATTAATTTCTTAATCTGTTTAGCATACTTGAACTGTTTAATCTGTTCAATTTATTATTAAATACTCCAACTACTTAGTTATCTACTATTTATAATGTTGTAATCAATAAGTGTTGTTGGAGGTTATATATCTTACTGGGACATGTGTCTCACCCTTGTGGTTTGCCACATCTTTTTAGGTAATCTGAAGTGACAAAAATGAACATGTTGCAGCAAAGAGGAGTTATAGTAATGAATCTTTGAGAAAGTTGATTAGATGTCTAGTGTGTCCTATTTTCATCCATGTACTCTTAGATTCGGGAAAAGTTTGTATATGGTGTTTCAAACGAATCAAAATTTTGTTAGCATAATGCTTGTTTGTGTGACATATATGAATATTGTTCTCATGTATATATATGTTATAGACAAGGTGATAGACCAATTTGTATCAAATTCTCAGCATAGTATGGATACAAGAAAGATGTTGGGCCCTTATGCAAATGTTTTTGAGTGTGTGTGGATGTTGAAATCGATTTTAATTTACCCATATTTTTGGGTATGTGATTAATTAGTGATCGATTGTGTTTTATGTTTTGAGTAATCTCGTTTAGTGTAACAGGTTCTCACAAGTTGGTATCAGAGCTTTAGGTTCACTGAGTCTACAAGGACACTAGGACATATGACTAGGATGATGTCTAAGTTAGGAACATGACACAAAAACATGGTGCATGTTGCCCAATCTCAGTACTTGGGTGCCTTGGCCAGATATTCAATTATTGAAAAAAGGTAAGTATGGAACTCTTAGATTGTTATCTTTCTGATTACTTTGATCAAGTAGTAATTTTGAAACAATCTAAAGAGCACAATGATTAAGAAATCATGGTGTGAATATCTCAATCCTATCTTAAAGAAGATGAGAATTGCATCATAATCTATCAAAACTTGAATGTTTGGTAACTAAAGAGAAAGTCACAACACCAAGAAATCTAAATCTGAATACAAATAAGCAAAAGAGGAGTTCTTGAAGATGTGATTCAAGAAGAGAATAAAGTAAAAGACAGATAAGTCTATGCTTATAAATTGATTCAAGGTATGAAATCACATAAGATGGAGAGAACTCCACTGATAAGTATAAAATGAGAAGATAAATGAGAACAATGACAAAGGAATAAGGTGGAACTTGAGTTAATCTCAGACCAACCTACGTGTGTAAGAAAGTGTTAATGTAAAATAAGCATGGCGTTTGAAAGAAACTAAGGCAAATGATCCATATTTAATGAATAAAATGTGGAATATGATGATTTACCTGTTAATAAGTGGCTAAAAACATAATAAAATAAGAGAACATACCCAAGTGTGATAAATAGTCATCAAGGAAGGAGTAATGAGATATGTAAATCATGATGATTCCTATTCTAATGGCAAGGAACCTGGAATGAAAAAGGTAAAATGATACATAAGAAGATGTAACTTGCATAATGAAAAATAGAATTGGTTACCTTTCTGCTACCGACACTTGAAAAATACTACTATGGTATGGGAAGTGTGTTTCCCTTTGTGTCTTTCCTTTCTAGGGCATAACTTTAAAGTGGATCATAGACACTTGGTACGTGTGGATTCACTGCAAACGTGGGGGTGGGTAGCTTATTATAGCATAAGGTTGCTTGGACTATGGTTCCAAGATCATAAATTTTGTGATGAGTTTTCTTTTGAGACTTAGAATAATTTGGGAGACTCCTCTTATATGTTTTGAAATTTATTATGTTGGTAAAAGTATATGAGATAAGGATGTGAGTTCCTTATAGCACATGAGGTGGATACCAAGGTAATAAATCCTAGTATCCAAGATGTATCAACAGTATGGGAAGTATGGGAAGGCTGGAGATGTTTATTAAATGAACATTCCAAGTGTTCCTCTCCCTTAGAGAGAGAGAGTTGACGGTGACCCTATAAATGTTGTTTGGAAGGGAAAAAAATAAAAGTGATTCTATAATGTTGTGTATGGTTCAGTGATAGCTGGGCAAGACCACTATCAAGGATAGATGGTTTGTTGGTCAATAGATATGTGATACTGTGTTCCTTTAAGATAAATCTATGATCAAATACTAATGCATAAGAGTTAGATTGGATGACATAATTCACTTGACCATTATGAGTTTAGAGTTATGTCCTTTAGACTAACCAATGTACAAATAGAATTTATGAATAGGAGGAACAGAGTGTTCCAGTCATGTCATACAAGTTATATCAAGCTTTGAATGATGACATGTCAAAGTATTTCAAATATGGTCAAAAATATGATCAATATTTCTTCAAAAACCTTAAGGTTTTCGAAGCAACAATAGTTATGAGACAAGTTGAACAAGAGTGAGATGGGGTTGATTAAATGTTTTTATGGGATCATGAGATGTCTTCTAAGTAGGTTATGTAAATTCTAGTAAGGTGAAGATAGTGTTGTTGTTTCACCCCTAACAAGGTTGACTAGGAATGATGTTTCCTTATATGGAATGACAGGTGCCAGTGTCAGCATTTCTTTTGATGCTAAAAAAGAACTAACAAGTGTTCCAGTGTCAGTGTATCTAGAGAAAAAAAGGATGGGTATGTCACCTTTTTTATGCTTCAAGGAATGGTATGGGACACATGCCATGATTGGTAAAAATCTATCAAGTATGACTTTTGAGTAATGTGTTGATACAGTACATATAATTTTAGGATGATAGCTAGAATTTAAAGTTGAACATTACTACTAGAGTTGTACAGATGACACAACAAGTTTCTACATTCCATATTGAGAATGTCTTCTTAGATGGAGGTTTTTGTGCTAACCCAATGTGAGATATGTATGAATGATGTGACATCACCATTATATGCAAGTAACCATGTGAAGGAAATAGGATAGGTGCAAAGGAAGTACCCATCTTTGTTTACCTTAGATTTTGGGGATGAAATCCCTGTTAGGGGTTTATAGTTGTAAGGCCCCTAAACTTTCTCAATGTTTTGAATAAGCTTAATTATCATAATTGAATTATTATAACCCCAATCTAACCTTGTGATATGCTTTGAAATCATAAGACAAGCTTAAGTTTCAAATTTGGTCCAATTTGGACACAGTTTGAGCAAGTTATGCAATTGTATGTATATTTTGGACTTTTATGCAATTTATCACTTGCATTATGTTCCTTGGATATTTTCTCATCATTCTAGAGATTTTTGTGCCATGGGGCACCTATTTAAACCTTGGTTTGAAGGTGTTTTCCTCAAGGGTATTTTAGGGTTTACCCCTTCATGGATGAGCTACCTTTAGTAGCTATCAACTAATGAATTATTTGATTGGCTTGAAAATTTGACAAAGGAAAGCTAATCAGGTCTATATGGATGGTTGGGGAGGTTCTTGTGTTTGTGCTTGTATATTCTCAATAGTTTAATGCCATGGACACTTGGAAAGATACTAGAACTTCAACTTTTTCTTTTTCTTTATCTTAAAGTTTCATATACTTATCCCTAAGCACCCAAACGAGCCATTTTCTCTTAAACACTTCCCTCCTTCTACAAACCTCGCTCTCCCTCTATTCTTCTACGAATTTCCTATCCAAGGAAGAAGAAAGAGGGGATCTTCTTGGAAAAAGAATCTTGGGTTGCAATTGACTTCCTTTTAGGGTTTAAAAAGCTTCCTTCTAGTGATCTTGACCTAAAAGAGTAAGAATCCCCTTCATTCCACTATTTATTTCTTTTTTATCCTTCCTCCTACCTTTCTCCAGGTTGTAACATTTCTGTTGAATGGTATAAATTGATCTAAATCTCTAAAAACCCTACCTTTCTTGCTCCTTATGCTCAGGGTTAGCTCATTTAATGAAGAAAGATGCTAGATGGACGAGTTCACAGCTTATGCTTGGATTTCCTACCCTACCTGCTCATGTTTTCTTCTGTTTGGGAGTTTATCTTATAATTAGAGGCACGTTTTATAACTTGATCCACATTTATTGCTTACCATAAGCTTTCTAGCTCATGTTCTTGTTTGAAATGATGATCCATACACTAAAAAGCTATGCTTGACTTGGTTTTCAATTTTTATAATATTCCCTATTCTAATTTCTATTCTAGATGAACCTGTGATAATGTTTACATCATTCTTAAGGTATAATATGACATGGATCAGGTTGGTTTGACAACCTATGGTGCTAAGCACCTATCAACCAATGGTCAATTTTAGGGTTTTAAGCTGATTTCTTCTATAAACCCATGACCCGATGATGGTACCATTGCAACAACCCTATGGTGTTGTCTTCATGACAACTGATGGTTGGGATCAAAGGTGTCATATGATGGTGAAAACCTATGGGTCACCCCCTTAGGTCAGGTTTTGGATCAATTAGAAGTTTAATGATCAACCATTAAGTACCCTACTAATGTTATCAATCAATGATGACATTAGCTTAATATTTGATGTTGATTAATGAATATAGTATTGATCTAACAACCTAGGGTGACTTAATGGTCACTACTGATTGTGGATCAAGTCTCCACAACCTATGGTGAGTTAGTCATATAGTTGTAGCATCAATTAAGCCTTATACCAATGGTTTCTTGGGTCACTTGATGCAATGGTCAAACCTATAATGTAATTGATGGTTTTAACATATGAACTTGACCCAATGATCAAGATGTAATGTTTATTCCTCCAATAAAGTGGAATGTCGGCTAACATAATATGTTGGTCCTAATAATGTGATTTATATGGTTTCCTTTATATGATCAACTTAAGGAGCTTACTTGTTGACAATGGATGGTTTGTTTTAAATGAACAGTCAGTTGTGGGTTTTACCCTACTCTCAACATAACCCTTATTGTTGTTAATAAAAGGATGTATGGGGTTAAATGGTGACTTTTGTAGATCACAACTCAACAACATCACAAATGATTCATTCAAGGTGTTTACTTATGTAAACAATCAATGGCTTTACCTTTTCAACATTTCATGGTTAGAAGTTGATGCCAAAATATTTCCAATGTTTTGGGTGAAGCGTGTAGCATAATGGTATGATTCAAATGATGAGAATTTGATGGTTCAATGACTTAAACTTGTAGTGTTACCCTTGCCCTCCTATTATTATGATTTGTAGTCACCATAATGAATTAATGGGTAATCCTAATGAGGTATATATGGTTATTCCTAGCTTTAATATAACTAAATGATGGTAATTGGGTATGAATAGTCCTTGAATGACTAATACAATCATGGGGTACTCTATTATTGTTTTTGAAACCCTAGTATGCTATAACACGATGGTTACACCTTGATTCATGTGTGGGTTCATACTTGAGAATGTATGGAATGTGATGGTGATGCTTCACCTTATGCATCCATGATCCAATGGGGATGTTGTGAGTTAAGGTTTGGGTATGAGTGTTGATTAGTAACATTAATATAATTTATCTTGTGAACCTAACTCTAATGCAAATAGATAAATATGAGTATTCATATTTAACCTTCTTATATGATGTCATGATGGTGAAATAACCTCCTTAATATGATCATAACCTTAATGTGTTAATTGTTGGTTATCATAGCCACATGGTTGGTACTTTCTTATGCTAAATATGTGCATTATGAATATGATGAGAGTTAATCATATCTAGATTCCCTACATGTTGATGTAATAAAGGAATGTTCTTAGTGTTAATATAACCCTACTATGATTGTTTATGAATATCTCCTAGCTCATTAATGCAATATTGTTTTGATCTGGTGTATTATATGTAAGCGATGTTGTTGAGCCTTGTTATAAGACATGAAAAGATAATGATGATCTTACAGGGAATAATATGATGGTCTTAATGACCTTTAGGCATGGTTGCCCTGAATGAGGTGTAATCCTCTTGTGTTGATAAGGGTTGATATCCTGTAATATTGTGAAAAGGATTTATATCATCCACACATTTTATATCTTTTAAAAGTTGTGATATTTTTATGCTTGCTAGAAGTGAATTAGGGTTTGTATGTCCACTTGTTTAATGCAGTATTAATTCACCCAGTTGGCATAACTAATCAAGTGCAACTCTAATCATGTAGTGTCCTGTGTCGTAGAGACATCTTCAGTGTCAGAACTTGTTGGATGGTGAAACGAGTACTACTAAGGGAAACTCAGAGTGCATACTATTGAGTATGTGGGGGTGGCAAGTTGAGGATATATCCTTGTCATCCAAAATGCAGGTTGTGGAGGATGGCTATGGTCTTGATTCATACATCTAATGTGATTGAGGACAACTGAATTTGTACCTCAGATTAGAGGGTTTTGTATGCCTTGGTTTCTATTATCGTGACCTATACCAAGGGCGGACTAGTGGTTAGCAACTTGACTATATGTTGTTGTGGTGGAAGCTTTGACTGATATGTCATTGCCTTTTTACTCATACTGATTGAGGGGAAGAGATCTTAGGATACTGGCACGCCTAGTTCTTGTACATAACCGAATAGCCATTTGTAGGGGTCAATTGGACTTTGGATGGTATGATTCAAATTCCCCAAGGCATAATAAAAGATGTAAGATGACCGTGTAGCATATTTGTTTAGGGTTATACACAATGCTTAATATTGGATGATAAACCTTGTTTTATTTCTTTTCACTGAGATCATGTATAGTACAATAAGAGATAATAGATATGCTTATGTTGTAGTTATGCTCATGTCATAAACATGCTTATGTTGTCAAATATACTGACACTGATGGTTAAGATGTTGCTACTAGCTATGTTTAATATTGCTAGCCATGCCTGTGTAATTAGAAATGCTTAAACTACTAATCATGCCTATGTAGTTCATTGTGTTATGATGTTAGTTCTACATATGATATAGATTTGTTCTCTTTATTTGAGATACCAATATTGATAGACATGTTAAGTTACTAGACATATTGATGATGTCAGGGATGCTTATTCTACTAGATTGCTTGTGTTGTTAGCAAGGAATATGATGATAGTCAGATTAATGATAATGATTGTTATTAGATGCAATTTGATGATATTTGAGTAGATATCTATCCAAAGAAATGGATTTATTTGTTATCTATATATGCATTGATGATCATACTTGTTGCTAAGATTAATTGCTTAATCTTTTTAACATACTTGAACTATTCAATTTGTTCAATTGATTATTAAATACTCCAACTGCTTAGTTATCTACTATTTAAAATGTTGTAATCAATAAGCGTTCTTGGAGTCTATATCTTGTTGTGTGCTTTCCACATCAATTTTTCACATGATTTCACACACAAATTTAGTTCATTTTGTTCTCATTTAGCCTCTATTCATATTATTCTTCCATTTTTTTGTTATTTTGCTTATTGCATGATGTATATTACTGATATGCCTTAAAAGGATCAAATTGGAGATAGTTCAACTCAAATCCAACATAATTGGGACTTCTCCACACATTGCAGACCATTCAAAGTTTCATTTTTGTTGAAACATCATCGCACACGATGAATCTAAATTAAGATCCTTTAAAATAACCTTGCACCAAGAGGTGAAGTGCAACATACAAATCTCCTTTAAAACAAGTGCTTAGTGTGTTTAAATTTTGTGCTCCTATTTTATGCTATGATATTTTGGTGAAATCATAAGTCCAAGATCCTTCCATATCTGAAATTAAACCTCTTTTACTAATCCATTTACTATTTTGATTAATTCTGAAATTTTAGATTAATTAACCAAATCACATCTTTAAAACGGTCTAGATTGTTGAACTTTAGAACTATTGTGTTTAATTGGTTACCCAACTCCTTATGTTCGATCTCAACTACAACTACTCCCGTATACTTGTGGGAATTGGTTAGTTGAGTAAAAGGTCTTTCTTAAGATTGAAACATGTTAGTGTAACAACCAACAAGTTTTTGGCGTCGTTGTCGGGGAGATACGGTTAATCTAATTAGAGTAAAAAGTGCTAAGTAGTATTCGAGACCAGATCACCATTTCCACCTTCAAATTTCCATATACCTTTTAGTTGTATTCTCAATATCTCTTGCTATTTTTCAGGTTGTATGTGTCGCTCGCAAAGGAGTATTCAACCATCTGTGTTTCTAGATCCCAAAATTGTGTGCACTCTTTCAAGCTTAAGAAGAGCAAGAAGAGTAGAGTGACCACTACTAGAGGGTGTTCCATCATCACCATCACCATGTTCTTTGTCCTTTGAAGAAGCTACACAAGAAGATCCAACCATGGAGGACGACCGTCCTTTGAAAGACTTTGCCATGCCTGTTGCCACAAACATTTGTGGAGCCATTGATCTACCTGCAATGGAAGTGAACAACTTCTCTATTGCTCCTTCAATGATGCAGATGATCCAGCAAAATTGTTTTGGGGGTACCATTAATGAAGATCCAAATCTTCATGTAGCTGAATTCTTAGAGTATATGAACACTTTCAAAATCAATGGTGTATCCATCGATGGAGTAAGGCTACTGTTGTTCCCTTTCACCTTGAGAGATAGAGCAAAGGCGTAGCTTTTATCTCTTCCTAAGAAGTCCATCAAAAGCTGGGATCAACTTTTAAATGCTTTTCTTGCAAAGTATTTTCCGCCAAGAAAAATAGCCCAACTAAGGAACCAGCTCACAAACTTTTCTCAATCTGATGAAGAAACTTTGTATGACACATGGGAGTGGTTTAAGGACCTGCAACGCCTTTGCCCTCACCATGGATTAACCAATTGGTTACTACTTCAAACATTCTATAATGGATTGTTCTACAATACCCGTATGACACTAGATGTCGCAGCTAATGGAGCTTTAATGAATAAGTATTACAGAGAGGCTTATGATATCATTGAAGACGTAGTGCTCAACCACTATCAATGGGGGTTAAATATAAAAGCATAATCATCTTCTACACCGAGTTCTTCAACCATAAAGCAAGGAGGAAAGAACAGTGTTGATGCAGTTGATTTGATTGTAGCCAAGCTTGATGTCCTTACACAAAAGTTTGAGAAGATGACTACCATGCAGATCCAAGCAACTGAGGTAATATGTGAAGCTTGTGGATTTGTCAAACATACTTCCTCTACGTGTTTTTCTCCTAATATGAATCGGACAACCAAGAGCAAGTGAATGCAGCTGGGATACATAGGAACAAGCAATACAATCCCTATTCCAACACCTACAATCTGGGATGGAGAGATCATCTAAATTTCTCTAACCAGAACACAAGCAATGCTCAAAACTTTCAACAAGGACAACAACAACCTCAGCAACAACAACACTTCAACTGGCAAAACAATGGGAATCCATCGGGTTTCAACAACAATAGGGGTTACCAACGACAACAACAACCCCAAATTTCTTCCTTGGAGGTCATGATGGAGAAATTTATTTCCACTCAAGCGTTAGCAAAATGAAGAGTTCAGGGGAAATGACAAGCTTTTGAAAGATGCAATTGCCCAACTCTCTACAAAAGTGGATGGCATTTTCACTCATACAAGGATGTTGGAAAATCAAGTTGCTCAGAAGGCCTTGACGCAGCAAAAGAACACTAAATCTGGTTCTCTTCCAAGCCAACCGAAGGTGAATCCAAGACAGTAGGCAAATTATATCACCTTGAGGAGTGGAGCAGAAATCCAAAGACCTTCTCCACCCAAGGAGAAGAGTGTTGAGATCGCTAATGAAGAGAAGTTTGACACCCCTATGGGTGACAAAGGAAAAGGTACAGCTGAGGTACCACTTTCTATTAAAGCAAATGCACCATTTCTGCAAAGATTTGCAAACAAGAAGGAGGATTCAAAGTTTAGGAAATTTATGGACATTCTAAACAAACTCCATGTTAACCTTCCGCTAGATGAAGTTATAGCAGAGATGTCGTCATATGCTAAGCTTCTAAAAGACATCCTCACCAAGAGGAGGAAGGTGGACCAAGTTGAAACCATGATGCTTTATGAGAGAATCAGTTCTATGATGCAAAACAGACTTCCTGAGAAGCTAGATGATTTGGGAGCCTTCACTCTACCATGCAAGATTAGCAACACCACATTTAACAAATGTCTTATAGACCTTAGAGACAGCATTAGTCCCATTCCGTCTACCTTGTGGCATGAGCTAGATCTTAGAGATCTGAAACCTACAAAGATGGCCATTGAACTAGCTGATCATTCCATTAAATATCCCAAAGGTATTGTGGAGGATTTGTTAGTGCAAATTGGTAAATTCTATATTCCTTGTTATTTTGTTGTGTTAGATATGGTAGAAGTTCCTTCCAATCCCATTCTTTTTGGGAGACCTTTCTTGAGAACTGTTGGATGCCTTGTTGATGTCCGAGAAGGAAAACTCACACTCTGAGTTGGTGAATAAGCCATGGAGTTTTCTATATATGATGTCATGAAGGCACCTTCAAGAGTAGAAGAACTCTATTTTATAGATACTATTAACTCTGTTGTGGAAGATGATCATGATTTTGCTAATTTGATATTAAACTAATGTGATCATGATGAGGGTATAAACAATGAATCTGGAAATTTTGGGGTATTTTCTATTGCTCAATCAGAGGCTACTAATGAAGACACTTCACTTGTTGACGAAAAACTAAAGAAAATGGAGTTGGGAGAAAGGTAGAACTCAAAGTCCTTCCACCAGGGCTGAGGTATGCATTTCTTGATTCCGATTCTACTTCTCCATTCATAATCAATGATGAGTTAACTAATGAATAAGAAATTAAACTGCTTGTTGAATTGTGTTTGATTGGTTACCCACCTCGTTGTGTTCAATCTCAACTACAACTACTCCTGTATACTTGTGAGAATTGGTTAGTTGAGTAAAAGGTCTTTCTTAAGATTAAAACTAGTTAGTGTAACAACCAAAATGTCATTGGTTACTCTATTGATGATTTAAAAGAAATTCATCCCTCCATTTGCATGAATAGAATAAACATGGAGGTTGATGCTGAAACCACTATTGAACCATCTAGATGTTTAAATCAAAACATGCTTGAAGTGGTTAAAAAGGAAAATTTTAAGTTGGTTAATGTCGGTTTTATTTATCCTATAAGTGACAACCCTTGGGTTAGTGTCATTCATGTGGTACCTAAGAAGGGGGGTGCAACTGTCATTAAAGGAGATAATGATGAGTTGATACAAACATGTATAGTCACTGGTTGGCATATGTGTATTGATTACCGGCATTGAACAAAGCAACTCACAAGGATCATTTTCCATTTTTGTTTATCGACTTGATGCTTGAACATTTTGCAAAACATTCTTATTTTTGTTACTTGGATGGGTATTCTGAGTTTTTCCAGATTCCTATCTACCCTCCTGACCAAGAGAAAACCACTTTTACATGCAACTATGGAACTTATGCTTATCGTCGCATGCCCTTTGGTCTTTGCAATGCTCCTGCGACGTTTCAAATGATGCATGATGGCAATTTTCTGTGATTTTATTGAAAACACAATGGAAATTTTCATGGATGATTTTAGCGTTTATGGAGATTTATTTGATCAATGTTTTTGCAACTTGTCATTAGTCTTAGCCCTCTACAAAGAGGTTAACCTATTACTAAACTGGGAGAAGTGACATTTCATGGTACAATATGGTGTAGTATTAGGCTATGTTGTATCTAACAAGGGTATTGAGGTTGGCAGGGCTAAGGTGGAAGCTATTGAGAAGATGTCTACTCCTTCTTCAGTCAAATACATCTGTAGTTTCCTTGTACATGCAGGGTTCTATAGAAGATTCATTAAAGATTTCTCCAAAATTACAAAACCATTATGTTCTTTGCTTGCAAAGGATGTTGAATGCATATTCAATGATGACTGCCATATAGCTTTCAACAAGCTCAAGGAAGCTCTTGTTTCAGCCCCAATCATTCCACCACCGGACTGGAATGTTCCTTTTGAATTGATGTGTGATGTGAGTGACTATGTAGTAGGAGCAGTTCTGGGACAAAGGAAAGATAAGAAGCTTCATGCCATATACTATGCAAGCAAAACTTTAGATGAGGCACAAATCAATTTTACAACCACCGAGAAGGAGATATTTGCTATAGTATACACCTTTAACAAATTCTTACAGTACTTGGTAGGATCTAAGGTAATCGTGTATACAGATCATACTGCCATTAAGTATTTTCTTAACAAGAAGGATGCCAAACCTCGTCTCATTCGTTGGATATTTCTTCTACATGAGTTTGATCTTGAAATCCGGGATAAGAAGGGGACAGAGAACAATGTTGATAACCATCTTTCCAGGTTGACTACAGATGTTGGAGACTTATTTCCTATTGAGTACCATTGCCTATTGAGAAGCTTTATGCATTATCGTCCACACAAGTACCATGGTTTGCAGACATTGCGAATTTTCTTGCTATAGGACAGCTGCCACCAGATTTGACATACCAACAGAAGAAGAAGTTCTTCCATGCTGTAAAGTTCTACTATTGGGACGATCCCTTTTTGTTCAAACATGGGAGTGATGGCCTCATTCGGAGGTGTGTTGCTGAAGAGGAAATTGCCACAATCATTTCTGAATGTCATGCTTCCCCTTACTGAGGTCACTTTGGAGGAGAGAAGACTGCAACAAAGATTCTCCAGGCCGGTTTCTATTGGCCAACATTGTTCAAGGACGTCAATTTATTTGTCAAAGCCTATGATAAATGCCAAAGGACTGGAGGATATCTAGACGCGATGATATTCATATTAACTCTATCTTGGAGGTTGAAGTATTTGATGTGTGGGGAGTTGATTATATGGGACCATTCCAATCTTCTTGTGGCTATAAATATATCTTAGTTTCTTGTGAGTACGTCTCTAAATGGGTTGAGGCCATCCCAACCCAAGCGCCGGATGCAAAATATGTAGTCAAGCTATTTCAGAAAATCTTTTTCCCTCAGTTTGGAGTTTCTGGAGCTATAATTTCTGATGGAGGCGCGCACTTTGTTGAGAAGCAATTCAATAACCTTCTATCTAAGTATGGAGTCACTAATAAAGTCTCTACGCCCTATCATCCTCAAACTTCCGGGCAAGTAGAGGTATCCAACCAGTAGCTGAAAAGCATTCTAGAAAAGACAACGTCTAGCTCAAGGAAGGATTGGGCATTAAAGATAGACGATGCATTATGGGCATACCAGACAACTTATAAAACCATCATAGGCACAACTCCATTTAAGTTAATATATGATAAATCTTGTCATCTTCTGTTGGAGCTAGAACACCATGCTCTATGGGCTATCAAGCTCTTAAACTTTGACATGAAGAAGGCTAGTGAAAAATGTCTATTGCAGCAGTAAGAACTAGAAGAACTTCGGCTAGATGCATATGAAAATGCAAGGTTCTAAAAAGAAAGAACAAAGGTTTGGCATGACAAAAGAATCCAGAGGAAAGACTTCAAAGAAGGAGACAAAGTGTTTCTATTTAACTCTAGACTAAAGCTATTCCTTGGAAAACTAAAGTCCAAATGGTCAGGTCCTTTTCTTGTGTTGAAGATATTTCCATATAGAGTTGTTGAGCTACAAGGCAAGGATGGAGTTTTCAAAGTATATGGGCAACGTTGCAAGCTATATACCTCTAGAGATGAAATTCATAAGGGAGCCTCTTTCTCCCTCCAAGACGCATAATGGATAGAGATTGAAGAGTCTCACTCCGGACTCTAAATGGAGGACCTCATGGGAGTTGAACCTATATTAGGATAGATTTATTTTCTATTATTTGAGTCAAGAACACTCTTTAGTTTCATAAATAAGCTTGTCATGGATGAATGTAATAACTTAGACAATCATATTGCCATATCTATCATTATTTATGTGCTGACAAAATGCTATTTTTTTGCATAAACTACATAAGTCACGACGTGTCTTTATTTGACACGTCGTGTCACTGATCAAAGAAACATAGAAGCCAAGAAACATCTCTAGGTACATGATGTGTCATCACTCGACACGTCGTGTCCTGCCTACGGATCATCTTTCTGGAATCTCACATAGCGTGTGAAAAATCAGCACATGTCGTGTGCAATCACATTGACTTAGTAGTAAACTTTTGGAAGAGTCACACGAAGTGTCTTTATTTGAACGTCGTGTAACACCCTAACTTTTTATAGCTAATCCTATATTATAAAACCCTAATTTCATATTTCAAATCTTAATGCTTCATATAACATACATGGAAACTTAGAGACCCAATTATAATGAATAAAGCATGTTTAACATAATAATCTTTCATCATCAAGTTAATTGAAACTCAATTTCATCAATTATTACCCTAATTTGGCACATTAGTAGCTTACAGGGGATAAAGTGAAACTAGTCCTTTTTATGCTAATATTTGGACCTAATAATTTTTATGGAAACTTGAAACATTAATATCAAGTTATATCCAAAATATCAGCCCATAATTTTTTTGGAAAGTTTTAGAAAATTAAAATCAGCTTTAACTTGAAAAGGAAATAACATATAGTAGGGAGAATGGTGCATAACTTTGACTTCATGTCGACTTTGCCAGGTGTGGAAGTGGAAGTTTGTGGAAACTTCGAGGAAGTTTTGAGGAAGTTTAGATGCAAACTTCGACAAACTTTGATGCCACTTTTTGAAGAAAATGATGTGAATTTGAAGGAAACTTTAATTGAAAACTACTATATATGTTATAGATCTATCTTATATATGTTAATTTAACACAAAACACAATTCACAACTCTCTAGCCCTAATTTCAAGGGTCAAATGTGCAATACACATATACAAATATAGTTCACCATATGTATTCTATACAATATACAGTCAAATAGTAGTTAAAACACCCTATCTAGGAAAGAGTGGCAACAAACAACATAGGAGTTGATATTAGAAGTTGTGAAGAGGGTTGGAGGTGACACTTATGCCTTATATGGCCGTTAGGATACTAGTTAGGATTAATGCTCTGGGTCGTCTCAACTTTGACCAAACTTCGCCCAACTTCGCCAACTTCGAGGAAACTTCGACAACTTCAGAGAAGTTGAGACGAAAATACACACAAAAAAGTCAACTTCGTCGACATCACTGAAACTTTGCCCCGAAGTTTGGACAAATCCGAAGTATTTGGGATTCGATTTCGCCTATGGTCGAAGTTCGAAGTTTTGGCGAAATTTCACCAAAAATTGTTGAAGTTATGGTCCATGGTAGGGAGTCTCAAAAATAAAATCTAACTTTATTTTCAAAACCCTCGTACCCGAATTAGTTAATAGGCCAAATTTGGTTGGATTTGAACTTCCTTTGATGCTCCAATTTGGATTGATAAGAAACTATTTAAATACATTTACATTTCCTAAATAATCTATTCCTAGCCTAACTAGACTTTAGTCTCGAACCTTTATTATGTGTCACACTGTCTTTTTTGGACATGAGATTAGAACGAGCGGACACGATCTTTTTTCCGGATCCGCGGACCCATCTGACGGTCCCTGGCCGTCTTTCTCACCCGTCCAAGTCCTACTCAGACTGGATCAGTGGCGACTGGCTACCACCCTTCAATCTCCCTCTCTGTTGACTCCCAGCACAAACCAATCGCCCCCTCACAATCCTCACTCCATCGCGAATCTTCTGATCCCTCACACGATAGGGTTTCATGCCCTAGAGCCCTGGGTCGACTAGGACTCTTCCCCGTTCCCCCTGTTTCTTCCTGCACAAGCAATGCTAACCTTCTCAGTTGGTGAAACATATATATATCCCTTCGAAAATAATCACGTGGTGTCCATGAACTAAACCCTGTCGTTGCTTTTCCCTAGATCTCTCCCCAACCCTACTTATGAACTCCATCTCTCCCTCCACCTTGACAGTGACCTAAGTTGAGAGTACATGGCATCTGGGACCCTTCTTGCTTATCGACGTGACTCAGGGTGACCTACTGAAGGTTCCTCCGTCTTTGTTTCACCCAAATTGGAGGTAACTAGAAATCCCTCTTTTTTACATTGTTTCAGATCTCGCGGATAATGTTGGTTCCTCGATCGCTGTGTCTCTTGATTTCGATGTATCTAGATCCGCATGGTGATGTTGAGTCTGCCCAGAACTCCGCCCTTGTCTCACGCATTGGTTTTCTCAGGTTTTTAGACTGTTCTCGGTCCCTCCCCTACTCTGCCTTGACGACATGGATTCCCTAGATTTTAGACCACCATAGGTGATGCTTCCTAGTTCTTTGAGTTCGGTCACGGGCCATAGGGGTGCCCCACACCACGGTTCTCCACAAAAGGGCCAAGATCCGAATTTTGCTTCGCTGATTGGCATCGTTCCTCTTGCGACCCTTTTCTGTCGTTGTTGTTCTTTGCCTTCAGCTTGAAAACAAAGATCCCATGGGGCGATGTGTCTGTTTTGCCCCCTCGTTCTAACAGCCATGTCACAGGTTCAATCATGGGCAATTTCATCTTTCGACGCCCTAGCTGAAGCAGCCAGCGTGTTTTGGTCAAAGTAGTCTAGCCCCACATGGTGGCTCTTGGTTGGGTCGTCGGTTTGGATAATTAAGCACACGTGGCTTTTACCAGATTGTTTATTGGTCAATTATTTAGAAATTCACAATAAATCAACCGCTTATCATAAAAATACTGAAAAATAGTCGCTGGAAAGGATTTTCGACAAGGAACCTAATTTCAGTGTCTTCAAACCCTAGTTCCATAAGATCAGACATCATTTCCACAAAAGGATCAAATTAGGGTTTAGTGTGTATTAATGATGGTGATTAACGATATCTTTCCTACTTCGAAGTTAGAGAGAGAAACTCCAACTTCTCTCTAGAATTTCTCTTAGGGTCGTTCCCTTTCTTGAGCGGCGACACCTACCACACCCGGCGTGCTCCCACCACCTCTAGCTCCTGCTCGGCCCTACGGTCGTGACGATCCTCCTCAGGTAACTTCATCTGGCGTCTGATTCTCCCTATTCAGGTTCCAATCCTGAATCGGCGCCTCCTACCACTCCCAGTGCACTCACACCGCCTCTAGCTCCTGCTCGGCCCTGTGGCCGCAACGATCATCATCAGGTAACTTCATCTGATGTCGAACTCTCCCCTGTCAGGTTCCAAAAACCTTTCTCAGGTAACTCCACCGCTCGAACATCTCTGCATGTTGGCGGGGGCTGTCATCAAAACTCTTTGCGACTATTTTACATCCTCAGTGTCCCTGTTCCTTACCCGGACTCAGTGATTTTCGAGCTAGCACTAGGACACTCGGATTTGATAAACCCTCGCCTCTTTCAGTTTTTAGTTTCTCCGACGATACCGACAGAGGGTTTCATCTCCTACCTCCTCATCTTTCCATCGTCGGAACCCTATTCCTGCTTAGGTCTCTTCACATCTGGCTGCAATAAATTCCGAGTTTATCATCATCCTTTGCTTCCTCGGGTATCACAAACGGCTTCTAAGTTCATGCAGATGAAATCTCATTGATTACACCTATTACACCTTCAGAGATTGCGTTACTTTTTACCCTCTAGCTCTGCAAATCTCCCCCTTACAAAAATCTCATTTTCAAAAACCAAAAATTCTATTCTCTCTGCCAGCTACAACACTCCTTCCCAAGAACAACTTTGGTAGTCAGATCAAATCAGCGCAACAGTTGGTTCAGAATCCAGTAATAAAGACCCATCAAACGACCCGATAACATCATGAGAACAGGAGGGGTTCGCACCCTCGCTTCATGCATAAAATCACCTTGCATGTATAAATCCGGCAAAACAACAACCTTCCGCCATGCTCTAAAGAAGAAAAAACCCTTGGTGTCTAGCAGCACCACAAAAACTCCACCACCCCCAGTCGACATGAACTCCCGTTTCTCCTTCATAGAAATCCCCCTCGCAGATCCATCCTATTCTACAAGCATCCCTTTACCGCGAGCTTGGATCTACTATAAGTTTGACATCTCACCTGGCTCCTGCATGATCAACATCGGTCACCGATCCTTCCAGGTGAAGGTCACATGGTCATCCCCCACAAAAACAACCTGGGGAAAAAAAAACCCTTCCTCCTCATTTCGGATGGCTGGAGCGACATGCGCGAAGAACCGAACCTTAAGCCTGAGTGGTCGATCTTCTTACAACCGTTGGAAAATCGCACCTTTCGTGCCTGGGTGCGCGACATCGTCCACGCCTCTCCTCCAGAGCTTGCCTACATGTACAAAAAACATGATCAAGATAGTTCTTCATCATCCAACTCGACGGATCAACTCTTCATCCGAGATGAATACCAACCCCCCTGGGAGCAAAATCCTGGCCTATCTCCATCTCTTCAAGTTCTGAGGACGACGAAGATGCAGTCACATCACCTTTGGATAAACAACAAAGATCTATCGCTAAAAGGTATAAGCTTTTCTCCTCCCCATCTTTTAAGGATAAAAAATATAAGACCAATCTGTCGTCTTTATATAAAACCCTTCTTCCTCAATCCTCCCTGGTAAAGGATATCATCCCTAAGGACATTTTTCGCCTAAACTCTGCTTTCCCAGTCTTGGGCCATGAAAAATCTTCCATCCTCATGAACAATATCCTAGAAAAAGCCCCCACCGCCCATAACTGGACACCGGTCCCCTCAAAAAGACCTTTTCGAGCTCTGCACTGTTCCCTTTGCCACCGGAACAACCACTCAACTTCCAGATGTTTTTCTCGCCGCTTATGTTTTGTATGCGGTCGTATAGGGCACATAAAAAGGTTCTGCGAAACCCGCCTCCTCCCTAATCGGGACAAAAACCATGTAGATCCCCCCTCCTCCTTCATGCACTCTCGCTCGATCAAAATCTCTCCTTTTCACAAAACCTCCGATGTCCCAAAAAAAACCTTTTCAGATCTCTGGCACAACACACATCCCCCTCATCATCATTATCATTCAAAAAACTCCTTTGCATGCCTCACAAACCTCCCGCCAGAACATGCAGAAGATACCCCTCCACGCCGTCCGAACACAAGCCCTTGGACACCACCTATATCTAAACCCTTTCACAAGCCAAAAAACCCATCTGCCTCAAAGCACAAACCACAATCCAAAAGCCCTACTCCTCAAACCCCTTCACAAACTCACAGTTTAAACTATCTTTCTACCTCACCCAACATGAAGGTCCCTGATCACCTGGAATATGTGATCGCCCTTGACCTCCCAGCCAACTCAATGTGTTTGCTCAAGGTCTTCACCCTCAGAATTTTTCTTGTTTCTGTTGAAAATAACCTGGACAACAACCCTATAAACGTCCTAGACATTACCCGCGCCTTATCCCTTCTCCTGCCTGGTCACACCATCCTCAAACCAAAAATCTTCTCTCCCACCCAACTCATCTATACCATCCCAGAAGGTACAAAGATAAACCACCTTTTCAACCAAGTTCTCACCATACCATGTGGATCAAGCTTCATCATGGCTAGACTATCAAAATGGTCTGCCGATTTTGGATCTTTCCATGCCCCGGCTGGAGGCTCCGACTGGGTTGCCGTTTCAAATCTCCCGCCTCATCTTTGGGAGATTGAGATCTTCAGAGGCATCACACACTCTATTGGGGCTACTCTATAATATATCAGCCCTGAAACCCTACACCCATCTCAGTATATCAAAGCCTACTGTCTTTTCTCTGTCAAAGCTGCCATCTCTCTACCTCCATCCATCAATAAAAGAATTGGTGAGTCCATCTACCATTTAAAACTTTCAGCTGAACATCCTACCATAAACATCATTGCCTTTTCCGACCTCTCCACATACCCACCATCCTGGTTTAGTACAAATAAAGAAAAATTATCTACCTTGCATTCCAGGGCTTCAAATGATCGAAACCATGTTTGGATCCAGAAAACCTCATACCACTCTAAAAACTCTTATCCTCTGCAAAGCAAAAAAAGAACCAGAACTCATGAACCTTCTCTCTAGGGTAACAAATTCAAAGCTAGAAGCTCCACTTTCCCATCCCCTTCCTCTACTAAGGAAAGCTTCCCATCGCCAAACAAAAATCCCCAAACAACTTTGAACCAAATCTCACCTCAGCTCAAGGATGATAATTCTCTGCAGAGTTCGGAGCAGAAGAACCCTCAACAAAAGCTCACCTCTAGCTACGTCCAGAAGATCTTACAGCCAAACCACAAAGACCCAAAAGGTTCTATCATCATAAATAGAGTAAAGAAAGGTACTCTTCCACTTTCCTCCTCCCGCTCATTTAGTAATGTTTCCACTGCAACTTCTTTATAATCTACTCCAACTTATCAAGACAAATATAAATACTTAGATTCTTTAGAGGATTTTGCCTCTTGGTCAGACATAAATAGCTTCACTTCTTTTGCAAATAAGATAGGTTTTTAACTAGAAGATGATGAGGATGCTCACAATGTTCTAAACAACCTAGAAACCTTTATGGGATTGACAAAAAAAGGGCTTGATCTTGCTAGCACCAAACAGCGACTATCAATTAGCCATTTTGCTCTCATCTTTCCTTTTTTCATTAAGAAAATTTCATCTTGGAATATTTGTGGAGCTGCAAATCTCCATAGAAGGAAAAAAATACGCTCTCACATTTATAAAAACAATATCGATCTTATTACCATCCAAGAAACAAAAACCTTTCTTACCCCCTTTTCCCTCAAAACTATTGGAGGTAATAGATACACAAACTAGATCCAACTACCTCCTGAGGGTTTTAAAGGAGGCATCATTGTTGGGTTTAACAACCAGACTCTAGTTCCACAAAACACTTCCATCCTTAACTTCTCCATAACCATTGAATTCAAAAACCTATCTGATGGATATCTCTGGTCTTTCTCTGGTGTCTATGGGGAACCTGGTTACAACAAATCCCTCTTCCTTGAGGAACTAAACTACCTCATTACAAATATCCACACATCTCCCTGGGTCTTGGGTGGAGATTTTAATCTGATCACCCAAATCTCAGATAGGCACAATTCAAATCCCTCCACTCAATCGATGTCAACAGCTGATAAAAAATTCTGTCAGATGTTTACAAACCACTCCCTGATCGACATCATACCCTCAAACGCCTTGTACACCTGGTCTAGAAACCAGACATTTTCCAGGCTTGACCATTTCATTTGTACAAAGCTTTGGGAAGAAAAACACCCTCTCTCATCTATCCATATCTCCCATAGAACCATTTCTGACCACTTCCCTCTAATCCTTGATACATCTTCTTCCTCGTGGGGCACTCGACCTTTTAAATTTGAAAATAGTTGGCTCTCCATAGACAACCTTTCCAGATCTTGCCTAGAAGCTTGGACTCTAGCCGACTCACAAATAGCAAACATTGGTCTTCATATTCAAAACAACACAAAAAAGATCAAAACTCACATCAAAAATTGGAAACTTCAACACCCTATGAACTTATTCGAACTTCAAAAAAATCTGGAAGGTCAGCTCCTCTTTGTGGAAAAGGACCATAATGCTGACCCTGCCCTTGTCCTTACCATCAAAGATGAACTTGACCACATTAACAATTGTATTGACACAAGATGGAGGCAAAGAGAAAAAATCACTTGGGCTAAAGAAGGAGATAAAAACACAAAATTCTTTCACAAAATTTGTAATCAAAATTTTCAAAATAATTCCATAACCCATCTAACAATAAACGGAAGACTCACATCCCATAAATAATCCATCATAACACACATAAAAAACCATTTTAAAAATATTTTCAATAACAACCACAATCCCATTTGTCTAAATAACTTAGCATGGAACACAATTTGTCAAAAAAATATAAAAAAATCCTCATGAACTCATCAAATCCTTCTCCCTCGAAGAATTACAAACTGCCATCACTGACCTTGGTAAAAATAAATCTCCTGGACCAGATGGACTCAATGTGGAGTTCTACTTGGCTAACTGGAACCACTATAAAAATGATTTCACAGCCTTCCTGTCTGCTTTCCATGCTAGTTCAAATCCACATAATATTATCAAATTCATAAATAAAACTTTCATCACCTTGATTAAAAAAATAGCCAACCTGAAAACATTTCTCACTTCCATCCCATCAGCCTCATAAATACCTCATACAAAATCATCACTAAAACTCTGGCAAATAGGATTAAGCCGCACTTGGAAGACATCATCCCTCTTAATCAATCTGCCTTCCTAAAAAACATAAGTATTCAAGATGCATTCTTTATGGTAAATGAAACGATTCACCTTTGCCACAAAAATAAATCTCCCCTTCTAGCCATCAAGCTAGACTTTGAAAAAGCCTATGACTTTGTTAATTGGCAATGCCTTTTAAAAACTCTTAGGGGTTTTGGTTTCCCTGACATTTGGGTTTCTTGGATCCATGCTTGTATTTCAACAAACCATTTCTCCACTATCATAAATGGTGTTCCTTTTGGTTATTTCCATAACTCAAATGGACTTAGACAAGGGGACCCTCTCTCTCCTTATCTTTTCATCATCCTGACCACTATCCTCTCCCGCATGATCCAGCTGGGCAAACAAAATGGTCTTATCTCCTCTCCTGATGATTGTAAGGAGAATATCATTCAATTTGCAGATGATACCACTATCTTCTCCTCCCCATATGAGCCCTCCCTTCAAAATATCTTTAGAATCATTGGTATCTTCTCATATATCTCTGGGCTAAAAATAAATCTTCAGAAATCATCCATCTTTGGGGTTAACATAAATCAATCGACTTTGGAGCACTTTAGTAACCTCCTAAAATGCAAGACTGAAGAATTCCCTATCAAATATCTGGGACTACCCATCACTCCTTATAACATTACAAATGTTATATGGACTCCCATCATATCAAAAATAAACATGAAACTCACAAACTGGACAAACAACTTCCTAAACCTTTCGGGTAGGCTTACCCTTTTAAACAGTGTCATCACTCCAATTACAACCCACTTCTTGAGCTGCATTCCCCTTCCCTCAAAAACAAAATCCATTTTAGAAAAAATCAGGAGAAACTTTCTGTGGAACAACTTCCACAAACTGGATAAACCAGGGAAACATTACCATCTCGTAAATTGGAAAACCATACAAGCTCCTCTTGATCAAGGTGGTTGGGGAATCATCAACATTGAAACACACTCTCTCTGCCTAATTTCCAAAATAATTGATAGTCTGCTTCAAAACAAGCAAAAAATCTGGACAAATCTCATCAAATACAAATATTATCAAGACTCCCCTCCCTGGCACCAAACCCCTCAGAAAACAACCTCCCCACTTTGGAAATTCATCAATAAAAACATCCATACGATAACAAAAATCATAAACACTCCACCTCACTTACACAAAAACATCTCCTTTTGGTTCGATCCATGGTTTGATAACAACTCTATCATAAATCTCAGTCCAAATTGGAATATTCCAAATAAACTCCTCAACATAAAGATTGACAAAGCTCTACCACTCATCACCAGCAATAGATCAAATTCCCTTAAAAGATATATTCTTTCTCAGACCAGTCAAAATGAATTCAGACACCTAACTCTCTCCATGGAAAATAACACCTCAAATACCATCACTTGGAAATGGGGCAGAAAATACTCAGTTAAACTTGCCTACACCTTCCTCTCCTACAGAGGTCATTCCCCATAATCATCAAAGATATGGAAATAGAAATGGCCTCAAAAATATAAAACATTCCTTTGGCTTCTACTCCACAACAAGCTCCTCTCAGGAGAAAACATCACAAAGAAGGGTTTCATTGACCCATTTAGATGTGCACTTTGTGAAAAAAATAGCGACTCGGTTGACCACATCTTCTTTAAGTGCATTTTTTCCAAAAATATATTCTCACATTTTATAAGAAGCTATCTTTCTGACCTCAAGGAAGCCACTTTTCCCTTACAAACAACACCAAATAGACTTTACAAGAATTCCAAAAGCAATGATCTATTCACCACAATCAGTTGGAATCTTTGGAAAGAAAGAAACAACAGAATTTTCAACAACAAGAAAAACTTGGCCAAAAATATTATATCTCAAATAGATGTCGATCTTTACATCCTAACAAAATGCAGGTAACCTAGCAGATGGTGGTCAAGATGACTTCGAGGAAGGCAATTTTGAAGCTGCTTTTCTATGTGATCTCAAAGCCATGGTTGATGATGAGACGGGTGTCAGTTTGGTTCAGCAACAACTATGATTCCATTTTCAGGCGAATGACTTTATCATCAAACTTGGGTTCATCATCTTCATAACACCTAGAGGCTTGTTATGGGGTGCCTCCCCCTTATTACCAGAACATTGCTTTTATCTGCTCGCTTTTTTTCAGTTTTTAACTATGGTGCTTATCCAAACATTCTGTAAATTTTTCACATAAGCAGGTTTTGCTTGCTTGATGTGCCATCAATATATGACTTTACCTTTCCTAAAAAAATGATGGTGATTAACATAAATCATACAATTTCAGGAATATAGGAGTGACTCAGAATCAAGGAGACTGAATTAGGGTTTTCTCCAATAAAGGTAAGAAGGTCCATGCACTTTGAGTATTTAGGTAATGGTTGTCAATTGCTTTAAGATTGTTGTATCATGATCAAGTTAAATTGTATGTATAGATATGTATCCAATTTTTAGAAAATCTTGCATTAATGTTCCCCAAAAGTTATTATACGACTCATATGCTCCCAAGTTCTATTTTAGATATTTATGTCATGATCATGTGAACATTCAGTTAAAGTAATGGATTATTATATTTATAATGAATCATTTGCCAGTTGTATTATTTTGTCCTCGCCATGTTAATGTTGATCCCTCGGGCCTTATGAGTTCAAATGGAATGTTATGGCACTCAGGTGCAAATCATGAGCTCAAGTGGAGCATAGTTATGGCACTTTGGTGCAAATCATGAGTTTAAATGGAACATCAGTTGAGCCTATGAGCCTTATGAGCACAATTGGTGCATAAGATTAGAGGACATTTGATGTAGGAATACTGGCCGCAGATATTGAAGATAAATTCCAATTTGCCAAGACTTTCCAAAAATGGCGTCCGACGTTAGAAAAAACCCATAATACCTTTTCAGAAAGGAAACGAGTCAGTAGTTACAAATCACCGCATCGCCGTGAGGTATACCCTCAAACCGGCATTTGAGTCTGTTTCAGCCCGAAAATAGCAAGTTTTATGTTTTAGCAATTTCCTTTTTGTTTCCTTTGTAGTTTTAATTCTGAATTAGGAAAGTAGTTGGATTAGGATTTGTGTCAGGGTTATCCCAACATGTATAAATACACTCTTAGTTGTAGCCATCAAGGCATCTCTTATTGTTTAATAAAATTCGAGACTTGCTCTCTCTCTGGTGGATTTCAGTTCCCTGGTGGATTCCGGGTTGTCTTCCCCAAGTTGTGCGCTTGCAAACTTGGTTACCTTTTAGGGTTTTAGCGCTTGCTTTAATCCTATTCTTCCGCACTATGTCAACATTATAATTAACCACTAAAGAGCATATTATACGAATCAAAGATTTGATGTTCAGTTACTTTTATGATTTTTCTTATTTCCAGTTATTATGTTAGTATAACAATACTCAACGCCGCTTACTCTAACATATTTTCCGTTTTGAATGCATGGCTGGGGATGTGATGTCCATAGGAGAAAAGGATAAGGGAGGAGCTTAAATGAGGAACATACAAACTAAGAAGTTAGACCTGGTGGGGGTGCCAACTATCATATAAAGTTTAATTTAGTTTTTCAATTAGTTTTGAGACTATGTACTAGTTTATTTTAGTTCAAAGTTTATGTTTTATGTTGTGGAACTTGAGACATGAGATTTGCAAATTATGTATCTTGTGTTGGTTTAATTAAACTTTATTTTATGCAATGATAATCATGTTTGTGACATCCCAATAAGATGTATGCTTCTGCTTACTTTGTGAAATTGGGGTGTTACAATATGGTATCAGAGCTAAAAATATAGTTGGCCACCAGGCTTTTCTCAAAATATCATGTAGTTTATGTTCCCTTTTGTAGATGGCTCCCAAGAAGAAATCTGATAAGGGCAAGGAGCATGTAGATGGAGAGGGAAGCTTTTCCAATGGAGAAAGTGACCATAGTCCTTCTAGAGGGTCTAACCCTAGTGGTAACACTAATGCACCTCTAGAAGTTCTTATCAAGGCCCTGACTAATGCCATCACGGGACAACAAGGAAGACCACACCAACTAAGGAACCAGGAGTAAACCTTGGTAGACTTCTTGAAGATCAAGCCAGAATCCTTCTCTGGAGAAGCAGAGATCGTTGTAGTTGGTCGTGCTGAAGAGTGGCTTCTCAACGTCGAGCACTATTTTCGTGATCTAGGATGTCCTGAACCTTATAAAGTTCGCTTTGGGACACACATGTTGAAGAGTGCAACCCGCACTTGGTGGGAGAACTTCACCAATGCTCGAGGACCCAATGTTGAGCCGTTGACCTGGGAGGAGTTCACCACTGCCTTCCAGAACCATTACATCTCAGAAGCTATGATTGAGAAGGAGATGGAGTTCAAGCGCTCTAGGCAGAATGACTCAACTGTTAGCCAGTATGCAATGAAGTTTTGTATGTTGTAGAAGTACAGTTATGGTTTAGATGAGACACATCTGGCGAAGAAGTTTACGTGTGGCCTGAAGCCTGATTTAGGCTATGCTCTGACTGGATGTGGAATCAGGATTGTGCAGGAGTCACTCGAGTCTGCCCTAGAGTTGGAGTACCACCTTAGACGATACTGGAAGAATGGAGCACCCTCAGGAAGCAAGAGTGAGCAGAAAAACCATGATGACAAGAAGAGGAAAGTTCCAGAAGGACAACTTGCTAAAGAACCTTGTGCAACTTGTTGTAGACTTCATGGTGGACCATGCAGGAAAGGACTGGGAGTTTGCTACTATTGTGGAGACCCTAATCATAAGAAGCCAGAATGTCCTAAGCTAAAGGAAAAGAATGAAGTAGGGCAAAACCCTAAACCTGAGCAATGAGAAAAGAGACAGGCTAGGATCTTCACCATGGTAGAAGATGATGAAGATGAGAATGGACACAGTATGATTTAGTTATGAAATCCCTTTGGTACCTTTTCTTGGACTACAATTGTGATTAGTTTTGTACTAGATGTAAGTATGTACAAGATTTCATGGTAATGATAAGGTGTTAGAATTTTCATATTAAGGATAAGGAAAACCCTAAGGTGGGTAGATTAGTAGAATGTCAAGGATGAAATTTATTTAAGGTGGGTAGAATCGTAACACCCTAACTTTTATAGCTAATCCTATATTAGAAAACCCTAATTACATATTTCAAATCTTAATGCTTCATATAACATACATGGAAACTTAGAGACCCAATTATAATGAATAAAGCATGTTTAATATAATAATATTTCATCATCAAGTTAATTGAAACTCAATTTCATCAATTATTACCCTAATTTGGCACATTAGTAGCTTACAGGGGGATAGAGTGAAATTAGTATTTTTTACGCTAATATTTGGACCTAATAATTTTCGTGGAAACTTGAAACATTAATATCAAGTTTTATCCAAAGTATCAGCCCATAATTGTTTTTGGAAAGTTTTGGAAAATTAAAATAAGCTTTAACTTGAAAAGGAAATAACATATAGTAGGGAGTCTCAAAACTAAAATCTAACTTTATTTTCGAAATCCTCGTACCCAAATTAGTCAACAAGCCAAATTTGGTTGGGTTTGAACTTCCTTTGATGCTCCAATTTGGATTGATAAGAAACTATTTAAATACATTTACATTTCCTAAATAATCTATTCCTAGCCTAACCAAACTTTAGTCTCAAACCTTTATTATGTGTCACGCTGTCTTTTTTGGACCTCAGATCAGAACGGGCGGTCACGGTCTTTTTGCCCAATATGTGGACGCATATGACGGTCCCCGACCGTCTTTCTCGCCCGTCCAAGTCCTACTCGGACTGGATCAGTGGCGGCTGGCTGCCGCCCTTCCGATCTCCCTCTCTGTCGACTCCCAACACAAACTAATCACCCTCTCACAATCCTCACTCCATCGTGAATCTTTCGATCCCTCACACAATAAGGTTTCATGCCCTAGAGCCTTGGGTCGACGAAGACTCTTCTTGGTTCCCCCTGTTTCTTCCTCCACAAGCAACGCTAACCTTCTCATTTGGAGAAACCTATATATATCCCTTCAAAAATGATCGTGTGGTGTCCACGAACTGAACCCTGACGTCACTTTTCCCTAGATCTCTCCCCAACCCTATTTCCAAACTCCATCTCTCCCTCCACCTTGACGGTGACCTGAGGTGAGAGCACAGGGCATCTAGGACCCTTCTTGCTTATCGACGTGACTCAGGGTGACCTACTGAAGGTTCCTCCATCTTCGTTTCACCCGAATTGGAGGTAACTAGATATCCCCTCTTTTTCACCTTGTTTTAGCTCTCGCGGCTAATGTTGGTTCCCCGATCACAGTGTCACTTGATTTTGGTGTTTCTATCTCCGCCTGGTGATGTCGAGTTTGCCCAGAACTCCGCCGGCCTTGTCTCACGTGTTGGTTTTCTCAGGTTTTTAGATTGTTCTCGGTCCCTCCCCTGCTCTGCCTTGATGACATGGGTGGCCTAGCTTTTAGACCACCATAGGTGATGCTTCCTGGTTCTTTGAGTTTGGCCGCGGGCCGTAGGTGCCCAACACCACGGTTCTCCACAAAAGGGGCAAGATCTCAATTTTGCTTCGTTGATTTGCATTGTTCCTCTTGCGGCCCTTTTCTGGCATTTTTGTTCTTCGCCTTCAACTTGAGAACGAAGATCCCATGGGGCGATGAGTCTGTTTTTCCCCCTCGTTCTAACATCAATGTCACAGGTTCAATCATGGGCAATTTCATCTTTCGACGCCCTAGCTGAAGCGTCAAGTGTGTTTTGGTCAAAGGAGTGTAGCCCCACATGGTGACTCCTGGTTGGGTCGTCGGTTTGGATAATTAAGCATACGTGGCTTTTCCTTGTTTATTGGTCAATTGTTTAGAAATTCACAATAAATCAACCGCTTATCAGAAAAAATACCCAAAAATGTCGTTAGAAAGATTTTTTGACAAGGAACCTAATTTCACTTCAAACCCTAGTTCCATAAGATCCGACCTCATTTCCATAAAAGGCTCAAATTAGGGTTTAGTGTGTATTAATGATGGTGATTAATATAAATCATTCAATTTTAGGAATATAGGAGTGACTCAGAATCAGGGAGACTAGATTAGGGTTTGCTCCAATAAAGGTAAGCGGGTCCATGCACTTGAGTATTTAAGTAATGGTTTTCAATCACTTTAAGATTATTGTATCATGATCAAGTTAAATTGTATGCATAGATATGTATCCAATTTTCAGAAAATCTTGCATTAATGTTCCCCAAAAGTTATTATGCGATTCATATGCTCCCAAGTTCTATTTTAGATACTTATGCCATGATCATGTGAAAATTCAGTTAAAGTAAAGGATTATTATGTTTATGATGAATCATTTACTGGTTGTATTATTTTGTCCTCGTCATGCTAATGTTGAGCCCTCGGGCCTTATGAGTTCAAATGGAACGTTATGGCACTCAGGTGCAAATCATGATCTCAAGTGGAGCATAGTTATGGCACTTTGGTACAAATCATGAGTTGAAATGGAACATCAGTTGAGCCTATGAGCCTTATAAGCATAGTTGGTGCATAAGAGTAGAGGACATTATAATTAACCACTAAAGATCATATTATATGAATAAAACTTTTGATGTTCAGTTACTTTTATGATTTTTCTTATTGCCAATTATTATGTTAGTATAACAATACTCAATGTCGCTTAACATGTTTTCTGTTTTGAATGCATGGCTGGGGACGTGATGTTCACAAGAGAAAAGGATAAGGGAGGAGCTTAAACGAGGAATATACAAACTAAGAAGTTAGACTTGGTGGGGTTCCAACTATCATATGAAGTTTAATTTAGTTTTTCAATTAGTTTTGAGACTATGTACTAGTTTATTTTAGTTTAGTTCAAAGTTTAAGTTTTATGTTGTGGAACTTGAGACATGAAATTTGCAAATTATGTATCATGTGTTGGTTTAATTAAACTTTATTTTATGCAATGATAATCATGTTTGTGACATCCCAATAAGATGTATGCTTCCTCTTAGTTTGTGAAATTGGGATGTTACACGTCATGTCTCAATCAGCTGGCGAAATTTGTAGAGGCTTCTGGAATCTCACACTGCGTGTTGATATTCAAACACATCATGTCTTGCAAGTGCAAATTTTTGAACAGAACATCAGCAAAAAGCTTATTCAATGAAGAACACGACGTGTGCAACCTTGAACATGTCGTGTCACAAAATGAAAAGTCAAGTCTAATTAAAGCACACGAGCCGCCTCGTTCACTCACCCCTCCATTCGAGACATGCTCCAAATCAACCCTAGTCGTCGTGTGCGATCTTTATTGTGTCCTCACCGCCACTATGTGCTCATCCGTGCTTTCTCACCGAGTCACGTCGTTGTGTGCTCTCAACGCCGCTAAACCTGCTCCGCGTCGCCAACCAGCAAGCAGCTCGTCGCCACTACCCAACCAAGACCCTCTCAACTCTTCATGCTCGGAAGCTGTTTGCCCTTTTCCCCTCTCCGCCGCCGATCTCCAGTGTGAATATGACCTCTCCACAACCACAACTATACCCTAGCATCTCCTTGTACCGCCACACCAGCAAGCAAGGTCCATCTTCAAGTAGCAGCAAGCCACCAAGCTGCCGTCATGCTCAAATCGGCAACCACCTTGTGCTCTCTCCGCGACCCCAACTCCTCTGCAAGTAAGATCTGCAATCAAGCTACAACCGCTGCCTCCTCATCATCATCACAAAGCCGCCACCTTACTAAACCCACTTCTCCAAGCACCGCCATCACAAATCTTGGTCTGTGCTTCTACTCCAGGAACACATTGTGTCCTTCCTTATTCGGACCCAACCTTGTTCAGCAAGACACATCGTGTCCCCTTTCTTACATGAAGTGTCACAATTCGTCAGCCCTAAAATGGCACATGTGAAGCAAATGTCAAGCTGCAAACGTGGAGCAAGTTCTTCTTTAGCTCCGGCCCCGGCCTATGTCCCCTCCACGCAATTCAAGGTCACACTAGAGGAGAATACCACCTACCAATTCCTAATCTCTAGGAGGGTATTGCCATCTCATTTTTCTTATGAGCAGACCTTCACCAAGCTTGGCTTCAAGAATGAAGTGATGGGCCACCTGAGGTTCCTCGGGTTGCACTACGTCCGCACTACAGTAACTAAGACGTACCCTAGACTTGTTTATGAATTTCTGACTACTCTCACAACTGAGGAAGATCGCCAAAGACAACTTGAACCATATCCTAAAATTACTTTCTGCCTACTAAACAAACCATTTATGTTTGACCTATGATGTTTCTGTGATTTGCTTGAATGCAAATATGGTGGTTTGATAGACTATCCTCTGGCTTTTAATAGTGATTCTTTCTGGGCAGAAATCTTTAGTGATACTTTTCATAATGCCAATAAAGCATGAGCTTCAGCAATTCATAATCTGATCTTTTGCTATATTCACCGCCTTCTTAGTACGGTGGTTTTTGCAAAGAAAGAAACACAAGGGGTCTATGGAAAGACTGATTTGTTATTCTTGTGGTGCATGGTTCATGATGAGCAAATAAGTGCATGTTTATATCCTCAGTAGATTCTTGGAAATTAAGTAGATGAAAAAGAGAGAAACTAGGGACATCATGTGTGGTGGTATCATTACTCTTCTTGCCACCAAGATGGGGTTGGATCTGGCCGACCTAGATCCCACACCAGAAAAGATTTTGGTGGATATTCCATGCCTCATATCCGCTAATCTACTATCCAAAGTTGGTGATAGCAACTCAAAGTTCAGGCAGTTCCTTACCGAGAAGCAATATATTGATATCTTTAACCCCGATAGCAATGATTTGAGTGACAAGGCCAACTGGAAGGTCGAGCTAGAGCCTGAGGATGAAGAAGAGGAGGAGACTCAAGGAGAAGGCACTTCTAGTGAACCACCTATAGTTGCAGCAGCACCAACACCCCCTACTAGCACTGAGATGGACTACACTTGGGTGATGCCTGACGTGTGGCATCTTTATGGCTATGTTCAGCAGTGCTTCGATCACCTAGATGGCTTCCTGGATCAGTTGGGTACGCATTGTACTATGATGCACGACATGGTCCACCGCATGGACTTGTGGCACATCTCACAGGGCCACTAGTCCATTCCGCCACTATATCAGCCACCTCCGCCTCAGCAGCCTGACTTCGTCCCACAACCTGAGTTCACCCCATAGCCCATGGACATTCCAGACATCATTAGCCAGTTCTTTCTGTCAGATCATGAGGGCATTGGCCCCTCGCTTTGATTTTATCCATGACAGGTATCCGGTTGTTACCTCCATGAGTTTGATTGATGCAGTGAGGACACTACAGATTTCAAGCTTGGGGGGGGCACAACCGCCCGTAATGTAGTTTTTATTTGCATTTGCTTTCGTTAGTGTTAGTCATGTCAATCTTTTATTTCATCTTGTTTTATGTTCTATTTTTCTTTCATAGCAAGTTTAATATGAAATGAGGTTATTGCGATGGAATGAACTCTTGTACCTTGTATGCTTGAACCATCTCATCCCTTGTACTTCTTTTGTCCATATGAAAGAATTAGTAAAGAGCATGCATGAATCAAATGGAAAATCAAATTCCCCATGTTCATGATCTTGGTTTGTAGTTGTAGCTTGAACTCTCAATTTTCACATCTTTGATTTCTCAATACATGTAATAGTCTCAAATTTTAGCGAATAAATCAAGTCTAAAACACTATTTAGAATATTGGACACTCTTGCCAACCTTTATTGCATATACAACCGATTTTTCAGTAATTTTTTTTTTAAATAATGAGTGGAATCTTGTTAACCTAATATTCTCGTTGACTCTTTTGTGTTGTGCAAAAATATTATGTTACCTTTTTCTTCCTTTACCCAATAAAAGATGGCATTTAGCCCACATATCATACTAGCCTAGTGTGAGTCTGATCTGGAAATGATGGTTAGGTGGTATGGAATCAAAAGAGGGTAAAAACAACACCCCAACCGGCACTCCACGTGTGCATAAGCCTAAATAAGCAGCCAAGTGCCGGAATCCCAGAATTCCACTATCATATCTTTTTGAGAAGAGAGCACAATTGGGATTATTAAAGTTAGCCAAGATTTCATCTTTTGTATCCATAATAGCAGAAATTTTGTGATGTACATCCACTAGATTATCCAAATTCTGCTTAGTGTTGTTTATTTGATTGTTTCACTTAATTTGTGACCACCATTGCTGAACTAACACTTCCCTATCTTGGATATTTAAACTGAGATGATGGCTATAAATATAAACCTAATATACATGGTTTGTTGAGTTTATTACAAATCTTCATTTCATTTAATCCATGCATGATCTTGAATATTCCTTCATTTGTGTGGCCCTGCTCTTTTTACTTGAGGACAAGTAATGGTTCAAGCTTGGGGGGATTTGTTGTGTGCTTTCCACATAAACTTTTCACATGATTTCACACACAAATTCAGTTCATTTTATTCTCATTTAGCCTCTATTCATATTATTCTTCCCGTCATTTTGTTATTTTGCTTATTGCATGATGTGTATTGCAGATATGCCTTAAAAGGATCAAATTGGAGATAGTCCAACTCAAATACAACATCATTGGGGCTTCTCCACACATTGCAGACCATTCAGAGTTTCATTTCTACTGAAACAGCATCGCACATGACGTGTCTGAATTCAGACACGGCGTGTGTGATTCCAGAAAGCCATGCGTCCAATCGAAGTGACAAAGACATGACGTGTTCCTTTTTGGAACACGACGTGTGTGATTCTAGAAGGTGTCGAGCAAAGCAAAGACATGTCATGTTCCACATGGACACGTCATGTACCTAGAGACGCATAGCTGACTATATGTTTCTAGAAACGTACACTACGTGTCTTAATTTGGACACGCCGTGTGTTATACACTTGGAGCAATTGTCAAAGCCAGGACACGACGTGTCCAATGGAAGACACGTCGTGTCGTTGTTAGTTTAAAAAAAAACTAAAAAATGACGCCCCTTGTTTTTAAAGACTAAAACAACTTATGGAGCGGTTATCACTGGTCATATTTTGAAAGTCTTTCATCCAATAGCAAGGTTAGAGCAAAGGAGGGTGATTTTGGGGTGGAATAAGGTAGTTTCTTACCAAAGAACCCCCATTTTTCTTCTCTTCTTCTCTGTTTACTTCTCCAGAGGTGCAACAAAGCTTCTTCACTCCACAAAGCTTCTCATGATGGAAGTTTGTCTGGTTTGGAGCAACTGTATGAGTAGAATTTCATCTCCAAGCCAGAATTCTACTCTTCTTGGGTTACACCTTTGGTTCTCTTACCTTTCCTTCTCTAAACCATGTTAAACTCTGAAATTTCTACATCTTTTCTATTGTACATCATAATGGACGAGTAGACTCTTTTTCTTGGACATGGGAGAGTAACTCCCATGTCATAGCATGTAAGGAACATGATAATTTCGTACTAAATGCTAAGTTGCTAATTTTTCCACCTTCTGAGTATCGGTTTCTTGCTTCTTGCATGTATGGCTGGCCACTTTATGTGCATGTTTTATGCTTTCTTGCTTGATCTGAGAAGATAGGTAGGAGACTAAGGAGGTACTCTCTTGTCAACTCCTTTACCACAAGAGTGGAAATTATGGAGTTGAGGAGTAGGTTTGTGATCCAAAATAAAATTCATACATGAGAATGTTATTTTGAGTTAGGATCGTTGTACTTGCACCGAGAGGTGAAGTGCAACATACAACTCTCCTTTAAAACAAGTGCTTAGTATGTTTAAATTTTGTGCTCCTATTTTATGATATGATATGTTGGTGAAATCCTAAGTCCAAGATCCTTCCATATCTGAAATTAAACCTCTTTTAGTAATTCATTTACTGTTTTTCTTAATTCTGAAATTTTAGCTTAATCAACCAAATCACATCTTTAAAACGGCCTAGATTGTTGAACCTTAGCACTGTTGTTTTTAATTGGTTACCCAGCTCCTTGTGTTCGATCTCGACAACAACTACTCTCGTATACTTGTGGGAATTGGTTAGTTGAGTAAAAGATCTTTTTTAAGATTGAAACTCCTTAGTGTAACAACCAACATATCTCTTATTGGGACATGGGTCTCACCCTTGTGGTTTGCCACATCTTTTTAAGTAATCTGAAGTGATGAAAACAAACATGTGGCAACAAAGAGGAGATATAGTAAGGAATCTTTGAGAAATTTCATTAGATGTCTAGTGTGTCCTAGAGTCATCTTTGTACTCTCAGGTCTGGACTGGAAAAGTTTGTATATGGTGTTTCAAATGAATCAGAATTTTGTTAGCATATTAATGCTTATTTGTGTGACATATACGAATATTGTTCTCATGTGTATATATGTTGTGGATAAGGCGATAGACCAATTTTGTATAAAACTCTTGGCATAGTATGGATACAAGAGATGATGGGCTCTTATGCAAATGTTTTTGACCAGGTGTTGATGTTGAAATCAGTTTTAATTTACCCATATTTTTGGGTATGTGATTAATTAGTGATCGATTGTGTTTTATGTTTTGAGTAATCTCGTTTAGTGTAACGGGTTCTCACAATTTGATATCAGATTTTTAGGTTCACAGAGTCTACAGGGACACTAGGACTTAGGACTACGATGATGTCTAAGTTAGGAACACGATACAAAAACATGGTGCATACTGCCTAATCTCAGAACTTGGGTGCCCTGGCCAGGTATTCAATTATTGAAGAAAGATAAATATGGAACTCTTAGATTGTTATCTGTCTGATTACTCTTATCAAGTAGTCATTTTGAGACAATCTAAAGAGCATGATGAATAAGAAATCATGGTGTGAATATCTCAATCCTACCTTAAAGAAGATGAGAATTGCATCATAATCTATCAAAACTTGAATGTTTGGTAGCTAAAGAGAAAGGCACAACACCGAGAAATCTAAATCTGAATACAAAGAAGCAAAAGAGGAGTTCTTAAAGATGTGATTCAAGAAGTGAATAACGTAAAAGACAGATAAGTCTATGCTTATAAAGTGATTCAAGGTATGAAATCCACATAAGATGGAGAGATCTTCAATGATAAGTATAAAATGAGAAGATAAATGAGAACAATGAAAAAGGAATAAGGTGGAACCTGAGTTAATCTCAGACCAACCTATGTGTGTAATAAAGTGTTAATGTAAAATAAGCATGGAATTTGAAAGAAATTAAGGCAGATGATCCGTGTTTAATGAAGAAAATGTGGAATATGATGATTTACATGTTGATAAGTGGTAGAAAAACATAATAAAATAACAGAAAATGCCCAAGTGTGATAAATAGTCATCAAGGAAGGAGTAATGAGATATGTAAATCATGATGATTCCTATTCTAATGGAAAGGAACCCAGAATGAAAAAGGTAAAATGATACATAAGAAGTTGTAACATGCATAATGAAAAATAGAATTGATTACCTTTCTGCTAGTGACCCTTGAAAAATACTACTATGGTATGGGAAGTGTGTTTCCCTGTGTGTCTTTCCTTTCTAGGGAACATATTTCAAGTGGATCATTGCCACTTGGTACGCGTGGATTCACTACAAACATGAGGGTGGATAGCTTATTATAGCATAAGGTTGCTTGGACTATGGTTCTAAGATCATAAAGTATGTGATGAGTTTGCTTTTGAGCCTTCCAATAATTTGGGAGACTCCTCTTATATGTTTTGAAATTTATTATGTTGGTAAAAGTAGATGAGATAAGGAGGTGAGTTCCTTATAGCACACGAGGTGGATACCAAGGTAATGAATCCTGGTATCCAAGATGTATCCACAATATGAGAAGTATGTGAAGGTTGGAGATCTTTATTAAATGAACACTTCAAGTGTTCGTCTCCCTTATAGAGAGAGAGTTGATGATGACCCTCTAAATGTTGTACGGAATGGAAAAAACAAAAGTAATTCTATAATGTTGTGTATGGTTCAATGATAGCTGGGCAAGACCACTATCAAGGATAGATGGTTTGTTGGTCAATAGATATGTGATACTATGTTCCTTTAAGATAGACCTATGGTCAAATATAAATGCATAAGAGTTAGATTGGATGACATAATTCACATGACCATGATGAGTTTAGAGTTATGTCCTTTAAACTAATCAATGTACAAATAGAATTTATGAATAGGAGGAATTGAGTGTTTCGGTCATGTCATACAGGTTATATCAAGATTTAATTGATTACATGTCAAAGTATTTCAAATATGGTAAAAAATATGATCAATATTTCTTCAAAAACCTTAGGGTTGCCGAAGTAGCAATAACTATGAGACAAGTTGAACAAGAGTGAGATGGGGTTGATTAAATGTCTTTATGAGATCATGATATGTTTTATAAGTAGGTTGTGTAAATCCTAGTAAGGTGAAGATAGTGTTGTTGTTTCACCCCTAACAAGGTTGACTAGGAATGATGTTTCCTTGTATGGAATGACAGGGTCCAGCGTGAACATTTCTTTTGATGCTGAAAAAGAACTGACAAGTGTTCCAGCGTCAGTGTATCTAGGAAAAAAAGGATGGATACATCGCCTTTTTTTATGCTTGAATGAATGGTATGGGACACATGCCATGAGTGGTAAAAAGCTATCAAGTATGACTTTTGAGTAATGTGTTGATATAATAGATATAATTTTAGGATGATAGCTAGAATTTAAAGTTGAACATTAGTACTAGAGTTGTACAGATGACACAATATGTTTCTACATTCCATATTGAGAATGTCTTCATAGGTGGGGGGTTTTAGGCTGACCCAGGATGAGATAGGTATGAATGATGTGATATCACCATGATATGCAAGTAACCATGTGATGGTAATAGGATAGGTTCAAAGGAATCATCCTTATTTTTTACCTTTGATTTTAGGGTCAATATCTTCTAGTGGCTCAAGCTCCGATGAATATGGAGAATGCCACCTTTCACTCATGTTCCCCACAAGTGAAGATATAGGTTAGGTATGTGAGGTAAGTGATGTAAGGCCCCTAAACTTGCTTAATGAGTTGAATAAGCTTAATCATAATATTTGACTTCTTATAACCCTAATAGAACCTTGTTATATGCTTTTAAATCATAATACACGCTTAAGTTTCAAATTTGGTCCAATTTGGACACTGTTTGAGCAAGTTATGCAATTTTATGCACATTTTGGACTTTTCTGGAATTTAACCAATTGAAAAGTTTTTTTGCAAGTTATCACTTGAATTATGTTTCTTATATATTCTATCATCATTATTTGTCTTTTTGATCCATGGGCCGCCAATTTAAACCTTAGTTTGAAGGTGTTTTCCTCAAGGGTATTTTAGGGTTTACCCCTTCATGGATGAGCTACCTTTACTAGCTATCAACTAATGAATTATTTGATTGGCTTGGAAATTCAACAAAAGGAAAGCTAAGAAGGTCTATATGGATGGTGTGGGATCTTCTTGTTTGTGTGCTTGTATATTCTTAATAGTTTAAGACCATGGACACTTGGAAAGATACTAGAACTTCAACTTTTTCTTTTTCTTTATCTTAAAGTTTCATATACTTATCCCTAAGCACCCAAACAAGACATTTTCTTGCCACCACTTACCACCTTCTACAAACCTCTTTCTCCCTCTGTGCTTCTATGAATTTCCTATCCAAAGAATAAGAAAGAGGGGACCTTCTTGGAAAAAGAATCTCGGGTTGCAATTGAATCCCTTTTAGGTTTCAAGAAGATTCCTTCTAGCGATCTTGACCTAAATGAGTAAGAATCCCTTTCTTTCCTCCATTTATTTATTTTTTATCCTTCCTCTTACCTTTCTCTAGGTCATAACCTTTCTGTTCCGTGGTGGAAATTTCTCTAAAGCTCTAAAACCCTAACTTTCTTGCTCCTTATGCTTAGGGTTTGCTCATTTGATGAAGAAAGGTGCTAAATGGATGGGTTCACAGCTTATGCTTGGATTTCCTACTCTACCTTCTCATGTTTTCTTCTGTTTTGGAGTTTATCTTATAAGTAGAGGCAAATTTTATAACTTGCTCCACATTTATTGCTTACCATAAGCTTTCTAGCTCATGTTCTTGCTTGAAATGATGATCCATGCACTAAAAAGCTATGTTTAACTTGGCTTTCGATTTTTATAATATTCCCTATTATGATTTCAGTTATAGATGAACCTGTGATCACGTGTACATTTTTTCTAATGTATAATATTACTTGGATCAGGTTGGTTTGACAACCTATGGTGCTAATCACCTATCAACCAATGGTCAATTTTAGGGTTTTAAGTTGATTTCTTCTATAAACCCATGACCCGATGATGCTACCATTGCAACAACCCTATGGTGTTGTCTTCATGACAACTGATGGTTGGGATCAAAGGTTTCATATTATGATTAAAATTTACGTTCACCCTCTTAGGTCAGGTTTTGGATCAATTACAAGTTTAATGATCAACCATTAAGTACCCTCCTAATGTTATCAATCAATGTTGACATTAGCTTACTAATTGATGTTACTTAATGAATATAGTGTTGATCTAACAACCTATGGTGACTTAATGGTCACTACTATTGGTGGATCAGGTCTTCAAAACCTATGGTGAGTTAATCATATAGTTGTAGCATCAATTAAGCCTTAGACCAATGGTTTCTTGGGTCACTTGATGCAATGGTTGAACCTATACTGTAATTGATCGTTTTAACATATGAACTTGACCCAATGGTCAAGATCTAATGTTTATTCCTCCAATAAAGTGGAATGATGGCTAATGTAATATGTTGATCCTAATAATGTGATTTAGATAGTTTCCTTTATATGATCAACTTAAGGAGCTTACTTGTTGATAATGGATGGCTTGTTTTAAATGAACAGTCAATTGAGGGTTTAACCTACTCTCAACAAAACCCTTATTGCTGTTAATCAAAGGATGTCTAGGGTTAAATTGTTACTTTTATGGATCACAACTCAATAACATCATAGATGATTCATTCAAGGTGTTTACTTATGTCGACAAATGGCTTTACCTTTTCAACATTTCATGGTTAGAAGTTGATGCCTCAATATTTCCATTGTTTTGGGTGAAGACTGTAGTGTGATGTTATGATTCAAATGATGAGAATTTGATGGTTCAATGCCTTAAAATTGTAGTGTTACCCTTCCCCTCGTATGATTATGATTTATAATCATCATAATGAATTAATGGGTAACCCTAATGAGGTATAGATGGTTATACCTAGCTTTAATATAACTAAATGATGGTAATTGGGTATGAATATTCCTTGAATGACTAATACAGTCATGGAGTACTTTGTTATTGTTGTTGAAACCCTAGTATGCTAAAACACAATGGTTACACCTTGATTTATGTGTCGGTTCATACTTGAGAATAGTATGGAATGTGATGGTGATGCTTCATGTTATGCATCCATGATCCAATGGGGATGTTGTGAGTTAGGGTTTGGGTATGAGTGTTGATTAGTGATATTAATATAATTTATCTTGTGAACCTAACTATAATGCAAATAGATAAAGATGAGTATTCATATTTAACCTTCTTATATGATGGCATGATGGTGAAATAACCTCCTTAATATGATCATAACCTTAATGTGTTAATTGGTGGTTATCATAGCCACATGGTTGATACTTTATTATGCTAAACATGTGCATGATGAATATGATGAGGGTTCATCATATCTGGATTCCGAGCATGTTGATGTAATAAAGGAATGTTCTTAATGTTAATATAACCCTGCTATGATTGTTTATGAATATCTCCTAGATCATTAATGTAATATTGTGTTGACCCAATGTATTATATGTAAGTGATGTTGTTGATCCTTGTTATAAGGCATGCAAAGATAATGATGATCTTACAGGGAATAATACGATGGTCTTAATGACCTTTGGGCATGGTTGAACCCTAAATGAGGTGTAATTCTCTTGTGTTGATAAGGGTTGATACCCTGTGATATTGTGAAAAAGATTCATATCATGTGATAGTATGATGGTCTTAATGACCTTTGGGCATGGTTGAGCCCTGAATGAGGTGTAATCCTCTTGTGTTGGTAAGGGTTGATACCCTATGATATTGTGAAAATGATTTATATCTTGTGATAGTATGATGACTAGTGTGGTCTCATGAATGGCAAGTGAATAGTACCATGTGATGATGAGATGAGAAATTATGTTCCACACTTTTTATATCTTTTAAAAGTTGTGATATTTATATGCTTGCTAAAAGTGAATTAGGGTTTGTATGTCCACTTGTTTGATGCATCCTTAATTCACCCAATTGGCATAACTAATCAAGTGCAACTCTAATCATGTAATGCCCTATGCCGTAGAGCCATCTTCAGTGTCAGAACTTGCTGGATGGTGAAACGAGTACTTCTAAGGGAAACTCAGAGCGCATACTATTGAGTATGTGAGGGTGGCAAGTTGAGAATATATACTTGTCATCCACAATGCAGGTTGTGGAGGATGGCTATGGTCATGCCTCATAGATCTGATGTGATTGAGGAGACCTGTGGTTGTACCTCATATTAGAGGGTTCTGTATACCCTGGTTTCTATTGTCGTGACCTTTACCAAGGGAGGACTAGTGGTTAGCAGCTTGACTATATGTCGATGTGGTGGCAGCTTTGGCATGGCAGAATAATGCCATAACTGAGTAGTTCATATATCTATGACCAAGCATTGGATCATGTAATACTTCAGAAGGAATGTGAAGAACAAGTATAACATTTATCAACTATATGATACAAAAGTATCACCGCTTCATCCAATGTTTCCATAATCGGACCTTAAGGAAATATGCTACATGGATGATTATATATTCACAATCACATGTATGCCCTGAGGAGATGGGGTATACCGCTCATGCTCCAGCCAACCACAACTACGTAAAGCACTAGTACCATACAAGGTCAATGGAAGAGCCAACTTCCAAGACCTCACCTGTCTCAGTTAGTACGAGACCACTGGAAGTGACATCATGTCAAACTACAATTAGCTTTCTAGGGTATAGTGGCATCTTTGCTATAGAGTTACAGTTGTAGCATGCACTCTCTTCAGGGAGTCCACACAACATCCCTAATATATTTTCTTCAGGGAGTACACCCCCACAACATTCCCTGGTATTGAGCCATGGCATATAGCCATACTCTTAACAGGGAAGACACACGTCACGTTACTTGTTTGGGCGTAAGGATATGTTCACCCATCACCCCCACATATTAAAAAATATGCACACCGAGTCAAACTCGTTTCACCAATTTAGCAAATTCTGACACTGATTGGATCCATGGATAAGGAAACTACATGATAAGGTTCCTATTTATTCATTAGGTGCATTATAGTATCTTTTAGCATCAACCAAGTTACAAGCATGAATTATAACATATTCTACAAAGAAAGGTGTAATACATTTATCATATTCTTTCAAAATCTTTGGAACACGTTTTGAATGTATACAACTCGGGATCTCAATTCCTTCATCATATCACTGGGAATTCTCATCCCTTAATCATGATCATCATCATGATTACATGATCTGGGCATTCAAAACCTTAGTTCATCACTGAACACTATTACCTCTTATCAGGTAACCATTACCTCTAGGTCCTCTGACCCAGGTATTCATTATACTTGTTGCACAAGTATTTCACATGGCTCACAAGGCCCATTTAAATATCTTATCACCTCTCACTAGGCAACAACTATCTTTTAGGTCATCATACCATATAAAACATTATACTTGTTGTACAAGTATTAATCATGGCTGATAAGGCCCATTTAAATATCTGTATCATATGAAACATCATATCTCATACTTGGCTATGCTCATCATCTCCTGATACATGCATGGTTATCACTTCATGATAAAAACAATATCAAGTACATATCATCATCATCATGCAATATAAGAGAAATACAACCTTCCCATTTTTAGGGTTAGGGTTTCCCTTTATAGCCGATTAGGGTTTCAAGTTCACATTATTAATCCACACCCTAATTCATTGCTCCACACATCTAGGAGCATACATTGATATCATAAGTATTCAATTATACTTATTTATTCTCATCATTTATCATTAAATGATTATTAACACAAAGTATGAGTTTCTCTCTCATCCTTACTAGGATATTGAATACATTGTACTATATTAAATTGGCTTAACCCTTTCTCAAGGTACATTATCCTACACTTGTCAAAGTGTATTAAGCTCATTACTTCTTATTGTGTCAATTTCCATAACATACTTCATGTGTGCTCATCCAATTGTATCAGATTTGAGGTGCATCAAGGTGTATCGACCTTGAAGTGTGACACGCTAAAACCGTACGTATAAATACAAGTGTATGCGTCCAGTAATATAGGCCTATGTGAGGCCCGAGTCGAACTCAGGGAGACGTAGTCTCAGTGACTACTACTAACTACGGTGCGATCGGCTAAGCCGATTAAAAAGTTGGATTTGAGTTTAAACAAAATAAAAGTAAATTAAAGGAAAAATAATGGTGGTTGATTCAAATGAGATGGATTCCTTAGGATTACCAATTTCACCATGGGGTCTTGTTATATCTTGTTTCTACCAAATTAATATCGATTTTACTCCTACCCTGGATAAAAAAGCATGTAGTTAGAATTGCCCGCTTCCACGGTGCAATTTACTACCTAGATCTAAGCCAATTCCAGATATGTAGCAATTTATATCTTAGTCTAGGTGCATTCACTACTACAGAAAATGCTTTTTACAACAATTCCTTTTCTCAATTTACAACAGGTGTTAACTGTTGTATTAGATCGCGTGGTCTTATGGGGGGTGCTTTACACAACATGTGATCGCATGTTGTAATAGATGTATTTTATACAACAGTTGAAACATGTTGTCTTTTAAGGAATGGTCGGTTGTAATATGGGTATTTTACACAACATGCAGTGCACCTATTGTAATATATATTATACAACAGTTGAACGATGTTGTCTTTTGCTAAACACACCCATTGTAATAGGGGTATTTTTTACAACATGCGGTTCACCCATTGTAATATATATTATACAACAGTTGAAGCATGTTGTCTTTCACTAAACACACCCGTTGTAATAGGTAGGTCTATTACAACATGCAGTGCACCTGTTGCAATATACATGTTTATACAACAGTTGGAGTATGTTGTCTTTCCATACATTTAACCATTGTAATAGGATTGTTTAGACAACATGGTGTGTGACTGTTGTAATATCCACAATTTATACAATAGGTTATGCATGTTGTAGTTCACTAGAATCACATGTTGTAATAGGTGTATTTTTTTTCCTGACAAACCTGTTGTAATAGGTGTGGATAACACAACATGTGTTGTTTGTTGTAGAATCATACATTTTACAACATATCATTAACTGTTGTCTTTGATTAGAGTTTGACAGGTCATATATCGAACCAATTGTATTGATCAAATTAACCATATTATTAATAAATTATAATAAATATGCAATTATACTTTTTCATTTCACAAATAAACACATAGTTGAACAAAATTTCCATCAAACCTTGAAAGAAAGTCGCACTAAATTTAATTAATATTAAATCATCTATACAATGATTCAATAATACAAAGTATTGAGTATCCACTCTATAATCGAATTGAAAACTAACTAAAAAAGTTTCACACATTGGTCTATGCTAAAGAACAAATGTCTCCCCCACATGTCACATAATCTTATGTGTGCTCAAGAACACATATCGCCCACTCGTTTCGGACCTCATCGATTTCTTCTTGGTTGAAGCAACGACCAATATACTTCAAATAATACTGCAATCATATGACAAATATATCAACATATTGTGATTTTTTCAATTTATTTAGAAATTTGAACAAACTAAAAGAATATAATGTTAAGTAGCTTACACATTCAGGAATATTTCTATTTCTCACATCAAAGATGTCTTTCATATACTTCAGCACATAATACCCGCAATCTGTATCGTTCGACTGCTTTGGACACTGTACAAAATAAATATTAATTTGTTGTCTAAATAATTGTGAGAACTTGTTAGAAAATAAGAGGATGGAAAGGTATAAATAGCCAGAAAACTTAATAAAAGGTATGTGTAAATAGAATAAAAAATGTTATAAGAGTGAAAAAGGCATGGTTTATTGCTGAAGAAGGCGTGGTTTATATGCCATACTGGATGATGCAAAACTTGCTCTTGCAAGAGGGGGATTTTGTAAGAGTGAAGAATGCCACCCTTCCAAAAGGAACCTTTGTTAAACTACAGCCTCACACGAAAGATTTTTTAGATATATCAAACCCCAAAGCTATTTTGGAAACAACTCTCAGGAACTACTCGTGTTTGACAACTGGCGATAGTATCATGGTAGCTTATAGCAATAAAAAATACTACATAGACATTATAGAAACCAAGCACATTATATAACATGAGCGTCTTGCTGCTCCCGCTCCTATTAGTAAAGCATCTAAAGTTGAAGAAGCTTTGGAAAAAACAAGACCCAAATTTAACATACAACTGGTTTGTCATGTGGAAAGACAATTGACCATCCTTTCCCGCCCAGCTGTACTGATGACGGTTATGCCATGAAAGACAATTTCTCATCTAAATAATATCCTGACACAACCCATTTATAATCTGCAGAGATGATGGCCCATGAAAGACAATTTCTCGTCTAAATAATATCCTGACACAATCCATTTATAATCTAAAAGGACAAGTTATTTATGAGAGGAAGCATCTCAACTTGGTTGGCCTATTTAGCGATATTCATATACAGCCTATGGATACCTCATCTTCATTGTGATCTCTAGTATTGACATCCCTTACCTTTTCCATGAGGTTAATTGGTACTATGGTGTTAACGTCATAGACCTCATCGTCTACATCCTAGCACCAGCTCTGGGTTCTACAACGCCTATGGTGTTGGAGAACTGATATGAACATGGCCTCCACTGCAAGCCTGCTCTCTTGTTTATCCTTGCTTCGTGGGCGGGAAGTAAAGTCAACAGACCTGATGCATGATTTTAAGACTGATTGTCTTACATTAACATCTCCAGGATCTATGCTCCTTAGTCAGGCAAATTGGATTGCAATCAGTAGTGTTGTTGACTTGTTGCCTCTCTTATATTTTTTCGTTCTATAAAGCATTTGAATATATTGACAATATGGATGTAAACTTCAAGACCCTATACAATATGCTCGAAGATACCCGAGAGACAACCATTTTGAGCAGCATCGAAGGTCCATGCCATTGCTTATAGTTGTATTATGAATTTTTCAGATTCGCCACAACATCTAACACTGACGGTGCTGTCTTGGAATTAAATTGGCAACACCAAGGTTGCTATATTAGTGTACATCAGTACATGTTGTTGCTTCTGGTTTGATTCGTGGTGATGGCCTGATGGGTTATGGACCTCCCTTCAGCTGTACTTTCTTTAAAAAAAATTAAACCCCCATGCCATCTGCATGAAATTATTTGGGTCTTGAACTACATTTAATTCATCCGCAGCTTTTTCTGGATGAAGTTGGATGCAATGTAATACAATTGTTTAGATTAATTATGTATACTTGATAAACTACATCATATACTTTATTCAATTTTGTAAAGTAAACAAATACTCTAAACTTCAGTTATCACATGGATTGTATGTTTTGTATTTTAAGATCAAACGTATTCAGTTCATAAGATGCAGCATGTATCTGAACGTAGATATGATATGAAGGGTTGGAAGTGTTTATTCAATTTTATATTACTCCACATCCATCAAGTATATGAACATTTTACACCGTTAGTACAAATTCTAAGTAAAGTGTTCATTGACATCAAATATTCAAAAAATATAAACTACTGTGTACACAAAATACCCTTACTCCGATTAAGGAACATGTAGACTAGTAAGAATGATAGATGTCTGGACAATGGAAGATATAGGTAAGTTAAATTGAGTGTGGCATTCTTTATGGTATCTAAATGGAGAAATCACAGCTTCACTATCTAAAATTGTCGATCATGCCTAACCTAAGCCCATAAAACACTTTTATGCCCAAAGAATTCAAATATCAGGGAACCAAGGTCTCAAAGAGCAAGGTATGCAATGTCAACTAGCATAGCGGTAGATCAAATTTCAAAATCACCCCTACCACTAAATATGAAAAAAATATGTAAAAGGTGTTTTGGAATAACATTTTTTCCTAAAACTGCTGGCCTTACAAGCTTGTGCATTAAAGCATAACATAATAGCTTGTAGGCTTCCAAAATATGGAGGTCTTCTAAATCAGTATAACTTCTCTCGACTAATAATGTCTCCATCACTACAAGAAGTTCACATCTATAAAAAACCTGAATAGATAAGACGAGGCAGAAGCACATAAAGATATACTGACAGACCTACCAAACATGATACATAGTATAGGATTTCAATTTTGAGTTAATCCATTTTTCAGAAGCGGCTTGCATCTGGATGCCACAACTTTGTAACAGCCTAGGTTTCTTTTCCTAGCAGGAAGTGGTGTAGCTACACTTGGGTCTGGGTGGGCTAGTGCTTTACCCAAGATTTTGATTGCTTACTAATTAATACATACTTGACTCAGATTTCTGAAAAAACTACTAATGGTGCCCTACCTTCTATGGTTGTCAAAGCCTTCACCTTAATGGTGCCCCACCTATATAGATTTTCTGGCTCCCCACTGCTAGCAGGAACCCGAGATTAAAAAAAAATAGAGCTAAAAGAAGATTCCCAGCATAAGAAGACTCTTGCTGTGAAAAATCCCAAGTTCGCACTTGGCTGGCAATCCCTCTCCATCGCACCAAAAATAGAACTGAAAAAAAGAAGTGTTATCCCCGACCATGCAGGGCCTATGCCTTCCACGATCTAAGGCCGCTCCTAGTCATATGTCATCTCTTAACAAGATAAGAGTCATTAGAATCCCACAATAAGTCAATGGTTCTCACACTAAATATGCGAGATTAATAAAGAGATAAGGAACATAACGAAAGGTGCTTTGGGATTGTGGTGTCTTTTTTTTAGTGCTGAAGCAACAGTACCAAGTTCACTGCTCATCGGTATTTAGTAGAGCAATTATAAGACAAAACTCGTCAAGCAGAAGACTACAGCTAGACGTACCTATAGTCTGTATTCCAATACTATTTCTGAGATTTTATCTAGGTTTCACGCCCCCTCCCTATTTAGAGAAGAAGTTGCACTTCTATGCGGCCTTGCTCATTCACGAAGTCACGTGCTAACTGCCACAAAAGTATCCTTTGTAATAACCTGAGGACTCAGGTCTGAGAGATCATAAATGATTGATTTAAAAGAAGGGGCAAAGGATGTAAAAGCAAAAGAAAAAGATGATTATGTGGCTGGAGCAGTGCAGTCTTGAGTTGAGCAGTGTTCAATTTGTCTTCTTATTTGAGGTCAGCAGAATGGTATCATCAGATTGGGGTCCCATTCCATGCTTGTACTGGTTTTTCACTAGATCCATTTTGAACTCAAGTAAAATATTAGTTTTTTCTCTTGCTACTAACAGACCCAACAAGGTCCAACAACATGAAGAGACAACCCCTCGGAATAGAGACTAATATGAGTCTAAAAAACTTTAGATAATTTGTAAATATGGCATTGATATAATGAAGTTTGAAATTCAATAAAGGTGATGGATAGGGAAGAAACTAACAAGTGAACATAAATCTCATTGGAAAGCTTACTCCTAATGCATGAGGAGTCCATATAAAGGTGGTTTGGCCTTCCACATGGATGCAATAAGCATCTGCAGTAGCAATATGGTCAGCTAACAACCTAAGCAAAAATGAACCAAAAGAAGCATTGTATATCCTATTAACTATTAATCATTATCTCTGACAACACTAGCTAATCCATCCCAAGAATATTTGAGAATGCAAGCACATAGAAACCATATTAGGTCTAGTACTTTTTACGTCACAAGTCTTGGGAAATAATTCTAGTTTAGATACAAGCTTGAGATCAGAAAAGCAATCTATTTAGCGTGAAATTAAGGAAGAGGTGGGAGGATAGCTGGAATAGTGTAGACACCCTATGACATACAGTAGAGGATAATATAAAAGGAGGATACTATCCTTTGGGGATGATATCCACTATACTCTATTCACACCCATATATGAACTCATAACATCAATGTGCTTGGACTGTGAGGAGTCTAAACTATAACAAGAATCTTCATTAGATCCAACAATCAAACGGAAATTATCTCTCAGATCACTTTGGGTTTGGCCTACTTCATAGTTTTTGTGGAATTGGGTTCAAGTAGGGTTATTCATGGGGTGATATCATTTCTGGCCATTTTATATTATTAGGTTGGTTCAGTTCAAGTCAAGTCAGAACCAAAGTTGGGTCTACCAGGATAATTTATAGGGCCAGGTTGCCATGATGATTACTATTATAATGGGTGATCTGATGGGTATAGATTATCTCGGATTGTTTACTTCTATCTAGTTGGTCCTGGTTCCAACTATAGTTGGGTTCAGTTTATATTTATATCAGTATCTGATTAATTTTCTATCAGATTATCTTAGTTTTTTACTGGATAGTTTTTTGCCCCATCATCACCATGGAGGGTACTTACCATATTGACGGATGGTGGGTGATGGAGCTATGGGCTTTGGCACCTTTCAAAATCCTAAAATTGACCATTCTGCACTTGCAGGTTGGGGGGTTGCTTTCTGGAGTGTAGGGTCTAGGTGAGTTTAAAGTGTGTTTAGGTCCATTAAAGGTCGACTCAATTTAGGTCTCATCAGGTAGATGGATGTATTATATAAATTTTGGCCTCTTTAGGTTAATTTAGTCCTAACACAATTTATTTTGGTCAAAATAATTAATTATCTGTGAGTATTCAGCAGTCTACTTAATGGCCAAAACATGAATTTTATTCCAGCCATCAGTTGAATCTGCTAAAAGACTGACTAGTATACTCATGATGGTCCCATGTCAAATAAATGTCATATGCTTGCAACCTACTATTAAAGAATGCTTCAAGTCACTCGGATGCCTTCAATATTCTATGATTTGCATCACTATCATGTGAGTATGATGCCTCCATCATTTCCTAAGTTTCAACTTCACTACCTACTATTGACAAAAAATGATAGGCTTTCTTTGACTGTCCCATCTTCTTCAATCACTGATGATCGAGTGCTAGAAAGTTCTAGAGATGAACTAAAGGCAATAAAAATGACTAGAAAAGAGAACCATTACTGAAGTTTACCTCTTTTAAAGTGCAGACATTGCAGCTAGACTGTATGTAATTCTACCTCAGGTTCAACAACTGCATTGGGGAAGCACCTACTATTGTTATATTGAAGAAGACTGATAAGAAGGAAACATACTATAGAAGGTATATAAATGCCTGACACAATTATCAGTTACAACAAGATGAAGTTAAGTTGAACATGACTAAATCTATCTACAAGATGAAGTTAATCCATGAACCTTTATAGGCCAATCATGCTTCAGTTCTAACTTTGAACCCCTGGTCAAAATCTTTGCAACACATATCTGACATAGTGATTTGTCTAACTAGATTTTAGATAAAGTTGATATGCTTAACCGGTGAACCTCATGTCAAGGTAGTTCTTTGAGAAAGAAACATTGGCATCAACTGCACTTCACCTGCATATGCAAGATGAATATTGATGCAAGCTAGAGGAAGAATGACCAAGTCTGCTTCCATATAGATAGAGGTGTCACAACCATGATTTGGGCCCTGCATTGGTTCATGTTGGGCAGTGAACCAAGTCTACTTATGGCATCTTCATGTGAGACGACCTTTAACAATACTCAATAGCTTAGTGCTTCCCTGAACTGCTTTAGTTTTTGGACGTGGATAAAGATTGGTCTTGACAATTTGTGCCGAGTATCTAGCCTCTACATGGTTAGACAGTATATGAAAATCAATAATTGAGTATTGGTGATAGAAGGCTAGGGCCTACAGGGTGGTCAGGTGGTGGATTATTTCAGCTAGTATCCTATAGAAACTAGTAGGTTGTAATTGAAACCAACAGGAACTGCTCTTGTGGTTGAAATTAATGATGTAGGGAACCAAGGGTCTAGGTTGATCAGACAACCAAGTGTTGGAAGTAGTGGCACAAAAAATGGATGCCAAACAGGAGTCAAAATACGTACACGTTAAAGAAAGGATGGCTCTACTTCTAGCTATTCTAGAAATTTACAACAAGAGACAACAAACCTTCTTCGATGAAAACAAAAAGTCCAAATTTGTATCCTACAACAAAACGTTTTTATCTTTGAAAATTAGTATATTAACATAAATCCAATCATGTAGATTATATATTAAAATCAATAAGGAAATTAAAATCATGTATAATATATGTCACATAGCAGTAGGGGCATACCAATTGTTGATAGGGAAAAAACAATCTATTTAACACCATCTGCGATCAGATGAGTTTCCATAACATCTATACTATGTCAAGTGATTAGTAGTTGATAATTTACTAATAGGTAATCAAAATCATAGGCTGTTTTGAAATTGTTAGCAAAATAGATGCCCTGATTTAGAGAGTACAGAAACCCTTGATTATGGAAATAATCAGTGTACCTTTGGAGTTGCAAGTTAGAAACTTCAATCCTCTTCTAAACGGGATCTCCTTCGGATGTGGATAGATGAGGGTTTCATTGTAGGTAATGATATATTCGAAATGGAGAAAACTGCTGAGGAATACTACCGGGAGTTGATGAACAGGTTCCCGCTTCAACCTTAGCAACAGTACCACAATAAGAAGATGTGTAAGATTCATGATATTTTGCATTCATTAGCTGTATCCTTATGTAGAAGTTGGCAGTTAGGACTAGACCATGAGAAGCATATGAACAACAATAAAGACGTTGCAGTTGTCAGGAGCCTATCTTTGATACACAAAACTGATCGGATTTCTGAGCAAGAAGAAGAAAATTTAAATCTTGTCAAGAAAAAGGGCCATTTAAGGACTCTGATATTGTTTGGTAGCAAGGTAAGTGAAGACTTATTAGAGAGCATATGCCGCAAACTGAAGTACTTGAGAATCTTAGATCTCTATCAAATGGGTATTACAAGATTGCCAGATTCTGTAGATAATTTGGTCCACCTAAAGTTATTGACCTTGTTTGACAACCCAATCAATCACTTGCCAAACTCGATTTCCCACTTACTGAATCTTCAGACTCTAAATATAGAGAACTGCAGGAACATGAAGAAGCTTTCAGAGAGTGTCATGAAACTGGTAAACCTCAGCTACTTGTCGGTGAAGGATACTCCATTGTTGTACATGCCACAGGGCGTCAAGAACTTAACAAACCTTGCCACTCTTGATGGGTTTTCTATAGGCATGCATCATGAAGACAATGAAACTGGATGCAGAATGAAGGAGTTGCAGAGTCTTTCTAATCTATGATTTCTATGCATATATAACTTGTAGAGGTTGTCATCCCCATTTGAAACCAAAAATGCTAACTTACAAGGCAAGAAAAACCTAAGAAGCCTAAGGTTGTGGTGTGATGTACCTTCCTTCTCTGACGACAACATCACAGATATGGAGAAAGTGTTTCAAGAGCTTCACCCACCTCCTAGTTTAGAAGAGTTGGCCATCAGAGGTTTTAATGGAAAAGCTTTTCCTGACTGGGTGACAGGTAATTTCCTATCAAATCTATCATGGTTGCGACTGCTAGATTGCCCATCATGCATTACATTTCCAGCACTGGGATTTTTGCCCCAACTAAGAGTACTCTCATTGAAGGAAATGTCTGCCATTGTGAAGATAAATCCTGAACTGTTTCGAGGAAAGGGTAAGTTTTGTAATCTGGAGGTGCTTTCATTCAAAAGAATGTTAAGTTGGGAAGAGTGGGGTGATTGGGAGGGAGGTGATAGTGCCTTTCCTCGTCTGAAAAGGCTAGTGCTTAAGGACTGCCCCAAATTAATTGCGCTACCTCAGGGCCTCCAGTTCTGCAAGTTGTTGACAGAGCTACAGATAAAGCGAGCTATTAACCTGAAATGCATTGAAAGATTGCCTTCGGTTCATGATATGAAATTGGAAGGACTACTTGGATTGGTATGCATATCCAACCTTCCGGCTCTTGATCTACTAAAAATATCCAAGTGTTCTATACCCAAGCAAGTGGTTGGCACGGACAACCTAAGATACCTAGACCATGACCATGTTTAGACAGAGGAAAAACTAGCATGGTTAAGTAAAATGGAATCCACTCCAGGAATTTGTGTTGTTCCGAGAAAGATTGCAAATATTGATGGAGGTCGTGTCAAGGGAAGAGCTCGACACCACTCACGGGTTGTCTCAAGGGCAATCTCGTTGGATTCTGACGATTCTGACATTGATGATTATGATTCCTCAATGATATGATCTTGGTATCTTCTCATACAATACCTCTTACTGGAGTTACTCTTATAGAAATAAATCATGCATGGTTATGTTTCTTTTTTCTGTTCTTTTTTATCGTTTTCTTGTATCATCTTCCGAACATGATATTGAAACTAGATGTGCTGATGTGGGTTTTAAGGTCAATAAATTTTAAGAAAAGCTTAATTTTGTTACTGCCATAGTTGCTATCATCAAAAGTGGGCTAGTCTAATCTTTTGACATCATTATGCACATCAGAACAGACTTTGCTTTCTTTCCATTATAATGTGCCATGAAATTTTTGTAATGGTGCCTTCCTTTGTGAGTAGCCACTTTCATTTTAATTTGAATGTTTTGAATTCTTTTAATGGAAAATCATTACTTTCCCTATTTAAGATTTGTTAAAGAAATAATAAGCTAACGTAAGACTAACAAAACTATCTATATATGCATGACCAGGGGCATATCCAGGGGGAGGGGACTGACGGGACAAAGAAACACGTTTTAGTATTAAGGAAAATTACTATTAAACCAAAGCATGCATACCAATACTAAAATTCAGATGATATAGATGTGTCTCATTCTGAAAGTGAGTTCCCTTTTATACGGATTCTCCTAGGAATACATTTGGGTAGGTAGATTACGATGGTATTAAAATCAGATGAGATGGCCAAGCAAGTGAATGGGCGTTGCAAATGAGTCTAAAAAGATAATTTATTTCTGAAGGAAAAATCTACTGTCTAACCTTCTCTTTAGATGCTCTAACGCCCTTTCTGTTCATCGCTTCCTCACCTACACGCTTGCAGACGCAGGCCGCATGGATTTGTAACATGCAATGATTGCTTACTATATGATCTTAGCAAAATATAAGAGGATCATCCGCATCGCCAAGAGAAACTCCTGGCCTTCCCATTTCTCTGTTTCTCTCTCGGAAGTCTTTCCAATAGTGTGCATGCTCTTCACAGCGTCAGATCTTCTTGCCTCATTTTCCATGGACCAACCATCTGATTCTACGAAGAGAGCCCAAGTACAAGTGGGTGGTGATTGTGCAGAGAAGATGAGAAGAGAGCCATCAAGCGGAAAAGGGAAAGGGAAGAGGGAAATAATGGATTGGGAATGAAGAGAAAGGGGGAAGGCGGAGGAGTCGAGGGGAGAAGGGGGGCGAACTGGAATAGGGAAAGCAGAAAAAAGGGGTTATCAGTTTCTAAAATAATGTGAACCCACCAACTCGCGCTTTGAGAAAAGAAAATGGGGGGAAAATCTGACGAGTCGTGTCCCTCAACCAACCACACCCCAAAAAAAATGACTTGGTTTCTCTCTCACCCTTTTTAAAGCGTGAAAATTAAAGTGTGTCTATTAACTGCATTTTTTAGTAGTGAATACACCCTACAAATAACAAAATTATATACACATAAAATATAATATACCATTTTTATACAAAAAAATTAATGTCTACATACTCACCTCAATCTCTTCCCAAATAAGTCGGCGGAGACCTGAGGCAGGAGGCGATAGAGGAATGAGGACGAGGAGACTGTGGCAGAAGTCGGTAGTGGAGGAAGGAGGATGAGGAGACTGCGGCAGAAGTCGATCGGTGACGGAGGAAGGAGGGCGAGGAGACTGCGGAAGAATTCGATCGACAATGGAAGGAGTAGGAGCCGGGGAGAGCTGGGTCATGCCGCATCACTCACATGATTACATTTTGGGGAGAATTGAAGGAATAGCGCAGAGGAGGAGAAAAAAACACACGTGGGGTTATTTTGTATGTATTTTAGTATATAAATATAACATGTTTATTTAGTATGATTCATGTAGGTTAATTAGTTACTCTGTGATAATATCACATAGGGTGTTAGATTATTCGTTTCGAGTCAGTCAGTTTTGGGTCCAAACATTACTTGACTTGAAAAAAAAAATTCTCGAAAGCAACCTGGACACAGAATTGACAATAGATTTATAAAAAAAATCTTTGATTAGATGCTCATGATTATATTGTGTTATATAATATTGTGGTTTGGTCAGTTCTGGGTCAAAACATCTACCCAGAGTGAAAAACTGTCATTCTCATTACCACACGAAATTGGATTTTGTTCAACAGACCTCTCAAACCAAAACCCACCCATATTTCCAGGGAGGTAGTAGCTCGGGTGGTTATGAGCTCGACTCCCCAATGAAGGGACCCGGGTTCAAAACACATGTGCTCCTCAGAAACGAATTTGTCCCATCGCGCAGGTCGGGCCACTGCGTGATTTAAATGTTCTCTCCATTATGCGGGTAGGCGAGGGGGACTGGGGGTTTACGTCGCTAGGGCAGGTCTCACTTAATCGCGGCCCATCCTCATGGGTGGTTCCCACGTATCTAAAAAAACCATATTGAGAAAATTAAATCCCAAAAATAACTTGGACCCATATTTGATAATAATTTTATATAACAATTTAATTATCTGATTACATGTTTATGATTTTTTTTAAAAGAAATTGGGTTCGTCTCGATCCCCGGTATATAACAAGAAGTCGGAGTCTGTTGTATGATCTTGGCATATAACACTAGGTTATAGCATGTTGTGTGACTATGGTCTATTATAACATTTAGTTATTACAACAGGTGATCTCATGTTGTGTGATAATGGTATATTACAATGGGTTAGTTTACGTTGTGTAATGGTGGTCTATTACAACGATTTGTTATGTGTGGATATTACAACATGTCACAACATGTTGTGTAATTATAATATATAACAACAGGTTGGAGTCTGTTGTGTCATCTTGGTATATAACAATGAGTTTCAATATGTTGTATTATCGTGCTCTATTACAACATGTACCAAATACAACATGTGAAGGCATGTTGTGTAATTACTATATATTACAACGGGTCAGCCTGTGTTGTATAATGATGGTCTATTACAACATGTTATTATGTGTGACTATTACAACGGGTCACAATATGTTGTGTAATTAATGTCTTTTACAACAGGTTTAAATATGTTGTGATACTACAACCTATTACAACACTTTAGCAATGGTTATAGTATCCCCGTATACTACAACGGATTTGGCATGTTGTAAATGACTTGTTTTGTTTAAAATATACAATATACAACACAAAAATAGGCTTGTTGTGATAAGTATGCTAACTACAACACAATCATCAGAACTGTTGTCTATCTCCCATTGTAAAAAGCATTTTCTGTAGTAGTGATTATCGACGAATCTGGGTTTCTTTTCACTAACCGTATGTTACCTTTCCCAAGGAGTGCATAGGAAAGTGTATAACTTGTGATTTTTGGACTTTAAATCTTCCTTCCGGAACAATTATCAGTCTAAAATTCTAGCGATGGTGATCAAGCATAGATAGATCATTCAATTACACAGTTATATATCCAGGAATAAAGAGAAATCTATACTAATTCATGCAAAAGTCAATACAACGATTCCCTGGACTACTCCCAGGTCCTAAGGAAAGGAGGGGTTAGCCCCGCATGGTTTTCAAGTATGAATATATGGAGAGAGAGTAGAAAAACATGGGAAAAATGAAAGAAATTTGTGTAACCCCTGGAGAGAATATGTTCTGGATGATCCTCCTCGAGAAATGGACATTTTGCAGTCTTCCGACAGCAAAATCGTCCGTCAGAGGTACTCAGATCTCCCAGTTGACGTCCTTCGGCTCCGTGCCCCTCTCTCTCTTTTTTGGTCTTCGTGTGGTGCAACATGAGATGATCCCCAGGTCTGGCCATCCTTGGTTAGGTCATAGGACAACTTACGATACCACCTAATGTGGACCGTCGGATCTGGGTGATCTAACTTGATTGCTGATTTCCAACAGAGTCGGTGGCATCGACTAGGAAGTTGGTGGCACCGACAGCTTTGGGTTGTGGCCTTTACCCTACTGAGTCGGTACCACCGGCGCATGATGGTCGGTGGCACCAAGCTGGTGTGCCTATTTGATATGCCTCTGTGAACCAATCTCAGTGGCTTCGACTGTAGGGGTCGGTGGCACAAAGTCTACTATCTCTAATTTTCTCATTCACTGTTGTGATCTCGGTGGCACTAGCTGTCATGGGTCTGTGGAACTGACTCTACATTGTACATGAAGTACCTGAAAAATGCAAAAAAATGTGTATAAGGCCGGGGAATACAGAAAATCATGTAAATATGATAAAATAAGCATAATTTGACGCAAACAGAGTGTACAAGCCAACAATAATGATTCATGCAAATATGATCAATTAATTGACTAATAAATGCACAAAACAAGTATAAAATAGGCCTGTAAAAGCAACTCAAAACCCATGCATTAAACTCCCCTAAGCTTAAACATTGCTCATCCTCGAGCAACAAAACCTTTGGATCTAATTAAGATAAGTCAGATGAAGGACATAAGTGCAAAAAGTACATCTAAAAAGTCTCCACCTTCGGTCCTCATACCGGCCCTCACTGACCAATAAATACTAACTACCATCTAGGTGACCAGAAACCTCTATAAAAGATGGTTGTCCCTCATTCAATGAAACATTATCAATTAAAGTGGTTAATATGATAGACTTCTTCGATTCATACTTGATGCATTGCGTGATCTCCTATCTACATTGCTCTTTTCTCTACCTACCATCTACATGGAAGCAGTTCTCCTGATAGATAATGAATGAGGAGAAAATCATATGAGTGGCCTACCAATAAGAGCAACAGGTGGTCAGGATGGATGGTTGTGGAAGAATCATGAGCACATAAAATCATTCATGCAATCAAAAATTATGATGAACCTATGATGATGAGAATTTATAGAATGCTCCTAATGCCTAATCATTGAGGTGGAATGATGCATGCACTATCATTTCATCTCAAAATAAGATAAAATATCTACAAACTACATCATGTACTAATTCTTCCTTATGATTAGGTAGGATTATGCCATTTCTCCCTCACTTTCTGACACTATACTCAATTTTTTTTTCGAGTATTATTTTTTTCTTTTTTTTTCAAGCCCCCTTTCAACATGATAGAATTACTTCGGGCTTCTACTTGCATTACACATTTGATTTATGTCAATGCTTCTCTTACTTTTTTAAGGGTATGGGCAAAATCACTACCTTCTTATATTAGAGAAGAAGAAACTAGACACGATATTTGCAAGATGATATGTAATGCATATGCAAACTACATAAATAAGATGTTATGCAAATACATGACATGGACCAGAATTTTGTTGTGCATGTATGTTTTTCTATATTTTTTTCATTTTCACTAATGCAGGAAAAAATAAAAAACTATTATGCAAGATCTACTATGCAGTGTAAATGCAATCAAGAGAAAGAATGATAACATGTACTCAATCTTCTTATGGTGGAGTGTGATGCGGATGTATACAGTGGATGAGATCACACAACTAAGAGATAGAACCTTCAGAGAAAATCATATGTCCCTCTCTAATGACTTGTGTACATGGTAATCAAGGGGTTTCTCCCTTAAATTTTAGTTTAAGGTCACATTAGTGTTTGGTCGGTTCGGGCTCAACAGCCTTATCAATCACTTTCTTTGGACAATTAAGATGGTCATTTATATCCACATATCCTGGAGCTGACTTACCCAAGCACTTCCTCAGTTATGCAACTCAATTACTCACAAGATAAGCTAATAAAAATTTTGAAATTTGCTCATTTTTTCATGTGCACCCAACCCTAGAGATTGATAAACTCAAATGAAACCATGCAGTTACTCTCCACAAATTACACTAGATAGATTGTGGATCCTACATAAGCAGAAAAACTAAAAAAACTAATTTTACCAAAATAAAAACAAAATGCTAAAATGAAAGAAAAACTAAGATAGAAGTTGTTCCAGCACCACCCTAAGCTTGAATATGACTATGGCCTCTAGTTAAAATTCCAACTTAAGAGGTGGAACATCGATACCCGACTAGTATGGTGGTGGTGGTGGATGGATAGGGTCTTGGGGAGGAAACATCCCTTGGAAAGTTGGATTAGAAGAGGGCATATTTGGTGGCATTTGGTATCCCCCAAAGTATCCCTGTCTCACGTAGTGGTAAAAGAACGGTTGCTAGTAGTTCTCCATCCTCTACAAATGCTGATGCATGTTCTCTTAGTTGGCCAAGAGAAGACATTCATTCTCATAGATCGCATGCTAGTTGGTGTACAACCGTCCATGCACCTCTTGAATTCTGGCTAGAGATGTGGTGCGTTGCTGCTGTCTGCTGATGTGTCTGAATATCTGATAGCATGGAATACATGCCTGCCATAGAATAAGCTTCCTATCCTTCTTGAGAGGGTGGGGGCAGAAGACATAGAGGTTTCATAGTGTCGTGGATACTTTCACGGAGAAACTGGATGTGTCATGGGAATGGTGGGATCCACCTCCTCCACGTCGTCTCCTGGCTTCTCCTCCTCCTCCTCCTCATCTCCTTCTTCTCCTTCTTCTTCTTCTTTTTCTTCTTCTTCTTCTTCAATGCCAGGCCATCTGTAGTGATCAACTTGCCTGATGCTAAAAATAGGATCAGGTAGTTGACGCTCATAGTAGCTTTCATTGACTGAACAGCAAACAAAGATGGTGTTGTGTCACACAATGATAAGCCTGACCTACTTGAAGTGGATGCGATCAATGCGAAGCTTGGACTGTATCAGATCAAGTGTAGAGAGATCCAGACCCAAGTGGAGAGCAATGGAGGTGATAAGTCCCCCAAAAAGGATAGGTGTGGTCCTCCTTACGTTGTGCTTCACTGCCATCACATGGGTGAGGAAGAAGGCCCCAAAGTTGACCGGCTTCTTCTCCAAAAGCTGGTATAGGAAGTATAAGTTCGGCCGCTGGACCTTTGCTTGCCCTTGCGTAGACTTGGAGAAGAGAGTGTTGGTGAGCATATGGGGTAGCACCTGAGCAAAGGGGTGCTCGATGTCTGTCAATGAATGGTGGTGCCATCTTAACTTGTAGCCTTCTGGCACTGTCACGAGATCCCGCCATATCATGTCAAAGTCAACATTCTCAGGCTGGCGACATGGTACATGAGGCCATCCATAGATGTCATTGAAGGCGCGAAGGGTCATGGAGTGGTTGGTGTTGTAAAGGCAGAAGTCCACCTTTCCTTCTTTCCATTCACTTCACATCGGGATGACTGGGTCAGGAGCCACACATATCTCCAAAGACACCAGGAACTCGAGGATGATCTCCTTGTAAGTGGTCCACCCACCGAAGATAGGGTTCACAGACCCTCCATCAAACTCTTGCCCTTCGAGGATAGTTGCCTTGTTGTCGTTGAAGCCCATGTCCTCCATTAGCCTTCGGTCTCCATATCTTCTTGGAGTGAAAAACCTCTTAGTGAGCTCCTCATACACCTTCCGCACCTTTGGTGAAGGGTGATTGATCCTGGGTCGTGGCGTCAGACCGCCAGAGGATCATGGCACTGAGGTGGAAGCTTTTCTCCTTGCCATGATGTTGAAGTGATCGGGGAAGGAGGTTGAGAAAATAGAGCTTGATGTAGCTTTTGTATGCTCAGAGTGGTCACTTGAACTTGGGGAGGAGTGGTGCTTGAAGGTGTGGAGAGAAACAATCCACCACCCCTTTTAAAGAGTTTGTGCGGCCCTGCTGTGGCAAAGTCGGTGGCACCGAGCTGAAGAGTCGGTGGCACGGACTCTGGGGCTTATCTGTGGCCTCAGTGCATCGACGGTCGTCGGTGAGCCATCTTGAATAGGCAGATTGTTGACGAGTCAATGGCACCGATAAAAGTAGTCAGTGGTACTGACTTTGCAGCGGATCAGTGCTACCGATTGTCGATCTTGTTTGAATTTGGACCATTGGTTGAGGGTGCCCACAGATCGGTGACGTCACCCATTGGTGGCATTGAGTCTGATGAGTCGGTTGTACTGACTTTTTTAGATTGTTTCAGTGCACCGATGCACCCACCGAACCTAGAGTGTTGGCCGTGTTGGTGTCACCGACTTGGGAGTTAATGGTACCGACGGCTTATCAGCTAGTGGCTCAAATTTGTTTTCACTTTCTTCAAAGATCTTGGTGCCACCTACTGGGAAGTCGGTGGTACCAAATTTGTTCAATCGAACTGGCCCTCTCACTGACCCGGTTTTGGTGCCACTGACTTGGGGATTGGTGGCACCAACCCTACATAGTCCTGCACACTTAACAAATGGGTCACGGTATCATTTTTACAAAAATTATGAAAAACTAAGTACAACTAAACTAAAATAATGTAAAGGAATGAAATAAACGTCCTAATGGTTGGGTTGCCTCCCAACAAGCACCCTTGTTTAATATCCTAGGCTAGACAAGTCCATTCTTGAGATCAATTAGGAGCAATGAGTTTCACCTCATGCTCCTTCCTATTGAAGTCTTCTCCAAAGTAGTGCTTCAGTCTTTGGCCATTAACCAAGAAGGATCTCTCTCCCTCTTTGATTCTAACTGCCCCATGTGGAAACACTTCCTCTATGACAAACGGTCCACTCCACCTAGATCTCAGTTTCCCAAGGTGTAATTTCATCCTTGAATTATAAAGCAAAACATTCTCTCCCAGATAAAAGACTCTCCTTGCTATATGTCGGTCATGTATTTGCTTAGTTCTCTCTTTGTAAAACCATGAATTCTCATAGGCATTCATCCTAATTTCATCAAGCTCATTCAACTCCAGCATCCTTGTCTTACCTACTTCATCAAGGTCAAAATTGAGCCTCCTTAACGCCCAATGAGCTTTATGTTTGAACTCCACAGGGAGATGACATGCCCATCCATAGACTAGCCTAAAGGAAGTAGCTCCTATTGGTGTTTTATAGGCAATCCTATAGGCCCATAGTGCGTCAACCAACAAATCACTCCAAATTTTTCTACTAGACGACACCGTCTTCTGAAGAATCTTTTTAATCTCACGATTTTAAATCTCCACCTACCCTTGAGTTTGTGGGTGGTAGGGTGTACCCACACGGTGCGTCACTCCATATTTTCTTAAGAGTGCCCCAAATTTTTGATTGGTGAAATGAGTTCCCCCATCGCTTATAATCATCATTGGCACTCCAAACCTACAAAAAATGTGATCCTTGACAAATTTGCATATGGCATTGGCATCATTGGTGCGGGTTGGAATTCCACTCATTTTGACACATAATCTACAGCCAGTAAGATATAGAGGTTAGAGTTAGAGAACACAAAGGGTCCCATGAAATCAATACCCCATAAATCAAATACATCTACTTCTTGAAACACATTCAATGGCATCTCCTGCCTCTTTGATATGTTACCTGACCGCTGAAATGTGTCACACCTACACACAAAATCATATGCATCCTTGAATAGGGTCAGCCAGTATAATCTGCTCTCTAAAACTTTTGCGGCTGTCCTAGAACTGGCATGGGGTCCACTTGTAGGTAGTGTGTGGTAGTGTTTCAACACACTCTCATACTCGCATTCAGGTACGCACCTCCTCAACATTCCATCTATGCACTGTCTCAACAAAATAGGGTCATCCCAAAAATAATAGCGCAATGAATGAAAGAACCTCTTCTTTTCTTGATACCCCCAATCATCGGGTAATTCCTTGCAAGCTAAATAATTTAAATTGTTCACAAACCAAGGGTCCCTTTACTTATGGGTGAACAGTTGTCATCAAGGAAAGTCTCCATAATGGGCATATTAACATCCTTTTCATCTGCTCTCTCTAGTCTAGATAGGTGGTCAGCCACCACATTCTCAATCCATGTTTTATCTTTGACCTCAATGTTGAACTCTTGTAGTAAAAAGATCCATCTAATCAATCTTGGTTTTGCATCCTTCTTCTGCAGCAAGTATTTAATTGTCGCATGATCGGTCCACACCACCACCTTAGATCCTACAAGATATTGTCTAAATTTCTCAAAAGCAAAGACAACAGCCAATAATTGTTTTTCAATCATGGTGTAATTTATTTGTGTGTCATTAAGTGTTTTAGATGCATAATATATGACCGTAGGAACTTTGTTTAAGTGTTGCCCCAACACCGCCCCCATAGCATAATCTGATGCATCACACATCAGTTTAAAAGGTTGGCTCCAATCTAGAGCCTGCACAACCGGTGTGGATATGAGTTTCTCTTTCAAGATTTCAAAAACTTTTAAAACATTTCTCATCAAAATTGAATTCAACATTCTTTTCCAAGAGCTCAGACAATGGCTTAGCAATTTTTGAAAAATCCTTTATAAATCGGTGATAAAACCCGGTATGGCCTAGAAAACTCCTAACTGCCCTCACTGACATTGGTGGAGGAAGTTTTGAAATCATCTCTATCTTAACTGGATCCACCTCCAATCCTTTGTTGGACACCCTGTGTCCCAACACGATGCCCTCGCTAACCATCATGTGGCATTTTTCCCAATTAAGCACTAAGTGTGTGTCTTCACACCTTTGCAAAACCTTATCCAAATTTTTCAAACAATCATCAAAAGATGCCCCATAGACCAAAAAATTGTCCATAAAAACCTCGATACATCATTCCACCATATCTAAGAAGATCGCCAACATGCAACGCTGAAAAGTAGCAGGTGCATTGCACATCCCGAACGACATGCGGTGGTATGCAAAAGTCCAACTCATCCTGCTCATCATATGGATACCCTACTTCCTTGGAAAGTGAGACCACCTTAGTGCTCCATGATGTCCACAGCGAGTGTACCCTTATCCATCTTTGTCATTACATGCCATGTCCAAAAATGGTTTTCCCAAGAATAAAGAGATATTGTTGTCCATGTGCTTCATCATATTACATTGCTGCTAATCATTGGGTGACTTTGAATTATCTGGCATATTGATCTCAAACCTGTCATCTTTAATTCCCATAGTCAAATGGCCTCTACCCATCTCCAAGATCATGTCAGATGTTTCTTGGAATGGTCGCCCTAATAAAAGTTTGTTGCCATGGTCATCTTGCATCTCCATCACCACAAAATTTGTAGGGAAAACAAAACAGTCCACCTTGACAAGTACATCCTCATAAATACCATACGATTTCACCACTGAGTTGTCTACCGATTGGATTGTCATGCTACTTTTCCTAGACATTTTGAGACCGAGCTTCCTGAAGTTAGATAAGGGCATCACGTTGACACTCGCCCCTAAATCACAAAGTGCATCCCCAAACTTTGTCTTCCCGATGTAACATGTGATGTTGAAGCAACCAGGATCCTATCTCTTTGGTGGCAGTGTACCTAAAATGAAGGCACTGACTTGCTCTCTTAGTACAACTACCTCAAAATTTGGGATCTTCTGCTTCTTATTAATGATATCCTTCAGAAATTTACCATACGACGATATTTGTCCAATTACATCAATCAACGGTATGTTCACAGAAAGCTTCCTAAAGCTATCTAGAAATTTCCTGAATTGTTGATCCATCTTGGTTGCCTTCAAGTTGTTAGGATATGGAACCAGTACCATATGTGTTCTTTGATGTGGTGTCACATATGAAGTCCTCTTTTCCACTTCAGCTTCTTGATTCTACTTTTCCCCTGTGTTGTCTGCCTCCATTTCTACTTGTGTCGGCTCTGCCACTGGGTCACTACTATCAGTAGGCTTGATCCCCTCAGTTTTTGTGGTCTTGGAGTCAATGTCTTCTTCCCACTTCTTAGTAGTATGGCCTTGACTTGCTGGTTTCCAGTTGGAGTGTCAGTGTTTCCTGGAAAACCCTATTGTGTAGGCTTCTTCAAGGATGCCACATCTACGGCTAGATGAGACAAAGTTGTCTCAAAACTCCTCATCTACGCCCCTTGATTCTGGATATCACATTGGAAGTTGTTTACAATTGTTCATTTTGCTTCACTATCCTATTAAGAATTTCATTTGTGTTCTCCTCTACTGCAGGTCATTGCTGCTGATTGCTCCTATGCTGGTTCTATTGATCAGAGTCCTGTAGAAAGTTGTTTGGATCTTTCCAAGAAAACTTGGGATCCTTTCTCCCTGAGTAATCATTGTTCTTGTATCCTTGCTACCGCATATACTTCACTTGTCCTTCCTCATCCGATGAATTATTATCCTTCTCTAGAAGCTTCTTTGCTATCAAGTCTAGCTTCTCATTCAAAGAGGTGATAACTTTAGACTCCCCTATGCTTTTGATCTGCTCTAGATGATTTCTCTCACTAGCCCATGCCTAATTCTTTGCCATGTTCTGTAGAATCTCCTGACAGTTAGCTGGCAGGTTATTAAGAAAGAAACATGTGCCTGCACTATCCAGAGTGACACGTTCATTGTGGTTGAGACCAAAGTAGAACATCTTGACTTGGTTCTCTAGATCAATCCCATGATGAGGGACTTTCCTGAGCATGTTTTGAAAATGCTCCCAAGCCTCGGAATAGGACTTAGTTGCTTGTTGTTTGAAGTTGTGAATCTTTCAAACCAACTCATTGGTCTTCTCCGGCGGGAAGTATCTTGCAAAGAAGACATCAACCATCTGATCCCATGTCTCAACGAATTCCTTTGGTAAGTTGTGTAGCCATTCTTTTGCCTTGCCATCTAGTGATGATGGGAACAACTTCAAATAAATAGTTGTCTGTGGAAACATATCCACTTTCACCATGTCGCAGCACTCCACAAAGTTGATGATGTGTGCCACCGGGTCTTCATGAGTGTGCCCGTGCAAAGCTTGTGACTTGACGAGTGCAATCAGCCCTGGATCAATCTTGTATTGTGCCACATTAATTGCCTATTTCTTTATTGGGCCCAACTGAGCAATTAAAGAAGATGCCTTGATCTTCTCCCATATGGTCTGTTCTTCAGATGATGCTCCATCCCCCATTGCTTGTTGAACGGTTGTCAATGGTATGTTCTCCGATAAAGTTGTTTGAACTGGAATCTCAACAGTGACTGGGACCTCTGGTGTAGATTCTCTGTAGTCCATGGTCCGTGTTGTCACCATGCACTAGTACCTAAAAATATGGAATCAGTTAATCATGGTGCTCGATAGAGAAAATTGTTCTATTTGGATGCAATGAAGTTCAATGATTAAAATTAAGTAAAAATAAAATAAAAAGGTGGCCTAGAGTGGCCACCCGCAACACTCGTAGTGCTGAAAACTTGTCGTCTCCCTAGCAACGGTGCCAAAAACTTGACACGCTAAAATCGTGTGTATAAATACAAGTGTACGTGTCGAGTAATATAGGCCTATGTGAGGCCCGAGTCAAACTCAGGGAGACGTAGTCTCAGTGACCACTACTAACTACGGTGCGATCAGCTAAGCCGATTAAAAAGTTGGATTTGATTTTAAACAAAATAAAAGGAAATTAAAGGAAAATTAATGGTGGTTGATTCAAATGAGATGGATTCCTTAGGATTACCAATTTCACCATGGGGTCTCGTTATATCTTGTTTCTACCAAATTAATATTGATTTTACTCCTATCCTATATAGAAAGCTTGTAGTCAGAATTGCCCACTTCTACGGTACAATTCACTACCTAGATCTAAGCCAATTCCACATCTGTAGCAATTTATATCTTAGTCTAGGTGCATTATCGACGACTCTGGGTTTCTTTCCACTAAATCTATGTTACTTTTCCCAAGAAACGTGTAGGAAAGTGTATAACTTGTGATTTTTAGACTTTTAATCTTCCTTCTGGAGGAATTATCAGAATAAAATTCTATTGATTGTGATCGAGCATAGATAGATCATTCAATTTCATAGTTATATATCCAGGAATAAAGAGAAATCTATATTAATTCATGGAAAAGTCGATACAACGATTCCCTGGGCTACTCCCAGGCCCTAAGGAAAGGAGGGGTTTAGCCCCGCATGGTTTTCAAGTGCGAATATATGGAGAGAGAGAGGAGAAAAATGTGAGAAACATTAAAGAAATTCCTGTAACCCCTAGAGAGAAGATGTTCCGGATGATCCTCCTCAAGAAACGCACATTCTCCAGTATTCTGGCAGTAAAATCGTCTGTTGGAGGTGCTCAGATCTCCCAATTGACGTCCTTCGACTCCGTGCTCCTCTCTCTCTTCTCCGGTCTTCGTGCAGTGCAATGTGAGATGATCCCCAGGTATGGTTGTCCTTGGTTAGGTCATAGGACAACTTACGGTACCACTTAACGTGGACCATCAGATCAGGGTGATAAAACTTGATTGCTGATTTCCAGCCGAGTTGGTGGCATCGACTAGGAAGTCGATGGCACCGACAGTTGTGGGTTGTGGCCTTTGCCCTACTGAGTCGGTACCATCGACATGTGATGGTCGGTGGCACTGAGCTAGTGTGCCTATTTGATCTGCCTCTCTGAACCAATCTCGATGGCATTGACTATAGGGGTCGGTGGCACCGAGTCTGCTATCTCTTATTTGCCCGGCCACTGTTGTGATCTCGGTGGCATCGACTATCATGGGTCGGTGGCACCAGCTTTGCATTTTACATGAAGTACCTGAAAAATGCAGAAACATGTGTATAAGTCCGAGGAATACATAAAATCATATAAATATAATAAAATAAGCATAATTTGATGCAAACAGAGTGTACAGGCCAACAATAATGATTTATGCAAATATGATCAATTAATTGACTAATAAATGCTCAAAACAAGTATAAAATATGCCTATAAAAGTGACTCAAAACCCATGCATCAAAGTGCTAGATGTGATATTGGCCAAGAATCATTCCTTGGTGTAACACTTCCCTCTTCATTTTCAACTTACTTGAGTTTATCAACTCATCTTATATTAGGGTATCAGTCATCCTAATACTTTATGTACTAACTCACCACATTTGTCCTGTAGTATATTGGTCGTAAGTCACCACACTTGTCTTGTAGTGTATCGACCATAGGTCACCACACTTGTCTTGTAGTGTATCGGCCATAGGTCACCACACTTGTCTTGTGGTGTATCATCCATAGGTCACCACACTTGTCTTGTAGTGTATCAACCATAAGTCACTACACTTGTCTTGTAGTGTATCAGCCATAGGTCACCACACTTTTCTTGTAGTGTATTGGCCTAGCATCTATTCTTGAGTTTCCAACTATCATCAAGTGATATGGACTCATCTCGGATTAAGGCTTTGTTGATACAGGGTTGACCATCATTAATCACTTTAGGTGTTTCACCTATCAAGGTATTAGCCGCACCATTACTTGGTGTTTTAGCCATCACTTCTAAGAATGTGTTTCCCTCACCTTTACAAGGTGTGTCAGGTTGAGTCATGTATGTCAATTTGAACACATGTATTGGGTTTGGGGTATATCGGGCTAGGCATCGTCATATCCCTCATACCCTCACCCATAAAGGTATCAGCCTTACCTATCTTATGATGTATCACCTTCACTATACTTGGGTGTAACAACTTCATCTCACTTGGGTGTATCATCCTTACCTCACTTGAGGATATTGGCCACACCATACTTTAGTGTATTGGCCATCACATGTTCTAGGGTATAAACCACCTCACCACTTTTGTCCTCTAATGTATTGGGTTACAATCACCATATCATTCTAGAGGTGTGTGCTTACCTCCATATCGTTCATGAGGTGTGTGCTTACCTCCATATCATTCATGAGGTGTGTTCTTACCTCCATAACATTCATGAGGTGTGTGCTTACCTCCATATCATTCATGAGGTGTGTGCTTACCTCCATATCGTTCAAGAGGTGTGTGCTTACCTCCATATCGTTCATGAGGTGTGTGCTTACCTCCATATCATTCAAGAGGTGTGTGCTTACCTCCATATCATTCATGAGGTGCGTGTTTACCTATATATCGTTCAAGAGGTGTGTGTGTGTGTGTAAAGTTGACCACATACATATCGGGTTATACAAGTGTAGGGTTTTGCAAATGGGGTTAGGGGTGATCCAACCTGATATTGGTTTGTGCCATGATGATGTCATCATCATCCAGATTTAGACTTTCTTCCCTTACTATTCTAGTTCAAGGACAATAGTCATATGCAACTATTAGAACTCATATATCCATCAATCATTCAAGTAAAATAGAAATTGAAAGTAGACCAACAAGTATAGCAAGATTGAACGTGAATAATAACATAACTGGGTTCAAGTTATATAACCCACCTCAAGAACAACTTCAAAGCTCCAAGATCCAAAGCTTCACGTTACTAAGGTTGAAGATGACTTATCAAGAGTCCAAGACTCATTCAAAACTCCTCCATATGCAAAGAATCACCATGGTTAAGAACTTGGTGAAGAAGAAAAGAAAGGAATAACTATAAACCGAGAATCATGCTTCAACCAAGGTTGAAGATGACCATGGCTTCACCTTAAGCTTGAAGGTCGAAATCCTCCTTGCTCCTAAACTTCTATGGGCGATATATAAGAGAAAGAGAGTTGTATGATTTGAAAAGTGTCACTAGTAGGTTAAAGAAGAGATATATATACTGAGAGTGTATAAGAGGTGTCATCACCTTATACTACTAGGTGACACATGTCCATGCATGGGTTGACACGTGTCCATGAATGCACCCATAATTATCTCAACATGCAAAACTCTTTGTTGGATAATTCAAGAGTAGATATTGGCCATTGGGTTCCTTGTTGAACAAGATATCACGACCCAATATCACTTTATTCACAAACCGATACAACTTTTCCAAGGAACATGTAACTCGTCATGGATCACCTCCTTGAGGTTCTAATTTGATATGAATACTTCCAAGAAGTTAAAAAAACGATATGGGACCTCCTCTATGGCTTCTTGGCTGATAGGCACTCCCATATAAGCTGTACAACTCGTTACAACCCATTATAGGGTTTCAACTACACAACACTTCTTGATCTTTTCATCACCAAGAATACTACCACCCAAAAAAATGATTCAAACATGGTGCATCCTTATTTCTCTATCCTATAGATAATACTAAGAGAGAGTAGGAACACTCTAGAGGTGCTAATTTTCACATCAACCCTATATTTTGGGTAAATTGCAATTTGGCCCAAAACAAGGGAACATTGCTCAAACAACATTCAAACATGACCAAACTTGAAACATAAGTGTGTCACATGATAACAAAACACCTTAGAGGATTATATTAAAGTTCTAATAAACTTAATCAGTCAAAAAAATAGGGTTATACCTAAACCCAGGTCAGGGTCCTTACAATATGAGTAAGATTCCATATGAATCCACTATTGGATCTATCATGTATGCAATGTTATGTACTCATTTCGTTGTCTTGTATATATTCAACATGAAAATAGGATATCAGTCGGATCCTGGTGAAGGTCACTAAATTTATATAAAGAATATCCTTAAGTACTTGAAAAGCACTAAGGATTAGTTCCTTATTTATGGTAATAAGGAAGAGTTGTTGTAAAGGGTTACACCAATGCGAGCTTCCAAACTGAAAAAGAAGATTAATGATCACAATATAAATTTGTGTTTGACCTTAAAATAGAACTGCAAGATGGATAAGTTATGAGTAAGAGACAATTGTTGATTCTACAATAGAATTTGAGTACCTTGCTATTCTGAATGGAAGACATGATATTGTATGGATCAAGAAGTTCATTTAGATGAACTTGTGGGAGATTCCAACCATTGATGACATAGTAGAAATATTATGACAACAACGGAGTTGTTGGATAGGATAGAAAACCCATATAGCATACTACATCATTTCAATCTCATACAAGAGATCATACAGTGAGGAGATGTGAAGCCTTGCAAAGTACCAACTAGAAGCAAGTGTTGCAAACCCGCTACAAAAGCACTTGCAAAATAGAAATATGATGGACATTTTAAGATCTCTTGGAATAAGATTTGTAGGTGATTGTCCCTAAGTGAAAGTGGGATCATGTTGATATTTATTTCATGAGAGACAAACATGCAATTATTGTAATGGGGTATCATATACTTGATTTGATAATAATAAAGGTAATTATGTCTATTATGTTTGTCTCGGTCATGAGATGATGATAAAAATGTGGTAGATGTATAAAGAATAATGTTACTCGATGACATATGTCTTTAGGTTGAGGACCTACAAAATGAGATCATATGTATGATAAGAGCATGTACATTCTTTCCCTATCCCAAGTCGGATGTTACTGTGGAAGAAAAATATATAATAGTAATATATAAGACTAGAATGTGTCTTGATTGATGACATGGTCTCATTAGTCATGATATCGAATATCAAGTCAAACACATAAGTACCTATTAGAGAGTAGACTACCAGATAGATCCACCTTGAGAGTGATACATGGAAACCATGGAATGGTAGTCATAGTCATCTCTCAAAGTGATAGTGGTTATTGTGGTTCTTAGACCTAAAGTCACTACACTCATCACATACCGTTTGATGAACTTTGAAACCATACGACATGACCTTGAATAAGAGTTTTCATAAGGGTAGTGCTTCGATACTTTGGGGATTGACTGTGAGTGATGTAGATGGGATTTTCCCTCCTGTAGGAGTTGATATCTTGGAAACTTGATAAGAGATACTGAGAAATGTATGACCATACTTGTGTGACTCAATATGTGATATGTGAGATCACATGCATCTCATATAGTCTGCTCTAGTTCAAGTGACATGGATTGAATATTAAGAGGATGACGATTCCATGTCTTAAGTTCAATCTGGATATCAGAGACAAAGGAACTATATGATCACGATAACATTGATCAAGAATTGTAGGTTGAATTCATTCTCCAACTTCCAATTACTTGGGTAGCAATGATGTGTTTCTAGATACCGCTTGTTGTCTATGATGTCATAATCTAGTTATAGATATTTACTGCCAATGCAATTTGGGACCTATAGGGTCACACACATAGGATGCACCTGGAATAGGATTTTACGCATGGATAAGGTTTCACTTGGTTACTAAAGTTTTTAGGTAATCAACTTAAATAATACTAGATGATAGTAGGCTGATTGGAGTGTCTAGTCGACCAACTGGTACTATGAGTCGATTGACTAAAAAGTAAAGTCAACTATATGGTTGATCTGTATGACTTGATCAAGGAATTGATATTGATGTCATGATGTGCATTGATTGTCACATTGAAAGTTTGTACTTTTATGAATAGGAAAAATAGCCAATCAACCAATTGTAGTGTCTAGTTGATTGATGGAATGCTAATCGATCAATTGGATTGTCCAGTCGATTGAATGGTGGCCTAGTGCACCTAAAAATTCATGAAATCTATCTCATCATGTCTTGGGGTTTATCAAAACCTTAACCCATCCACTCCTATATAAAAGGGGGTGGCCAATGCTCTTAGAATATAGATTCTCTTGATCTCAACATTTTGGCAACTTGAGAGCTAGAGGCATCTTACCCATAAAAGGGAGAGATGGTCAAAGGGGAGAAAAGTCAACACTAGAATGTTGACAAGCGAAGGGAAAACTCCTTCTTGTACATTCTAGAAGAATAAAATAGAGTTTTCGGTGGTCCGCTTAGACTACATAGAGGCGTGGAGGCCGTTTCCATCACACTAGGAGAACACTTCAATTGTCGTTCGTGGTTCTACACAAGGAGGCCTCCGCCAATGACCATTTGCATGTTGCTTGAGAAAGAGGCACAATTCTACAAGGATTGTCGCTAGACTTTCTCTAAGACCAATTATATGCCTTGTAACTCGCCTTCTCACTTCATAGTTGACGTAATTGGCTAGTTATGGGGAATATGGAAAGAATTTTTTTTGTTTTCGCTGCCCTCTCTATCGCCATATTTCCCTACATGGGGAGAATGTTGAATAAGAAAGTAGCATCCATTGTGAGCAGAATGGAAGGAGAGTACTAGAAGGAATATACACTCAGTAAGGCTGAGTAGGTAGCCACAAATAAAATACCTTCTAGAGGTGGTATCATAATAAGACCAAGTTCCCTCCTAGTTCTTATCTCTGGTTCATGATTTCAATGTTTGATATCCTTTGTCAGAATTTACAAGGCATCGACCATGATGACGCCTGTAATACTTTGAAGGAGTTTATGTTGATGAGAAGGCCAAAGGTGATGACCATCCTAGAACAAAAGTTCAGTGGTAGACGTGCAATTTCTTCTATCAATAAGTTGTGTCTTAAAAACTCACACAAAGTTGAGGTGAGGGGATTCACTGGAGGTAAATGGGTCGGTTGGGAACCTTTTGTATCCAATCTAGGAATCATAAATAGCTAGTGACATTTTGTTACATGCCATGTCAATAACACATGGATTGTTACGTTTGTATATGCTAGTTTGCACCCTCCTGTCCACAAATTTTTGTGGAAGCATCTCATTGAAATGGGAAGCAACAATCAGGAGCCTAGGTTTTTTTAGGTGAATTGAATTCCATGTTTGACCCAAGTGAAAAGTTTATTAGTGACAATTTTTATACCAATGAAGGTAGATAGTTTAGTGGAATGCTTATGGAAGTCAGATTAACCAGTCTGCAATTCTTTGGTATGCATTTCACCTATAAGCTTGGCCTTTTTCAGGAACGTCTCGATCAACAGCCACGAGGAGACCATCCTCCATGTGCGTACAGATTGCATGTATGTCGAACTAGTGTGGGAGAGAATCTTAGAAGAAATAGAATTGGCTGACTTCTTCAACATATTGGAGGTGGGAGAATGGATGCCTATTATATGAAGAAGTAGGAAAGTGTGCACAATAATTTTCTTTTCATTTGCTATTTTGTGTGGAAGCATAGGAACCTTCAAGTGATGAAGAAAAAAGAGAGCACCATGTCTCATCCGGTTGTGTGGATCAATGTTGAAATATGGGACACAACCAGGGCATGGATGACCAAGGCAACGGTGAAAGATCAAGTGAGAAGAGATATGCGCAAGATCTCCAAATCGATGCATTAAGTTTTGTTGACCTAGAGGTTATACATTGTCCATATTTTGATAATGACTCAACCATTCCATTCATATTTATCTAATTTGCGTATTCAAGATTGATCTCAGGTTTTACGTACATGAAATGAATCAATTTACACAAGTCCTAACTTGTCAAAGTTCAAGTCAAATGCAATGCAAGTGTGCTAATAAGGAAATCCCTTCAAACGACATTAGAAGAATTTTGTAATCACTTGTAGTGATGATATGACTTGTAACTAAGATGAGAAAAATATGTGGGACACTTAGTACCAAATTTTAATCACTTTTTAATCGCATTAGAAAATTGATCACAGACTACTGATTGGTCGAGTTTTAATCTCGACTGATCCCTTGGGTTAATTTTCTGATGATGTGCATCGGTCGAGTTGTGCATTCACAGAACTCGTCCGAATGACTTACTGACCAAATACGATTTTGGCTGATTGATCGAGTTTCCCAGGACAAACTCGACCGATAGTTTGAAAATTGGGTTTGTCTTTTAGCCGATCGATCGAGTTACCTTTATTGAAACTCGACCCGAATGTGCCATACGGAAAACACATAAAAAAGTGATTCTAACCGTTGGTGACTTGTTTGGACAAAAATAGATCTGTTTCCTTGAGAAAAATGGCTATATTTTGGCCCTAAGTGTTCCCCAACTCAAGGGAGCACCCCCAGCTATAAATAGGACCCCTTGGAGTTCATTCCAAGACTGCTCATTCACTACATTCAAGGTCTTTGCTATAGTGGAGTGTGCTACTACTCCTTGAGCCCTTTTCTCTCTCTAGTTTACACATCATTTCATGATTTGTGAGTGAGTTAGGATTATTGTAAGAGAGCTTCACCTTTGTACATTTAAAGCTCTCAATCTTCCAATACTTCCCTATCCCCTTCTCTTATGAAGAAATGCTGAAGAAAGCTCCATCAAGTGAAGAAGGAGTTGTAGTTGGTCCTCTTCAAGGATGTTGAAGAGGTGGTGATCTTCTCCAAGTGAAGGAGAAGGAAAAGGTTGAAGATCCAAGATGAGAAGCAAAGTCTTTCAAGGCGGAAGACTTGAGCTTGAGTGGGTAAGACCTAGCTGAAGGATGAAGACTCAAGCTAAGTGGGTAAGTTCCTTGTTAAGGTGGAGATATCCTTATAGTTGAATGGGTAAGTCCTTTGGTGGTCTATTGTTGTAGATCTATGTGGTGATATAATAGAGAAAAGCACTTGCAAAGTCCTAGAGGTTGACCTCTCTAGGTAGTTGACTGACTCACTTCTAGTTTGAAGTGTGGAGCCACTCTACATCCTTTTGTCAAGTGCTTGCTATCAATCTCTCTCATCCTTGCTATACTTGTTAGATAGGACTTCAAATTACCATTAAGCTTTTGTTCCTAATTAATATAACTTGAAGGTCTAATATGTTTTGTGAGAAGTTTTGTAGCTCTTTCACCCCCCTCTAGAGCCCTTAGATCCAACAAGTTCAATATAGACGCTACTGTGGGGAAGAACAAAGCATCAATAGTTGTTATGGTGAGAGACTGCAATGGTATGTGGATTGGGGGTTGAGGTGTTAAGATTCCCACTTCTTGTGTTATGCAGGACGAACTAGCTAATATATTGCTAACAATGGAATATGCTATAGATCACTAAATGAGGAAGCCACCTTTAAATCAGATTGTATAAGTGCAGTGAAGGCCGTTGAGGAACAAGCCAATATTCACCCAATATTCGCTCAGTGGATGGTGAATGTTTGTAGGTTGAGAAAGACTGTATGGAGGATTCATCATGCTTATAGGGAGGTGAACCATGTTGCAGACAGGCCAAGGTTGCAACCCTTAATATAAGTTCTATCATCAGTTTAGAGGCATTAAATGGTAGTAGTGCTACTAATTTTAATCGTACTGTAACATACTAAATTCTGGACTTTTTACCTTTCTGGTCCTCTTTTCCATCTTTTCCTTTCATTTATATCCTCTTTGGCCTTTTTGTTTAATTTGTGGAGAATATAATGGTTTAATGAACATTTGTTCACCTTTTATTCCAATATTTGGGTTTATGCACAAATACCTCAGTGGAAGCTTAGTAATGGGTCAAATATGCAAAATATCCACTTAAGTAATAAAAAGAATAAGATAAATTCGTCTTAAAACTTTCTAGTGCTTTTTAGAATATGAAAAAGAAAGAAAATCCCAAAATATAAATAAAGGATATGATAAATGCAATAATTGGGGATAATATGGAATATATTGGATAAAAGAGGATAATGAGGAATATGTTGTTTCAAAAAAATCATAAATAGGAAGACACAAGATAATTTGATAACAAAATTCGTTTTCTTGATCTAAAAGAAATTTAATGGCCAAGTATCATCTAATTTGGATAATAAATAAATATATTAAAGCCTTTATTATAAGATAATGGGAAATAAGCCAATAAGGTGAAATAAATATCTAATGTCCTCAAATTGGAAAAATAACTCCAAATTCATAATCTATATATCAAAATTAGTCTATGTAGCAATTTGTATTTAATTTGGTCAATGTTTAATATTTTATTTTATTCAGGAGAGAGAAAATGACTTAAAGACCAAAAATATAAAATATCATCATCATCATCATCTAAGACTCAATCCCAACTATGTTGGGGTCGGCTACATGGATCCTTCGTTTCCATTCAGCTCTATCATGGGCCATATTCTGATTGAGATGTAGAGATTCAAAATCTCTCTTTCTAAGCTCATCCCATGTTAATTTAGGCCTTCCTCTTCTTCTATTTATAGTGTTTGGCTTAATAGCATTGCTTCGTATAGGCGCACTAGTAGGTCTGTGTTGCACATGTCCTTACCATCTGAGTCGGCCCTCACACAACTTGTCCTCAATGCTCGCCACCCCCACTTTATTCCTGATATAGTCATTTCTCAAACGATCTTTTCTTGTCTTCCCACACATCCATCTCAGCATACGCATTTCAGCCACGTTCATCTTGTTGAGACCTTGTTTCTTCACCGCCTAACATTCACTCCCATAAAGCATGGTTGGTCGTATAGCTGTTCTATAAAACTTACTTTTTAACCTGAGAGGGATCTTCTGATCGCATAAAACTCCAATTGCACTCCTCCATTTCAACCATCCTGCAGTGATCCGGTGACAAACATCATTTTGGACATCCCCGTCTATTTGAATAATAGAACCTAAGTAACAAAATTTGTCACATTTTGGTATATCTACTCCGTCCAACTTGGATCCATCATTCACACTGCGAGATTGGCTGAAATTGCAATGCCTATACTCAGTTTTGCTCCTGCTAATCATCAATCCATTTGATTCCAATGCCTTTCTCCAACATTCAACTTTATCATTCAATCCATCTTTTGTTTCGTCAATCAAAACAATATCATCAACAAATAGCATACACCAAGGAATATCATCCTGAACATTCTTTGTTAACTCATCCATAACCAGAACGAATAGATATGGGCTGAGTGTGGATCCTTGGTGTACCCCAACTGTAATAGGAAAAGTTGGTGTCTCTCCTCCAGGAGTCTTGACACTTGCAGTAGAGCTATCATACATGTCTTTGATCAAGTCAATGTATTGGATAGGCACACCCTTTTTCTTCAAAACCATCCATAACACTTCTCTGAGTACTCGATCATAAGCCTTCTCTAGATTGATAAACACCATATGAAGATCTCTTTTGCTTTGTCTATACTTCTCCATAAGCCTCCTTATCAGAAAAATAGCATCTGTTGTTGATCTTCTAGGCATGAAACCAAATTGGTTGTTTGATACTTGTGTTATAGATCTTAACCTCTGCTCAATAATCCTCTCCCAAAGCTTCATCGTGTGACTCATCAGCTTGATACCTCTATAGTTTGTACAGCTCTGAATGTCACCTTTGTTCTTGTAGATTGGGACTATAATACTATTTCTCCACTCATCCGACATCTTCTTGGTCTTCATGATCTTGTTAAAGAAATTTGTTAACCATGCAACTCCCTCATCCCCCATACTCTTCCATACATCAATGGGAATATTGTTTGGTCCGCATGCCTTTCTCATTTTCATCTTCTTCAAAGCATTCTTGACCTCAAATGGTGAAACTCGTCGTGTGTAAATGATATCTCTTGTATTCATGTCACACGAGTCGCTAACATTATATGCAGTATCTCCATTGAAAAGCTTATGAAAGTAATTTCTCCACTGGTTTTTGATATCATCGTCCTTCACCAATACTCTACCATCTTCATTCTTTATGCATTTTACTTGACTCAAGTCTCTTCCTTTCCTTTCTCTTATACGAGCCATTTTATATATATCTTTTCCCCTTCTCTAGTGTCCAGCTTCTTATACATATCATCAAAGTATCTAGACCTTGCCTCCCGAACCACCTTTTTAGCTTCTTTCTTTGCTTGCTTGTATCTTTGGAACATTGCATCATCTCCAGATTTGGGCAAGCTCCTATAGATCTCCCTTTTCAATTTAATAGCCTTTTGTACTTCATCATTCCACCACCAAGTCTCCTTCTGTGGAGGTCCACAACCTTTAGACTCCCCCAAAACCTCTTTGGAAATTTTTGTTATGTAGGAGCTCATGTTATGCTACATAGTGTTAACATCAGAATCCAAGTTCCAAGTTACCTCCTTGATGAGTTTATCATGAAAAGTCAATTTCTTTTATCCTTTAAGATTCCACCACTTGATCCTGCTATCTTGGTTTCCGTTATGTTTGCCTTTATTGATCTTCATGTTAATATCCAAAACTACCAACCTATGTTGGGCCGTGAGTTCTTCACCAGGAATCACTTTACAATCGTTGCATATGTTACGATCCACCCGCCTTGTAAGGAGGTAATCAATTTGGCTACAGTTGTGCCCACTCTTGAAAGTAATCTTATGAGATTCTCTTTTCTTGAAATGGGTGTTTGCCAAAATCATATCATATGCAACTGTAAAATCTAATATCCTCTCTCCTTCTCCGTACCTGTTGCCATATCCAAAACCACCATGAACTCTCTCAAATCCAGCATTACCACTCCCCACATGGCCATTTAAATCACTCCCAATAATAATCTTCTCCTCGATCCGTATTCCTTGCATCAATTCATCCATGTCATCCCAAAAATCCTTCTTCGCATCCTCGCTAAGGCCAACTTGGGGGGCATAAGCGCTAATAATGTTAAATATATGTTGATAAAAATTAATTAATGTCAAAATCGTGTTCCAAACGTTTATTATTTATTATAGACCAAGTTTATATTTTTATGAAGTTTCTAGATGCCTCTAATAAATTAAAAGGTTAAATAAGTGATAAAATTTAAATGAATTAAATAAAATAATAAAATAGTAATTGGCTTAATTAACTAATCTAACTTTCTCAAAATGCAAAACTAATTCCATATTTGGATTCTACGCGTCAAAATAAGTCAGGATATAAATTTGGTAATTTTTAGATGTCATTTGGGCCTCCAAATGAGGAGAGAGAAAAACATTTAGAATTTAAATGACACTTTAGTCGAAATTTTAATGCAACAAGGAAATATTTCCTTATCCCATCCGTGAGATCGGATGGCCCAACCTGCTGTCATCTTCTTCCTCTAAACAAAAAAGGCAATAGGTTCATTGCTCCTCCAATTTTCAAATCAATATATCTGGAGATATACTCGATGGTTTTTGCTAATTTTTATTTCGTTGGATTCTGCACTGATTTATCCCAAAGTTTTTGAGTTTTGGTGAATATTTAAGGAATGCCAAATTTGGGCGCTGCCTCCCTCTACCCCCATCTAACCAAACCCTACTCTAGGTTACCTTGCCCATATATATCTATGCCTCTGGGACCGCCATCTCATTTTCAACTCAATCACGCTGCCAATTTCGTGTTTCATGGATGTTTGGACCCTCGTCTAGCCGCCGAAGACGTCCATCTTACGGTGCTTCCCTCTCTTTCATATCTTTGTCCCCGACAAAATAAAAGGTATGGTCGAGTTCATATTGTCCTTGACTTTCATTTGCATATCTAAACTTGGTATTTGGTTTAGTATATCATTTTCGCCTAAAAAATCTAGCAAGAAGCAACTTGTGTCTTTGTTCATGTCGTCGGGTGGGCTGGAGAGGACGATCAGCTGTGATTTTTTTTATTTTTGTATTTTTACGCCTTTACCCCTCAACTCCTCCTTCCTCTTTCCTCTCTTCTATGCGAGGGCATCCTTGTCCTTTGTTCTTTTGTTCCTGACCTTTGACCCGCGTTGACTGCATGTTAGCAGCAGCCAGCAATGCACGGGGTCGGCCTCCCATTGGGCCAGGTCAGCCGCACGGGGCCCGCTCCCCCTTCTGTTTGCTCCTTACACACATGCCTTGCCTACGTGGCAGGCTATGATTGGCCAAAGCAAAATAAATCATATAAATTCATCCAGTGGTCAAAAATTAAAAATAAGTAGTGTTTTAAAATCAGGAGAACGAGATCTATCCATTAAAAATGTTTTTTTGGTTCGATTCTGAGATTTTCGAATATATATTTTTTCGAGTCAATTTAATTAACTAAAAATCACCAAAAATAACCCTAAAGTCCATATCTTCAAAATAGATAATATTATATGTTATTTTGATCAAAAGAATGTAAGTAAGACATTAGTGAGGTTTTCAGAGTCTAAATCGATCGTTTTTGGAAAAAGTCGATGGTTTTGAAGTTTTAAGTCTTTAATGAATATACATATATCTAATACATAAATATGATGATCATATTAGGGAAAGTGGATCTGATCTCATGTAAAAGTTATGAAAAGTGGTTCTAGGATTCTAAATATTAAAGGTATGTGCATAATACACTTCAGTTGAGAATTATTTGTTCCTTAACCTATGCTTTCCATAATGAGGCTTATTTGCACCTTATATTCTACTCTCTTGAATCTATTTCTATACTTGCCTCATGATCAGTTTGGAATATTATTCTTGGGTCTTGGTACCCCACTGCTTTGTTCTATTTGATACTATTGTTACTTGTCATCTAATTTAGCATGTTGATTTTATTAGACTAATTAACTAGTGTAGTGGTACTTGTATGTACAACCACTCATAGCTGGGGAATGTGTTATTTCTCCCCTGGGGAACGTGTTATTCTCCCCCACACATGAAATATGTGTAGGTGACTGGGAATGTGTTACTCTCCCTTACCCTTTTGGTTGAAGGTCTGGTAGGTGCCTCAACCCTATATAGTTAAGATAGTCAATATTAATCATACATGCAATGTTGTTATTTTACTTTGTTTATGGCAATCATCTATTGAAATATTCTTTTATATATATGGCCTCATTCTTTTAATGTCTCATCTTTTGATGATTCCCTATCCTTTTTTACTTGTTACGATTATCTTGTCACCTTTAGTATAGTTTAGTGACACATACTTTTTATTTTTCCTTCCCTCTTACTGGGTGCTTTCCCAACCACCCAGATGTGGAGCAAGATGATGGATATGGCATGAAGATCTTAGCGTTGACATGGACTAGCTGATGGATATGTTGCTTGGAAACAAAAGTGGAGTAGTCTAGACTTCTCTCTATCTAGATCCTAAATGTTGTATCTTAATGTAACCCTAAAAGGGAGAATTTGATGTATTTTTGTACAATCTTTTATGAAATTGAATATAGTCAGAAAAAAAAATTATTCCACTGCTATCCCAATTGGATTTTTGTTTACCATTGTTATTAGTAGAGAGGTTGATTGATTTCACTTCCTTACACCTACGTACAGTAGTAGGACTGCATTAATATTTTAATTCATCTTGTAGGAAGAAGGAAAAATGAATAAATTGCTTCCTGCCTTCTCCAAAAAAAGGATCACGATTTACATTATAGCCACATCCTCCCATGGTTGATACACTAGAGAACGAACAAGCGACACACACTAGAGTGGCCAGTGCTCGAAGCTATGAAGGCCACACCGCCAACGTGTGGAGCTCCAGGCAGCAGGAGCACCACCATGAAGAAGATAAAAGGCCACTCGCACACTTCATATGGCACATTTGAGCCATATTTGGAAGGATCTGGTCCACAGGACAACAAAGGGGACATCCATCAGACACCACGTGTGGCTCCCAGAATCAAATGGGGCAGGTCTTCCAAAGAGAACCATCAAGAGGGATATGCTAATAGGAGATAAAGGAGTTTGATTTGCGGGAACCGCCACTCCCAGCGCGGGTCCCAGTTGTACTTATTTATTTATTTTTTCTTTTGATTTTTTAGGAAAATAAAAGAAGAGAATTCATTGCTTTATTTATGAATCTGTAATTAATTTTTTTGCAAAACAAAATCCATCGGATTCGTTATAAAAATTACATTTGAACAAGACTAATATTGACATATTTGTGGAAAAAAATATTAAATAATAAATAAGTATTATTTGCATATTTCTTTAAAATAAAAAAAATAAAAAATTGAGTATGCGCATAAATAGTAAATTAACACAAATCTTAACATAATGTGTTATTTGTAAAAAAATGTCTAATTATGGTGCTAATGCACCCAGTTATGATGTGAATGCACCTACCTCTTAGAGTATGTGCATGAATAGCAAATTAGCACAAATCCTAACATAATGTGTCCAATATTTGTAAAAAATACTCAATTATGGTGTGGATACACCTATGATGTGAATTCACACACTTCTTAGAGTGTGTGCATAAATACGAATTAGCACAAATATTAATATAATGTGCCTAATATATGTGAAAAAATGCTCAATTATGGTGTGACTGTGTCTACTTTTTAGAGTATGTGCATAAATAGTAAATTAGCACAAATTTTAACATAATGTGAATGTTAATGCCCTCAATGCACCCACTGTTGATTGAATGTACATACTAGTGCTCTCTATGCGCCCAATATTAATGAATGCACATACTATCACCCTAAATGCACCCAATTTTGATTAGATGTGTCCACTTTTGATTGAATGTGCCTAGTAATATCTTCAATGCACCTACTTTTGACTGAATATGCCCACTAGTGCCTCAATGTATCCAATATTAATTGAATGTGCACACCATCGTCCTGAATGCATCCACTTTTGATTGCATGCACTTTGTAATGCCCTCAATGCATCCACTTTTGATTAAATGTACAATGAACCCAATATTAATTGAATGCACACACTATCACCATGAATGTGCCCACTTTGATTGAATGTGCCTAGTAATGTCCTTAATGCACCCACTTTTGATTGAATGTGCCTACTAGTGCCCTTAATGCACCCAATACTAATTGAATGTGCACACTATCGCACTGAACGCGCCCACTTTTGATTGAATGTGCCAAGTAATGCCCTCAATCAGCCCACTTTTGATTGAATATGCCTATTAGTGCCCTCAATGTGCCCAATATTAACTGAATGTGCACACTATCACCCTGAATGCGCCCACTTTTGATTAAATGTGCCCACTAGTGCCTCAATGCCCACAAATTAATTAAATGTGCACACTATCACCCTAAATGTGTCCACTTTTGATTGAATGTGCCTAGTAATGCCATAAATGCACACACTTTTGATTGAATGTGCCCACTAGTTCCTCAATGCACCCAATATTAGTTGAATGTGCACACCATCGCCCTAAATGTACGCTCTTTTGATTGAATGCACCTAGTAATGCCCTCAATGCGCTCACTTTTGATTGAATGTGTCTACTAGTGCCCTCAATGCAGCTAATATTAATTGAGCGTGTACACTATTGCTCTGAATGCGCCCACTTTTGATTGAATGCACCCACTTTTGATTGAATGTGCCTAGTGATGCCCCCAATGCGCCCACTTTTGATTGAGTGTGCTCACTAGTGCTTCAATTCACCCAATATTAATTGAATGTGCACACTATCGTCCTGAATGCGCCCATTTTTTATTGAATGTGTCTAGTAATGCCCTCAATGTCCCCACTTTTGATTGAATGTGCTCACTAATGTCCTCAATGACCAATATCAATTGAATGTGCACACTACCGCACTAATTGCGCCCACTTTTGATTGAATGCACCTAGCAATGCTCTCAATTCACCCACTTTGATTAAATACGTCCGCTTTTGACATATTTTAAGAATTACAATGTGGGTGCATTGTTCGTATAAGTGCGCACATTCAACTAAAAAGTCAACGAATTCTACTAAATATCTGATTAAAAGTTATAAACAACTCTTCACTTTTTTTTCTCTATTACTTTTCTCTTCACACTCATCACTGGTGATAATACATAAAATTTTTAATATATATATATATATGAATATTAGTCTTGTTGGATTATTTTTTTATAAAGAATCCAACTATATTTATTTCGTCAAAAAAAACATTATGAATTTATCTCTTTATTCCTTTTGCTTCTTTTCCTTTCTCCACCTACCACCTCACCCCCAAACTACCTACCCCCTCACAAACCACCGAAGCCCACCTAAAACCGCCCCCACCCCCGCGTCAATGACGTGTTACCTGACCAAGCGTGTCAGGATAAGATTTCTGAAGATAAAGAGAGGAAAGCTAGAGAGATGGGGAGAGAGATCAAGGGCATGGGGAGGAGGCTTGGAAGAAAGCACTCCTCCCCCAGCAACGCATCCGTTTAAAAATTTAGAGACAAGCAGGAGCATTTCTAGAGAGAGAAACACCCAATCTCCTCCTTAATAAGGCATGGGTCATGGAGGTTGATTCTTTAACATGACATGACTTCTGTTTCAAACTCCCTCTTCATTCCACCATGGCAAGCCAAGCTTCAGTAGTTAGATGGTTGGAGTGATGGTCTCTTCTTATGGTGTGGAGAACCCAGTAGCTCTTTCTTGTGGTATGCTTTTACTCGTAAAACAATCTGACGTGGCGGGAGAGGCGTGAGGAGCAGATCATGGGAAGAGTGGACAAGTTTGTGCCTGAGACCGGAGATTGGAACGCAGCCATACCTTTATGAGGAGACAATACTTGCTTCCCTCATTGTTTTGTTATCTAGCAGGTTAGAGTTGCCCAAATGTGTCTGATTCGGCCTCTGTGTAGCATTACTCCTTTACGAATGGTTATTGTTGTGGATAGTAGTGAAAATAGTGAAACGCATCACTGCGAATTGCCGAGGATAACACTAAAAGTAGAAAATAATAAGCGGTGGATCCTATCAGTGTTAGCATGACAGCATTTTGACAGCTCGATCGCAACCTAGAATTAACCAACCTCTACCGGACGCTCTTGCTCGCTTCCGAATGGAGCATTAGTGGAGGGACGTGTGGTGGTTGTGTAATGTGAGGAGAGGTAGCAGTTGCCGACGTTCTTGGGGTTTACCATTATTATCCAATGGTTTAGCATAATAGTGGAGAAAGGAGTTGAACGGACCGTAAAGGAGTTTGTTAGTGTGTGGGGTATTTAGTGGAGAGATGTGAAAGAAAAGACAATGAAGTGAAAAAAAATATGAAAAGTGAGAGAGCTAAGGAGATAATCGCATTTCAAATATTATTTTCTAATCGGCTAGAGAAGATTCGGTGACGTGTGTTATTATTAGTTAGAAAAAACTCCTTTTTTCATAGGAATACTAGTAAACACAGACGTGCACATGCACATACGCCATTTAAAATATCTAATTTATTTTGAATATTTAAACAAAAATAAGAAGACATACTTGTATTATAAAAAAAAGTAAATACTTGGCATAGTATTTCTAATGATCTTATTTAGAAAGATGTGAAGATATTAGACATATTACTTTAATATTAGTAATCAAGTATAAACAAGTAAGAAGACATACTTGTATTATGGAATGTCTTGCTGCACTCAGGTGCATCATGTGGCTGATGATGTTTCTCTTCATCAGTGTTTTGTTAGTCTGAGCTCAGGTGGTTCTCATCATAGGAGCACAAGTATGGATTTTAGTTGGTAGTCTTCTGCATATCGATAGAGTCTGCACTTTTTGTCTGTATGGATGTGTGCTTGTATTGTCTTCTGTATCTGGGTTTTCTGGTTATGTTTTGGTCTTCTGCGTAAGACCTTTGTTTCTTCTTTTTGTTGTTGTCTTGGTAATCCTCTTCAGAGAGTTAAGGGTGCGCATATGATGTACCTAAAGTTTTGGAATCACAATAGCAACAGAGTTTTTTGCCGACCAAAAAACATATATGTATTGTTTAATTTTTTTCATAGTAATTCCATGCACATGCATGTGCAAAATTAGTAAATGTACACATGCACATGCACAATTAAACCCATTAACTTTATGAAAAAATTGTAAATTTATCAAGACAAATTATATACTAAATCTATACTATGTAATCATGCCAAGTGTTAGAAACATTTTTAACGTTTAAGATGATATCTTCTTGGATAATTTGAATTTAATATTGTAAAATTTAAGATCTTTAATTTGGAGAATAACTTGGAACTTCCCTATATTTTAATCTTTGTGATATAAATTTAGTAGATTTTTATAAAAGAGAATTTTCAATATCAAATGAATTCATTCAAAAAATTCAAATTATAAAAGTAATATATAGATGTATGATCATTATATGAAAGTACTTAACCATGACAACTAAGATGATTAAAATATAAATGAAGAAATACCACCATTCAATATCTATTAATCCATTTGTATTCTTATGTGTTTTGTTGTAACAAATTCTTACATTTTGATATATGGTCATATTTCCATTACATATGTAGGACAAGAATTGAAGGGTATGGATCCATACATATTATTTTTCTTGTTTTGGAAGGTAAGTCACCATGGAAACAAATAGATAAAAAAAGCTAAAGTGTGAGAGAAGAGAAGGATTATATATTTGATTTGATAATAATAAAAGTTATTATGTGACATTGCTTTCACACAACAAAAAAGAGATATAATTTTCTTTAACATTACTAGTAGATAAAACTTCTCAGTGATTGAATATACATATTTGACATTCAAGTGAGATGATTGTGTTAATTTGTGGGACACTTAGGTGTAGCGAATAGAGGAACACAATACAAAATTCCATCTCAACAATTGTTGTTGAAGCTCCTTTTCATTTTCCTTTCCCACATGCGGAGTGTGCTCCTCAACATCTCTGTAAGAAGAATTTATCATTAGTAATAAAAAATAAAATAATTAATCAAGGTATAGAAGAATAAAAATAGTTATTAGATCACCAAAAGTTATTAACATAAAATTGAAGTCAACATGAACTGACCTAAGAATATTTTGATTTGTATAACATATGATCCATTATGAGGTTATCATTCAAATCTGCATAGATATATATAATATTAAAAAGTGCATATTGATTGTCCTCTAGGAATACACTGAATAGCATTTAATTTAATTCATGATGCATTTATTTAAGGAAATAAAGTAATGGAGAAAATGTTTTTGTGGTAAAAGATATTTAATGACTCATATTCATGCCACAAGTATAAGAAAAGAGTAATTAGATTAGCCAACAATAGTTGGACACGTGTTAACGTATATGTTTTTTTTCAAAAATGTCAGTAGAGTGTAGTACAAATTTAGCTCCAACGTAAAAGTTTGGCCTGTCATTATAATAGAGAAGTCAGAGATAAATGGATGTCAAACCCAAATTCCTAGATAACAATAAAAGGTTAGAAATGTTTATATGAAATAAATATATGTTCAACTGATTTATAAAAAAACATAAATAATATAGCATGAAAGTGCATGTTTTATCACTTCTGAATCATTCTATCAATGATTCTTAGTGGGGTGAAATAGATATTATCATCCTGAAACTACTCTTTGGGTGGCTTCCACATATATAAGGTGAAAAGTTGAGTCCTTGGATATGTTGGTGACTAAATAAGCACAAAAATATAATGGAAAATTGATTACTTCTTATATGGTCTAATACATTTATATCATGCATACAACCTGAAAATTTTGTAAAGATTTTAATTCCTTAATATTAGTACTTCAAAATATTAGTACTTTGTTGGAGCACAAACAAAAAGAAAAAAAGATTTTTAAGATTATAGTCTTTATAAATCATAGGTCATCCTTATATTTTTAGTAAAATTATAAAATTCAGAAGAAAAAAAGTTATATAATGATATTTATAGCTGCATCTATAATTCAAATATGAAAGAAGAAAAAATATCACACATGAGAAAACATGTACACTTATTACGTTCTTTCATAAAGAGGTAATGTAACAAATCTGAGAGAAAATTTTGGAGTTGTAATGATAAAGACACTAGACAAAAGTATAGACATTACATTTATATTTTATATTTTTGTAAACTCAATATGTAATATTCGAAAATCAACAAATAAAAACTAACACAATCGGGTGTGGTATAGAACCACATTAGGGCATCCATACAATCAATGACCACCTTCATCAAAATATATAGTTAAAAAATGAAACATACATGCCATAGTTTGTCTCCAACTCTATTGTTGTAATGATAAAGACATTGGACAAAAGTTCAGACATTATACTTTTATTTTATATTTTTTTAGAAACTCGATATCTAATATTAGAAAAGTAACAAATAGAAACTAACACTATCAATGACCATCTTCATTAAAATATCTAGTTAAGAAACAAAACATATCTGTCATTGTTTGTCTCCAACTCTATCGTTGTAATCCGTAAGTAGATTGAAATCTTTGTTGTGTGGCTAATCAATTGCATGAAGTCACTCTATGATGATGAAAAGGGAGTGATGTAGAAATACCATACACAAAAAAGGCTTTTATTAGGTGGAAGTCCCCTTGAATACTTCTCAATGTTCATATCAAAAAATAGTGAATCAAGATATCATGAGATCTAATAAAAGGATTATGTCAAATAATCAGCGATTGCACATGATCAACACACGTTAAACTTATTTTATACAATGAATCCATGGAATACATATTCCAGATTGAATTCATTAGACACATCAATATATATGCATGAAAAAATGACAAGTCTGTTAAGAGATTATAAGGAAAGGATACCACTCTACAACTGGTTCTCTTCGTATTAACATACCTAGTCTAAAGACTGTTTGCCTTCACTCCACCTACATGAGGGAGGGTGCAGAAATGGGCTGAAAAGTACTTTAGCTTCTCGGTCGGTTGACATCCATTGTTTAAGATTTGGTGATGGGTTGACACCAGCTACTCTACCTAACATGAACTTTGTATATCAACAACCCTTAATCATCTCTGCAATAGAAGCCAATGTATAAGAAAATAGAAAAGGAACCTTAATTGGTCTAGAGACATATGTGTGAAGGAACAGTGAAAACATTGAAGACTTTGTAGTAGAAGAACTTGTTAGAATGTGTGAACTTGCAAATCGATATATGGTTATCGAGTGAGCTATTGACAAATGCACTGACCCATTGCCTGGTGGTTCAATCTTGTGGTGAATATCTTTGATTCCTTCAAATAAATCTTAGTGATGGGCCTTCATACGAAAAGAAACTCCTCTTCCATGTGTGCTTTGTGTTCTCATTGTGAAACTGAAGGGGAGTGTGAAAAGTTGGGGCCTTAGTAGTTAGATGACGGGAAGAGATAGGCCAAGAGAAAGGGAGCGGTTGGGATGAAGAGAGGATGATGGAGATCGAGTACGTGAAAGTGGGGTCATATATACCAATCATAACGGGTGAGCAGAGAAAATTTATGTACACATAATCATCATTTTATTAATCGATGGGATGCGCGGGAAATTTGTTCACTTAGAGGACGGGACGAGAGAGGTTAGAGAGAACTCAAAGAAGGGAGTGGTTGTGATGAAGAAAGGATGAGAGAGAGAGAGAGAGAGAGAGAGAGAGAGAGAGCCTAAGGCGAGATATTTGGTGATTTGTTACACAAGTTGAGAGTTTGAGGGTTTTGTTTGAAATGAAAAGATAATTCGTGTTTCATTGAGAAAGAGAGAGAAATGGAAAAAGTGGGGACAAGTTAATGACATGGGGATAATGGGGGTGGTTTGTTTTAATTAGTTCAAAGAAAGTGGAGAGAGTATTGTGTGGACATTGATTTCGGAAACCGAGAACGGGCTACGGTTACACGTAAGAAAAGGAATGGAATGGGTCAAAAAATGAGAATAATAAAAGACATGGAAATATAAAAGATATGAACAAAAAGAAAAAAAGAACATAGTTTAAGAATAAGCCGTTGTGGTTGCACTTTATAACAACCGTGAATGGATAATGAGTGATTAGAAATATAATAAGAAGATAATTTGTAAAAGAAAGGGAACTGTGAGAAAAAGAGTGAGTCAAGGAATAAGTCTAAAAGAAACGTAGAAATGAGTTAAAAGGGAAAGATATTAGAAAGAAATGAAGAAATAATTTGTTAGGAGAATCACTTGTTAAGTGGGATGTTTCGTTCTTTATGAGGAAGTAGGGGTATCGTTTTTTATGGGGAACATCTTGATAGAGAACGTGGGAAGGTGGAAAGATGAGGTAATTATGATTTACAAAGTGTAGGATGAGGTAATTTGTTTTGTTTATGATAAAAAATATGAAAAATGTGAGCGGAGAGAAAAATCAAGGAGAGTACAATATTTTGAATTGGTCCTCTTTGTTTGGCTGGAAGTGAAAAAAATATTAATGTTGCAATTTGTTTGACAAATTTGTTTTTTCTGTAATAAGATGAATATAGATGTATTCATGTATCGTCCTTTTCTTGAATACATATAAAGTTAACCGATAAGATGGTCACATTCTTCTTTTCACAAAAAGTTTAGCAATTTTGTTATTATATTGGGACAATAAAGAAAGGATATGTAGCATGGAGGAGAGAATAGAGGAGCCATTATTAGATGAGGTGATAGGAAAGAGAACTGACCATGTTTTTGACCAAGCATAGACGTGGGCACAAAGTGGAGTTGTGGGTAATTCTGCAAAGTGGAGAGTTGTGCTTAATTCAAAGGAATAAAAAAAGTTGCGTAAAATGTTGGAAAAACGTGAGAACGGAGAGAAATCAGGAGAACACATATTTTAAATTGTTGGTTTCTGATTGGTTGACAACTTCAGTAGTTGCACAAGTGTAATTTATTACAAAAATTCTCTCTTTTTATAGTAGTATAGATAAATATATTCTAATTTTAAGATGGGTGGGTATATGACATGTGTTTTCTTATAATTACAAGTTTATTTGGGTTCTACTCGGGTTTGCCTTGTTACAAATGAGTGAGGTCGGTCTGGATCGAACTTTGATTTCTCATTAGGTGTCTGTAGAGTCCTTAAAGTCATGACGCATCGCCACTTCCAGCGACGGTGACTCCCGTTGTAATTGAGTAGCATGATCCTCATTGTTGAAATTGATCCACCATGTACAAAGCAGGCCGTATCCGCTATAGATGTCGAAGCTAAACGGAGATACAGAGAAAAAAAAGGAAGAAAAACAAAATGTGTTGTACAGTGTGTTGATGTGGCTAGAAGGCATGTATCTATATCTATACTATACAGGAAAGTGCGTGGAGGGTCTTCGTTGCAATTTTTTATCTCATTTTTTCAAATCACATACTCGTCCTTTGTTTTGTACATAAAAGACATTCGAGCGGTCCTGTATAATTATTACATTCAATTTGTTGCCAGAAGCGTCGAGTGGCAGTCGACAGTCGACTGTCGGTGTCTTTCCTGGACTGTGGTGGAAAAAAAATATAGGACCGTTCCAGAATTTTCCGAGATGAGTCGGAATGGAAACAAAAACGGCGGCGTCAGGAGCTAGGGATTCACATGTGGAGGCGCAGGTTGATGACAGTGTAAAAGGAGCCGAACCGAAACAACAACGATGGCGTCGGAAGTCTGCAGACACGCGCTTTATGCTCATCTGTCAACATCGTTCGTCATTGTTTCTTGTGCTCTCTTCAATCTAATTCCTTCTCAACTTGCACGATGAAGTTCATGGCTGCAATTTTTATTGTTTTTGTTATGAAACGAGTTGAGTAGTGTGTACCGAGCCCCAGTGTCTTCACGCCACTTCTTTGCTGCTAGAGTTTTGACTGCAGAGGCCTTAGCTGAGATATCACAGGAGTAGCTATTGCTTGAGAAGCTAAATCTAAAGTAGTAGCGGTGGATCGGGAGTCAGCATGTATAGTTCCTTTTGTTTTCATCTCGTCTCCTTAAATTTTTTGTCTTCCTTTGTAATTCACTGGCAAGAAGGATACGATTACTGAAAACAAAGGCATAGATCGTCCCGAAGAGAAGCAGAATTGGCTGAAAAGGAATTCGCCAACCACAGACTATCTTTTACTACTTGGTCCAGCTGTGGGGGATTTTACATTTTCTTCTTTGGAAATGTTATGAAAGGAAAAAAAATTATAATTGACCAATTAATTTTTTTACCAAACATTAGATTCACGTGTTGGATTTGATACGTGCAGTGTGTGATCTTACATTGAATTTTATATTCCCACACTTTCATTCTTGCCTCCTCTTTGTGTTAGGTATCACCATGACTTCTTTACCCATAATATTCTACATGTGGTTTGCACTAATATGGTCCCTGATTATCGTAGTTATGCTGCTAACTATCTACAGGTGCCATAATAGCACTTATGGGGTTAATGGAGGTTTTGGTGGTGGTAAAATTGAAAGGGGGGGGGGGGGTGTAAACCGTACAGTTGGTGGAAGTTGGTGGAAGTGTTGATGATAGTAAAAGTAGGGGAGCTTATGGAGATTTTGCTAGCTATAGTTGTGGAGGTGATGGTAGTTAGGGTAACACATTAAGGAATGGGTTGGTAATCACATTTTGATTTATACATGCTACATGTAGAATACCTTTTGTATATGATTGCCTATGGCAATACATTTCTCGTCATTTGTTCAATATTTTCATACAAGAATGTATTTATTATGCCACAACAAAATATGTATTTTCAAAAGTTACACATTGACTGCTACAAATCTGAGCTCATCAAAATTGTACCTGATACATAATTAATACATGAATGGTCCGGGTTTGAGGTTTTTATTTACTTCAATGATAAAAAAAGAGATTATGTTGGATACACTTTATTCAAAAATAGTGGATTGTAAGGGCCAGTCCACGAGCTGCATTTTATTTGTATTTAATTATTTTTAGTAATGACCAATGATCACACATTGTATTGATTTATAAATCGAGTATTTGAACTTTTGACTCTCTTAATGTCCTTACAACAGGATATAAGAAAAAGTGACATGAAGAAGAATATTTCCTCTATGGCTTTCACAACAAATTTTATCAGCTGTATACAATCCCCAGGTCTGGAATAGAAAAGTGTTGTGTACTTCTCATATTATAGACTATGTAACAAATCAGCTACACCCTACCACCATTGTATCGTTATCATTATGTTGCAAGGATAATAATCTACATAGTCACTTTTTATCATTTTTGGATGTAAGAAAACACATGAAACCTCCTGCATGAGAATTTTAAGTAATGCATTAATATATATATTGTATATATTTGTCTTAGACATTTAATGTTCTAAGAGTTCACCTATTACTCCATCTCAAAGTTGGGGTTGTATCTATCAATTCATTTTATTCACTGAGCATGTGGTTGTGTTGCTGCCAAGCAGACCATTACTAGAATTCACAGTTGAATATATATGAAGCAAAATGTCAGAGTACTGGAGCGATGGCCCAGGCGACTGAGGAAGCGAAATGTCAGGCGACTGAGGAAGTGAATTCGGCACCTGCGGCAGTGAATAAAGAAGTTTCGTCAGATCATGACGTCGGTAAGGGAAAGGAGCAAAATAGCAAGGAGGCTGGAAAAGTGAAGGATCTAGTAGGGGGTTCCAAACGCATTACTACATCTATCCCTTCGATCCAGGTTGCACCAGTATCCAAATCGTGGGCAGATTTGGTTGCAATGAAGGATACTGTTGTTCCGGGGAAGCTTGATAAAGTGGAGGTGAATTTGTGTAACGACCCCGTCTCCCGGTAACCCTCAATTAAGGGAGACCCGAAGGTCAGAGCCATTACTCAATTAACAAGATCAAAGGTTCGACAAATAATCAGTAATAATTAATAAACTTTACCAACTAAACTGAAAACTGGTATAAAATAAAACTTTTCTTCCCTTGGAAAAACTGGGATTTCTAAACTTCTATCCATGAAGATGTTACTCTAACTAATCCTCCTGTGTACGTTACTTCTCATTTAATTCCACATATGCCACTTTACTGTTTATTCTTTTCATTTGTACCTAAAACGCCGACAAACAAAATGTCGGTCAGTATATCGAAATATACTGGTATGTGGGGACAATCAAAAGTTTGCACATATGGCTAACAATTTAATACTCATAATCAAATTAATTAACAAGCCAATTTACACTTTTTAGTATGACATTCTCCACCGCTTTTGCCCTAACCCTGGCATACCCACCTTAGGGTTCCCTTTGCCAATGACTTAAGGCCACCTTCTCAATCCCGAGCTTGGTGCCTGGGGGTCACCACTCATGGTGCCCACTAGTCATGCAATATCATAGGACACCTTCTCATTCCCGAGCTTGGTGCCTGGGGTCACCACTCAAGGCGTCCATTGGTCTACCCATCTGGGCCTGACCTTTGGCATCATCCATCAGGGTGGCATGTAGGTGCGAGAATACATACTTCTATTTTTAATGTGATAATCATAGTGACTTTATGATTTGCAAGTATGAACATCCAAACAGATAATTTGCATTCAATGCGATTAATCATCCGGAAAATCCTCGGGAAACTAAGGCGGTTATTCATAATTAACTACATACCTGATTTGATGATTTCAGAAGCATTAAGAAAATCCAACCAAGCATGCAATCCAAGTAATTCAACAATCACATAATTCCTGAAAAGAATATGTACTCTATTTATTACACACTTTATCAAGAACCTACTTTATTAACTTGGATTCACTTTCTAGGGTTTCTGTATCCATTTTAGGGTTTCGTTTTACAATTAGGGTTTCCCATCATCTTTTACCATATTAAACCCTAATTATCTCGTCTATTTTTCAATATTAGGTTATCTTAACAACATATAACCCTATTTTCATATTACAGGCACATTAACCATCAATTAAGCTTCTTTTTCATTAAAGCTACTATTTTTATCCTTTTAATCCATAATAAGATCATTATACGCATTTATCATCAACTCATAGTTCATTATGGTCTACATTACATATGAACTCGATTTGCCATTAATTTTACTTTTTATTCCTGAGAAAATCCTAATTACTACCTTTAGGGTATTTATCCACAAATTAGGAACTCTAATGATCGAAATAGCTTTTAACCATGAAATTCAGTTCTATACATGAAATCGAATAACTAGAGCCATTAGTAATCCTAATTACCAATATTAGGGTTTTAAGGCCCACTTAAGCCTATTTATGCGCATGAACTCTAAATTAGGCTAAATAACCACAAAGATCATTTTTCTACCTTTTAATCTCTCTTTTACCGACAATAGGTTATTACCAACTTAACTTGTTCATTGAATTTTACTAAAACTCATTAACATCAAAATTCTAGGGTTTTTCATTAGTAAAACCATTAAAGATAGCATCTTTACATACTTTTTGAATTCCAATTGGAATTAAGTTCTAATATTATTTTTATCACATTCTACGCATTTTTCTGATCAAAAAGAACTACTTACTTGCATTTTTCTGCCAAAGGATTTATTTTTTATGATTTATCCAAGGTTCTACTTTTTCTTGAATATTGGGCAGAGAGGTCGCTAACCTTTTGTTTTTTAGAAAAAGATGGACCGTCAGATCCTTGGTCACCTTGGACTGAGCAGGATCGGTCGGCTCGCGACACCTGTGTCCACTAGCCTGCTGTAGAAAGGCTCGATGAACTCCAGTCGTCGATCCGAGACTGGGTCCAGGGTGGACTCAGATCGAAGGGCATCTGTGCTTCGTCCTTCACTTGACCCAACAGAAACAGCACGGCGGTGCCGCAGGGTGAGCTCGCCGGTGATAGTCGATTTCTTTGACTCAGAGCACGAGGGAGCGAGATAGGGCGCCGTCTAGGTTCGTGATGGTCCGCCCGAGTAGATGGAGGGTAAAATTTATAGGGTATAGGCCTCGCTTAGGGTTTCCCCAACTTGTCGCCGACCTGGCTTTCAGCCCAATTGGGTGCTTCTTATAGAACGAACGCAACCACCTAAAACCTAGGATGGTTGGGTGCGGAATCCTCTCACGAACTCAACCAACAGGTTTCCATGTTCGCATAGGGTCAGATCTATGAGGAAATATAGAGGGAAAAATCCTCTGTTGCACGGCTCCCTTTCCTGTTCGGACTCAAGGTAGGAGACGCCCAGCTGGCGTCGGATCTTGATCCGACGGCTGGCGTCGTCCCTACAATATCCAAATCAAAACGTGACATTAAAGATAATCACAACACTTTAGGGGATTTTGTAAAATCCATAACTCCCAAACCAATTATCCAATTAATCCCAAACTTGGAGGGAAAGTCCATAATGACTTAATCTATCTTTCTACCAAAATTGGGTGCATTATCTCAAAGGAAACGTTCCTTTTCTTTAAATTTAATTATACATATTTTTCACCTATTTTCACTTTCCTTTGTTATTAAATTATAATTTTGAGTTCCTTGAACCTCAAGGAACCTTAATGGCTTGAAATCCCATCTTGGGAATATTTCTTTAGCCTCTTTCTTTATCTTTCATCCTTTTTCTTATTATCTTACTTATTTCTCATTAAAATATCTCTTTTTGAAGATTTCTTTTATTTCTCTTTTATTTTCCTCATTAGTATTCCTTTTATCATTAGGAATCCTTGGGATACGAAATTCCACAAAGGATAACTCAATTATACCTCTTTTCACATATTTCCCACATTTCATCAATGTTTTCAATTTCTTTATTAACAAGGAAATACTTAATTGATATTTTCTTTTCTTATTGCCTTTTCTTTGAAACTTTGGACTCCTTGGAACCCAAGGAATCTAAGAGGCACGAAATCCTCTTTGGATTTTCCTTCTAGAGGTTTCCACACCTTTCTTATCTCAAATTCTCATTTATTCATTAATTAATTGAATATCCTTGTTATTGGGCCCAATAGCCAATAAAGCCCACAAATCACACAACAAGGCTATTTTCAACGAAACTCATTTATTCAACACAAATTATATCATCATTTGTTCCCATATCTTTAAAATGAGAAATTACATTTCTCTCCTTATGAACCCAACATTGGGGTTGTAACAATCTGGTTGATGGGAAACTTGTTTACCCCAAGCGCATTGCGGAAAAAATATAAAAAGATGGAGGTTAACGGCGGCGGGGTATGTAGTTGGTTTAGAACCTAACTGGCCAATTCTGGTTCGTCACTTTGCTAAGATATGGAACGTCAGAGGGTCGATTGAAGTACGTTCTAGAGGGAAGGGCTTCTTCATCGTTATGTTTACCAATGAGGAGGATCTTCATACTGCAGAGGAAGAGGGACCCTGGTTGTTGTAGGGAAGCCGCTCATAATCAAGAAGTGGGAGAGAGGGAATCCTTTTGAGAAGCTCAAGCTATCAGAAATACCCATTTGGTTGAAGATCTTTGATTTGCCACTAGAATTGTGAGACTATGAGATGTTTAACAGGGTGGGTTCTGTCCTAGGCAAACCGTTGCAGGTTGATAAGCTTACGTCGGAGTTCACCAGGCTGGAATATGTTCGGATGTAGGTTCTGATATCTTCAGACTTCCTGTTTCCTAAGAACCTTGAGATACAAACTAACGATGGGCAGGTGGATAACATTTCCTTCGAATATGAATGGGAGTCAGACAGCTGTAGAGCTTGTGGGAATTTCGGTCATGAGCATTTCCTGTGTGATCATAAAACCACGCCATTGGCGGCTCCTAAGCCTAAGCGTAATAGAACTACAAAATGGGTGCAAAGGGTCCCAGTTGAGAAGAGTGTTGAGGAAGCGGATGTGTTCTGTGATGTTGTTGAGGACGTCTCTGTAGATGTGGTGTTCGAGGAAAGGCCTGAGGGGGTTAGAGTGAAGCCAGATAACTTACCTGAGAAGGGGGTATCTCCTGTTATTACTCTGGTTCCTTCTCTGACCTGGGAGATCAATAAAAGGAAATCAAAATCTCCTCCCCGGATTCATGCTAAACTGCTATCTACTTCAAAGAACATCCAGATTTCTCCAAACAGATTTCGGTTGCTAGTTAATTTAAAAGATGGGGAGAGCTCGTCAAGGATTGAGCAGGGAGATTCTGCAGGGGGTTCTAAACCTACTGACGTTCGTCCCAATGGTTAGTCCTTTATCTGTGATTTCTTGGAATGTGAGGGGCATCCACAACAAGCTCCCTTGCATTCAAAAGGAGATGCAAAAGAATAAAGCAGACATGTATATCATTTTAGAATCGAGAGTTTCTAAACAGGATGTGGGCTCTGTGATTGAGGTTCTGTGGTCGGGTGCCAACTTTATTTCTAACTCAGATTTCTATTCCTACTAGTAAACACACACGTGCCCATGCACGTGACATATTAAATTAGGTATATTTTCCTTTTATCACCATAAGACTCATTTTTTATTAATTTAATTCATGTTATTGACTAACTCATATTGAACTACCATGCAAAAGTACTAAATGTTGATTTATTTTCTATTTAAGAAACAAAATCAATGGAATTTGGAAAAGAGTGATTAATAGGAGAGGGATGGCAAGAGAAAAGTGAGGGGAGTAATTTTAGGAGAAATTTTTTGATTAGATACACCTCTTTTTGGGGGAACATGGTTTAATTATTTATAAACAAAAGAAAGAAATATGGTACTTGAAAATATAAATGTGAGAAAACTGTTAAGAGAAGAAAAAATTGAGAAAAAAACATTTCCAAAATAAGATAATCTAATTGGTTAATTTTTTTAGAAAATAAAGATCATAATTATTATATAGTTTGCATTTTTTAAGGTGAACACATCTAGTTAACATACACATGCAACACAGTGCTAACAACAACTTCATTATATATAGAAAGACTAATGGTTAGAAGGTTGGACAAAGAAACTTCCAATCTTCTACGCAATGACTGGTGCCCAGACAACATGGATCTAGCATTTTTGTTGGCATCTATGGAAAAATTCACAATGGCGCAGCAAGCCTGCTTGGCTGTAACTCTTGAAAATCACAGGGATGTCCTTTTGTAGTCCGCATGTTTGCAACAATAATATCTAGAGGTTTATTCCGTAAGGCAATCACTTCTTCCTGTAACCCCTCATGGCAGGGAGGGTCCATGTAAATCACTGCAAGAGGGAAGTGAGGGGAGTACTTTTAGGAGAAATTTTTTGATTAGATACACCTCTTTTTGGGGGAACATGGTTTAATTATTTATAAACAAAAGAAAGAAATCTGGTACTTGAAAATATAAATGTGAGAAAACTATTAAAAGAGGAAAAATTGAGGAAAAACATTTCCAAAATAAGATAATCTAATTGGTTAATTTTTTTTTAGAAAATAAAGATCATAATTAGTACATTGTTTGCATTTTTTAAGGTGAACACATCTAGTTAGCATACACATGCAACACAGTGCTAACAACAACTTAATTATATATAGAAAGACTAATGGTTAGAAGGTTGGACAAAGAAACTTCCAATCTTCTACGCAATGACTGGTGCCCAGACAACATGGATCTAGCATTTCTGTTGGCATCTATGGAGAAATTCACAATGGCGCAGCAAGCCTGCTTGGTTGTAACTCTTGAAAGTCACAGGGATGTCCTTTTGTAGTCTGCATGTTTGCAACAATAATATCTAGAGGTTTATTCCGTAAGGCAATCACTTCTTCCTGTAACCCCTCATGGCAGGGAGGGTCCATGTAAATCACTGCATCAGAGAAGAAAGCAAAACGAATCGAATGACATTAAACTACATATATATGACTATACATGATGGAAAGACAGAAAGGGATCATGCAGAGAAGCATGAAGGAAACAACACATACCTAGTGAAGAACATAAGTCTTTTCCTTATGCTAGATTTAGTTATATTTGGTTAAGTGAACCATCATGAAGAAGATAAAATCTTTCTTAATAACTCATCCTGCATATATAATAGGAATACAGACATAGACTGAAGGTCAAAATTTTAAGAGAAAAATAAAAACATCGATTGGTGAATGATCATATTTGTACTAAGTTAACTACAAATCAGGAATAATATATAAAAACAAGCACTGGTGAGAGCTCCTGACATTATTGATCATGATATGAGATGTGGAGTTGAAGATATCATTTGTGTATGTTGCTTAAGCTTGAGACAAAATATCAAGAACTAACACAAAATTTCTAAAGTTGGAATCTATAGCCCACTTGCGTGCACGAAGGTGCAAAAAAATATAGAGTTCAGATTCCATACATCAATAGTTTACACATACATACAGAACATCTTCAAGTGTCTGCTCACTCATCCAAGTGATTTAAAGAGATATCTGGTTAATACATCTGGCACCAGAGAAACAACTTTGACCTGCTTACAATGAGCAACTGAGAAGCCGGACATCAATTTTTTTAAAGAAATTCTCTTCAACTGAGATATTAGATCTAGAAGGGTTTTAAAAAGTAATTAATGCAAATCATTTCCCTATAACTATGATAACGATAAAATTTACTGAATACCGAGCTCAAGCAGTTATAGAGGACAAGCCGGCTCTTGTAATCAACTTAAATATGAGTGAATCAGAAAATACCTCCCAGGGCTTACAGGACCGGAGAGGGAAACAACAGTACTATAGAGTCGGACTTCCCAAATAAAAATGTTAAGAAAAGTCAGCGCCGCATTTACCAGTTTCGAGAATCAACACAAAGTAGGAATTCCTTCTCTTCTCGAAGGCCTTGAGGCTCACGTATCCCGCCAGCAGAATTAGTATCCCCGTGCCGTCGCCACCGGCAAGGGAGGTAGTGCTCTATTTTCTGGCATACGCGACGATCCCTCCAGCTAGAATGATCAATCCGTACGGGATCGTGAAGCAGAAGTCGTGCATTTTCCACGGATCGAGAGCAAGCGACCTATACTATGATTCAGGCTTCAATTTTAAAGAGACCAACATGGACTCGAAAGGTAGGGAATCACATGAAGATGGAGGTGAAGATGGAGGGGGAGTCGATAAAGGATGGAAATCCTAAAAGGCATGAAAAAGAGAGAAGAGTAAGAAACCTATAGAGCAGAAGATGCATATATAGAGTTGGACGGCAGAGAGGAAAGAAATGGTATGATGAGAGTGAAGGAGTGGTGAGATGAATAGAGAGTGGGTAGAGAGCGTGAACATGGTTAGTTGGATTTATGGGCAATTATAATTTAGTGGGATTGCATTTTCCTTGACTAATTCAAATCAGCAACCACAAAGCAAGACCAACAGAGAGAGTAGAATTGATTAGTTGAAGTATTGATAAGGAAACAATCAAACCGGAGAACATGGAGGTTGTTGGTGGTTCTAAATGAATATTACGAATTTGAAATTAGTTAGGGGGTGATGCTACATGGTGGGACATAGTTGTGAAAGGAGTTTGACATAAATATAGGAAGTATGGGTAATTCTAGTTAGAGAAAACATATTAACATTTTCCCCACACTCTTTGCCAACCGTGACCAAAACATGTGCATTTTCATCAGGAGTACATACACTTATCCATGGTGGTTAGTTGGTTGGGCGGGATGTTTGCGAAAATGAATCGTGGGTTTTCAGTGGAGGGAATTTCGGTGTGGTTTTTTCAAACAGATCACCATCAGTTACCGCCGATAGGGATGACTTAGTGGTGGGACGTGTGAAAAAGAAACAATTTATACTTAAAAAAGATGAGAAAAAATGTGAGAAGAGAGTGAGTGAAGGAGAGAACATCATTTCAAAATGGTGATTTCTGATTGGCTATGGGATTAGAGAATGGAAGATTTGTAATTAGTTAGAAAAACTCCCTCTTTTTATAGTAGTATAGATACGTGTATCATTCTATTGTAGAACAACCCTTTACTCAGAGTGAGTCAGATCTATGACAACGAACAGTTGATTCACTGTGATGTGGTTATGGGTGACTCAAAGTTTCTCCTGACTGCTGTGTAAGGGGCAAATGGTGAATCTGATAGGGGTCATTTATGGAACTCTCTAAATCAGTTCAATTCCTTGGTGTGTTCTGGGAAACTTTAACACAGTTCGATTCAATTTTGAGAAAAATGGTAAACAACCTCCTTCATCTAGAAGTATGGAGGATTTTAATCATTCGTTAGGTGTGACTGGTCTTCTCGAGGTCCCTACTAAAGGGAATTTTTTTACTTGGGATAGCAGGAGGAAAACTGGCCGTAGCACTTTATCTAAAATAGATAGATGTTTTTGTAATGTGTCATTTATGACCATGTTTCCTTCTCTCTGGGGGGAAATTGTTCCTAATCTAGTTAGTGAACATTGTGTTCAATGTATTCATCTTAATACCAGTAAAAGGAATCATGCTCCGTTTATATTTATCAATGCCTGGATTAAGCAGCCTGACTTCTTGGATGTTGTGAGAAAGTCCTAGACCAGTAACTACCCTGGGGTGCTCCTATGTTGAAGATTTATAGGAAGTTAAACTTATAGCAGATTTAATTGCCTGGAATAAAAAATCTATGGCTAATTTCTCTTTTGCTGCGAGAGACTCTGAAGCTAAAGTCTTATTTCTTCAAAGGCAAATGGACTCTCAACCTTTCAATGAAAATTTGCATGTTGAACTTGTTGCAGCTAGGAAAGATGCTTTATATGCTATCAATCAAGAAGAATCCTTTCTTAGACAGAAATCCATAATTCTTTGGTTAAAAGAAGGCAATAAGAACACCTCTTTTTTCCATGCCTCGTTGAAATCGAGGAGGATTCAAAATAGCATCTACTTATTACATGATGAAGATAGAATTATTAAAGATCCAGAAGAGATCAACAATCACATTGTCCAATATTTTTTGAGTATGTTCAATTCTACTCCGAATGAGACAGTGATTTGGGAAGATAATTGGTTGCTTCCGTCTATTTCTAATGTTCATTTTGATGCACTTAGAAGTTTAGTTACGAAAGAGGAGATTGAGAAGGTGGTTAAAAAAATTAATGGCGATAAAGCCCCCGGTCCTGATGGGTTGAATGTATGTTTCTTCCAATCCTGTTGGAGTATCATAGGTGATGATGTGGTTAGAGCTATTCTTAATTTCTTTGAATCTGGCAAGCTTCTTGGAGAGTGTAATAAGTCGTTCATTACTCTTATCCCCAAGGTGGCGCGAGCTACATCTTTGAAAGATTTTAGACCAATATCTCTTTGTAATGTCATGTTTAAGATCATTACAAAAGTTTTGGCTAATCGTCTTAGTGGAGTTCTTCCGGAGCTTATTGATCTTAATCAATCTGCCTTTATTAAAGGGAGGAATATAGGGGATGCTATTCTTTTGGCTAATGAATTATTAAGTTTGTTTCCTTCTGGGGGAAGTAAGATGTGTGTGAAGGTAGATCTTTCCAAGGCCTATGATACAGTTCGTAGAGACTATATTTTTTTATTATGAAGAGAATGGGGTTCCCAGTCTACTGGCTAAAATGGATTTCTATCTGCTTTGACACGGCTTCTTTTCAAGTTCTCATTAACGGCTCCCCTTCTTCCCCCTTCCAAGCTTCTAATGGAGTGAGGCAAAGGGATCCATTATCCCCCTATCTTTTTGTTTTGGCTATGCAGGGGCTTACTTCCTTGATTAATTCTTATGTCAAAGATGGCAGGTTGAATCAGCTTAAAGCTTCGTCTAATTTTAGTGTTTTGCACATTATTTTTGCTGATGATCTATTGATGTTCTCTCAAGCTAATGATTCTAATGTACAAATCATTTCAAATATTTTCACACAGTTTGAGGAGATTTTTGGACTCAGACTAAACAAACTGAAGAGCCAAGTTTTCTTCAGTAAAGGAGTGGTTAATATTGAGGAGCTTAGTACTACTTTAAATATTGCTCCGTGCAACCTTCCTGTCAGGTATCTAGGTCTTCCTCTTTTTACTGGAAGGCTTACCAGATCCCTTTGTGCACCTATTGTGGATAAACTAAGAAGAAAGTTGGACATGTGGAAAAGCAGGTTGTTATCCTTTTCTGGGAGGTTAGAACTTGTTATCTCTACTCTTGCCTCGTATCATATGTTTTGGTCTTCTGCTTTTCCCCTCCCTAAGAGTGTGACGATGGAGTTAGAGAAGATCATGAGAGACTTCTTATGGAATGACAGTGAAGGGCAGAAGCATATTCACACTGTCTCCTGGGATGTGATCTGCAAGCCTCGTTCTGAAGGTGGACTAGGTGTTAGATACGTTGAAGAATGGTCCAAAGCTGGTATGTTAAAAAATCTTTGGGACGTCGCAAGAAGAAAGGAATCTCTTTGGGTGAAGTGGGTTCATGAGCGATACATTCAGGATGCTCCGATTTGGTTCGTGGAGAGTAAATCTAATTCTTCATGGCTTTGGAGAAGGCTCCTTAAATATAGAAATCTTCTTAAGGTTAATCTTGAGTTTTGTCTAGGGGACGGTAGCCAGTTTCTTTTTTGGAAGGATCCATGGTTGCCTTTTAAAAAAACGCTATTGGAGTTGAGCGATCATAAAATGATTTGGAGACTTGGACAGGGAGAAAACGCTATTGGATATCCGAGCCATCTGATGAGTTGGAGAATGTTTTAACTAACCCAGAATTCAAATTCTCGGCTAATGAATTGGTTCAACAATGCCTGCAACACCTAGAAAAAGCCGAAGAAGCACCTACGACCACCTTTGAGGAGCTTAAATCCGTCACTCTTTTAGAAACAAAAGAGGCGCCCAAGGCCCCTGAGATGAAGACTCTACCTTTGGGACTTAAACACGTCTTCTTGGACAAGGGAAAATTATTTCCAGTTATCATCAGTTCTACTGTGATAGGAGACCAAGAAGAAAGGCTTCTCGTCGAATGAAATAAGCACAAGAAGGCCATAGGGTACAACATAACTGACTTGACAGGTATAAATCCTACCCTATGCATGCATAGGCTACCCATGGTCGAGGAATTCAAGCCTTCAAGAGAACACCAAAGAAAGATGAACCCCAACCTTAAAGAGGTAGTCCGCCTTGAAGTCCTCAAACTTCTGAAAGCTGGCATTATTTACCCAATTTCAGATTCCCAGTGGGTCAGCCCTGTCCAAGTGGTCCCCAAAAAGGGGGGACCACTGTCGTGCTAATTGACAAAAATGAGCTAGTGCCTACAAGGACTGTGACAGGGTGGAGGATGTGTATCGACTATAGGAAATTAAACAAATCAACGCAAAAAGATCACTACCCTCTGGCCTTTCTCGACGAAGTCCTTGAACGATAGCCCATCAAAAGTTCTTCTGTTATCTAGATGGCTATTCCGGATTTTACCAAATCCCTATACATCCGGAAGACCAGGAGAAAACTACATTTACTTGCCCCTTTGGGACTTATGCCTTTAGAAGAATGCCATTCGGGTTGTGTAACGCGTCCGCTACTTTCCAAAGGTGCATGTCTTCTATCTTTGCAGGATTAACAGAATCTATAATGGAGGTATTCATGGATGATTTCTCAGTTTATGGAGACTCCTTCGATAACTGTCTACTCAACCTTGGACGAGTCTTACAACGATGCAAGGAAACGAACCTCATTCTGAATTGGGAAAAATGCCATTTTATGGTAACTGAGGGTGTCGTCCTCGGAAACAGAGTAAGTGACAGAGGGATTGAGGTGGACAAAGCAAAAATTGATGTTATCTCAAAATTGTCGCCACTAAAAGACATAAAAGGAGTTCGAGCATTTTTAGGTCATGCTGGGTTTTATAGAAGATTTATTAAAGATTTCTCAAAAATAGCAAAACCCATGACCCAATTGTTAACCAAAGACGCCGAGTTTAATTTAAACATGAATGCCTACAAAGTTTCACTACTCTGAAAAATGCCTTAATCTCCACACCCATATTAAGAGCCCCAGATTGGTCACAACCCTTTGAAATCATGTGTGATGCCAGCGATTATGCCATAGGGGTTGTGTTAGGGCAAAGAATCGACAAGAAACCTTATGTTATATACTACACATCCAAAACACTCGATGAAGCGCAGAAGAACTATACCACCACAGAAAAGGAGTTCTTTGCAGTCATCTATGCGTTCGAAAAACTCCACTCCTACCTGATTGGGGCCAAGGTCATCGTCTACACTGACCACTCCGCTATACGATATCTGATTCAAAAGTAGGACGCAAAACCCAGACTTATCCACTGGGTGTTGATGCTCCAGGAATTTGATTTGGAAATTAAAGACAAAAGCGGGGTGGAGAACGTTGTCGCTGATCACCTCATCCGTATTGAAATCGAGGATGAGGATAAAGTGCCCATACGAGACTCCCTCCCGGATGACCAACTAATGAAAGTAACAACAGGATTCCCCTGGTATGTTGACATTGTGAACTATCTGGCTACGGGAATCATTCACCCTTCCGCCTCGTACCATGAAAAAAAGAAATTCCTCCACGATGTCAAGCAATACTATTGGGACGAACCTTACCTATTTTGACTATGTGCAGACGGACTTTTCCGCCGCTTCCTACCTGAGGAAGAAATCACTCTTGTCCTAGAACATTGTCACTCCGGTCCCACTGGAGGACATATGAGTTCGAAAAAGACAGCCATGAAAATCCTACAATCGGGTTTCTTTTGGCCGATAATAGCAAAAGATTCCCATGATTTTGTAAAATCTTGCAACAAGTGTCAATTCTCCAGTGGTATAACAAAAAAAAACGAAATGCCTCTCACCATGTGGCAGGAGATCGAGATTTTTGATGTTTGGGGGATAGACTATATGGGTCCTTTCCCTCTTCATATGGATACTCTTACATATTGGTCGCTGTGGACTATGTCTCGAAATGGGTAGAAGCTATACCCGCAATTTCCAGCGATTCCAAACCAGTCATAAAAATGTTTAAAGATATCATTTTTCTCAGATTTGGAGTTCCCCGAACTATCATATCTGATGGTGGAACCCATTTTCTGGAGCGAAGCTTTGAAGCTCTCTTAAAGAAATACGGAGTCAATCATAAAGTTGTCATGCCTTACCATCCACAAACGAGTGGACAGGTTGAAGTTTCGAACAGACAATTAAAGGCAATTTTAGAGAAAATTGTAAATAGACACCGCACTGACTGGTCCACCAAGCTTCTCGATGCCCTTTGGGCTTATCGAACAGCTTATAAAACTCCAATCGGGACAACCCCATTCCGTTTGGTATACGGGAAGTCATGCCATCTTCTAGTGGAACTGGAACATAAGGCTTGGTGGGCCATTAAACAACTAAATTTTGATTTCGACAGTGCCGGAGAAAGCAAACAACTCCAACTACAAGAGCTAGAGGAGCTCTGAATGACCGTGTATCAAAGTGCCAGGATTTATAAAGAACAAACCAAGATGTGGCACGATGGTCATCTAAAAAGAAAAGACATCGATATTGGAGATAAAGTCCTTCTTTTCAACTCCAAGCTCAAATTGTTCCCCGGAAAACTCTGTACAAAGTGGTCTGGGCCTTTCACCATCAAACATATATACCCGACTGGAGCCGTCATAATTGTTGACGACAATGGAGGAGAAAGTACGGTCAACGGCCATCGATTGAAATAATACTACACTCCAGCAGATAAAATGTCGAGGCAAACTACTGAGATCAGAGATGCCACAACATCATCATAACAACATCAAAACCTCGTCGAGCCAGCGACGTTAAACCCAGGCGCTACTTGGGAGGCAACCCAAGATCTGAGTACCACCGTTTATCTTTTGTCTTTATCCTCTGTTCCTTTAAGTTACCTTAGGTTTATCTTCTGAAAATATAAAAATTCACATAACTGAAACAAACATAAAAATATAAAAATCAAAATAACCTTAACCCTCCCAAACAGTCTCGAAACCGTTTGGAGCCAAACGGTCTCGAAACCGTTTGGAGTCCAAACGGTCGTCAAACCGTTTGACTTAAGAGTTTTGCTAGGTCAACCCCCTGAATCCTATAAATATAATCCCCCCTCTTTCTTCTTCTTCTCTCTTTCGACTCTCGAGCTCTCTAAAACCCTTGCGCAAGCGCTATTCCATCGCCTCTGTCTTCCTACGCAGCTCAGGTTCCCTCCGTCACTGTCGATCCGGTCCCCGTGTTTCTTCACGGAGACCTCACCTCAGTACCACTTCTTTTCACTTGTTTTCGTCATCTCCACCAGTTGCAAGGTAGATGAGCCGCCATCTCTGACGACTGCAATGCTGCCGCGGTTCCCCATTTTATCGCACCATCATCTTTCCACCTCTGCAACCATTTGTATCATTGCCGCCATCTACGGCACCGCCGCGATCCTGTTTTCCATCACCACCGTCATCATTATTGCCGTTGTCCTTGTTATCGCCGGCCGCTCCCCGCCATTTCACCTTCCAAACGGTTTCCAAACCGTTTGGAACCAAACGGTCCCGAAACCGTTTGGAAACAAAAGGTTTTCAACCCGTTTGGGACCAAACGGTCTTCAAACCGTTTGGAACCAAACGGTCCCGAAACTGTTTGGAATCAAACGGTCTTCAAACTGTTTGGAACCAAACGGTCTTCAATCCATTTGGGACCAAACGGTCCTCAAACCGTTTGGGACCAAACGGTCTTCAAATCGTTTGGAACCAAACGGTCCTCAAACCGTTTGGGACCAAACGGTCCTGAAATCATTTGGAACCAAATCGTCTTCAAAACTATTTGGTCTTTTTAAGCACCGCTTGTTTTTTGTTAAAACATAAAAATATATATAAACTCATTCATACCAATTTCTATGCTAAACACATCACTTTTTCATTTTCAGAAATGGCTGCACCAGCAAAGCAATCAACTGGAACTGAAGATGCACCATTCTGGACACAAGAGGAACTGATAGAGGACCAAGCCAAGCTCCAACAGATTATCAATAACTACAACAAGACTGGGAAGGCCCTACCAAAGGTCAACATCATGGCGATCTTGTGTGAGATTGACCGCATCAACAAATGCCTAGTTGAGGCACCTGAAGAAGAAGTGGAAGAAATCTCTTCCAGTGACAATGAAGGCTCTGAATACAAGCCACATTTCGAGGAAGAGTCCCCAGCTGAAAAGTCTAAGGGGAAGCGAAAGGCCCAGGAAGCCACCACAACTCAACAACCAAAAAAGTAGGCAAAGAAGCAAGTTCATCATGTCACTGCAAGGTAACAAACCCTGGCAGGAAACTTTCCACCAACCACCACCTCTGCTGCCACTCCCGCCATCATCACTGTTCCTTCTTTCCCCCCCATCACCACTACAGAACCACCACCAGAAAACCTCTACATACACACCCTTCCTTCCATTGATAAAACCCTAAAACCAACAAAGTACGTCTGCTCCAGCGTACTGCTAAAGATGGGGATCTATGATAGAATCCTCACCATCCTAGACAACGCTAACCTCTCCAGACTCTATTTCGTCCCCGAAATATCATATATCGAACCCACCACAGAATTCTTTACCCATCTCACCAAACAAACGGTGGACATTGCATACAAAGCAAGGGACGGAGGTGACCGCAGGCTGGTCACCAAGCTTTTTGGCAACGACATCACTATAATCGAAAATCTTCTGAATGAAATCTTCATCGACAACCCAGAGCATCTCAAGATGGCCAAAGCTACAGGAACGGAAAATTCACAATTCAATAGACACACCTTCTGAAAAACAATAACAGGGTTCCCATCTTATGAGGCAAAGACATGCAAAGCCTCCAATATCCATTCTAGGTTCGTGTGTACACTTCACAAGATCCTCACTGGTGCGCTCTTCCCCAGAACGGAGAGTGGAAATGTCATAACCGCTGACCTTTTTCTCCTATTGTCAATACTGAATGGAAAATCGGTCAATATTGACCGACACTTGATACAAAAATTCTCCTCCTACGCCATAGGGAAAGAAATCTGCATGGGTGGGCACATAACTTCGATAATCAAATATCTCAGGATGGACAGATTACTTCCGCGCTGCACGAAAATCAAGGGTGACATCCTTACCAATGAACAGACTTTGAAGAACTCCTACATTATCAAAGAAAAATATGCCAAATTACATTACATCTTCTGCCCAAATGTCAAATCTTCCAGGACCCTATTACCGCTTCCGGAGCTAGCGGACTACGACAAAAACAAACTTCTCTTTACTGATGAAGAGATTACCAAGCTCCTAGCTTCAGTTAAAGAACAAGCTAAGATAACCCAAGCGGGGCAGACCGAGCTCGGTATCACAGCCCCGGCAGATCGTATAACAAAAATTCTAGTGAAATGACCTTCCAAAAGGCTTTCGCAGCAACAACAGCTGTCGCGGAGACCAACATCAAAACCACATCCAAAGCCAGAACTCACCCTCCCCGAAGAACAAATCACTACCTCATCTCTAGACTTCTTCATTATGAGTCTAACCGTGGATCTTACCACCACTTCACCACCCTCCACCTTCCCACAATTCACCACTCTTCCATCTTTCTACACAACTACACCACCACCTACATCCTCCACTTCACCCATTTACTCCTAGGGCATCCCCTTCTCTACCACTACGCCCAAATTCACCATCGCATCCATCTCCGCAGTCTTTTCCCCACCACTATCAATCCCACCTTTTTTACCATCAACATCACCACCTTTCCCATCCACCACCACCCCACCACCACTGGTGATACCATCTATAGTCACCACACAGTTCGCCGAACCATCAACAATGTCTCTTCCGCAGGACACTACACCCTTTCCATCCAGACTCCAACCATCCCACCCTTCCATAACCGGGGTCCCTTTCACTAATGTCGGTGAGGAATTCAGACGTCAATTCGACACCATCTGAAACCTTCTCACCGACCCTTCTAACATTATGAACTCCATTTTTTCTTGTGTGCAGGGACTATCTCAGCAGGTAGCCAAGATCGACGAATAGAACCACATCTTGCCAAGCATCCTCCATGGTTTTCAGCAACGACAAGATGTAATGCCATGCAAGTTGATCACGTCGACAGCCACATCAACAACTTGCCCGAGTTGATCCTTGGGGTAAAAAGCCAGCAAGAAGCATTGGCCAAGCAAGTCAATGAGATCTCTACGTAGACTCAACCTCTTCCTGAGACTCTCTGCGAGCTCAAGCAGCACCAAACAGCTCTTAGCACGCGCTTGGATAACATCAGCAACACTCTCACACATTTCAACAATCGCCAAGAGGAGTTGACGACCAATGAAATCCAACAATTACGAGCTATAGTAACAGATCTTACAGCGCGACTCCTCTCTGTCGAGGATCGATATAAAGATCTCAAGGAAACACACGACGCACTGCTCGAAACACACGAGCATGTGCAAGTGGCGTTTGATGAATTACAAACCATCCATCGGCAGTGCAAAAAGATAGCACATAAGAAACTCAAAGACAAAGCAGCAGCTGACAAAGAAGGTGATGATGAAGATACAGATGACTCCGACTCCTCCGCAGATTCTAACAATGATACCACCTCCTCAGATGACAAATCTGATGCCCCAGACAACGCTGGGGAGGGCACAAGCCAAGGAGCAGAACCTTCTCAGAAAGGATATGTCAAAGACCACTAAGAAGGTGGACATCATCCCAAGTCCCCCACCCACAATGAAAATGTAAACATATCATATGGAGACCAATTCCTCGATTACTCTGCCTTGGGATCTATAGGGAGTCTGTGAAAAATGTGGCCTTTACTGAGTTCCACCAATGCATTTTAGGAACCAACACAAGCCCACCAGCAACAACCATTCACCCTTTTTCCGCACCTGACCAATCAGTTCCCTTTCCGCCAGAACAGGAAGAATCAGAACGAGTCCGTTTAGATACAGATGAAGAACTTGATTCTTCTTCCGATTCAGATAAAGATCTGCAAGGCTATATAGATGATTTGGAACAAACTTCTTCACCCCCTCCGCAAGAGCTTCCCCCGCCACCACCTCTACCGCATAAGATGTACGATTTAGATATGGCGGCCATATCTACACTAGATGCTCAGGACATCTTTATCCTAAACACTATTGTCGACGATGCCAAAGAGGGGGAAGACATCATCTACCACAATACAAAGACTAAGCGCAAGTTGACACATGAAGATTTCCGCAACATCATGCGACCACAGTCAACGATGTCAATGGCAATCTTCTGCGTCCTACTTGCCAACTACATAGAAGTTTATAAAAGCTCTAAGAGGCAGCAGTCAGTTTTTAACGCCTCACCTGCTCTATCTATAGGCTTGTTATACAAGGACATACGAGCAAAGTCAATAGAGCGGCTGTGCGCTGGTTTAGCTCGGAGGGCACATTATCTTACTGTGCCATTTCAAGTTTTCGATCACTGGTTATTTATGATTGTAGACACCGAGGCTCGGGACGCCAAGGTGTAAAATTTTTGCGCCACTGAGCTACCAGCCGGAACAATAAATTTTGTTGGAGAAGAAGTAGGAGAGGCAAGATGTATACCTTTTTGGCTTCTTAAGATAATTTGGGTTGCACGCCCGTCCCTACGTCAGGACTGGAGCCAACCTTGGTTCCAAATAATAAACCCGCAAGTCCAAGCTACTAAAGGATCTGGGGATTGCACTTTCTGCACTATCCATCACATTCAAGCGCTAAACCAAGAAATCCCCCTTACCGATCTGGTCGCTGAAGATTTTCACTCCCTGCGAGGGCATTACGCCATGGAGCTTATTTGAGATAGGAGGTTCTTCAAAGACCCGACAATGGCACCAGATGAAGTCCCCCGTTACATCTTTTCAACAATCCAACGTCCGCAACGGTGACCTTTCAGACAGACTTTAAAAGAACTAGAGAAAAACAAACAGCCAGTCATAGTCCCTGAGCAAAGAAAGTGGGACCCTTCCCACTTTGATCTGGAGCAGGATAAAGGAGACATAGATCTCTTGTCTGGGGCAACCATTAGGAGATCGCCATCACAAATGGTGCCCCTATCTGCCATAGAACCAACTTTCCCAGATTTTGACCTTAGTGCTTGTAAAAGTCTCTCCGACAATGAACTCTGTCTCATCATATCCCGGCTCTACGCTGAGAAAGATGACCTCGTTTTCATATCTGACGACATTTTAGTAATGGTAGACGCATTACGAGAAATTTTACAGCTAAAAGGGTCTCTATCTATGAGCTTGATGACTGCATATCAATTTCTTATCAGACGGAACCACCCTACAACCTATATGGCATCTGCATATATGAAGGACGACCTCCTAAAGCTAAAAAACTTTAGAACAACTGAAGCACTAATTTCCTTCCTACAACATACAACACCGAAGTTTATCATGCTACCCTTCCTTTACCATGAGCATTGGATGCTTCTGGAAACAAACCTACCCGAAGGAACAACTACTATCTATAACAGTTCCGACAGCCAATTCAATCCCCGACAGAAGCAATATTTAGTGACACAAAAGACGCCCACAAAGGTGGTGGCAAAGGAATGTGCAGACAGACTAATCAATCTTCTAAGTCAGCACACAAGGGCATACGGCAAAGAACACTTTCATCGCCCGTCCTTCAACCACAAATGTCCCCAACAAATTCGGGAATCAAATGACTACGGCTTCCACGTCCTCTACTTAATGTACACCATCATGGTCCTTCAAAAACCAGTAGAGGATATGACAGACGTAGATTACCACGCCTTACGTGGAAAGTTTGTTGCTAATTTCCTTTGCACACATGGCGCAAATAAAGGACTAACAGACGCCTGATGCCCTTGTCCTTGTACCTCTCAACCTATTCCCTTTGACACTCTGAGGACAGAGTGAGTGATAAGTTAGGGGGGTACACTGGACAAAGGCGAGGTATCAATTCTAAATCCTTCCCTTTCTATCTTCTTCTTCAATTTTGTATAATTTTCTTTCTTAGTTTTCTTTTGCACATATTTAGTCTTTGCTGTTAATAAAACCTACTTGGAACAAAGTCATCCCCAACTAACTTTAGAATCCAGTAGCCCTCAAGAGAAATAACAAGAATAGCACATAGACATGTAATGGCGAATTAATAAATCATCTTCACTCAATTTCCATACTTTTGTTCTAACTCTACATCTGACCCTCCACAGGACAACATCAGGGCCGCTATAAGCCAAAACAATCTCAAGGACGAGAGGGACATCAGGTGACATCCAAATCATGAAGCCTTGCAAGTGGACCACTAGTAGAAACCAAATAAGTGCATGTCGAATAACTCTAAGAATAGTTTTCTTCTCTCCAAATAAAAGAGGCTTGGCCGCTTATCCAAATCCCAAGCCTGTGAGTTTACGAATAAAAGCCAGAGTGTTGAATAAAACTATGAGAGTTGTGCCATAAATAAGGATCTATATGAAGAACCAACAAAGATCTCGCCCGGCCAGTACATTCAGCTTCCCTCAAGAAGGCAGATGTATCGTACCCGGTAGTGAGATCCTAAAATCATAGACAACCCCTCCCCCACTTGAAGGGGGAGTTACACACTAAGCCTTTAGCCAACCGGCATACCCACTCTAGTTTCCGGTAGATTCTCAGAGGAGTATAAAACTGATTAGAGTCAACGACATGCACCGAATAAAAAGTGGTCCCAATGCGGGCTAAGATATGGAAGAAACCTGAGATCCAAACAACTCTCAATACCTGAAAGAGTTAAGGCAAAAAGCTATGATACAACCTTAGGAGATCTCAGGTTTAGAATTTTAGCAAGAGTATGGAAATCTTAACTGAATAAGATCGCCTCGCCATTACATGCCTCATCTCTATCTAACTCGAGGACAAGCTAGACTCTAAGTTAGGGGGGTGATAACCTCCAACTTTGTGATGTTATCTTAGCAATATTCTTCAGTTTTCTACACTCATTCTCAGATAAAGTAGACAAAATCTCTAAATATTCTCTTTTATTGCAAATATACTATTAAGATTAACTTTTCTCCTTTTTACTTATAGAAAAAGACACAAAAAATCACAAAATACTTAACGGTCCCAAGACCGCATGAAGCCAACCGGTCTCAAGACCGCATGAAGCCAACCGGTCTCAAGACCGCATGAAGCCAAATGGTCTCAAGACCGCATAGAGTCATACGATCTCAATACCGCATGGAGTCATACGATCTCAAGACCGCATGGAGCCAAACGGTCTCAAGACCGCATGGAGTCATACGATCTCAAGACCGCATGAAGCCAAACGGTCTCAAGACCGCATGGAGTCATACGATCTCAAGACCGCATGGAGTCATACGATCTCAAGACCGCATGGAGTCAAACAGTCTCAAGACCACATGGGGTCATACGGTTCCAAGACCGCATGGAGTCATATGATATCAAGACTGCATGGAGTCGTACGATCTCAAGACCGCATGGATTCATACGATCTCAAGATCGCATGAGTCCAAACGGTCTCGGAGTCCAAACGGTCTCAGAGTCCAAACGGTTTCCAAGACCGTTTGGACCCAAATTTTACCAAACCGTTTGGACTTCACTTGAGGCCTATAAATAAGACCCAAGGGGTCCTCCCAAAGCGAGGAAGTTTTCAGATGCCCAGAGGCTGCCTCTCCTACTCCAGAGCTATTTCATCCTCCATCCTCTGCCCAAAGGCTGCCGGTCTGAGATCCACACCCCGTTCCAAAGTTGCTTTCTCTCTCATCACCAAAGAAGGTGGGAAGAGGAGTCCTCATCATCGAGCAACCTATGAAGCATGAAGATTGTCCTTCTCTCTCATTCCAAGGGGTTGACTTTCCTCTCTCCTTCATGGGGATGCCATTCTCTCTCTCTTCTCGCCTCCTTCTTTGTCCTTGTCATGAGCGAGTAGTCTCATTTCACTAGGGTGTGGGGAGTAGTCTCGCTACCCATGTTTCATATCATGTAATGTAATCCATAATTTGCAATAGAGATATACTTTCTTCTCAGTTCGGCATCAATCGTTTAATGAATGCTTGTTGCTTGATCACCAACTTGTGTTATCCTTTATCTTTTAGTATGAATTGTATACGTTTATACTATTAGATTCGAAACTTGATTGTATGTTGGTTCTTGGTGCATGTATCCACCATGCATCTGTTTCGGTATCTAGGAGTGCTTTCCAAGAAGTGAAGTAAACTCACTTACATCGTTGCACATTCATACTATGAAATGGAATCAGTTGACGTATGAAAGTACAACCTTGATAAGTCGAGGAACACACTTTGCAGAGGGAATGTTGTAAAGTAAGTGACCACTCCTACAAGGATGGTTGGTGTTACAACATTCCCACGCTCCTCGTAGTTAGTTCTCCGAAAGGAAGCTAAGTCTACAAAGATACTAACTGATCTAACTCTTATTGTAGGTTATGTTTTTATGTTGCATGTTTTGATCCATGCGTAGTGGTGGTGAAAATCGATCACATCCTAGTGATCTCTTATCAGTGTTAACAACCTAAGTTTACTTTCTTAATTTTACTTTACTCGCACTTAGTTTAAAAACAACCAAATCAAATCTTTGGACTAAATATCAACTATTAAGGAGTTAAGTGAAATTCTTACGTTTTCCATCTTGTTGTCGCCAACAAGACCGTTGTCTTGTGGATTCAACCCTTAACTATACTATGATAAGACTTCCACGTATCTTAGCATACGTGGGTGGAGTTTTAACCTAGTATAAGCAAGGCTAAAACTAAAGACTTATTATCTTTAGGATTTTTAGTGGTGTACGCAATTCCACGTGAGTGGAAGCTCCATCATTTATGCTATGCATAAATATGATATTAATAAAAAAATGTATGATGCTTCTCTGAACAACAAAAGTGTTATTTGACACAAAGTTGACTCTATAGTCAATGATGAGGGATAGTGGGGCATGTGCCTTGTGCGTTGATTCTATGAGAATCTTGTATGGAAACACTTTGTGTTGATCAAAGTTTGATGGTGTCTCCATAATAAGGAGATGATATGTGAAGACTAGATAGTATGATGAATGAAATACATATGTCTTCCTTTATCTGGATTTCGAGGACGAAATCTTTGTTAGGGGTTTATGATTTGTAACATCCCTGACCTGGGTTATACTCTAACCCTAGGTGTTTTGATTAACAAAGATGATTATATGCTTAATTTCATCTTGTGAAAAGTAATTAGGGCTCAAGAGGAACTTATGTTGCAATTCTAGTCCTTTTTTAATATTGTTGAAATCAATGTTTTGTTTGTTTTGGACTAATGTGCAAAATACCCAAGTTGAGGGGTTTAAGTGCAAATTGTGCATGATAATATGTTCCTCATGTGTTGAAGAATCATGAGAGTAAATATGATGTTGAGGTATGGCTTATGGAATCCTGAATACCAAGAAAGAGCTGATAAAACAATGTATGAGCATGAAAACCTAGTTTTGGTGCAATGTGCAATTTACCCAAAACTTAGAGTGCAATATGTAATTTACCACTTCAATAAGGTCCCTAATGTTTCTTGGAATCATGTAGAGTAAATAAAATAAGAGGGGCGCCTCATTTGAATTAATTTGGAGGAGAGAGAATCTTGATATTAAAATAATCAAGATTAATGTCGAATTGAAACCCTAATTCGATTTAGGGCAAAAATAATTGTATTAATTAAAGGGCCTTCAACCAAAACTAAAATGGTTGTATTCAGATGTGTGTGTGAAGTCCTTGAGCCTTGCAAGGACCACGAAAATATCCAAGGGAGTGGATAACTCACACACAATTTTATAAGAAAAAGAAATATCCACTCACATATGGATATTAATATAATATGAATTGAGGTGCTTAATTTGCTTTTCTTTAAATCATGGATAATTGAGAGGAATAAGAGGCAAACAAGATAGCCTCGTCCCTAAGGAAGATGAGGGGGAAGAGGCGGCCACATTTTTGGGATTAAATAGATTTTTGCAAAGTATATTCTCTCTCATTGAAATTTTATAAAAGAACCTTTTACAAGCCAAATGGAAGGCTTTTTCGACCCCACTTCTTCTCCTTTCTTGGAAACGACCAAAGGATCTTGGGAGGGTCAGGAGGAAGACCCCCAACCTGTTGGTAAGGTTCTTGATCCATTTCACCTTGATTCCATGGTGGAAATCAAAAATAAATTATGGATTTCTTCCTATTTCGATCTCCTCTTCAATTCTAACCATTCCTTTTCACTCAACCTTTGAGGACGAGCCTTGGAATGGTGAAAGGAGTTGCATCCACCATTGTTTCCGTAGACATGGAGATTTTTATCTCAATTGGAGGCGGGTTTTATAACTTGAACCCTTCTACATTGTTATTCAACTATCAATCTTGCAATTTTGTTGATTTCTTCATCTTTTTGGTTAATTGCTTGTTGTAATGGGTAAATCCATGAAATCAGATACATTAGGAATTGCAGCGATGAAGGTATATGATGATTACATCATCTTGGACACTTTTCCCAAAGAAATCTTGTTCCAAACGGTTTCAACATGTTTGCCCATTCGGATTCACCAAACCGTTTGAGAGCAAACGGTTTGAGACCGTTTGAGAGAAAATGGTTTCAAAACCGTTTGAAAGAGTTGACCAAGGGTTGACCGTTTGATAATCCTGTTCCTAATTATGTTGGTTGATAACCCACCAAATTTTATGGATTAATTACAAAGGAATCATGAGTTGAAGGCTAATCAATTAGGCAAACCCTAATTGGATTAAGTGCTGATTTTCAACTTGATTGATTTGACTTTTTGGGTTAATTAGCCCAAACAGTTTCAAAACCGTTTGGGAATCACCCAAACGGTCTCAAGACCCTTTGGAGGTCTAGGGTTGAGTATGGTTAAGTATTTGAATATCCAAACATATGGTATAAACCCTATTCGGCTAAGTGTTGATTTTGCAATTGAATGAGTTGATGCTTTGGGTTGATTGACCCAAACGGTTTCCAAACCATTTGGGGATCACCCAAATGGTCTCAAGACCGTTTGGAGATCACCCAAGACCATTTGGAGGTCTAGGGTTAAGCATGGTTGACCAATTGAAGGTCTAAAGGTACCAAATCACTTTGCAATCAAGTGCTGATTTGATGATCAACTCAATAGCTCAAACCCTAATGATTTTTCACTAGAATCCAAGGGTTGGATGAACCAAATGGTCTCAAGACCATTTGGAGCTCATCCAAACGCTCTCAAGACCGTTTGGAGGTCACCCAAGGCCGTTTGGAGGTCTAGGGTTGAGTATGGTTAAGCAATTGAAGATCCAAAGATACTAAGTTGGAGTGTAATCAATTGCTGATTTGGTGATCAATCTGTTGGCTAAATGGACATCTATAAATCCCTTTGTTTTGATTATGACAAACATTTCATTCTTATTAATCTAACGAGCTACTTGAGTGTGCAGGATGACAAAGCAACAAGGGAATATCTACAAGCTTACATATTTATATTTTCTTGCAATGTAATCACTGTTGTAAAAACTTGTACAAAAATTATAATGTACAAGTACTTAGAATTGCATGTAAATCAAGCGTTAGATTCTCCCTAGCTAAACACCACAGTTAGACAAGTCATCCCATTCAAATAGGATTACTCATACACACTTACACACATAATTAGTGCCTAAATTGAAACCTTGAAACAGGATCAATCTCGGTCGACAAACTCCTCGACCGAGACACTCTCGGTCGACAATCTTCTCGACCGAGAAAGATCCAAAGTAGCCGTTAGACACAACAGACAAGTTAGTTGGCAGTTGATGAAAGACGTTGCAAATCTCTTATTCCAGAGAGCCTGTCGGTCGACAAAAGTTTGACCGAGTAGGTGTCTCGGTCGACCATTTGTCGACCGAGATGGTCTCTGACAGCAACTGCAGAATTAATTAATTAGTCGTTGTTAAAGCAACAATTTTGTACCTAACGGCTAGTTAAGCACTTAGAAACCCCTAGAAGTTGTCTATAATGTCCTTAAGCTTCTTTAGGCCATTCCTATAAATAGGACAAGCCATAGGACACCTAAAACCACTTGTTTCTACACTTGCTACACTTGAGAAATACTTGAGCTTACTTGAGCAATCTGTTGCAAGCAATTTGAGCATTGTGATCATTGGCCTACTTTCTCCTTAGCTCAAATTTGTGTCCTATAGGCTAGTATCTCCTACCCACTGCAATCACAAGTTCACATACTTGGTTAGGAGATCTATACGCTTGATCTAGGCAAATCAAGCCTTGGGCTGTAAAGGATAAGTTGTAATTTCCTTTTTCTTTCTTATTCCCTATTATTGTTTGTACTCTCCTTGCTACTCCTAGGTTGGAGGCTGCGGATTGGAGAGGGTGAAGATCTTCTTGGCGAAGACGGAGACTTTGAGCTACTTCAGAAAGCTGGTGCAACGGGAGGTTACTTCTAGAGAGGAAGGCTACTTCAAGGGGGAGCTTGGAGTTACTTCTAGAAGGCTACCTCAGGGTTGGTGCACCTACTTCAAGTGAAGGCTGTTCAAAGGGTGTGGTTGAAAGTATTGTATTTTGTATAAATCCTCGAGAGGTAATAAAATAAATACTTTCAAATCCCGGTTGGGTAAGCAACCGGGTAGTGGACTGACAACTATAGTATTTGCTATAGTTGGAACCACTCTAAACGCCTGTCTCCTTCTTCTAATCTCAATTTAAGTTGTTTGAGTTAAATAATTTTTAAAATCACTATAAAACTCTATTCACCCCCCTCTAGTAGTTTTCAGTTGGTATCAGAGCGAGGCTTCAAGGAACCCTAACAAGGTCTTGAAGCAATGGGTGATGGAGTGCTCAACAACCTCAACATTGAAGGGACACTTGTTGCTAGGCCTCCAGCGTTCGATGGAACAAACTACCAATATTGGAAGAGAAGGATGCAATTCTACTTCCAAGGAATCAACTGGGATCTATGGAGAATGGTGTCTACTCCATATATGCTCCCTCAAAATGAATTTGCAGAATGGGATGCAAACACGGTAAAACTGGCCCAAATGAATGCAAAAGCTGTAAGTATCTTATATTGTTCTATTTCGGTAGGAGAATTTAATAGAATATCAAATTGTGATACAGCTTATGATATTTGGCATAGACTGTCCATAACCTATGAGGGTACAGCCCAAGTCAAAAATTCCAAAATTAGCTTGCTTAAAACGAAGCTTGAAAATTTTTGTATGGATCCTAATGAATCTATTAGTGAAATGTTTTCAAAATTCTCTACCATTGTTAATGGTTTAAGTGCACTAGGAAAACCTGTCCTTGAGGAAGATCAGGTATCAAAAATCCTTCGATCACTCCCTCCAAAATATAAGCCAAAGGTGACAGCCATTGAAGAAGCAAACGACCTCACTCGACTCAAAATGGAGCAACTCATCGGCAATTTAGAAGCTCATGAGGCAGATCTAGAAGAGGAAGAAAGAAGAGAACGTGAACGTCAAAGTGGGAAGAAGAAGGATGTGGCTCTCAAAGCTTCAAAAGTCGTCACACAAGAAAGTGAGGAGTCAAGTGAAGAAGAAGGAGAAGAAGCCTTGATCGTCAACGATAAGAAATATAAAAGGTTTAAATCTAACAAAGTTTCTAGTTCTTCTACCCCTCCCAGGTGCTTTGAATGTGGGAAGAAAGGGCATTTCAAAAATGAATGTCCCAAAGCAAAGAAGGGAAAGAAAAGTTCACACAAGAAGAAAGGAGAAAAGGCCTATAAAGCTGCATGGGATGAGTCAAGTGAGAGTGAAAGCGGAGAAGAGGTGGAATGTCTAATGGCAAGAGAAGACAATGAAGACTCTCAAGAGGCAAGCCTAATCGATCTTCCTAAAGAAGAGTTAGTTACTAATTTATAAGAAACTCATGATAAATATATTGATGCCAAGAAGAAACTAAAGAAGGCTATAAAATCAAATGATGAGCTCATTGCCAAATTAGATAAACTTTCTTCTGAAAAGAACAACATTGATCTTGAGAATTTATCTTTAAAAACATATTTAGATGATTGTACTAGAAAGCTACTCACTTTAGAAACAAATGTTGATCTTCTTTCTAAAGAAAAGACTGAATTGTTAGCTAAACTACAAGATTTTCAAACTCAGCCTATTTTGTGTAACCATTCGGACTATGATAATCTTGTAAAGGAAAATGACTCATTGTTTTCTGATTTAGATCAAGCAAGAAAAGATCTACACAAGAAAATGAATGACATTGCTATATTGCAAAGAGAACTTTATGAGTTAAGAAGAAAAGATATACTTGATAACATACTAAGAGTTGGCACTCTTTTCAATGGAAGAAAAGGTTTGGGATATGCGCCAAAGAAAAATCAACCCAAAAGAACTCAAACTAGGTTTGTACCTAAAAATACAATGGCTAGAAAGAGAAATGAAGTTGATTCTATTACTTGCCATTTCTGCTTATGTCTTGGACACTATTCCTTTTCATGCCCCTACAAGACTAAGGAGTCCGACTTAGTTTGGATCCCAAAACTCCAAACTTAGTAGAGTGGAATGTAGTTGAGATATGACCAAATGCTTTATTTTGCTATTTATATTGTCTTATCTCAACTAAACAAAAGGTGTCATGCATATTGTTATTTTTCTGCATTATTGTACTGAAACAGAAACCTTGTCGGTCGAAGTATTGTCGACCGAGCTTTGGATCGGTCGAAGTATTGTCGACTGACTGGATGTCTTTAACAAATCAAAATTTACAGCACCTTTTTCGGTCGAAAATTGGTCAACCGAGCAAATTTCTGCGTTTCTTTGCTTGTAATACAGTAACCTTCTCGATCGACAAATTGTCGACCGAGACAAATGTCGGTCGAACAATTGTCGACCGACTGGACTTCTGATTCAGAACTTTTATACAAATCTGTATTTAAATGATTCTAACCATATCGGATCATCACATGGGTACCAAAATCTACATTTTAATGCAGGAATGGGTGGTTGACAGTGGATGTTCCAAACATATGACCGGAAACAAGGATGCATTCCAAACTTTTGAAGAAAAGAAAAGTGGAACAGTCACTTTTGGAGACAATGGTAAGGGCAAAAGTCGTTGGAATAGGTAATGTTGGTACAAACCTCGAAATTAAGAATGTTCTACTTGTTGATGGTTTGCACCATAACTTGATAAGTGTTAGTCAATTATGTGATAGTGGTTATGATGTGTTATTTAACAAAACCTGCTGCAAGTTATTAATAGAAAATACTACAAATGTTGTTTATGAAGGAAATAGAGTTGGAAATCTTTATATTCTTAAACCTAACTCTATGAAAACAGTAGTGGGAAAATGCTTGCTTGCAAATGACAATACCTTACAAATATGGCATAAAAAGCTAGGACATGCTAGTTCACATGTTATCAAAAAGTTAGTGAAATATGATCTTGTTCGAGGATTGCCTACTTTATCTTTTGATCAAGTTGAAAACTGTGAACCATGCACAATGGGAAAGCAAACCAAAACATCTTTCAAATCAAAACATGTACTTAGCACCAGTAGATCATTAGAATTAATTCATATGGATTTATTTGGACCAATGAGGACACAATCAATCGGTGGTAAGAGATACTGTTTTGTTATCATTGATGATTATAGTAGATATACATGGGTACATTTTATTGCAACTAAAGATGATACTATTCATGTTTTTATGCAATTTTGTTCCAAGATTGAAAATCTCTTACAAAATAAAATATGTACCATTAGAAGTGATCATGGTGGGGAATTTGAAAATCATACATTTGAGGCCTTTTGTACATCTCAAGGGTATACTCATAATTTCTCGGCTCCACGTACCCCACAACAAAATGGTATAGTTGAAAGGAAAAATCGATCCCTACAAGAAATGGCTAGAACCATGATGCTTGAACACAACACACCTAAAACCTTTTGGGCTGAAGCTGTAAACACTGCTTGTTATGTGCTAAATAGAGTAACTGTTCACTCTCATTTGAAGAAAACTCCATATGAAATAATACATTCTAAGAAACCTAGAGTTGACTACTTTCATACTTTTGGCTCCACATGCTACATTTTAAATACCAAAGATGATAGAGACAAATTTGATTCTAAATCACACAAAGCATTCTTTTTGGGATATTCCACTTCTAGCAAAGCTTTTAGAGTATATAACACTATCTCTAGAAAAGTTGAGGAATCCATTCATGTTTCTTTTCATGAGGAGTCAAAATCTGAAAATCTAGAAATTACTGATCTCACAAATCAATTCGAAAATTTAACCATACCAAATGATAATGAAAAAATTACTACATCCAATCCCCAAGTTGAAACACAACCTACACCTAGGCTTATCAAGGATCATCCCCAAGAACTGATTATTGGAGATCCAAATGATAAAGTCAAAACTCGGTCTTCCTTCAAAGATGTAGCAAACATGGCTTTTGTTTCTATCATTGAACCTAAAAAGATATCCGAAGCTCTTAAGGATGATTATTGGATAATTTCCATGCAAGAAGAATTGAATCAATTCACTAAAAATGATGTATGGGATTTAGTTCCTAAACCACAAGATAAAACCATAATAGGAACTAAATGGGTTTTTAGGAACAAGCTAAATGAGTCAGGAGAAGTAATAAGGAATAAAGCTCGTTTAGTAGCACAAGGATATAATCAACAAGAAGGAATAGATTTTGATGAAACATATGCACCCGTAGCTAGACTTGAAGCTATTAGGATGTTACTAGCTATTGCTGCCCATAAAAACATTAAGCTCTATCAAATGGATGTCAAAAGTGCATTTCTAAATGGCATTATTCAAGAAGAAGTTTATGTTGCCCAACCACCAGGCTTTGAAATACCGGAAAAAGGTGACTATGTTTATAAACTTAAGAAAGCACTTTATGGTTTAAAACAAGCACCTAGAAATTGGTATGAAAGGCTCAAAACATATCTTTTTGATAATGGTTTTTCTATTGGAAATTCAGATTCTACTTTATTTTTCAAAACATATACATCTGATTTCCTAGTTGTGCAAATATATGTTGATGACATTATTTTTGGAGCTTCAAATGATTCATTGTGCATACAATTCAGTGATATTATGCAAAAAGAATTTGAAATGAGCCTCATGGGTGAACTAACTTTCTTTCTTGGTTTTCAAATTAAGCAAACACCTGTAGGAATTTTCATAAGCCAACAAAAATATACTAAAGAACTCTTAAAACATTTTGGGATGGATCAATGCAAACATGCTACTACTCCTATGGCTACTTCTGTCAAAATTGATAAGGATGAAAATGGGGAACCTATTGATGATTCCTTATATAGAGCCATGATTGGTAGTTTGCTTTACTTAACGGCTTCTAGACCGGACATTATGTTTTATGTTGGTCTTTGTGCTCGATTTCAATCACAACCTATGCATTCTCATTTTCTAGCAGTTAAACGAATTCTTCGTTACCTAGCCGGTACTACTTGCTTTGGTTTATGGTATCCAAAAGAACAATCCTTGGATTTCAAAGCTTATACTGATGCGGATTATGCCGGTTGTCGACTTGATCGCAAGAGTACTAGTGGTGGTTGTTTCTTATTAGGGAGAGCTTTAGTATCTTGGTTTAGCAAGAAACAAAATACGGTTGCCCTATCTACAACTGAAGCTGAATATATGGCAGTTGGGTCTTGTTGTGCTCAAGTGCTTTATATGCAACAAGTGTTAAGCGATTATGGTTTTAATCTTTCATCTACGCCTATTTTTTGTGACAACACAAGCGCCATAAACTTAGCACACAATCCTATTTTACACAGCCGAGCTAAACATATTGAAATCCGTCATCATTTTTTAAGGGATCACATCTCCAAAAATCATGTTTTCCTTTATCATGTTGATACGGAAGATCAATTGGCTGATATTTTTACAAAACCGCTTCCACTAGATCAATTTATCAACATTAGGAAGCAATTGCTTATCACTCCTTTGGAGGATGTTTTCTTTGATATTTGTGCTACTTAAAAAGCTCTTGTTTACATTTTTGGTTTTTAAATGGACATCTTTTCCATTAGATTTGATGGGATATCTAATTAAGGGGGAGTTTTTATTCTTAACGGTTATCTTTTTGAAATGACAAAGGGGGAGAGATAAATATAAAACTAAAATTTAGTAATTATGTAAAACTCAATTAATGAGTTTCATAAATAAACTCTTGGCTTTACATTGAAAGTTGCTATATTCCCAAATGATCTGGATTTCATGTTCCATAATTCATGGGGAATAATAAGCACACATTTTATACACAAGAGAAAAAGCTACAAAAGGTAATCTAAAGGTATGAAACTCATATGTCTTATATTTCCTTTATTTATATTTTGGAAATGTTTGTCATCTTCAAAAAGGGGGAGATTGTTGGCTAAATGGACATCTATAAATCCCTTTGTTTTGATTATGACAAACATTTCATTCTTATTAATATAACGAGCTACTTGAGTGTGCAGGATGACAAAGCAACAAGGGAATATCTACAAGCTTACATATTTATATTTTCATGCAATGTAATCACTGTTGTAAAAACTTGTACAAAAATTATAATGTACAAGTACTTAGAATTGCATGTAAATCAAGCGTTAGATTCTCCCTAGATAAACACCACAGTTAGACAAGTCATCCCATTCAAATAGGATTACTCATACACACTTACACACATAATTAGTGCCTAAATTGAAACCTTGAAACAGGATCAATCTCGGTCGACAAACTCCTCGACCGAGACACTCTCGATCGACAATCTTCTCGACCGAGAAAGTTCCAAAGTAGCCGTTAGACACAACAGACAAGTTAGTTGGAAGTTGATGAAAGACGTTGCAAATCTCTTATTCCAGAGAGCCTGTCGGTCGACAAAAGTTCGACCAAGTAGGTGTCTCGGTCGACCATTTGTCGACCGAGATGGTCTCTGACAGCAACTGCAGAATTAATTAATTAGCCGTTGTTAAAGCAACAATTTTGTACCTAACGGCTAGTTAAGCACTTAGAAACCCCTAGAAGTTGTCTAGAATGTCCTTAAGCTTCTTTAGGCCATTCCTATAAATAGGACAAGCCATAGGACACCTAAAACCACTTGTTTCTACACTTGCTACACTTGAGAAATACTTGAGCTTACTTGAGCAATCTGTTGCAAGCAATTTGAGCATTGTGATCATTGGCCTACTTTCTCCTTAGCTCAAATTTGTGTCCTATAGGCTAGTATCTCCTACCCACTGCAATCACAAGTTCACATACTTGGTTAGGAGATCTATACGCTTGATCTAGGCAAATCAAGCCTTGGGCTGTAAAGGATAAGTTGTAATTTCCTTTTTCTTTCTTATTCCCTATTATTGTTTGTACTCTCCTTGCTACTCCTAGGTTGGAGGCTGCGGATTGGAGAGGGTGAAGATCTTCTTGGCGAAGAAGGAGACTTTGAGCTACTTCAGAAGGCTGGTGCAACGGGAGGTTACTTCTAGAGAGGAAGGCTACTTCAAGGGGGAGCTTGGAGTTACTTCAAGAAGGCTACCTCAGGGTTGGTGCACCTACTTCAAGTGAAGGCTGTTCAAAGGGTGTGGTTGAAAGTATTGTATTTTGTATAAATCCTCGAGAGGTAATAAAATAAATACTTTCAAATCCCGGTTGGGTAAGCAACCGGGTAGTGGACTGACAACTATAGTATTTGCTATAGTTGGAACCACTCTAAACGCCTGTCTCCTTCTTCTAATCTCAATTTAAGTTGTTTGAGTTAAATAATTTTTAAAATCACTATAAAACTCTATTCACCCCCCCCTCTAGTAGTTTTCACAATCGAATGATCCAAACCCTAATTGGTTGAATTGGATTTTGATGATGTGATGGGAAAACGGTCTCAAGACCGTTTGGAGGTCATCCAAATGATCTGAAGACCGTTTGGGGTCAGGTTATGACCAAATTGGATGATGGTTCAATGGGTTCAAATCAATTAGACTCACATTGAAATATGTTGAAGGATCATCGATTCCAAACCCTAATTCAATTGATTCAAACCCTAATTGATGACCAATTGAGGGTTAATTGAGGGTCAAATCAGTTGAAGATTGACCTATTAAACTTAATTGATGTATGATGATAGGTCCAATTGATGATTGGTTCCATGGATTCAACGATTGAAGGAATCAACATTGGAAACCCTAGTCCAGTTTGATTGGTTGAGACCATATTTGGTCCATGCGGTTTTGAGGAGGTTTGGATCAAACGGTCTCAAGATCGCTTGGGACCAAACGATCCCAAACCGTTTGTGCCCATGCGATTTCAAAAGTCAAACTTGGGCAAACGGTCTTCACCTACTACTTTAGCAAACGGTCTTGAGTGTGCACCTTTACCAAACGGTTTCAAACCGTTTGAACTTTGAAATACCAAGACCATTTGGGGCTCAAGTAGTCAAGGTTGATTGAGGAGTCAATGGGTTAATCCACTTGGACACCTATTGTAATTGAAGATTCAATTGATCAATTCAATTGGATACCTTATGTAATGGAGGTCCAATGTGATTGAATCTCTTGAGAATTAAGATGATGAATGATACATTGATCCAATGATGATTAGTAATGATAATCAATGAAGGTACAAAGGTTGAAACCCTAATAGTACCTAAGTGAACAGTGCCAATTAAGGGATGAACCCTAATTGAGATAGGATCAATGACTTGGTACACTATGTCATTCATAGGTGTATGTACTTGATTGAAGGGATGATATAACCTAATCAAGTTGAGAGGATGTTAGCATGAATTCATAACATAAATATGATTCATGTGGTGATTAAGGGTATGATCCTTAAGTAGAGAGATCATGAAACCCTAATCATGTACATAAACCCTAATTAACAGAGCTATTGAAGTCCTAACCCTAATTGAGGGCAATTCTAAATGTAACCCTAATCCAGGGTAAGGATGTAACCCTAATCCAGGGTAATTATGTGTGAAACTCCAATTTAGGGAAATAAGATGTAAAACCCTAATTGGGATGAATAGTGAATCTCTAATTATGGATAATTGAATGAAATCCTAATGGAGATGAATTGTAGACCCAAATTGTGGGTGACTATGGTGGAAATCCTAGTTAAGGATGATTCCATGTAAAATCCTATTCTAGGGTTATGTTATGAGAAACCCTAAGTTAGAATGAGGTATATGGAACATTGATGTGGTGATGTGATATGAGAATCAAACTTAGGGTGATGTCATGTAATGACATGTAAAACCCTAGTTGTGGGTGAATCCATGAGAAACCCTAGTTGAGGGTGATTCCTTGAGCAACCCTGACTAAGTACTAACACCACATGATGTTCTAATGCTATGTTGTGATGAGAGGCCCCATGTAGGGTGAAGGTATATGAGACTCTAATGTGAAGTCATAATGCATAAAGCCCTAATCATGGGCAATATGACAATGAATCATAATCCTAACTTTAAGTAAGGGTATAAGGAAACCCTAATGATGAGATAGAAGGAATGACCTTATAAAGGTGAAACATTTCATGTGGTTGATTATATGCAACCTAATTGTAAGCAATGTCTTTACCATTTGACAAGTCCATATCATTAAAGATAGTTGGACAATTCTAATGTGTGGTCTATGTATTATATGCTGAAGGTGAGAGTTTAATGATGGAATGTATTAAGAGGGGAATACCTTAATACAAGATAAGTTGGTTAACTCAAGAGGGTCTGAAATGATGAGAAAGTGACACATCAAGATATGATGGTTATCACATTCAGCACTTCAGGGTTTATATACCTTGATACACTTCAAATCCAATATAATAGGGTAAGAAACATATGAAGTGTGTTATGCAACTATTACAATGAAATGTAATGAGTTGTTGCATTTTGATGAGTGTTAATTAATATACCTTGAGAATGGGGTTAAGCCCAAAAGATGAGTATGATGTAGTCATACCATGATGAGGATGAGAAATGAACTCATTCCTTGAATTGATGAGAATAATGATCTTGAATAATCAATTATGATATCTTTGAATACCCCAGAGATATGGATAATGAATTAAGGGTTGGACAGGTAATGTAATCATGAAACCTTAATTAATGACAAATGGGGAACCCTAACCCTAATATGGGTAAAGGGAATGAAAAGCCCTATTTGATAGTAAACCCTAATTCCTGGGAAAGGAATAATGGTGTTACTATTGTATCATATGATGTGATGAATATCTTGTATGATTGTTATCATGCCTAATAACCATGCAGGTATGATGAGATAATGAACATAGCTAGATTTGAGCTATGAAATTTATATAATAAATGTTGATTGGCATTATGTGCCTTAATGTTGTTGTTGCTTAGTAAAAGTAGCAATATCCATGGACTTTTATGAGTCACATAAGTAACATGTTACCTAGAAAGAGGTGACAAGATATTTCATGGCCTTGTGAGCCAGGTGCGATGCTTGTGTAACAAGTATCATGAATGCCTTGGTCAGATGACCTGAAGGTGATAGTTACCTGATAAATGGTAATGGTACTCAATGATGAGTTAAGGGTTTGAATACCCAGAACCATATGACTATGGTGATGAGAACGTGAAGGGATGAGAATTACCAGTTTTGAAATGAGGGACTGAGTTCCCAAGGTCTTTGAAAGACTGATAAGTATCTGATGAAAGTAGTACATGTCTCTTTATAGCATTGTTGTAATAAGTCTTGTTTGAGAACTTGGCTGATGCTAAAAGAATATGAAAATGTACTTAATTAATCAAGTGAAATCTTTTCATGTAGAAGCCCTGACCATAGATCCATCATCGTCAGGAACAGGTGATGGTGAAACGGGTGCTCCACGGAAAAACCTGGAACACATATTTTTGAATATGTGGGGGTAATTGGGCAAATATATCCTTATGCCCCATAGGAATGGCTACGGGCTATGTCCTATGTACGGGATTGGTTACGGACCATACCCCAATAAGAGTATGGCTACGGGCAATGAATCCACAATATAATAACATGCATTGGCTACGGGCCATATCCTGAAAAGAGTATATGCTTTGGGCTATAACTCTAATAGCGATGTTGCCAGTATACCCTGGAAAGCTATCTAGCAGAGACACAAGATGTCCTGCATGTTATCTCGTACTGACCGAGAAAGTTGAGGTCTTGGATTCTGGCTCTTCCATTGACCTATGTATGGTATCGATTCAACTTTGCAATGGTCGGTTGGAGTATGAGCGGTATACCTCATCTCCTCAGGGCATACGTGTGATTGTAAAATGAAATCAGCCGTATAGCATGTTTGCTTAAGGATTGAATACGGAAATTCATTGGCTGATGTTACATTTCTTTTATATAATTGTAGTTCATTGATGTTATTCATATTTGTGTGTATACCTTACAAGTAGATGGATGAACTATGATTCTACCATGTGTAGATGCAATGTTCTCCTTGGGAAAAGAGATTACTTCACTTTGTTCATACAAGTGACTTACCTGCTTTTGATTAAATATATATAAATCCTTCAGCTCAGTTTATTTTAATAAACTGCTATAACAATGTTTTGGCGGAGAGTTATATCTCCCGCTGGGGCAATTTATAATTCTCTCACCCCCGTGGGATCCAACTTTTTAGGTGGACGCAGACAAAGAAGCAGAATCCCATTGCAGGGAATGGACAACATCAGTATCAGCAAGGACAACAGTAATATCGCAGGTGGTGATACTGCTTGTCAAGCCATGTAATTAGAAAGTCCTATGTGTCGTCTCTGTACTCTCAGGTCCTCAAAGTTTTAGTTAGTGTTTTTCATGAATCGATCTGAGGTTTTGGTTTGATGCCTCGAGATTCGTATACTGTCTGTATATAATGTTTATAAGACAGTTATTGATGTAGTCTCTGAAAAGAGATGGTACATGTTATGTACATTTGAACCAGAATGTAAATATTATACAATGGTTCTTGATGGGAAAGATTTCCTATGTATGGATCTCTTTGCAAAATGTTTTAATTTTCAGTGATTTTTAGTAATCCGTTGTAAATAATTCGCTTCCGCTTAAGTTAATCTTGTTTTTGTGAGTTGGATGCCGCACGAGGGATCTTAACAGTCTGTTGAAGTTAACTGGTAAGTCAAAGTTAGCTGCAATATCTGTTTTGTACCAGCTTTGGTTGGAAAGGAATCTAAAAATCTTTGGGGGGAAGGGTAGCAAGCCTGATGCCATTTGGTCTAAATGCTTTATAGATTTTAACAGCCTCTTTTCTGGTTAGTGAAGTGTTGTGTCAGTTGGAGTGGATGCTAGTGCCTGCTCTACGTTCTTTTTGTTCAAGCTGACTGAAGAGATGTGGCATTTTGTTGGCGATCTGGTTCTCTTTTGTTGGCTGAAGAGTTGTCAGAAATGGGGTTGGCTCTACGCTCTACATTGTTTATCTGGTGTAGTTGTATAGTGGGTTGAAGATTTCTGCCCCTTTGTTTGTTTGTTGTAGCTTTTGCTATAAAGTGTTGGCCACTTGGTTTGGGAGGTTGGTTGCTCCTTTTTCTGCTGGACTTTGGTTAAAACCATCTTTGGTTTTCTTCATGAGGTTGGATAAGATGATGTTGGGCTTCTGGACCCCCTCTTCGGATTGGTTGGGTGTTCCTATGTTTCTTTGGGTCACTCTTATGTTTTATAGAGGTGGGGGAGTGTTGGCTTTTTTCCTTAGGCCATGTATAGCTCTTTCTTTTCTTGGTTTTATTTTTTTCTTTTAGTTTCTCCTTCCCTTGGCACCTTGCCATGGGTCCTTTCTGTACAGTCCTTTTACAAAAGTAATGAAGAGAGCAACGCGTTGGTTACATCAAAAAAAATAAAAGCAAAATGTCACTTGGTACTCGAGACATCTGATTGGCTCACTCAAATGTAGGAAATTGCGACAATCGGCAATCAAAGAATGAAGTGCGTAGGGACATTTTGAATTGCTAAAATTCTGGAGCTTTTTATTAGTATACATAAAACGATTGAGGTTGAATACTAATTGGATGGATCTCATCTTATTAGTGTGAAAAGAAATTAATATTTTGATTTACTCCTAAGCCCGTGTAAAGCACGGGTTTATACCTAATTATATAAGAAAGCCTGTTTGGGATTTTTTTTACAATTTTTTCCATTATTTTTTCGAATTACAAACATTCCCTTTGTTACTTATAGAAAAAAGTTAAAGGAACATCTAGGATTTCCTGTGCAATTTCGTGCAACGTTGACGGGTCTTCAGTTCTAGGAGGGGGGGCGACTGACTCTCGACTCTTCTAGCAACATCTTTTCTATATGCTCTCTGCTAGGATGCTCACTGCGCAGACACTGGAGGCGGCGGCCGGTCCACTTGAGAACGTGGGGAAACTGATGAAAGGAGTCGGATCGTTAGGTGTATTGGCTCTCTCACTTTGTTGACCTTCGTCTATAGGGGAGGTTCACAGGGAGGAGAGGAAACAGATGTCGAAGGAAGAGGAATATGGGGTAGGACGATAGGAAACAGATCTTAGAGGAAGAGAAACCGCCAATCGTCATCGCGTTTCGGTGTCTTGACTACCGTCCCCTCCCCTCTCTCGGGCCAACCCACCACGTTCACCAAACCACGCTGCAGTCCGGAAGAGGGGTTGATCGACAGTGCACCCTCCCTTTCGCTCTTGCCTCCACCGCACCTTACCGACGGAAATGCTGCAGCTAATAGTTGCAAGAGCGGGAAGGCCTAGGTCTCCAATAGCAGCAAGGGCCCGACATCCAAGAGTCCCGTTGAGCACCCCGTCTACCAGGATTACCTAGATGGCCACAATCCAGATGTGCAATCAATGTGTTTGAGATCATCCAGCCCAACACACCATTGTTCCGCTCAACATCACAGCCGAGACGATCAGATAATCTATTGATGTTACTGGTGTTACTAGCTATGCAATAAGTATATTATTTATTTCCTTAATGTCACTTGCGTCCACTGCCTGTTCTTTTTATTTCTTTCTGGAAAGAATAATTATGTATGCTCGTATCATGTACCCCTGGTCTTGGACTCAAAATCAACGTCAGGTGAACATGCACAAGACTTGGGAAACAGTTGAAGTCAGTGAGATTGACTCTCCAAAATTTGTAGATTAGCTCAACTTTAATTTTGGAAATTAGTAAAATATACAAGTAGCTTGTCTCTCATGTCTCAAATTTGCATCCAACAGTGGGCGTATTTCTGTCTGTGTAACTGAACAGGTTCAGAAGACCTTTCTAATTTAAATAAGTTTTTTTATTATTTATGGATCTTACAGAATCTTCAATCTGCGTGCCACATTTAAGTTCATATTCGTATTTTTTTATAGAATTGACATTACTTGATGGAACGGTCGAGGAAGGTAGGAAATGGATAACTTCACCAACGGACATTGCAAGGGAAATATATGGCAGCCTAGCTGCCATTGCTTTGATTGCTCAGGTTTGTGATTATGGATTTGTTAAAGCTTTGGACATGCGTTGACATTATTTATTACAATACAGAAGCATGTCTCTACCAAAAATTTCTTTGCTTATAATCCTTTTAGTCAATGTTGAGCACATGATCTTTGAGAAAGTTGTTGCCTTTATGTGTGTAATGGTGCCCAATTTGGAAAATTTGTTGAAATTTAGAAATTTTATGCAGGAATTTTAAAGATGTGGAAGGTGTCACAGATCTGTTTGATTTCGGACGTTGCAACCATACAAGTTGCATGCCACATGTACGATACATCATATAGGTGAAACCATTAGATGAAATAATATTGCAGGTTTAATTGAATAACTTGACCGAATACATGCCATATGTAGGATACATGAAATAGATGATATTTATGGTTTAGTTGGTCAGGACTAACTAATATTGTCTTATGTAAAAATGTGTAAGTTTGTATGTCAACTACCAGCTCATGATTAGATTCCAAACAAGCACATAGAATTTTAGATCCTTCATCTGCTACCATAAGACTTTAAATATAATTGTCAGTGGTTTCAACAATCATACTTTGAAATTGTAATTCATTAAGTGTACAAGTATGAACATCCAGTAAGATGCCTTCAATATATTCGAGATCAAAAGTTTAAGTTGAGGGAATAAAAAACCTTCATTTAGCAATATTCTCATCTTTTAATAGATCATTACATTGATTTCGACTGATCCATTTTTTTTTAGTTTAAGTAGATAACTATTTACCGATGCTAACATTAACACTTCAAAACTCTTCATCATAAATTTAGATTAATTTACCAATTATTTTTTCATGTACCAAAATGCATGGGCTGACATCTTGCTTTTGTCTACAACTCTACATAGGTGATTGTCAGCTCATCCTTGTTTGCTCACATCTATCTGTTCGTGTCCCCTATAAAATGAAACATAAGTTACACTTAGACAAGGAAGAAGCATTGGGGTTCGGGATCAATGTTGGGAGAGACATTATAAATTAATAAATTTTTTGGAGCTTAAATTAGAGGTGGCTACGCATAGTAAGAGGAAAAATTAATCAAATTGATGAAATCCCTAGCATATTCAATGTTACACTTAGAGCTATCCAAGTGACTATTAGTCTGGTTCGCTAACCCAGTGGTATATAACTTTTGTTTGCTATATTATGGATGAAATTAACTTTTGCAATTTGTTATGTTTAATATATTATCCTTATATTGTTTTGCTTTTTGCACTACTTTTGCATTGACCTTTTTTGAACCAAGACCTTAGTTTCTGTCTTTTCGAAATGGACCCTCCTAAGTTTTGGTTGCATAACTTAAGTGACGAAAGTTATTCCGTTTTGTTTAACTTACAACTGCTCCTATTTCATATTAAAGCATATTTGCATTATTATAAATGTTTACACTAACCAAGTCGCCTGTAAGGTTGGGCATTGACGTGACTAAATCTTAATAGAATGAGTATATGCCACTATGAAATTCAGTCATTGACGTGGATGATTAGAATGAATACCATGTATAATTGTATAAGAATGTGACTGCCATGCATTTCATATTGCTATTAAAATCTTTTGATGCTAGTATTTTTATTATAAGAGAACTTGAAGGATAAGGAAAAACTATATCGTCAAGAAGGCAATTGATGCTTTGACAATTGAGGAGGACATTTCATCGTTGTTCATTGATAGCATCAACTGTGTGTAATCTGACAGTCTTTGTCATTTCTATTTATTTTGAGTTGTAAAAAGACAAATTGAGTTTTTATCTATATAATGTTTAATTAGACTTAGTACATATTATGCACATAATTAACTTGCATATTTTTTAATGGACATGTGATAAATTTTCTATGTTACTGATGATGCATATATAAAATACAATAGCTTAAATAAGTCACAAACGACCCATGCATGGCAAGGGTTGATGCCTAGTTATATTATACAGTGAGAAACCGCATATGGTGGCCCACACCATCAATTATGTAGTTGTATTATTTTCTTTAAAAAAATGTGTTTTATTTTCCATTATTTAAAGGGGCCTACCTGTTATATTTGTATTTATAACACGAGGCATAAATCCGTGCTATGCACGATGTCTTAGTAGGCTGCAATGAGTATTTCTAAGTTAAATTTTGAGAAAATAAGATGTAATAAATATGTACAATACATATCTTCATAGGCCTTCTCATACACAGAGATCAATATAAAATTTCAAAAATATTAAAAAAAATTACATCCAATCCCCTCTGTGGGCTCTTTTATATAGTATAGATGAGTCTCCTAATATAATATATAATTTAAGAAATTAAAGACAAAAGTTTGGTGTACACACACATGGATCAGTATGTAATTTCAAAAAATAATAGAGAAAATTGCGTCCAACCCCCTCCACATACTTTCTTATATAATATAGATGAGTCTCTTTATATATATATATATATATATATATATATATATATATATATATATATATATATATATATATATATATATATTAAAGACAAAAGTGTGGTGTACACATAGAGGGACCAATATGTTATTTCAAAAAAATGAGAAAATTGCAGTCAACCCCCTCCGTTGGCTTTTTATATAGTAGATGGGACCCCTAATGTAATATATAATTTAAAAATTTTAAGACAAAAGTGTGGTGTACACACAGGGACCAATATATAATTTCAAAAAATAATGGAGAAAATTGAATCAAACCCTCTCTGTGGGCTTTCTTATATAGTATAGACGAGCCTCCTAATATACTATATAACTTAAGAAATTAAAGACAGAAGTGTGGTGTACACACATGGACCAATATGAAATTTCAAAAACCAATGGAGGAAATAGCATCTAACCCCCTCCGGGGCTTTCTTATATAGTATAGATGAGTCTCTTACTACAATATCTAATTTAAAAAATTAAAGAGAGAAGTGTAACGTACACACATAGAAACGAGTATGTAGTTTCAAAAAAAATAATGGAGAAAATTGCATCTGACCCCCTTTGTGGACTTTTTTGTATAGTATAGATGAGTCTCCTAATTTAATATATAATTTTAAAAACTAAAGACAAAAGTGTGGTGTATACATACATGGATCAATATGCAATTTCAAAATATAATGGCAAAAATTGCATCGAGCCCCCTCTGTGGTCTTTTTTATATTGTACAGACGAATCTCCTAATATAATACATAATTTAAGAAATTAAAGACAAAAGTGTGGTGCTCACACCCAAGGACCACTATGCCATTTTAAAAAATAATGGAGAAAATTGCATCCAACCCGCTCCGCAGGCATTCTTATATAGTTTAGATGAGCGTCCTAATGTAATATATAATTTAAAAAATAAAATACAAAAGTATGTACACATACAAGGACCAATATGTAATTTCAAAAAATAATAGATAAAATTGCATCCAACCCCCTCTAGGGCTTTCTTATATGGTATAGATAAGCTACAATATATAATTTAACAAATTAAAGACAAAAGTGTGGTGTACACATGGGGATCAGTATGTAATTTTAAAAAATAATGGAAAAAATTGCATTCAACCCCCTCTGGGGCTTTCTTATATAGTATATATGAGCCTCCTGCTACAATATATAATTTAAAAAATTAAAGACAAAAGTGTGTTTTACACACACATGGACCAGTATGTAATGTCAAAAAATCTAAAAAAAAATTACATCCAACCCCTTCCGGGGCTTTCTTATAAAGTATAGATGCCTACTAAAATATATAATTTAAAAGATTAAAGATAAAAGTATGATGGTGACACACATGGACCAATATGCAATTTCTAAAATAATGGAGAAAATTGCATCCAACCCCAATGTGGGCTTTCTTATATAGTATAGATGAGCATACTAAAAAAAATTCTCATATAACAATGCTTATGTGAAATATATAATTTAAAAAATTAAAGATGTTGACAAACATGGGTCAATATACAATTTTAAAAAATAATGGAGAAAATTGCATCCAACCCCCATTGTAAGCTTTCTTATATAGTATAGATGAACCTCCCACTACAATATATAATTTAAAAAATTAAAGACAAAAGTGTGATGTACACTCACAGTGACCAATATGTAATTTTAAAAAATAATGGAGAAAATTTCATACAACCCCATCTGTAGACTTTGTTATATAGTATAGATGAGTCTTCTAATATAACATATAGTTAAAAAAGTAAAGACAAAAGTGTGGTGTACATACACATGGACCAGTATATAATTTTAAAAAATAATGGAAAAATTGCATTCAACCCATTCCACAAAGTTTCATATATAGTTATATGAGTCTCCTAATATAATATATATTTTAAAAATTAAATGCAAAAGTGTGGTGTACACCCATGGACCAGTATGTTATTTTAAAAAATAATAGAGAAAAATTGCAACCAACCCCTCCACAAGCTTTCATATATAATATAGATGAGTCTCTTAATACAATATATAATTTTAAATATTAAAGACAAACGTGTGGTGTACACACATAGCGACCGACGTGTAATTTCAAAAAATAATGGAGGAAATTGCATCCACATATTAGTATATATGAGTCTCCTAACATAATATATAATTTAAAAAATTAAAGACAAAAGTGTGGTGTAAACACAAAGGGACCGGTATATAATTTTAAAATAATAATGGAGAAAATTACATCCAACCCCCTCTGTGGGGCTTTCTTAGGTGCAAAGGACGTGTTTGTAATTTGTAAAAATGTTGAGAAAATTGCATGACTAATCCAAAATGACTTGTTTTATATAGTATATATGAGCCTCCTACTACAATATATAATTTAAAAAATTAAAAACAAAATTGTGATGTTGACACAATGACCAATATTAATTTCAAAAAATAATAGAGAAAATTGCATCCGACTCCAAGTATGTGCTTTCTTATATAGTGTAAATGAGCCTCCTACTACAATTTAGAATTTAAAAATTAAAGACAAAAGTGTGATGTTGACACACATGGACCAGTATGTAATTTTAAAAAATAATGAAAAAATTTGCATCCAACAACCACTATGAGCTTTCTTATATAAGTATAGATGAGACTCCTACTACAATATAGAATTCAAAAAAATAAAGACAAAAGTGTGATGTACACACACAAGGACCAATATGTATTTTCAAAGAATAATGGGGAAAATTCCATCCTACCCCTCTACAAACTTTGTTGTATAGTATAGATGAGTCTCATTATATAATATATAATTAAAAAATTAAAGACAAAAGTGTGGCGTACACATAAGGACCAGTATGTAATTTTTAAAAATAATGGAGAAAATTGCATCCAACCCTTCCACAGAGTTTCTTATATAGTATTGATTAGTCTCCTACTATAATATATAATTTAAAAATTAAAGACAAAAGTGTCGTGTACACACATGCACCAGTATGTAATTTCAAAAAATAATAGAAAAAAATTGCAACCAACCCCCTCCACATGCTTTTTTTATGTAGTATAGATGAGCCTCTCAATACAATATATAATTTAAAAAATTAAAGACAAAAGTGTGGTGTATAAACATTGGGACCATCATGTAATTTCAAAAAATAATGGAGGATATTGCATCCACATATTAGTATATATGACTCTTCTAATATAATATATAATTTAAAAATTAAAGAATGGTGTAAACACAAAGGGACCAGTATGTAATTTTAACAAAATAAATGTAGAAACTTGCATCAAAAATAATAGAGAAAAATTGCAACCAACCCCCTCCATAGGTTTTTTATATAATATAGATGAGCCTCTCAATACAATATATAATTTAAAAAATTAAAGACAAAAGTGTGGTGTATATACATAGGGACCAACGTGTACTTTGAAAAAATAATGGAGGAAATTGCATCCACATATTAGTATATACGACTCTCGTAATATAATATATAATTAAGAAAATTAAAGACAAAAATGTGATGTAAATACAAAATGACCAGTATGTAATTTTTAACAAAAATGTGGTTGATTGAGTTCAATATACATCCAACACAAACATTGGCTGTATAATGGCAAGTGGCCGGGTACATACCGGATATATTTTACTTTATGTACATGTGGTTATAATTTATTATTTTATTTGCATTTGTCTCATCTTTTGAAACAGCACTTTTAATCACGATGGCAACTTAGTGGTGTATTACCCAACGCGCATGACATAAGCTTGCTTTCCCCACTCACCATTGTCTGGGTCTCTTGTTCTCTTCGGCCGCGCACTATCTTCCTCACGTGATGCGTGGTCCACAGACTTAACATTTTCAACATACCTCGGTTGCATGTTACCTTCCTTGGGTGCAAAGAATCTTGGGAAAAAAAATTCAAATAGCACTTTTTCTAACTTATTTCCCGAACTAACACACTTTCAGCTAAAAACGCCACATTATTTGACATTTTTACCGAGACATAAAACACCATAATAGTTGGTGTTTTACTAAAAACGCCACATTAATCTGCGCTTTATTGGAAAACGCCACATTAGTTGGCGCTTTACTGACGAGAATCTATAAAATCACAAACGATGACATGCAACCATGATAATGATAATGGCGAGCTGCTTGCTTGCTCTTTCTATGGTCATATTCTACTTGCAGAAGCGGGAAGCGCCCATCAATTAATTCCTTCCATTGGGTTCTTCGTCTCTTCTGTGTTTTCAGTTGCAGACCTCGCGTGCGAAACCGACACGGGAGTTGGCGACGTCGAAGAGCACGCGGTGGTTCTGCTGGTGCAGGTTGGCGATCACATTGAGTATCGAACGCGCCCAGTGAAGTGTACCCCGACGCACCCACGTGCTTACGGAACTCATCCCTCATCGCAGCGTACAGAGGGGCAACAAACCTCGTGATCACCGTCCCGGAGTCCACGATAGTCCCAGCGCCGGACGTCGCGTTAAAGGCGTAAATCGACGGGTCGAAGGCCAGAGGCGTCCTGCCAATGGTAATGCCCGTGAGGTTCACGTAGTACAGCGACGGTGGTGCGCATCCGGACGGGCTGTCCTAAGCCTGCGTTTGGCACGGGACCGAAACCCGGTTTCGTGCTGTCTTTTAGTGCCAACCCTGCCAAACATCTGCCGGTTCACGGCTGGTTTGCGTTTGGTTCAAAATCCCAAAATTCGTCCGTTATGGGATAACGGAACCCCCAAATCGGGGTTGTCCCAGTCCCACGAGGGGCGGGATTCCGGTTCACAACCCGGTTTACGCGATCCTCTCCTCCCCTCGCGCGACACTCATCCCGACATTCGTCTCGTTTCCCCTCTTCCGTCCCGATACCTCCTCTCCCGAGACCTCGACACGATTTTTCTGTCCTCGCCATTACTATTCGGCAGTAATGGCAGGTGAGTGGCGTGCCCTAAGCCCTGGCCAGTGGAGTAGGCGGCGTAGCAGGTCAATCAAGCGGCAAAGCTGTGGTGGCTCGTCTGCAAGCTCATCTGCAAACGCCGAGCTACTTCCGAGTTGTCTACTCGCATCAAATCGCCGTGCAGTAAACCCTACGAAGGGCAACCAGTGTCCCGCCTGCTATATACTTCTGCATTTCATCATCGATCTGGTCGCATTTCACCTTCGGAGCCTCCATACACTCTTCTGTTCCGCCGCTGCCGCCGGTGCCGAGCCGCTGTTGTGGGAAGTCGTCGAGCTGCTTGCAAGGTAGGTATCTTCCGCCCCTTTTCATCGATCTCGTCAGTAACCTTCAGCCACGAGTGTAAAAAATTGTATGATCTTGCTATTATCCGCCGCCCCTTTCCAATGCTAGCTTCAGGCACGAGTGCTTGGTGGTTGATAGGAAACAAGTTATTGATCGCAGTAATCATGTGATGCCCATTTTCTCAATGTTATAATCATCACTTCAACGTGTTTATTCGTAGATCTTATTGCTGGATGGAATGCCCAGTACTTGCTCGATAGAATGAAATGTATTAGCCACAACCTTGTTGCTCTTTTGAAATGTGTTTTGTACTATGGGCATTATCTATAGATTGTATTAAGTTCTGTCTTCTAACGATGATTGTGTAACAATATGTTAGCCACATCCTTGTTGCTCTCGAAATGTGTAACCAAACACAGGCTAAATTTTTCTCGAAGCTTCTCTGTATATTAGCCACATCCTTGTTGCTCTTTTGAAATGTGTTAGTTGCTGATGATTGTGTAACACTGATTTTAGTAACGATGTTAGTTGCTGATGATTGTGTAAAAAATTTTGGATTGACCTACATTTATGTATCTGAAATATAACATATATATGAAAGGGGAAATGATATAAAGATCATAAGATGTGCATTTGATATAGGTAAAAATAACATATACATGAAGGGGGATGTTATAAAATTCATAACACATGTATAGACATAAGTAAATTGTACAAAACTTTAATTTTTCTCGAAGCTTCTCTGTATATTACCTTCTATATTTCAGGACCCATGCTCCTGATTAGCTAATTTGTGATATTTTTTCACTGTATGAGCAGAACAACTCAATGTTGTACTGGAATCCCTGTATATATCAGGCTTATATATATTGTCGGTTGTATTACTTATGAATATGTAAGTAAAAGGTTATTAGATTATGACTGAAATAAAAAACTGTTGATCAAAATGTGACCCTTACTCGATGATTGAGCTTCTTCTAATTTGGATAGGTAGTATGGGCAAGATTGGACTAAAATTTCTAAATCAACCAGAGATTTTAATGAGTGTCTGCATTGTTAGTAAACATGCTTTTAACATACTGCAAATTGTGGTTGTTGTGCTAGGGTTGTGATACATCAGACATATACCAATATTTTTACAATGTTACTATTTTACACACAAATTCTGCTGATTACATTGAATTCTACAATATTATTAGATATCCGTTCATGTGTCTAAATGAGAAGCCCCTGAAACTTTCTCAATCTGTATTATGACCTGTTGAACCACCAAACAACTACTCAAAATAAAATACAACAAAATCAAACTACTGAACTCATTTTTTCCCTTTTCAGAATTGTTACACACAAAAGTTTAGCTTTACAATGATGATCTTCTACCCATGAGGGAAATGACTAGCTTTCAACATTTTTAGAAATACTACATGATATTTTTGCTCCTGGAGTTATTTGAAAAGTTAATTATTTATTGGTATTGAAGTACTATGTATGTATCTTATTATTTATTGTTAAAGTACTACATGTTGTTTATATTACTCCACTGTCGTCTTGTCAAAGTGGTCAACTAAATGGGCTGACAAATGTGGTTGTATCCCTCTTTCTCCCACTTGAAACTAGTCTATATCCATCATGTTTATATTTTTCCCTTCTTGCTTATTTTAGGAAGCTTCAAGCAGCCATATTAGCTGCAACAACTCTGTATATAAGCTGAATATAACGCTAAACTAATGGGCAAGCTTGGACTAAAAATTCTAAATCAACCAGAGATTTTAATCAGTGTCTGCATTGTTAGTAAACATGCTTGTAACATGCTGCAAATTGTGGTTGTTGTGCTAGGGTTGTGATACATCAGACATATACCAATATTTTTACAATGTTACTATTGTACACACAAATTCTGCTGATTATATTGCAAATAATACCACTATTTCGGCTAATCTGTGTTCCCTCTGAATTTCTTGTATGTACCGTTCCTGACCCTGTCGCTGGCCGTGCAACTCTTTTCAACCTTCATTTGGGCTTACCAGGTATATCTCATGAGCAATACAAACACGTTTAATGTGAATGCCATGTTGAATGCTTGCTATTTATGTAGTTTTGCTGTAATGAACATATTTGATGATGTGTTTGCTACAACCATTTGCTATTAAATTTGTTGTACACATTTGCTATCAAATTTGTTGGATCTTATGACTGGTCCGGCTAATGGATCTTGTCTTGGAACATTCCCTTTTCTATTTCTATATCGGTCCGGCTAATGGATGTTGTTCTGGTTTGCAACCATGGATTGGGATAAAGTAATTGTCTATTCTATCACCTAATATGCTTCATATTCTTCAGGTTTGTAGAAACACAATAAACTTAAACATCATTATGTTAGGAAGCTAAATGGTCAACTAAATGGGCTGACAAATGTGGTTGTATCCCTCTTTCTCGCACTTGAAACTAGTCTATATCCATGATGTTTATATTTTTCCCTTCTTGCTTATTTTAGGAAGCTTCAACTAGGCATATTAGCTGCAACAGCTCTGTATATAAGCTGAATATAACCCTAAACTAATGAAAATTTTCTACTGAAATCCAAAATTATCTACTGCTGCTATTTAAGCACTGCTATACTTAAGTCCAAAACTGCTGTGTAGTGGATTACAGAATTTATATAAATCTGTTGCTTTTGTCTTCTGCCTTCTATACAACCATTGCATATTCATCCGTCTACCACCTATACAGTAAACAAATGGTTGGGAGGTTAAAAGTTCCATTTTTTTAAAGTAAAGAATAAGGTTTTGATAGAAAAATACAAACTCATTAATATATCTACAGTTGAATTTGTTTTCTTAATTCTATCTTACTAGTTTTCTTGTTTCATTAATAAAATGAATTCAGAATTCCTCTGAATGAAGAAAACAATACAAATGATCAAGATTAAACATTGACAAGAAGTCTTTGGATTAAGAACAGATTTGACTCAATGAAAAGCTCGGTTAATTGCTATTAAAAGATCATACAACTGCAGTACGGATGCTGTTGAATTGTTGAGAAATGATTTATAATCTTGTGGTACTCCATATCCTAGTTTAGATTATAATGATAACACACAATAACCATGTGATGATTATAAATATTCAGTAGAAGATGGTAGCACACAGTCAAGTTCTATGGTATTGTTTACTGATTAACACATTTTCTATTTGGTTTATTGATTATGCTCCCTATTGCTTGTTTTTATTGAATTTTTATGTTCAGTGATGTATAGGAGAAATATGAATTCATATATAGAGAAGAGTGTAAACTTGAATAAATTGAAAAGGTTGTTGACATGGACTTAAAATTGAAGGACAATCTGTTAAATATTTCAAAACGTTGTTGACATGGACCTAAAATTGAGACAATGTATTACAATTTCAAAAACAGCCTCCAAAACTGCTGCTGTATAGTGGATTACAGAATTTATACAAATCCGTTTTGTATATTAGTGGAACCTCAAATACTAATTATTTCCACATTTACATCTATACATACAAGTATAACTTTCAAAATTATGTATGTAACTTTCGGAGCATGATATGGATCTCAGAGGTAGGATGAGAACCCAATATGATTTCGGAAGGTGTGTTGATGGAGTGTATACGAAAGAGGCTTGGATGGAGGCAAAATCATAGAATGATAATAAACCTAATACATATGAGTAGTGAACTTAGGTGAAAATAAGAGTTATTATTGTTCTTCTTGTTATTTTTGTTCTTCTTATCTTAATGTTATTTTTGTTCTTCTTATCTTCTTGTTATTTTTCTTCTTGTGTTCTTCTTCTTATCTTCTTGTTGTTCTTGTTCTTCTTATTTATTACAGGTAACATGGGATCTCGTTTCCCTGTAAAGGAGTATGATCTCTCTAACAGGGAGTTTATGAGACGCGTCTCCCTTCCCCTAACATGGAGGTGCGAGCCATTTAAGATAACTCCTGGCTATGCTATGGTGGAGGTAGGCAGAATCAAATTTGATGTACAGATCAGGTGGTCTACACGTGAAGAAAGAATATGGAATAAGAAAGCTAAATATTTAATCATGGATGAAGGTTGGGCTGAAATGTTGGACAACCTAAAAGCCAAACCAGCATGGACTGTGACCCTACAACCAAAACCCAAGGACGACACTCACCCTACAAGCTTTTTTTTGTGGATTGATTTTGATGGGGACAACTCTGAATTGCTCAAGTATATTTTCCCGAGACCAGAGGGTTATATATCATCTACTTCTGACTCGGATGATGACCTAATTGTCAGGGACTGCCACCAACCACCAATCATAATCTCCTCTAGTGATGATGAAACTGATGTTGAAGCTGTTGCATCAACAAACAATTATTAGTTTTGTGTTTTCTGTATTATCTTTATTTTGTTTATATAGCATTACAGGCTTGTTATGCGTACTAGGTTGAAGTGACATCACAAATACTCATTATGCGTACTTGTTCATACATCGATGCAAAAACGTTTCATTAATTTTTAATCACTCCGTAAAATTATAATTATCATATCTTATTTGCACTGTTATAAATATAAAAGATAACACTCACACAACACAAATAAAATATATTTGTAATATATCTAAACTTACGTTGAAATGACATCACAAATACACATTCTGCGTACTTGTTCAAACAGTGATGCAAGAACATGACAGAATAAGCAGATACTGATTACGCTGCCAAACAGAATCAGACTTCCAGCCAAACAGATTCAGACTGCAGTCAGACTGTAATCAGACCAGCTGACCAGAATCTGACTGCGTTGCCAAACAAAGTCAGACTGCATCCTGACTGCCCCAGCACCGGAATCCAGACTAACCCTGACTAACCCAGTCCAGATTCCAGAATCCCAGTCCTGTGCCAAACGCAGGCTAAAGGTCCGAGCTTCAGCGACCCCGAGAAGTAGTACGACTTGAAGCTCGGTAGGCAGTACGAGGACATGCCTCCGTAAAGCGACCCAGTCTGCGACATCAGCTAAGACCCAGCAGCCCTTGCTTGGGCAGCGAGGTGGTGGTTCCCGTCACGGAGTTGACGCAACAGCTGGTGGCGTTTTCCAATAAAGCGCCAACTAATGTGGCGTTTTTATGTAAAGCGTCAGCTATTATGGCGTTTTATGTCCCGGTATCAAAAAAATGTCAAACAATGTGGCGTTTTTCAGTAAAGCGCCAATTATTATGGCGTTTTATGTCCCGGTATCAGAAAAACGCCAGCGTTTTTGGCTGAAAGTGTGCTAGTTCAGGAAATAAATTGGAAAGAGCATTATTTGGGTAAATATTTTTATAAAAGTGTACTATTTCAGTTTTTTTCCTGAGAATCTTTGTGGGTGAAGACAACGGGTAAGACTACTAAGTGCATGTGAGGTGGAACTGACCACATGGGCCAAGGGAAAGAAAATGGTGTCCCCACTGCTTTTCCGGTTTAGTGACCCCACGTCTCATTGACATGCACCGCCTCAAAAGTACCGCCACAGCTCCGTGATTCCCATCTATCTACATTGACATGCCCCTGTGCAGCCGTGCTTCTCTCCAGCAACGTCCTTGCACGTGCTAAGCACGTGCATAAATTATGATGGTCGGCATACAACACCTTACAAAAAATATGTAAAATCCAGAGTACTTTGTGTTGACCTAGGTGTCGCACATTGCCCATATTTTGATAATGACTTAACCATTCCATTCATATGTATCTAACAAATCTATTTGAGATTGTTTCAGACATTAGGTACAAGAAAAGAATCACTTTCAACTCCAAAGCTACTCATCCAGCACATGCAAAACATGTGACTTTTGATCGTTTTGTAATATAGCCCTTAGAGGCTTAGAACAATTGATGTAATCACTTATACTCATGTTTTGTATTGTATCTAAGATGGATAAAATGATTGGGACTCAAAATCCATCGTTTGTACAGTTTATGAAAATTCCAAAATACCCTTAACAGGGATTTTGTCGGCCGAATTCCAAACTCGGCCGATCCATATATTCTGGAATTTTCTGGGCTGTCGGCCGAGTTTCCAACTCAGCCGACCCCTGTTCGGTCGAGTTTCAATGGTAGGAAACTCGGCCGATCCACTGATCAGTCAAGTCTGAAGGTCGACCGATCGGTCGAGTTTCCCCATGGAAACTCGGCCGACAGTCTATCTCTCAGACTTGTCGCCTAGTGTGTCGGCCGAATTGCCTTTAATGAAACTCGGCCGATCGGACTGTACTGGAATGCAGAAAAAGCAATTCCAACAGTTGGAGGAGTAGGTGGGACTCAAAATAGATCCGTTGCAAGTTGTAAAACGGCTAGTTTGTGCCACTTAACTCTCCCAACCTCAAAGGGACACCCTCAACTATAAATAGGACCTCTTGGACTTCATTCCAAGGTTGCTCATTCACATATGCTTGGTCCTAGCCTTAGTTGAGTGGTTTCTAATCCTTTGAGCCCCTTTCTCTCTCTACCTTCAAAGCAAATTCGTGAGTATGAGTGAGTTAGGATCCCATGTATGAGAGCTATCATTTGTAATCTTGTAAAGCTCTCCTTTCCACTTCTCCCATCTCCATTCTCTATGAAGATTGATTGAAGTTTCTTCTCCGAGTGAAAGAGAAGAAGGTTGCTGTTCTTCCCTAAGTGAAGGAGAAGAAGGCTAGTTGCTCCAGGTCTCCAAGTGAAGGAGGAAGGTGCTAAAGCTCTCCAAGTGAAGGAGAGGTGCAAGGCAAAGCTCAAGCAAGATAGGTAAATCCTACAAGGCCGAAGACTAGAGCAAGAGTGGGTAATTCCTTTGAAGAAGGTGGAAGACTACTTGCTTGGTGGGTAAGTCCTTGGTGAGGTAGAAGATCTTGGCTTGATATATAAGTCCTTGGATGGTTGGTAGTTGTAGCTTGTAATCTTATTGTGTGATATATATAAGAGAACCAAGTTACAAATCCTAGAGCCTAACCAACTCTAGGTAGTGGACTGACATTGCTCCTAAGTTTAGGACATGGAACCACTCTAAACCACCTGTCCAAGTGCATGCTTTCCTTGTCTCTTATCCTTGCTTTGTATGCTAGTTTAGGACATCAAATTGCTGTTTTGAATTAAGTTCTGCACTTAATATAATTTGGTGGTCTAATCACTTTTGTGAAGTTTGTGAAGCTCTATTCAACCCCCCCCCTTCTAGAGCCCATTGATCCAACAAGTGGTATCAGAGCAAGTCTTCTCCAAGCTACTTCAACAAGTAGGAGAAGATGGGCGATTCAGCTCTTGGGTCACTCAATCTTGAAGGAAGCTTCTCCATGAGACCCCCGGTCTTCGACGGCACAAACTTCCTATATTGGAAGAGAAGGATGCAATTCTACATCCAAGGCGTGAGCTACGAGATGTGGAAGATAGTCCATCTCAAGTATGAAGAGCCGAAGGGGAACATCACCACGTGGACGGAAGATTAGATGAAGCGTGCTCAACTCAATGCTAAAGCTGTGAGCATCATCTACGCCGCCCTTTCACCATCGAAGTTCAACCGCATCTCTTCTTGGGACACGGCGCATGAGATTTGGCATAAGTTGTGTGTCACCTATGAAGGGACGGAGCAAGTCAAGGAGGCCAAGGTCTATATGCTCGGCGGCCTACTTGAGAACTTCAAGATGGGGAAGAATGAAAGAGTTGCGGACATGTACACAAGGTTGAATGTCATCTTGAACAGTCTTGCAGCCCTTGGGAGTGTCATGGATAGAGGTACCATCAATGCAAAGATCTTGAGATCTCTTCCAAAGAGATGGGAGCCAAAGGTCACTTCAATTGAAGAAGTCTACAAGCTGAGCGAGTTGTCAACCGAGGAGCTGGTTGGTAATCTCCAAGCACATGAACCAAGGCTCGACAAGCAAGAGGAAGAGGAGAAAAGAGAAGAGAAGGAGTCCAAGAAGATGAAGGACACAGCCTTCAAAGCTCAAGTTGAAGAAATGATGCGGCAACAACAACTTGCCATGAAGTCTCCCTGCCCTTCCTCAAGCGAAGATGAAGGTGCAAATGATCATGAAGCCAACTATTCAAAAGGAAGACACTTCAAGGGCAAGCCATCATCCTCCACTCCTAGATGCTACGAGTGTGGTCAAAAGGGTCACTACAAGAATGACTGCCCAAAAGCCAAGAAGGGCTATCATAAGAGCAGCCACAAGAAGGATGACAAATACAAAAGAGAAGCCAAGTACAAGAAGAAGAACAAGAAGGAGAGAAGACCCAAAGATGCAGCTCATGCGGCATGGAAGGAGTCCTCTACTTCAAGTTCCTCCAGCTCCGAGGATGGTGAATGTCACCTTGCACTCATGGCTTCTACTAGTGAAGAAGTAATTGAGGTAAGTGAGGTAAGCAAGGTAAGTGATGAAAGTTTACTTGATTTATCTAAGGAAACCCTCATTGAAATGCTTAATGATTGTCAATCATCTTTTGCTAAATGTAAAGCTAAAAGAAAAAGATTAGGAAAGATAGTTGATGATCTCTATGCCAAGATTGACATTCTAGATCAAAATGAGAAATTACATCTTGATAGCATAGATTCTTTACAAGGGCAATTTCTAGACCTTGAACTTCAATATAATGGAGTAGAGGTTGAGAATGGTACTTATCTTAAAACTATTGAAAATCTTAAGATAGAGAACCAAAATTGCCTAGATGAGCTAGATGTTCTAAAAACTGAAAATGTTGAACTTAAGCTTATTGATGATGCTAGGAGAGATGAAGTGTATGCTTATCAAAGAGAAATTGTTGTCCTTAAATCTGAAAATGCTAAACTTCTTGCACAAACAAATGATTTATCTTCTAGACCTATCTTGCCTAGAAATGAAGTTGCAAACTTAACTCTTGAAAAAGACTCTCTTCTTACTAAAGCCCTCTGTCTTGAGGCCGACCTTTTGCATGCTAGAGAAGATCTTGCTAGTTTTTCTACTACCATTACAAATATTAGTGATGATAATGCTAAATTAAGATCTACTTTGCAAAGGTTTCTTTCGGGTAAGAAGTCTCTAAATGATGTTCTAGAGCACTCTACCAAACAAGTTGGTACTAGTGGTCTAGGATACAATGCGACTACTCCAAAAGGTAAGAAGAAGAAGAAGGGTAAGAAAAAGAGTGTGGAAACTCCAATTTTCAATGGAGAGTCTTCCGGCTCTAAAAACCCCATGGTATGTATGCATTGCAAATGTGATGATCATTATTCTACCTATTGTCCTTACAAGCCTAAGGGGACCAACCCAAATATGAAATGGGTCCCCAAGCTAACCCCGGACCCCAAAGTTTGAGTTGGGTTCCGACATCCTCTTTTCTTGCAGGTCACAAAGAAATGGATTGTTGATAGTGGCTGCTCTAAGCACATGACTGGAGAAATCAGCCATTTCAACAAAATTGTGAAAAAGAAAGGAGGATCGGTAACCTTTGGGGACAACAAAAAGGGTAAGGTTATAGGTGAGGGTGATGTAGGTAATGATTTGTGCATTAAAAATGTTTTGCTTGTTGATGGCCTACATCACAACTTAATTAGTGTTAGCCAATTATGTGATAATGGTTATCTTGTGCTCTTTACTTCCTTAGAATGCTTGCTTCTAGATTCCCTGACCTATAATGTCATATATAAGGGAACTAGAAATGGTAATCTATATGTGATTGTTCTTGATGCTTTAAAGCCCATACTAAATAGATGCTTAGTCGTGGATAAAAACGATCTTTCGCTTTGGCATCGACGTTTGGGTCATGTGAACTTGCATCAAATGAAGAAACTGAACAAAAAGGACTTGGTTCGAGGACTTCCCAAATTGGATTTTGAAAAGGATGAGGAATGTCAACCTTGTACTCAAGGGAAACAAACCAAATCCTCCTTCAAATCCAAAGGAGTCATGAGTACCAAGAGAGTTCTAGAGCTTCTTCATATTGATCTCTTCGGACCTATGAGAACACAAACGCTTCGCGGCTCCAAGTATTGTCTTGTTATTGTCGATGATTTTTCTAGATTTACTTGGACTTTCTTTCTCGTTTCTAAAAGTGATACACTCGATGTTTTCTCGAGCTTTTGTAAACGAGTTGAAAACGAAGCTTCTTGTCATGTTGTCTCCATCCGTAGTGATCATGGGGGAGAGTTTGAAAATGATCTTTTTGAATGTTTTTGTGAAAAATCGGGTTATTCGCACAATTTCTCTTCTCCTCGCACACCCCAACAAAATGGAGTTGTTGAGAGGAAGAATAGATCGCTGCAAGAGATGGCTAGAACCATGCTTCTTGAGTATGACACTTCTAAGAAGTTTTGGGCTGAAGCCGTTAGCACCTCATGTTTTGTGCAAAACCGAGTTTTCACTCATCCGACTTTTAAGAAAACCCCCTATGAACTATGGCGTGGTAGGAAGCCGTCAATTGATTTCTTTCATGTGTTTGGATGTCCGTGTTTTGTTTTGAACACCAAGGACTCTCTCGACAAGTTTGATCCAAAATCCTACAAGGCTTTCTTCCTAGGCTATAGCACTACTAGCAGGGCTTTTAGGGTGTTTAACATTGAACTATCTAAAATAGAAGAATCTATAAATGTTAAATTTATTGAAACTAACCCTGGTATTGGCAAGCATTTGGGTGATGATGATGTTGCAGATGAAATCATTCCTATCTTAAAAGAGCTCAACATCAAAGACAAAGGCAAGCAGGTTGAAGAAGAAGAAAAAGAAGAAGAAAGGAAGGATCCCACTCCCCGCTTTGCAAAGAATCACCCCAAGGAGTTGATCATTGGCAACCCGTTTGAAAGAATGAGGACACGAGCTGCACACAACAAAGAACAAGCAGACAGTGCCTTCATCTCTCAACTGGAGCCAAAGAACATCAAAGAGGCCCTTGGCGATGATGAGTGGATCCTTGCCATGCAAGAAGAGCTTGAGCAGTTCGAGAAGAACCGTGTGTGGACCTTAGTGCCAAGACCAAATGATAGAAAGATCATTGGTACCAAATGGGTCTACCGCAACAAGCTTGATGAGCAAGGAAAAGTGGTAAGGAACAAAGCAAGGTTAGTAGCACAAGGTTACAATCAACAAGAAGGTATTGATTTTGATGAAACCTATGCTCCTGTTGTTAGATTAGAATCTATTCGTATGCTACTTGCCTTTGCTAGTTATAAAAATTTCTTGCTTTATCAAATGGATGTTAAAAGTGCGTTTTTAAATGGTACAATCGAGGAGGAAGTATATGTTGCTCAACCTCCAGGCTTTGAAAATGATAAGTTACCCAATCATGTATATTTCTTGCAAAAAGCTCTCTACGGACTCAAACAAGCACCTCGAGCTTGGTATGAGAAACTAAAGAACTTTTTGTTAGATAACGGGTATATCATGGGCAAAGTTGATTGTACTTTGTTTCTAAAACACACTTCTACCCATTTTCTCATAATTCAAATATATGTTGATGATATTATATTTGGCGGAACTGACCTTGATCTTTGCAAAGAGTTTGGTTCTCTTATGCAGAGTGAATTCGAGATGAGTATGATGGGTGAGCTGACCTTCTTCCTCGGCTTCCAAATCAAACAAACCAAGGAGGGTAACTTCATAAACCAAGGCAAATACACACTTGAACTTCTTAAACGCTTTGGGATGGAGAACATGAAGCCAATGGATACACCCATGTCAAACACTGCAAAACTTGACAAGGATGAAGAAGGTGAGAAGGTAGATGAGAAGCTCTATAGAGGTATGATCGGAAGTTTACTTTACTTAACTGCCTCTAGACCTGATATAATGTTTAGTGTTGGCTTGTGTGCTCGCTTTCAATCAAGCCCTAGGAAATCACATCTTGTTGCTGTCAAGAGGATTTTGAGGTACTTAGCCAAAACTCCAAATTTTGGACTATGGTACCCTAAGTCAAGGGACTTTACTCTTGTAGCATATAGTGATGCTGACTACGCAGGTTGCTTGATTGATAGAAAGTGCACAAGTGGCACTTGCTTCCTCTTGGGACCATGCTTGGTGTCTTGGTTCTCCAAGAAACAGAGCACAGTGGCATTATCAACTACCGAAGCTGAATACATTGCAGCTGGAAGTTGTTGTGCCCAGGTCCTATGGATGAAGCAAATGCTCCAAGACTTTAACATTCATTTTGATGCTTCTCCTATTTTCTGTGATAACACTAGTGCAATAAATCTTTCTTATAATCCAATATTGCATAGTAGAGCTAAACACATAGAAGTTCGCCATCATTTTCTCCGTGATCACATTGTCAAAAAGGATATTTATATCACACATGTGGATACGGAAAATCAGTTGGCCGACATTTTCACTAAACCGCTTGCTAGAGAACAATTTAATTTTATTAGATCAAAATTGCTCATAATCTCTCTTGATGATGTTGACTTGCTCTCTAATTAGTTGGTTACATCTTATGTGTGTTGCTCTTGCTTATAAATGCTTTGGTTGCTCAAAATGCTTGTTTTTGATAAAATTTCTCTTGTTTCTATCTCTTCTTCGGGTTTTTCTCACAAATCGGGTTTTAATCGACAAATAGTACCCTATGATGATGGGAATGTGCCTAAATATGCTTAATATACAATCTAGTCCAACCAGAAAAATTGCTTTCGGTCATTTGAGGCTAGGGCTAGATTTTAGGTTTTTTCCTCATCAGGGTTTCTGTCGGCCGAGTTTCCAACTCGGCCGATCGGTCGGGTACAGGGCACCTGTGCGCTCTGTCGGCCGAGTTTCCTTTCCTGGAACTCGACCGATCGGCGGCAGGTTGGTTTAATATATATAGGAATCGGCCGACTTGCTCCCTCTCAACTAGAGCAAAGTCGACCGAACCCTAGACGCCCAGCCCGACCCTTCCTCCCCTGGTGCTTCTCTCTCTCTCTCCAGCCGTTTTCGCCCCCAAATCGACCCGTTCGTTTGTTCTTGCTGCTCTTCGTGTGCCGCCTGCTCTCTCTCTCCGCGTGGATCGGCTCCCTCTCCTCGTTCTCCTCTCCAATGAGGTCCCAACGCCGGAAACGTGCCGTTCCCTCCCCTGCTCCTGCGGTTCCTCTTGCGCCTAGGTATATGGTTTTTGATAATCTTTCTTTTGTTGACAATGCTGCTATTGCTCGCTACAAAGAGCTCCTTCCTCGCTCTCCCTTTCCTTTTCGAGCTCTTTATCAGCCCCATAGCTTTCACGCCGACCTTTTCGAAGCTTGTCAACTCTTTCGCACACATCATCTTGAAGCTCTTTGTATTGAGGATGCCCGTTTTCATAACCTAAAATACAGCTCCAAAGCCGTACGTCAATTCTACGCTAACTTGCGATGGAATTACGACTCTTTGGTTCCCCCTTCGGACACCTCAATCGTTTTGACGTCTATGATTGCCGGCCAACCTTTCCATATTACTAAACGCTCGTTCAATCTCTATCTCAATGGCAATGTTGGCACGGCTTCGTGGATTACCGATTACCCTGCTTATCTTGATCTCTTGTATCCCGAGGACGTCTATAGGACCATTGAGGTTGACTTGACTGATATTCATAAGTTTCTCAAGCAACCCGATTTTCCTTATAGAAAGAAGGGCACTCTGCCATCTTCTGCCCTGTCCTCTCCTCGCCGTGTTTTGGCGTTCGTTCTCAGTTGCAATGTCCATCCAAAGAAGAATCAAACGGACATCGCCGAGAATACTGCTATGATGATGTATCTTCTGTTGAACAACCAAGGAGTCAAATGGGCTCGTTACATCCTTCACCATATGACTTGTTTTGACTCGGGAAAGAACACCAAGGGCACGCATCTTCCATATCCTGCCCTAGTTTGTGGTCTTTTCCAGCATGCCACTGGAAAGTCTCTCTTTACCGATTTTCTCTACCGCCCTGATCGTAAAGGAGTTTATATCAGTGAGACCACTCTTCAAAAGAGTGTCCCTACCTCTGGTGCATCATCTTCTTCTGCTCCACCTCCACCTCCATCATCATCTGCTGCACCTCCTCCTCCACCCTCCACAGCTGCTCCACCTCCTCCTGAGCCATCTTTCTGACCTCCTCCGCAGCCGGCTTTTGCTGACTTCCATGTCTCCAATGAGGCCCTCATGGGGTACCTCATGCATCAGCAAGCCTACAACATGCAGGTCCAGCAACATCACCATCAGGATCTGTGCCACATCATGTCTTCCATGTCTTTGACTTGCCCTCAGCCCTACCCCACCTACAAGCCCTACCCCGGTGGTGACTACGCTTCTTTTGCGTATAGTCAGTTTTATCCTCCTCCACCCCCTTCTGCTTCCGCTGATCATTCTGCAGGTGGATACTCTCCTCCGGTTCTGGCGCTCCCAGGTGGCCGTTTGTCTGAGCTTCTGGCCCAGTACACTTCTTCTGCTCCCCCCATTGAGGTTGCCTATGAGTTACATGCTCTAGGCATGTCTTGGGCCGAGCAGAGTGCGAGGTGGCCCGGGCGTGCTTTTGGTCCTCCAGACGAGGATATGGCTGACCAGGAGGATGCTGAGACCGACGCTGATGAGGCTACTGCGACGGATGCTGAAGACGAGGATGCGGATGACGATGCCGATGCTGAAGACGAGGCTACACCAGCTGCTGCTCCTCCTTCCGATGATGGAGATGAGGACTACCAGCCCGACGAGGACATGGAGGCTGCCGTTGATGATGTTGACATAGTTTAGTGTAGCTTAGAGTTGATGTGTCTAGTTTAGTCTCGGATGACCATGATATATCTTTTTGGACTATGATTGTATTATTTACATTAGGCACATCATCTGAGTTGTACTATTGCTACTCCATTTGTCCGTGTAGTTTTTGTCTTATGTTTTCTTTTGGAAACACTTTGTATGGCTTATCTTATAGTGTGTTCCATATTTTGATGACTGACAGGTTTTTTGCTTTCGTGCTTTATCTTGGTATTTATCTGTCTCTCTGTGTTTTGGTTGATTGAGTGTTTGGAGAAGACCTTGCTTTTATGCTCTTCTAACCCATTGCCTTTTTGAGATGACAAAGGGGTAGAAAGACCTCAATCATATTGTTTTTATTGCTTGTATGGTTCTTTTCTTGTCTATAAACTGAAATGCATCTAGACTTGCTTAGAATCATATAATATACATATGTGTTGTGGTTGCTTGTTTTTTAACTAACCATGCAGGAATGAGTAAGCATGAATTGAGGGGGAGCACTACAAATTGATCATATTTGCATCCCCTTGCAATTCCCTAAGAAAAGGTATAACTTTCACATTCTTTTCAATATGTTGAGGAATGGTTTGTCATTGTCAAAAAGGGGGAGAATGTTGACCTAGGTGTCACACATTGCCCATATTTTGATAATGACTTAACCATTCCATTCATATGTATCTAACAAATCTATTTGAGATTGTTTCAGACATTAGGTACAAGAAAAGAATCACTTTCAACTCCAAAGCTACTCATCCAGCACATGCAAAACATGTGACTTTTGATCGTTTTGTAATATAGCCCTTAGAGGCTTAGAACAATTGATGTAATCACTTATACTCATGTTTTGTATTGTATCTAAGATGGATAAAATGATTGGGACTCAAAAATCCATCGTTTGTACAGTTTATGAAAATTCCAAAATACCCTTAACAGGGATTTTGTCGGCCGAATTCCAAACTCGGCCGATCCATATATTCTGGAATTTTCTGGGCTGTCGGCCGAGTTTCCAACTCAGCCGACCCCTGTTCGGTCGAGTTTCAATGGTAGGAAACTCGGCCGATCCACTGATCAGTCAAGTCTGAAGGTCGACCGATCGGTCGAGTTTCCCCATGGAAACTCGGCCGACAGTCTATCTCTCAGACTTGTCGCCTAGTGTGTCGGCCGAATTGCCTTTAATGAAACTCGGCCGATCGGACTGTACTGGAATGCAGAAAAAGCAATTCCAACCGTTGGAGGAGTAGGTGGGACTCAAAATAGATCCGTTGCAAGTTGTAAAACGGCTAGTTTGTGCCACTTAACTCTCCCAACCTCAAAGGGACACCCTCAACTATAAATAGGACCTCTTGGACTTCATTCCAAGGTTGCTCATTCACATATGCTTGGTCCTAGCCTTAGTTGAGTGGTTTCTAATCCTTTGAGCCCCTTTCTCTCTCTACCTTCAAAGCAAATTCGTGAGTATGAGTGAGTTAGGATCCCATGTATGAGAGCTATCATTTGTAATCTTGTAAAGCTCTCCTTTCCACTTCTCCCATCTCCATTCTCTATGAAGATTGATTGAAGTTTCTTCTCCGAGTGAAAGAGAAGAAGGTTGTTGTTCTTCCCCAAGTGAAGGAGAAGAAGGCTAGTTGCTCCAGGTCTCCAAGTGAAGGAGGAAGGTGCTAAAGCTCTCCAAGTGAAGGAGAGGTGCAAGGCAAAGCTCAAGCAAGATAGGTAAATCCTGCAAGGCCGAAGACTAGAGCAAGAGTGGGTAATTCCTTTGAAGAAGGTGGAAGACTACTTGCTTGGTGGGTAAGTCCTTGGTGAGGTAGAAGATCTTGGCTTGATATATAAGTCCTTGGATGGTTGGTAGTTGTAGCTTGTAATCTTATTGTGTGATATATATAAGAGAACCAAGTTACAAATCCTAGAGCCTAACCAACTCTAGGTAGTGGACTGACATTGCTCCTAAGTTTAGGACATGGAACCACTCTAAACCACCTGTCCAAGTGCATGCTTTCCTTGTCTCTTATCCTTGCTTTGTATGCTAGTTTAGGACATCAAATTGCTGTTTTGAATTAAGTTCTGCACTTAATATAATTTGGTGGTCTAATCACTTTTGTGAAGTTTGTGAAGCTCTATTCAACCCCCCCCCCCCGTTTCTAGAGCCCATTGATCCAACACTTTGTAGGTATGATGGCTGATGTATTGGTCATATGTTCATAACACTTCATAAAGACACCTGAAAAACATAACACATCACAAAAAATATGTGAAACCTCGAGTACTATGTAGGTATGACAGCTACTACATTGTTCATATGTACATAATACCTCATAAAAGACACCTGACAAACATAACACCCCACAGAAAACATGTGAAATCTAGAGTACTGTGTAGGTATGATTACTATGTATAATTACTTTTACATCATCAAAATTATCCAAATCCCTTAAATTTTGAAAAAAAATTTGAGTATGGATTACTATATAGTAATCAATCTTCTTACTACACCCTCCTTTAATCTTGATGATTGATGCAGTCTGTTTTCTAACTCATGATCAGTGTCATAAAAGTATAATTGTAGATGTGATGGCTTTCTATATTCGGGTATTATTCTGTTTATGAAATGATATATTTGTCCTTGCACCTTGAAGGTGTATATCCCTTTGTTTCTCTTTGAAAGTGTTCTATCTTCATTCACACCTATAGATGTAAAAGCAAAGGTGCCGTTGTATGTTCTGATTCATTGTCTAAAGTGAATAGCCTCTTTGTCCAATGATGAATATAGATAGTATAATTCTGATGGGGTGATATTTGTTACTAAAGAAATTTCTCCATCATAGCAACAAAATATTTTCACTTCATATGGAAATCTTTTTACATGACAATGTACACAGTTTGTGCAGCTAGGAAGTATATATGGCTCTTTAGGTATTGATAAATCCATTATGAATCTTTTCATCATATGAGCACTCTTCTTTTTCATATGTGATGAACATGAGGGAACATAAGTTGTTTCCTTAACACTCGATGTATACCCAACTTCCCATGTAGTAACAGTTTCTGGTTGCATGACATGATCACAAATAGAATCATTAATATTTCTTCTTTCCAGATTTTTGTCTTCCAAAGTTTCATTGATTTTCTCGAATTTTCTTTTGGCATAATTTTGTCTGCTTTTTTCAAGCTTTGCTATCTTTTTATCTTCGGAGAGGTTGGCATAATATTCTCTTTGTTTTTTCCGTATCATTTCCTTCTTTTCCTCCGATAGATTTGAATATTTCATCCTATATAAATTATTCAAAATTCATCTTATTAATTATATTTTTAGGAATTATTTATAATAGAAAATAATAAGTGTTACAAAATCCAAGAAACATAATAGACCCGAACGACAAAGAAAATTAAATGAAATATTAGTCATTGTAAACAAAATCAAAATGTAAAATGCAGTTATGATTGTATGCAAAAGCAAATAACAAAATGTATAGAAATTTATTGATGCTAAATTTAAAAATATTTTGTTATTTTTTGAAAGCATCCAAGAAATTTTAGATGCAACGTGAGTGTGAACCATGAAATATTACTTTAGGATATCTTTCTTTAATTTTTATCAAAAATAACTTTGCATACAACGATAAAGAAAAATTTGACTAAAGAAAATATTTTCATAGATGCAACTCCCAACAAAAGGCACATATAAAACTTCAAACCATCACATCTCCTAACAACTCACATAAACAGAGACTTTTTACATTAAAAAAAGTATTCATAAAGTTTCCAAGGTCTTTGCATGCATGGTACGATATGTACATAGAGATTCTAACTATCGAAGTGACATTTCATATCTCAATATTTATGTTGAAATCTTTGAGAAATTATCTGCTACTTCTTCTTTATATCGCACTTTATAATATAAGTCTTTTGCTTCCTTTAACTTTTGTTCAAGTTCAGCTATTTTCTTTATTTTCTCTGACCGTTTCATTTTTATGTATTCTCCGATAGAGATTCTTCCTTTTCCTTTTACACAGATAGGCATAATCGCCTTGCTGTAATACGTCCTTGCCATTAACCTATACCAAAATAGTAATATAACTAAATATGATAACATTTACATATTTGCATATTGTCAAAATATTAATCCATCTAAGCTACTAAGATTATTATTTTTTATAAAAAAAATAGCTTACTACAACTTTTGGAAGCTGTCTGTAACTGATACAGATATTTGAATACGATTATTTTCATATATGTTTGCAAGACGCGTACTATACGAACCAAAACCAGTCTACACTACATTAATAAGCTATTAAAAAAGTATGTCTAATACTCGTTGACCATACAATGACGACGTCCCCGTCCCATGTCATGACTGCAGGTAAGACATGTTTATATAGTTATGACATCATGTCATGAAAACCATTACATGTCCTTCCCACTGTAACTATTATTTATGGAAGCATATCTAAGTATGTCGATAATAACACCTTTGGCAACTATGTTCAGCTGTTGATGATTACAATATTCACACAAAAAATACAGGTCATGAACGTGTAATATAATGAAAACGAAGGTAGAAAAAAATTAGCAGAAAAAAAATATTATAGTTTAAATAGATACATGAACATGGAACGTAATCAGAAAATTAAATATAAAAAGTCAAAATTATATACTGCTATAATTGATGGGTAAGGAAAATAGAGCATTGTATCAGACCGAAAAACATATATTCCAGAAAGCAATGTCAACAGTAACGTTCCTCTACTAAAACACTACCCCCATACCCTGCTTCTCTGTATACCAGAGAAACCCGTCTAATTTCCATAATTGTTTCACACGTTCTGCGGACATTGTCGGATTCACACATTGGCAATAGACCATAGTCACCCTCTGACCCCACACGGAAAATGCACCGCCTGAACAGGAACAGTCACAGTTTTGTGAAAATTTACAGCTTGCAAGAGTCTTTTATTTACTGATGTATCCAACAACAGGTGCTGACAAGCCTACGATAAATCAGTTGTAAAGGTGTCAAAGTTCAGTGCTCGTATTCATACGTCACGCGTGGCAGTAAATAAATAGAGGAAAAAATCAAGCAGGAATAAGAAGCAATGACATGTAATAGCAGGTTCCTCAAAAGCAAGCAGCTGGAATAAGAAGCAGGCACTTGGAATAGCAGGCAGGTGCACTGCTCTTATTCATAGGTAAGTAGATATACTCATACCTGTTTAAATATCAATTATTAAGATTGAAATTGGCATTCACGCCACGGACTCACAAGTTTAGACTCTTAAAAAATCCGCTACATGTCTAATTTTTTATACCCGTATACCTTAGACCCGTATATCCTTGGACCCGCGTATAAGCGGGTCCAATAATGGGTATGCTTGGACCCAGACCCAGTAGACCCGTTTACCCACACTACATAAGTAACTACTTAAATAATACGTTATATATCATACTTTACTAGTCTAACTAATATGATTCTTAATCTTAAGGTTGAGACTACTCATATAATTAAGAATTATAGTCCGGCCATAGTAGCCCGGGTGGTAAGAGCTCGGTAAGTCCCAATGAAGGACCCGGGTTCGAACCTCACCGAAGGCACTTTGCGAATGGCAATCCACGCTGATTAGGCGCGGGAGGGGGTGACCGGACCACACCCTCTCATGCCTCGAGAGTTTACCATATCGGGCTCGCCCGGGGTGGGTTCTCTCGGTTACCAAAAAAAAAATAATGGACATTATATGGAAACTTTGAATCAAAATATCTACTAATTTACATTACTTTCTCCATAAGTTAAACCTTATGATGATGACTAAAAATATGTAAACAATTAACTCAATTAATATTAATATATAAAATATAGCATTATCTAATATAACTATCACATGTTAAGATATAATATAATAATAATATCTTGTTATATTAAAATATATAGAACATAGTCATTTTTCTTACATAAATAATATTATGTTTATAGAACCGCTTACCCGCATACCAACTGTTATTGCAAGTACGGGTATAGTGTGGGTCTAAGTTTTATATTATGCATGTCTAGAACTGAACCAGACCCGCTAAATTAGATGGGTATGGGTATGGGTACGACCAGACTTGTACCGTTTACACCCCTACAGAGGAGGGCATATTTAGGGACAATGTGCCTGACACATTCCTATTGTCTACTTTGTGATGGGTCTACAAATCAAAAGATCATATGTTATGGGACAGAGGTAGACACAGAGGATGATTACAGAAAATTTGGATCCATAGATTAAGAGTGTCTTGAATGTCATTTGTGTCCAGGGCATCTTCTCTTACATAACTGGCTTTAAAATCAATCTTCACAAATCTACCATTATCAGTGTACACACTGGTACAAATCTTATGCTTCAATACCAAGCACCGTTGCACCCTAAAATGGAAACACATCCCTCCATATCCTCGATCTCCCACTGTCGCCTCACCCCCTACCACAATCTATATGGAATCCTATCAACGACAAACTCAACCTGAGACTCAACTCATGGAAAACAATTTCCTCAACATGATAGGTAGACTGACGATGCTCAACAGTTCTTTATCTACCATCACCGCCTACTATCTCAATTGCATCCCCCGCCTGACTAACATTTTACACAACATTGACAAAATAAGGAGAAAATTCTTATGCAACCACTCAAGAAGCAATATACACTTAGCTAATTGGGAGACTATATGTGCGCTAAAAAATATGTGAGATGGGGTATCATTAATATCAAAACAATACCATTTGTCTGATTGTCAAAATTATTGCCACTTTAGGATCTCCTAGAAACTGTATTTGGAATAATTACATCAAAAAAAATATCATAGAAAAAAAATTTCTTGGTGGGCCATCACTAAGAACAATGCATCACCATTATGGAAGCATATCAACAAACAAATACACATTATCCACAGTATTATCTATACTCTACTAGATGTTTCCGAAAAACATCCATTTCTAGACTGATCCATGATACAATGGCAACATCATTCATAACCTCAATTGCTGTCTCTACATACCACATAGCATATCCAAACTCACTGATGCTAATGCCTTGACCCTCCTTCGTAATGAACAAAATAACATAATGAAAAGAATTGTAGCTTCAAATATACCTCCAAACAACATTACTGATATTCTTCACCAACCAACACACGCAATCAAGTGTCATGGAAATGGGGTCCTATGTACACCACACAAAGAATACTAATTCCTTACATACCGTGAATACTATTGCCCCTCAGATGACATTTGGAAAACTATTGAACCAGTCAAAGTCAAAAAAAAATGTTGGGTCATCATACATGATAAAGTTTTAACTGATAGAAACATTTCCAAAAGGGGATTCATGCATGGGACCATCCAGATGCAACAATATATGCTTTAAGAAAGAAGAAACCACCACTCATCTATTCATACATTGTCCCATCACGCCGACAAGGAGTGGCTCAAGCGGTCAAGCACAGTGTCCCCTAATAAAGGGACATAGGTTTGAATCACAATTGTCGTCTTGATTTACCACGCTCCCGGGCATTCGGCCTCCGCCACGGGCGTGGTAGAGGGGGAGAAATCTTTCTCTCTTAACCCCATACACTGCTCCATCACCAAACATATATATAATTTCTTCTTCATCCACCATAATTACCACACCACTACCAGCCTCACTAGATTTTTTCTATATCAAAAACCAAAAAACCCTCATCATACACTCCATAAATCACTCATTGCAGCCATCATCCAAAATATATGTTTGGAGAGAAACTACAAAATACAAAACTCCCACACTACTATAGAACCTACCTTTAGTGTCGGTTATTTATGGCCTTTAGTGTCGGTTTCCGAGCGACGCCTATGTGGGCGACACTAAAAGGTCACCCATTACGCGTCGGTTCTAGAACCGACACCCAAACTCTTCGCGCGCGACCGAAAATGCGCCATCAGGGGACTATAGGCGTCAGTTATTAGATAAGAAACTGACACCCAAACCCTTCGCGCCACAGAAAGGGCGCCATCTTGGGCACTATCAGTGTCGGTTATAAGCCAACAACCGACGAAATATGTCTTCACGCCAAAAGAATATGTGTCGGTTACATTTAAATAACCAGCACTGTAAAGTTATGTGTCGGTTGTTTACAATTACCGACGCCTATTATTGGCGCCAGCTTGGGCACTATCAATGTCGGTTTGTATTAAGAAACCGACACCATATATGTTCGCGCCACAGGAAATAGGCATCGGTTATATCTAAATAACCGACGCCTATTGTTTTTTTTTACAGACCTGCAGACCTGCTGTGGCTGGTCGCAGGATGAGAAACCTGCAGTTCAGTTAACTGAACTGCAGGTTTTATGACATCCATTGATATCAGCCAACAACAGGCCACAAACCTGCAAATTTAACAACAAAAATATTCACACATGCATTTAGCAATACAACCTGCAATTCCATTTTATTTTCACACATTTTGAAACATTCATGTAGCTAGCAATCTGTAGTTCCATTCATTCACATTCACACATGTAGAAACATTCATATAGTAATCAACACTTTCATTCATTTTCACTCAGACACATGTAGAAACATCTAGACATGTAGAAACATTCACACATATTATAATTCAAAAATTCATTTACAAAATCCCCACTATTTGTATATAGTTGTTGCCCATTCTTCTCTTACTTCATTTAATTCTCCCATCGTATAGGGAGCATGTACATCTGGTAAGTCCGTTCCTGTAGTAGGGTCAGCTTTAAACACCTGTAAAGAGAATGATATATATATATAATTAATGAGCTATAAATAAGATTGATATATTTCATATTATCTAATGAGACTATATAATACCTGAGCAATACAATCGATGTCCATACAACATGACAGACTAACACATATATAGTACATAACAAGAGCAGCATCGAATTTACATACAACACTAGCTTAGTACATATATAGTGGGACTTATAAGGTGACGATCCCACCTGGTAAAACAGGTTACCGACAACTACATGTTACGACTTGAAGGTCGTGATTCAGCAACAGTATACATTAGCAGGAGGACAAACAGATCACCATATGTTTGTCCTCATATGGTGATCTGTTTGTCCTCCTGCTAATGCTTACGTTGCTGAATCACGACCTCCCAGTCATAACATGTAGTCGGTAACCTGTTTTAGCAGGTGGTATCGTCACCTTAGTCCACTATATATGTACTAAGTTAGTGTTGTATGTAAATTCGGAGCTGATGTTGTTATGCACTATATATGTGTTAGTCTGTCATGTTGTTATATGAATCTGAACCACTTGTGTGTGTTGCACTTTATGTATTGTATCTGTATCCTTCTTCTCTTCATTGGGGCTTCTTCCTGCATATCCTGCATAGCTATGTCATGTCCGTCCTGCATAGCCTTCTTCCTATATTTATTTTTCAAAGAGAATACAAACAAAAATTATTAGTGTAGAGTTAGTGAAATACTGATCAATGTCTAGAATTGGAATAGATCAAGAACCTACTCTCAGCATCGCGTATGTAATCTCGGGTGAGATTGGTCCTATAGTTCTTTAGCACCCTCCCACAATGTTTAGCATTTGTATTAACTAGAAGATAATGAAACATCAAATCAGAAAATGATATTGATATTTAAAAAGTAAACATTTAGCTTCAATACAAAAATATAAACATGCATGCCTCTAAAATTGTGATCTTTTATCAATTAACAATCCTTCATTGTGATCTCCGTGCACATATAAGTCATCATTAGCTTCAATATTTTCTGGAGTTGGCAACCCAACTGAGAATGGACTGGAGTCATCATATTTATCATAGTACTCTTCTTCATCTATAGGATCTTCAATGAACTGTCTTTTACCATGAAGAACAACCGACCATTTATCATTTGCAGGATCATCGATATAAAATACTTGTTTCGTCTGTGATGCCAATATGAATGGTTCAGCCTTCTCGCCAATCTTTTCAAAGTTCACTAAAGTGAAACCCAATTCATCCACTATAACTCCTTTGGTGTTATCAACCCAATTACATTTGAAGAGCGGAATTCTGAAATCTATGTAGTCAAATTCCCATATCTCTTCAATGACACCGTAATATGACATTTTAGCTTCACGTGGACTCTTATCCTTTGCACTTGCAAAAAACATAGTCGATGCTTGAAGGGTGACCCCACTGTTTTGCACGACACTCTTATCATCTTGGCGCTTTGTGTAATATGTGAATCCATTAATGTCATACCCTTCATAAGACATAACAGTCAACTTTGGTTTAAAGGCGAGGCATTTGATAGTTTTAGTAATAGCATCTGGTGTTTGAGATAGTTGATGTAAGACTTTATCTTCAAACCACTTAATAAAAGTCTTGTTATGCTCTCTAGCAAGCCACATTGTATTGGCTCGAGGATATTGTCTTTTGATGAAATTGGTATGTTCCTCGATATAAACGTTCACTTTGTCCATGTTGTGTAAAATATACAAATGACCTTGTTCCAACTGCTCACGGCTGATTACTTTCACACGTGATCCCAAAATTCCTTTGCCAAATAGCTCGTCAATATTCTTGTCATTATCAGGAGTGGCATTACCACTGAGAAAGTCATTGCAGAAATCCATAACCTCTCTCGCCACATAACCTTCAATAATACTCCCTTCAGGCCGATAACGGTTTCGAACATCACCTTTAAAAATGCTCATGTATCGTTCAAAGGGATACATCCAATGCAAGAAAACCAGGCCCAAGATTTTCACTTCCCTAGTCAAGTGGACAACAAGATGTACCATGATATCAAAGAACGAAGGAGGGAAATACATCTCAAGCTGACATAGGGTAACAACCACTTCTCTTTGCAAATTATCGAGAGTCTCAGGGTCAATAACTTTGCTGCAGAGACTGTTGAAAAAGAAACAAAGTCTGGTGATTGCAAATCTTACATGCTTCGGCAATATAGATCGAATTGCCACGGGCAATATTTGTTGCATTAGAGTGTGACAATCATGAGATTTAAGTCCTATCAACTTCAGATCTTTCATTGATACCAATCTACGGATGTTGGATGAGTAACCATTTGGCACCTTAACATTTATCAAGCATTCACAAAAAGCTTTCTTCTCTTTTCTAGACAATGTGTAACATGCGGGAGGTAAGTATGTTCTTTTACTACCCATTTCACGTATTTCTGTTAATTCTGACCTTATTCCCATTTCACGTAGGTCCAGTCTGGATTTTATCCCATCTTTAGTCTTACCTGGTATATTTAACAGAGTACCAATGATGCTATCACAGACATTTTTCTCAACGTGCATTACATCGATACAATGTCTGACTGTCAAAGAACTCCAATAAGGAAGATCCCAAAATATTGACTTCTTCTTGAATGAAGAATTGTCACTCCGTGTAGTACCTTGTGATCTCTTACCAAATTCATTGACAAAGTCTTTTATTCTTTCATAAACAACCTCCCCTGGTATAGGTTTAGGTGCACTGCGTTCCTCATTCAATCCATTGAATGCTTTGCGCTTCCTACGATACGGATGGAATTTTGGAAGAAACCTTCGATGACCGAGATATACATTCTTACCGCCATGTTTTAGTCTTGTTGAATCAGTGTTCTCTTCACATATAGGACACACTTTAGCTCCTTTGACACTATATCCAGACAAATTCCCATATGCTGGAAAGTCATTAATAGTTCAAAACAACATAGCATGCAAACGAAATGTCTCTCTTCGTGAAGCATCATAGGTCATCACACCTTCACCCCAGAGTTTCTTTAAGTCATCAATCAGAGGTTCAAGATAAACATCGATGTCATTTCCAGGTTGTTTAGGGCCTGATATCAACAATGACAACATTACATACTTATTTTTCATACACAGCCAGGGAGGAAGATTGTATATAACAAGCATGACTGGCCAAGTGCTATGTTGGCTGCTCAATGTCCCGTACGGATTCATCCCGTCTGTACAAAGCCCAAGTCTTAGATTCCTGACTTCTTCACCAAATTCAGGGTACAATACATCAATCTTCTTCCACTGTGGGGAATCAGACGCATGTCGTAGGATCCCATCATTGATTTTCTTAACATCTGCATGCCACCTCAAATTCTTCGCATCTATCAGATTGGCAAACAAGCATTGAAACCGTGATATTATAGGTAGATACCACATCACCTTGGCAGGAGAACCAGTTTTGGACTCCCCCGAAGTCATCAATTTATACCGTGACGCATCACATTTTGGACAATCTTTCAAATCTGCATAGTCCTTTTGAAATAATACACAATTATTAGGGCATGTGTGTATCTTCTTGGCATCCATTCCCATTGGGCACAACAATTTCTTTACCTGGTATGTTGAGATTGGCAGCTTGTTTCCTTCAGGAAGCATTTCTTTCAACAAAGACAGCAATGACGTGAAGCTTTTGTCGCTCCATCTATTGTTAGCTTTCAACTTATACAATCTCAACATAGCGTTAAGCTTCGTAAACTTAGTACAACATGTGTATAACGGCATCTCAGCATCATGCATAATGTTTCTAAAAATAGGAGGTGGATCGGTGTGCTCTACCCCACAACTATCCAGCATCGCATCAACGATGTCTACTGGAACTGGTTCATTCACATCTACGTCATCGTAGGAAATTTCTTCTTCCATACAAGCACTGCTATCGACATCCACTGGTTTCGGGTTTGAAATATCTCCATGCCAGTGCCATTCTGTATAGCCTTGTATAATCCCGTTGCACATGACATGAGTCATGATTTCGTCACCAGTGTTGACTTTCAAGTTGTTACCGCAATGTCTACATGGACAGTAGAACCTATCTCCAGGTTGTTTCCTATGTTCCTCGGCAAATTTAATGAACTGGTGAAGACCAGAAATAAACTCTGGGGTGCAGCGATTGCGAATGGACATCCATGATCTATCCATTCTATGATCAAAGAGAAAACAAGTATATATTAGGACAAGATTGGGGTCTAGGGTTAACAAATACATGTGATGTCATTATTATATATAATAAATGTGTACCACCTATCCATTCTTGAACACCTAATCTCACTAGTAAGTGTATAATGTGTATTGGGTTTTCAAGAAAATTTCGGCAGCATTTCCCCGCTGTTTTCCAAGTACATATGTACTTAGAGAACAAATGGGGAAATGCTGCCAAAATTTTCTTGAAAACCCAATACACATTATACACTTACATCCTAAGCGAGATTAGGTGTTCAAGAACAGTCCCAAATCGGGGACTATCCAAGATTTACTCCTAATGAGTAAATCTTGGACGGGTTTCTAGGCCAACAAATAATGTATTGTCATTCTTATACCTAAAATCCTAGTTCTTCAATTTAGGGTGATTATTGATGTCTTTAAAAGCATGATTGGAAATTTAGGGAAAAGTTCATCATTTACATTCCAAGCATGTCACATGTGTGCATTACAGTTCATCATTAAGCAAGATATAAGCAAGTATGTCATATTAAAATAGACTAAATAATATGAAAAAATAGTAGTGTAATCATGCAAATGGGAACATTCATGGGAACACACACTTCAGTTATAAGCATTCATGTAGCAACTTTCAGTTCCATTCATGGGAACACACACTTCAGTTATAACAATAACTAAACAAAGGGGTTGGTGTACCCCTAAACATGCGCATAATTAAAAAAACTATTACTACAGACAAGTCTAGATAGATAGACAACTAAATACTACACCAACATGGTCCCGCATGCATCAGTAACTTCTTTTTGATGATGAAGCTGTGTCACGAAGCTCCTCACTGTATTTAGATGAATCTGAACTGACAGGGGCCTCAGATTCAGATTTGTCTGAGCTGATATGCGACGCCGTGCGCTCATACCGCAGAAGATGATCGGGGGTCTCGCAGTTGCTGTTGGTTATCCAAACATTGATGGAATTATCGCCACCTGGACGGAGAAAAAGCATGTTCCAACGGACCACATGCAGCTCTCCAATCCAATCTCGCCAACCGGATTTTGATACAAGATTTCCCGCCAAATCATACTCAACCTCGATAACATGTGAATAATTACCAAAAGTTAGGGTCACTTTACCAGGCATGTAGTGTCTTCCTTTTAGAAAACGCCAATGTTTGGGTATGACCAATTGGTTTAAGGAATGATCATCTAGGATGATGTCCAATTGTTCTTCAATAGGGAACGTTAACATTGACATAGAGGCCCAGTTCATAGTGACTGTTATGGGTGGACAGAGACTGCACAATATTAGTATTAACAAAGTGTAAGTACATATAATGATGTTATATATTTTCAGAAAAAGTTGTATAACATCAGTTAACCTTTTATTTCTTGTCATAACCAACTTTATTGTGGTAGACATGATAGCTTGAAAAGAAGTCTACAAATGTACTTAGAGAACAAACGAGGAAATGCTCCTAATGAGTAAATCTTGGACGGGTTTCTAAGTGCTTACTAAAATAGAACCATTATATGGAACTAATCCTACATTATACACATACTTTTCCTGAGTAAGATAATGTGCACTTCATGGAATTATTAAGATCTGAATATATATAAGTTGTTTCTACCTACTTTGACGGGATTTTATAACATTCGAGTCTTCCATTTATAACATTAAGATCTGAATATATATAAGAATCCCATTTGATACACACGATTGAGAATCTTTCACGATACTAGGAAAATACACTAACTAGATATTCATTTAGGTGTTAGACATCAATATGTGTATGAGCCCTAATTAAAACTGATTCTCATAAGAAGTAAATAAATTTAAAAAAAAAATGCCCAGCAGCAGGGCGGCACCTTGAGGGAAGACGAGCAGAGGAAGAAGAAGAAGGCAGGGCGGGCACCTTGAGGGAAGAGGAGCAGCGGTCGAGGCAAAGTCCTAGCAGCTTCTGGCGGCGAAGAGAGGAGCGGCGGAGATGGCGGCGAGGCTAGGAGACCTAGCTGCTACCGGCGACGGCGGAGAAGAGGTCGGCGGGCGGAGAAGAGGCCGACGACGGAGGAGAGACCGGCAGGCGGAGAGGGAGGCCGGCGGGCGGGCGGAGAGGGAGGCTGACTGCTTCTCGCTCGACGGCGAGCACGGAGGAAGGAGCGGCGGCGGCGGCAGGAAGCACAGGAAATCGTCGGAGCTAGGGAAATCGGGAATGAAATAGGGAAATGGGAAGAATCGTTCGGCAGGGTGAGCTATTAAGTTGAAAATACGTGTCGGTTCTTTAAAAAACCGACAACTAAACCAACAGTGTCGGTTCTTTGCCACAAACCGACAACTATACTAGATTATAGTCGTCGTTTTTTTATTAAACGACAACCGACAACTATTCCTATCTCACGAATACCCTTTAGTCGTCGGTTATTTAGTTACGAACCGACGCAATATGTAAAATATTGGAGCCAATTTTTTCGCTGGAATTTTGGGTTTGGCGGTTGATTTTAGGTGTCGGTTTTTTATTAATTAACCGACACTTAATAAAAGCGGTACCCGTGTCTGGTCGACCTTCACGGATTGGATGTCGGTTTCTGTTCCAAACCGACACAGTAGGGTTTATGTGTCGGTTTTTGTATACAACCGACACCTTGAAAAGTGACTTTATAAGCCATTTCTGTAGTGGTGCCACCAAAACAACATTCATACGCTTGTTGAAAATATCATTGAAACATACAATTACACTCCCAAAGCATGATTGCAAATTAATATGGAGACAGATAAAGAGAATAGTGTACCTGCTAGGACATTTAGAGGAGGAGGAACTGGTCGCGGAACCTATTTATGGAAGAAATCTTAGAGAACACCAGTAGATTTTAGTTATTTTACTTTTAGTCATTTTCAGCAGTATTTTGTATGAGGTTTATTGTCTAAGGGGTGCCTCCCCCACTGATACCATCTATGAACACTCTACTCCACCATTTGGTTTATTGGATCACTAGTGTTGAGGCACTTCTATTCCAGCTCAAACTAGATCATCTCTTATCTTTGTACTAAGCATCACATGTGGTTGTATGTTTTTCTTATCTATCTTTTATATATTGAACTTTCATCAAAAAATAGGAGGGAATATATATTCCAATAGGACAAAGAAACATACATGTTTATGTTTCACAGTCACCTCGCTAAGGAAAATGCTACACTGAGTGTATATGGGACCAACTTTTTAGCGACTAGTTCCCTATCTAAGTACATTACTTTTTGCCATTTGCAGTAGCCTTCTACAACATTTGTGTTCTACTCAAGACAAGTGGTTGGAAGGAGTAGGGAGACAATGAATCAAGAGAGAGGGAGTGGTTATATTATGCCCAAGAAGAGAGGGGATAGAGGTAATATTGAGAGAGAGAGAGAGAGGTTGGAAGGAGAGAGAAAGAAAAAATGAAAGAGATGTTCTTTGCATATAATTTTCTATTTGTAATATATATTTTGATGAAACAAAAGCCAATAGATTCCTTTAAAAAATTGTTCCAACAAGACTACTGTCAACATACTTTTGGGAAAAAACATATGTACATTGTGTTGGTCTGGTGTGTTGTTATCCTTGATCCATTGTGTTGTTATCTCTAATCTAGTGTTTTGTTTTGAAAGAGAGAGAAAATGTAAGGAAGAAGGAGGGAAGTAGTGCCATTAATTTGTTTTCTTTTATTATTGAGTTGTTATCTCTGGTCCAATCTATTTGTAACATATTGAATTCTAGTAGCAAACTTAATTTTGAACTATTATACATGATCCTCTCAAATTGAATTCCTCTTTTTCTAAATTCTCATTCATAATTGAGCTTCACTAAATTATTTTGAGACCCAAGCACCAAAGTGCAATTTTACCCATTTTGACATGTCATCCCATTCGGGGCCTAAAATTGAAGAGTTGAACTCCATTATGAACTCTTGGTATTGAAATCACATAAAAATACCTTTTGCATTATTAGATATTTATATTTGTATCGATTAGGAGAGTGAATTCGTTAACCACCTTAGAATCATAAAGCAATGAGTTATTATTTATAGAATTTAGTTTAATATAGACTAAATATTTGGTGAAAATTCAGATTAAATAGATGGTTAACTAAAGAGATAGAAATTTCCAAAAATTAATGAAATCAATGTGTTAATTGAGGATATATTCACAAAATCACCCGATCAAATGGGGTGTTGACCATCCCTAACCACTAAAACCCTATAAACCCCTGACTGTATAGCAATCATTAGAGGAGCGGCAATGAGCCTTATCTCTATCATTTCTATGAATCAAATTACTCTGAATTCATCATTGGACCCCCTATCCCAACCCTAGTTCAGTACCTTTAGCAGTGCTTGATCTGCAAAATGGCTGCACTCCTTGCTAGGGAACAACAACCCTTCCTTAGTCAGATCCACACCTTTCTGATAGCCTTGATGCCCACCATTACCTTTGCCTCTTCATTTCTCATGATATTGACAGAGCCATAGAGTCACATTCCTCGTCCATCCAAAACATGAGTGGACCGTATGTTGTCGACATGCATATGTGACCACCCTCATTGTCGACAACCTACTTCATGGAAATATATGTTGGTATGTATGCCCAGAGAGCCAATCATATTGAAAGATATAGAAGGGGGTGAATAGAGCTTTTTGTATAATTTAAAGATAATTAAAATATTTAAATCACTCAACCAAAGAAGGAGGGAATAAGGAAGACACTTCGGTTTAGAGTGGTTCCAACCTTTGAATCAAAGGTTGTCAGTCCACTACCCAATTGTTTTCAATTGAGATTTTGAAAGTGATTTATCTTATTACCTTACAAGGATGTTACATAAAATACAATCGCCTTCCACTTGAAGTAGCCTTCAACTTGAAGTAGCTTCAACCCCCTTGAAGCAGCCTTCTTGAAGTAACCATAAGCAATCCTTGGATCAGCCTTCACCACCTTAAAGTAGCTCCACCACCTTGAGATAGCTTTCACTTAGAAGTAGCTCCAACATCCTTTGAAGCAGCCTTCTTGATGTAACCTCAAGCACACCTTGGAACAACCTTTACTTTGTTGAAGTATCACCAAGCAACCTCCTTTCAAAAACCTCCAACCCTAGGAGTAGTCAAGGAGAACAAAGTACAATATAGAAGAAATAGATTAGAAGAACGAAAATACTTACCCAATGAAGTATAACGCTTTGACTCTATATCAAGTGTTTATATCTCCTATCCACTTAAGATGGATGTGGGTATGTGTGGGGTCTAGGAGACTGTAACTATAGGACACAGCTCTAGAGCACAAGGAAGAAGACAGTAAGTGTACTCTAGCTTTGTTGCTCTCAATAGTAAATGTTCAAGTGTAGCTTGGTTGCTTTAGGTGTCCTAAGGATTATCCTATTTATAGTAATGGTTTTCAAGTGTCTAGGGACACCCTAGGGAGTGTCTAGAGTGTTCTTAGTGCTTAACTAGCCGTTAGGTGTACATTAGTTGGCTAGCAATTGCTAATTTGTCTATGCTTGAAAAGAACAATCCAGAATCATGCTCGGTAGACAATTTGGTCAACCAAACTATGTCTCGGTCGAAGTTCTCTTTGACCGATCCTGGGTTTAAGGCAAAAGTGTTGCAACATCTATTTTCAACTCCCAACTATCAACCACTCAGTCTAACGGTCACAAGCTTTTGACCGAAGCTTACTCGGTCAAGATTATTTTCGACCGGAGACTATTTTAGATCACAATTGTGTAAGTTGTTGAATAGTGCTCACAAGTTCAACCAAGGTGGTTCTTGGTCAACAAAAATTGCGATGGTGTCCCTATTTTAGACTTTTGAATCACCTACTAAGTGTGTGTTTTAATGTGTGTTGGTGACTCTAACTTTGGGGGGGGGGACCTATCTAAGGGTTATAAGTGGGTAGGGTAGATCTAACGCTTGATTTACATAATGTCTAAGTACTTGTACGTTATATTTTTGTACAAGTGTTTACATTTGAGTACAATCATGAACATTTATACAATTAAGCACATTTGATCTTCAATTTGCATTTATCTTCATCTTCCCACTTAGTAGGATTTCCTTATTCCTTTGAACCCTGAAAAGCTCAAATAACATGTTAGATCCACAAGTGTGAAATGTTTGTAATCATTAAAACAAAGGGTATATTAATGTCCAATTTATCCAACAATCTCCCCCATTTTTAAGATGAAACATTTCTAAAATATAATCAAAATGATTTAAATGAGATGAGTTTCATACCTGAGATTTACCTGAGATAAAGAGTATTTTCTTATTTTCATTAAATGTGTGCTAATTATTCCTAAAGAGATATGGAACTTAGTATCCATCTCTTAAGGAATATAGCATCAATTAATGTTAAGCCAAGAGAGCATGAAACTCATTCATTTTATTTTATATTATTTCTCCCCCTTTGTCATTTCAAAAAGATAGTCATATAAACTATTTACTCCCCCTGAATGGGATACTCCCCCTCAATATGATACGTAAGATGCAAAATAAAGTGATAGAAAAATGTCCAATGAAAGCCACAAGATAGATTTTACTAAAATGATCAAGTAAACACAAACAAGCTCAGTTCCATTGATAGTAACATAAGATAACATCATAGACTTCACTATAATTGATTACATAAGTTTCACTACTCGCTACATAGGACATAATCACTTGAAGGATTGCAAGATTACATCAACCTCAAGATCTTTCCCAAGAAATGGAGCATCGCCATAGTACTTGACAAGTATTTGCCAATCAAGTGCACCTATTTTAGTAAGAGCATATGCCTCCAAAAATGTAGGTGCCCTATCAAACCTAAATTGGTCAGGAATGTCTTGGAGTTGCATGGGATAGTATTAGGTATGGCAAAAATCATGTGAACGTGGTTGTGGGATTTGGGTATATTGGATTGAAGGGTTAAAAGGATAGAGACTCCCGGGATAGAGTGTGTATGGATATGTGTCATGAACATTGGGAGACAAGGCTTGCATTCTTTGATTAAGATAGGTCATGGCATGATGATTGTAATCTAATTTCCTCCCAAGATGAAAGGTAGCCCCTTTGAGATAACACGCATCATTTTCTAGATTTTCTATGGAGTAGCTAGGAGGAGAAGGAGGTGGAGGATTTTCTTTGGTGGATGTTTCTCCTTCGGTCCTAGCCATCTTGTGCCCAAATTCAAGGCCCATTTTATCTACAGTGTGTTTGGTGAGTTTTTTAGGACGCCTATCACACTTGTAGTTCAGATCCTCTAGGTTTTTTTCAAGGTAAAATTTGATAATTTGACACACAAAACAAGCATAGGGAGGATTTCCAGAGAATTCAAACATATTGAATAGGATAATGCGAATGAAATTGATTGAAATGCTTTCTAGGATAGCATAAATTAGATACATCCTAAATTGTGGGATTTCAGTTTTGTTTGCTCTAGGGTAGATGTTGTGGGAGATAATGAGGTTTACTATCCTAGCTTCATGGGTGAGAGATGTAGCACAGTAAGTTCCCCTATTCTCATGACATGAATTATTAGGAAGGAAAATGGCCCTTTTGACGTCTCATAAGATGATGGTGTTTTCATCAATGGAGAGTTTGGATAAAGGATTCCCGGTGGTTAAGTCTATAAAATCTCCATATTCCTCATCATCTATATCTAGAATTTTAAGGATGTCTTTTTTAGAAATAGAATCCTAACCCATAAACCATGGAAGTGAAAGAGAATGGGTTATTGGAGTCCCTAGTAAGATTAGAATAGAACTCATTTACAGCGTGGGTGGACCAGAAATGAAAGGATGGTTCAAGAAACTCCATCAACTTTTGCACCTTGAAGAGCTCGGGGAGGTCAAGGAGTGTGATGAAGTCGTTGATGTCCACCGGGCGTCAAGGAAGAGGGGTATTTGAGGTGATCTTGAGGTAGCATTCTCTAGCAGCAACGTCGTTGAAGGTAATGTCATTGATGATGCTCAAGGCTGGAGTGACAGTTTGTCCCTTCCTCACTGCTACTTGCTTCTTCCGACCACGTGTTGAAGATGAGGCCATCTTGATCAAGTGGAGGTGAAAGAAGAACTAGGGATGATAGTGGAGGAGTATTGTTGAATAATAGCTCTAAAGATCACTGGATAGGAGGTGGAGAAGAGTGCAATTGAAGTGTGAGTAGAATGGGCGAATTGGGGTCCCTTTTATAGAAAATCAGGGACATGCTCGTCGACCGAGAGCCCCATGCCTCTCTTCTGACGCTCCTAATAACGGCTAGTTTGGTCGACCATTGGAGTTTGAAAAATGACTGTTATAATGAGGATTCAGTCAAAAATTTGCTCGAACAAGGGGCATTTTTGCAAAAAAAAAATCAGTTTGCAAAATTTTAGAAGAAATTCAGTTCAAAAACACCTAGTCGGCCAAGGGTTCCACCGAGTGGAACTTGGTCAAAAAAAAAATTCGACCGAGAATCATCGCGGTCCAATATATGTTCGACCGAACAAGAGTCTGTGAGTAGTTTTGGTGAATTTTTTTGAGCTTGCTTATGTACTTGTATATGATAATAAATTATTGTGACTAATCAAAGAAATATTACTAGAATCTTATGCAATAAAAATAACATAAAATTCAATTAAGAACTTTGAGCACATATATCAAAGAGTACATCTTCCAGGGGAGTACCAAGTAAGTTAATATAATTCCTCTTTAATTGATTACAAAAAAATGTCAAGTTTAGCTTAATTCAAACACTAAGAATAATTTCTCAACCATTTGCAAGGGATGTTAAGCCCTGAAATAACATGAGATTCTTTTAGGCTCATATTTGGATTAATATATGTATCTCTAACCAAGTAAAAGGGATGTTAAGCCCAAATTGGTGTAGACAATCCGATTAAAACTATATGCACATTATAACCAAGAATTTTTTGAGCTTAAAAATACTAAGGTACTTCAAATCAATTAATTATGAGATAATTTTATGAACAATCCTTTTATGCCACAAACAATTTATTATAGTGTTCATAAATTTGAGAGATTTACAATCATTTTTCCTTTTGATATTTTCCTATGAATCATGTTCATTGTAATTCTTTTACACATAGCACATTTGAGAATTTTGCAACATTACCTATGCCAGTAGTTTACCTTTGAAGCTTTCTCCAAATGTGACCTTATTTCCATGTGTGTAGAAATATTCTCATTTCCAATCATATTTGGGGCAATCTTTATAAACCTACAAATTATAAAGTTTTGGTCCCCTTATAATGGTCCTTTTGGTTAGGATTATTTTATATTTTAGAATAGCTAATTGGAAGGATTTTTTAAGGCTTTTAAGCAACAAGATTGAATATAGTTACAAGTTTACTGATTTAATAATATCTTTCTACAGAAAAATACTTGGTCGATAATTTGTTTGACAGAATAATATTTCGGTCGAGCTATATGTCAGCCGGAATGATTTTCCATAAAATACATTTTTGACAGAACCATTCTTGGTCGACTATCTTTTCTACCGAAGAGAGTCTCGGTCTAGAACGTTTTCGACCGAGAGGGATTATATGAGTTGTATCAATATTAAGCAAAGCATGTTGTTATTTTCAATCAAATCATACAAAAATATGCAAGTTAAAGCTTTGTTTAGTTGAGATAAGACAATTGAATTCTCAAATTCAGTCTTAGGTAAAATCTCAACTAAAGTTTCCACATTTCTAAGTTTGAGGTTTTGGAACCCAAACTAGATCCTTATTCTTATTTTCTTGTAAGAGCATGAAAATGAATAATGACTAAGAGGTTTTAGAACTCAAACTAGATCCTTATCCTTATTTTTCTTATAAGAGCATGAAAATAAATAATGACCAAGACGTAAACAATAATGACAGTCGATGAAATCAATTTCATTTTTCTTTTTAACATTGTAGTCATGAGCTAGATTTTTATAGGTAAATACATGAGTTTGATTTTGAATACTTAAGTCCTTTTCTGTCTAAGTTTTGATAGGATTTATCTTTAGGCGCATAACCTAGCCCTCTTCTCCCAATTTGGTCAGACGAGTCCTTTAGGATTTTATCAAGAATGTCTTTATTTTTCAAGCTACTAATATCCTTTTGCAACTTAGCAATTTCATCCATTATCCTTTTAATGTCTAACTTTTCTTGGTCTAGATTAGATAACAAACTATCTCTTTGTTTGAGAATAGCATCATAATCCCAACGAGTACATAGAATAGGTTGAGTTTGAAGATCATTTATTTTGGCAAGCAATTCAACCTTTTCTTGGCAAAGAAAATTATTGTTAGTTTCTAGAGCAAGCAACCTAATATTGCAATCCCTAATAGATGATTTCAAAGTAGCTTTTTCAAACATAAGAATTTCCTTTTCAAAAGTAAGATCATTCAATTTACCATACAAATCTTCATTAGTTTTTGGAAGCCTTTTTCATTTCTTTTTACAATCAACACATTTATCATGTAATTCTTAAATACTAGTGACTGTCTCTTATTTGGATAAATCAAGAAGACTTACCTCATTTTCTTCTTCATTTATTGTTGCAATGAAACATCTTACAGTGTCTTCTTTGGTCATGACACATTCCGCTTCCTTCTCACTTTTGCTATCATCGCTTGCGTCATCCCAAGCTGCTTTGTAGGCTTTTTCTTTCTTCTTGAGAAAATATTTCTTTCCCTTCTTGACTTTGGGGCACTCATTTTTTAAATGTCCCTTCTTACCACATTCAAAGCACCTAAGGGAAGAAAAGGAAGAAACGGAATAAATTTTTTAGTTTTAAACCTTCTATATTGCTTACCATTTACAATGAGTGCCTCTTCTTCACTATCTTCTTCACTTGTCTCATTACTTTCTTTTGTTGATGCCCTAAAAGCAATGTCCTTCCTTTTCTCCTTCTTATATTTGGCTTCCAATCTTTCTTCTTCTTCAAGAGTTACCTCATGAGTCTCTAGATTGCCAATGAGCTACTCCATCCTCATTGTGGTGAGATCATTAGCTTCTTTAATGGATGTCACCTTTGGCTTGTATATTAGAGGCAACGATCTAATAATTTTAGACACTTGATCTTATTCACTTATTTACTTGCCTAATGCAATTAAACTGTTAACAATGGAAGAAAATCTTACATACATTTCACTAATAGATTCATTAGGTAGCATACAGAATTATTCCAACTTTTGTTTAAGCATATTAATTTTGGTGTTTTTAACTTGGGTAGTTCCTATAGTCAAGGGACCTCTCTCCCTTCTCTCTAGGGTTACCCCCGCTGGGGGGAGGGGTGTTGTCCTTCGGGTGTGCCCTCCCCTTGGCCCTTCCGTCAAGAAGTGTGGCTTGAAGAATGAGGGTTTCGATGGAGATAAGGGAGTTGGGTTCACGGGGCTTCTCTGGTTTCTAATTGGATTGCAGGGGTTCCCTCGGCCAACCTGGAGTGGAGGGAGGCATGATGCGCCACATTTGTCGAGATATGGTTCCACGGGGTTTCGACTATCGACCTGGTCGACTCCTTACCATTCAAGTGAGATGGTTGGAGAGAAATCGTCCTCGCCTTGGTCTGCGACAACGCGTGCTGCTCTGATTTGTAGGTGATGAAGTGGTGGGCTCGCTCATTCTTCTCAGGTGTCGGCTTCTCCCGCGGCTGAGGTGAGCATGGTTGTCCAGGTCGATGGTGAACCCTCGACCCCCGATGTGATTCTAGGTATGCTGTTTGGCGATGGATGGTGGTGCCTCTCTTCCCCGGCTGGTGCGGCCCTCGCGGTTGCTGTGTTGGCCGTTTCGGCGTCCACGTTGCGTTTGGGGGGCTCGCCATAAGGCCAGGGCTTCGCGTGGATTGGAGGTGATGGGGTTCTCTCTAGGTGGCTGGGGACTTCTCTCTGGTCTGCCCAGCGATGACCCCATATTCCTAATGGGCCTAGCGGCGATACCTCCCCAGTTGATATCAGGCGCTTCTGGTGGCGGGTGTTCAAGGGAAGGCAGAACGCTCCTTCTCCTCCCCTTTGGTCCCCTCTGCTGACGCTACAGGAGCACCTTCAAGGTGTTTGAGTGACCTGCTCGCAGGCCGACCGCAAGGTGTTCGATGGTTTGTCCCTAGAGGCAAGGCACAAGTTGTCGGTTGTGATCTGCTCCTCTGCACGAGGGCAGTCACTTCTGGTCTTTGCCTATAGCCACAAGGCGCTATGCAGTCTGGGTCGAAGGGGGGCTATTTCTTCTCCTCTCTGATCCTCCTGTTGCAGCGTGTTGGAACACCTTTCATGGTGTTTGTTGGATTGTCAGCTGATCTTGAACCGGATCTCTTGATGGATTTCAGGGTCAATGCTTGCCTAGGCAGAAGCAGCTTACAGGCCTAGCAGGGGGGAAATCCCCAAAGAAGAGGAAGAATGGTTGACACCCTCTCCTTCCTTTTATTTCCTATTTCCGTTCTGATAGGCAACTGATGGTGAGGTTCTGTTTCTGCTGTCCGATGGTTGGGTGTTTCTTCCTGGTTCATTTTTCCACTGTTTTTGTGGGTGAGGGTATTGTTGTGTGAAGGATGGGTTAGGTTTATTGCACCCTGGTGTTCAATGCAACTGATATAGAGTTCAAAGCTCTTTGTGTGTCTGACATGTTTACAGGATGATGTTGCCAACGTTTTGTTGTGTATGCGGTTGAAGATAGATGGTTCTCTACTTGGTACCTCTTCAATAAGTCTGTGTATATGCCCCAGTAGATTTTCTTCTTCCTACATTGATGTATATGTTCTCTTTGTGGGTGGGCTTTATTGTATGTGCAGCTCTTCATCAGAATAGAGTGTGAGTTCTTCTGCGTGGGCTTGTATGTTTGATTTCTGGTGTGTTGGTCTAGGTTTGAGTCCTTGTCTTTCTGTTTGGGTCTTCTGCGCAAGACCGTTAGTTGTCCTTTGATGTTTTTTTGGTAATCCTCTTATAGGATTACGGGGTGTGTTTATTTGTACCTAAAGTTTTGGTATTTCACAATAGTAACACGAGTTTTTTTGCAGACCAAAAAAAAACTTGGGTAGTTCCTTCATGTGTTATGGAGAGTTTATGTCATATATCATAAGTCGTATCACATGAAGATATTCTATTAAACCCACTTACAAAAATAGAACAATATAAAATGCTTACCGCCTTTGTATTTAATTGAACTTGTTTTACCGTATTTGGATCCCATATTACATATTCCGTTGTGGGAAGTACATAGGTCCAAGATAATCCCTTAGAAGTAAAATTGCATCCTTCTCTTCCAATAAGTGTAGTTGCTTCATCAAAGGGTGGTGGCCGGCTCACGTAGGTTCCTTCAAGGTTGAGGTTGTGAAGTACACTGCCCCCCATTCTTCAAGACTTGTTATGGCTTCTTGAAGACCTGCTCTGATACCAATTGAAAGATATAGAGGTGGTTGAATAGAGATTTATGGATAATTTAAAGATAATTAAAATACTTAAATCACTCAACCAAAGGAGGAGGAAATATGTTACACCCCGATCTCACAATTACCACTAATCATGAGATTAGGGTATAAATTGAGGATTTAACGTAATACAAAGATCACCCTTAACTTTTTCTTCTTTTTCAAACTCTTTGTTTTCTCGCATTGAACCACATAAACTAACTTTACAAGTGAATTAAAATTTTATTTCTCTAATGTAATCTCAGAATTAATGATACACATCCATACATTCATTATGTTTCTCACACCTTCGTGTACATACGACATGACAATAATTTGCATTCTCTCTTATTAAGGAAACAAACATACAAAACATCATTTACAACTCTCTCACGTCTATACAAGGACCTAGAGTGACAGGGACCGACTGAACTTAACTATACTCAGACTTAACTATTGTGGTATATCTACTCTGATGCAATGATATCTTCTTCAAGTCCATGTGATTTTCTTAAAAATTTTGAGTAGACGGGTGAGCCTACTTGCTCAGTGAATGAGTACTTCAAAGAAACAGTCTAAAGCACTGATATAATTACATATATACTTTTGAGCAACTGATATCAATTATAACAACAATAAGCTTTAAAGAGTCTAATAATTTATAATCATAAATATGGCAGGATACTCTAGATATCTATAAGAGTGAATCAATATATGAAATGCTTGATTGATCATAAAGAGAACTAATAATTCAGAAACATACAACGAATAATTGAATAACTGTACACACTTGTTTGACCTCTCATTCATTTTATTATGCCCTTATCATATGCAGTGTACTCTACATATGAAGACTCGTAGTGCACTACGATCACACCATACAAGACTTAGTGGACACACCCAGGAAATGCTAAGTCTGACTACTCTCATGGTCTGCAACAGGGAAATGGCTCTCTGGCCTAAACTGGACTCCTCCTCTAACCTGAGCACACAGGCGGAGAGTCAAGCCACCTCTTGGCTTTTTCTGTACTCTAGTGCCACTAGGACTTCTGGTTGATGTTGGACACACTTTTTTGTAATCTAGTGCCACAAGGACTTCTAGTTGATGTTGGACACTGCAAACTATAATTTAAGGAGACTTCCACTAGGCTTCGTCCCCTGTGCCACCTGATAGCATGTTCTGAACCCCGTATACTGGATGCTGCTAGGGCTAGGTCATTTCACCCCTAAGGCGCAGACCTCACATAGGGGTTCTACAGTGTCAGGGCCCTTAAATCTATAATTTCATTATTTCCTAGAAAACTCTTACTATGTTGAACTTTTTCTTACTTATACTCGACTCTGGTATTTCTATGGCATCTCGTCTATTTAATTGTAGTTCAAATCACAACATGAATATCATTTTAGACTTGACAGAGCATGTTACTAAAAAACATTGTAATCTACTGAGTAATCCATATACCATGCATGCAGGAAGATTGAAAATTTTAAATAAACTAAACTCATATCAACTTGGCTCATATACGTTGGAAATATACAATTGATCATCATAACACACTAACAAGAGTTAATTACTCGATATATTAGAAATCGTCAATAGCACTTGTAAATTATCTGTAATTCCTCAAAAATCAAGCACATCAACCCAAATTCTAAGTTACGCATCACATAACTCAATTAAAAGTCAATTTACTTGACACGGCAAGATTTAATTGTAAAAACATGCGCATCAACCCTAATATTGAGTTATGCATCACATAACTTAATTAAGAGTTAATTTCTTATCATGGAAAGAATTATTAATAATAACTGAGAACATTGATATCACAATACTTGATTCATTGAACACCCTACCCTTAGGGTTTCATTTACCTCATTCACTTATCGCATGGCTCTCATAAGGATTTCATGCGACATAAACATTCTCTGAATAAAGACTACTATAAACAAATCATATAAAATCAATATATGCATGAAACCTTGGAACTGAGCTGAATTTGGGGTTCCATGCCATTCACTGGGATATCATGCATCAACAATAACATTGGATAAATAAAGTCTATCATGTTAGGGAATACTTAGGGAATTCTCATTAGGATGTATTTTATACATTTCTAATATGATTTTATCATCTTAAATTCATCCAAACAGAGGAAGAATCCATTTCATATCATTTTTCAACAACTTAGAACAAATAGACAATTCAGGGTTTGTAGTCGCATACTAAGAAATTAAAGATTATGCATGACTTAACCAATTTTCATGCAATATACTGTTTAAAAGAAGTTAACACTCACCCTAAGGTGTGAAAACACCTTAAAAACGTATCCCATATCTGAAAATCTCGAATCCATATCAAATCCCTAGCAATTCACCCAATTCTTCTTCCTTTCAACTCGGAAACCCTAGAAATGAGGGATTATGAAGAAAGAGTGAGAAAATGAGAAGTTTTGATACCATTTTAGATAAAATCAGAGGGACTCAATATTTACATGTGAGAGAATATTCACCATTAAAGTCTATGCAAAGAAGCTAAACTTACATGATTTCATCATTCCTCAGACCACAAAACCCTAGGTCAGCATCTCCATCAATTTCTCCTCTAAAACCCTAACTCTCCATATCTCTCTAGGATTTCGTTTCTCTGGTTTGAATCACAAATTATGAGAGCTCCTTGTGTGTTAGGTTGACCATATAGAGCAATTGAGCTTCTTGGGTCAATTGCACATTGACCCCTCACTATATTTTTTCTTATTTCAGTAGATTTTTTTGTCATAAAAAAAGTTTCTGTAATTCGTGTATTTCAGAGATCAAAACTTCTCAAAAAATTATGAAAATTTATCATGTTGTGTATAATTGAGTTATAAATCTTTAGTTAAAATCTGAGATACTCCAAGCTTTAATTAAATAATTAAAAATCGAATAGTGCATTGTTATCCATAATTCTACAGAAATGTCAGTTACTGTAATTCATCTACTAATAAGGTCTAAACGCATCCAAAAATTATGAAATTTTACAAATTATTTATGATTGAGTTTCTAATGTCTATTTAAAATTTCATATCATTTGGAGTTACCAATAAATAATTAAAAATAAAACACTATACTGTTGAAAATACTCGGTCGACATTTTGGTCGAAGTATAGTTCGACCGAGAACCACATTCAAATAACACTCAAAAATTCTGAAATTTTTTAAAATATACATTATGGATTTATACATATCATATCCAAAATTCAATTAAATACAAAATTTGTATAAAATATGAAAAATCATTTACCTCACTGCTATCCTGATTAAATTCCATATTCATGTACTATCAAAACCCTAATTTTTGTCGATTAGGGTTTACATTTCTCAAATCCTAATTCTTCAAACTAAAACCATAGTTAGAGTTTCTTCTTAGGTTTGAAACATCACAATTGATATACTATCATTAATCAAGTCTAAACGATGTTCAATCTAATCAAGCATGTAATCATTCAGGTAGACCCTAATTTACCAATTAAGCACAAATGTGGTCATTACAATTCTCACCCTCTTAAAAAGTTTCGTCCCCGAAACATAAATACACAAACAAAGTATATTCAAAGTTTATTTTAAGCTTCTGAAATCTTACATGTTATTACATTCTTGTATTTTATACTTGAATGTAGTTTTCAACGTTAAGTCCTTTATTTATTTTCTAATCACAACATGGTAAAATAGTTGTCAATGATAACAAACAAATTCTCTATGCCACAATCAATCATAGAGTAGATAGAGAAGCAACCATTTCAATATTTTCACACTCTTGAGGTGTTACCTCAACATTGATAATCTGATCCAACCATCTCAATTCATACGGCTCAATATGTACTATTGTTATGGATTACCTCTAGGTCACAAAAGAGAGTTCACCATGTTCTTTTAAATTTTACTATTGTGCTACTCAAATAAAAAAATAGTCTTAATTTGGAAGACTAGATTCAACAGCAATTGTACAATACTACTCACGGCATCCCCATTGCATCATGGATGCATAAGGTGAAGCATTACCATCACATTCCATATTATTCTCAAGTATGAACCCAAACATAATTCAAGGTGTAACCATCAGGTTATAGCATGCTAGGGTTTCAACAACAATAACAAAGTACTCCATGATTGTATTAGTCATTCAAGGACTATCCATACCCAATTACCATCACTTAGTTATATTAAAGCTAGGTATAACAAGCTATACCTCATTAGGGTTACATATCAATACAATATGGTTATCATCCCTTCTATTCATATGAGTGAATAGGTAAGACTACCTTATTCAAGGTAACCCTTCATTTGTTTTATCATCATTTGAACCATACCAACATACAAAAATTGTACAATACTAAGATGGATTACTAGTATGAATGACTACAACTATTAGACACCTGAAAATAACATATTGCTTGTACATGTACATTGAAATCATACGTAGAACCAATTTACATCCCTTAAGATACCTTCAACAAATTATACTTCTAAAAACAAATTCACATATTATTGAAAGCCACTATTTTCTCTTATCTCTCTTCTCATTCATTACTACTTACTTTTTGCTACTTATCCTTCTCATTTTAATCATGTAGATTAAACATCCCTAAAATTGAAACATACAAGGTATGAATAGATTATTCATTATTCTTGCTATCACTGTAATAATTTATTTTATATCACACTTCACTCATTGTATTTCTCCTTTTGTTCAAAACACACTTGTTACATTTCAAATTTATATCTTACTCTTTGCTTCGAATCATTTTCATATTGTTCATCGACCTTTCAGATTAGCTAGGATTACTATCAATGCTAGTTTACTTCTCATAGTACAAATCGCATGATCTTGTTTTATGGAGATGCTAGTATTCAAGGTCAAATCACTAGTGACAACCCTTGAACTACTACAACTCTAAACATTCTAGGGTTTGGTCCTTATCAGTAGCATGACATTATTGTGGTGTGACTTTGTTCCCTTAATTTGAAAGCCAAACTTTGGATCTCACAAGCTTTACTAAAGTCTTCATTATCTTATCAATTGAATTTCATTTCTCTTACTTGCCCATTCAGATAGATTACATTCTCAATTTACCCTGCTAGGGTTTCATCATCATATAGTATGTCATTATTACATTCACTAGATGCATCTACCATGGTGGTTATGCATCATATGATTCATTTTCTTATCACTTCATTCCTGCATTGCTCTAATTAAGGAAGATATGAAAGAGAAGATGATTCTGAGACTTAGAATTCTTATCTTCAAACATTCATTAATACATTTCTCATATGAAGGTTTAATTAGTTATCAACAAGGATACTTGACTAATTAGCACTTTCTTGAATCTTGCAACCTCTTTCTTTTATAATCTATATTACTCCATTATGTTTCAAACCCTTCCTTACTTTCCATAATCCCCTTACCATATATTGCTATTCCACATGTCATTTTTAACTTCTACTTTTCTCTTATGATCATGTTGCTTCTTTTAGGTGTATGATCATGTATACCATGTTGCATATATTTCTTTTTATCCTTCTACTAATGTGAAGTTGAAATTCTAAATCAATAATCTCCCTACTAGTTTCAACTCATGTTTAATACATTACATATTCTTCATTTTAAATCAAATAGCTCATGCATGGGTGAAACATAGTTTCTCTTTCAATCAAGTTTTTCCTTCATGAATATAGTCTACCTTTGTATGACTTATTCATTTATTTGGCTACACTTTTGTTCTTCTTTTAGAAATTAGTTTGTTGTTCTATAGAGACTTAGAATCCAAAGGCAGTAAGGATGAATGTATTAACTTCACAATAAAGGTATACATTCCATGCTCTCAATTATATCATAACCCTCATTCCTTAATCAAGCTCATCATTTCCAACATTTATCTTTGTTTTAACTTAGTTTCTTATCCTAGTCTTATGATTTACATATTTATCTAATTCTCTTTACTTTAACTCTTCTGAAGACTCTTCACTTATATTTACTTATCGTATACTTAACTCTTTTCTTCTATTTTTTCTTTGCTTTGGAGTACTTAAAAACATTGTACTTGGTTATATAATCCATTCCTCATGATTGATTCTTACTATCTTGGCCTTTACTACTTTTCTCATATCTTTTCCATATTTCATATTCAGAGTTCATATAATACTAATGATTAAACTTAATCAGAATCTTATGTCGTGTTCCTTTATTTCCAATTAAGGGTTTCTCATATGAGGCCTCAAAGTTGGATCTCAGATATCAGTTCCAACTGATTCTTAGCTATTCTAATCTTTCCCATGTGTTTCAACATCTTATACATTCTCACTATGATGTGGGTCTAATTTATCCGGAGTCTACTCTTATTATATTTTCAATAGGAGTCATTAGATCCCAGTAACGCACCCTGCCAGTCGGACCAGGACAAACTTGTAGTCCTGAAGACAAGAGCTACTCAAGATTAACTAACTCCTATTAATCTCAAACATGTGGAAAGAATATCCACTTAGGAAAGCTCATTCAAAGATCATTTCTAGTCTACTTGATGCAAAGAATGTAATCAATAAATGCTACAATTGCATAGTGTATAACAAATCTTACAGACCCATATATATTTCAAAATATTGAATATCTGAATTCAAATATATAAGAGCTTTTCTATTCATCTCAAAGAAAACAACAATATGAAATGAAAGTTCTATCTCATTTTATATTTATGCTCTTAATTCATGTTACTTATCTTGTTTCTAACCCTAATATTTCTAGGGTTCCTATCTAACCCATCCTTCCACTGTATACTTGGCCAGGGTATACATGAAAGAATAGACAGAGTAGCTTGATACTGGTTGATCCAAGTACTCAGATACTGGGCTAGGATATCCAAATACTCAAATCCCTAGAGCTAACATCATAACATCTCCTATCTGCCACACTTATGAATCTAACTTACTAACTTAATGGTCCTTGACAACTCAGCCTAAGCTCTAATACCAAGTTGTTACACCCCGATCTCACAATTACCACTAATCATGAGATTAGGGTATAAATTAAGGATTTAACGTAATACAAAGATCGCCCTTAACTTTTTCTTCTTTTTCAAACTCTTTGTTTTCTCACATTGAACCACATAAACTAACTTTACAAGAGAATTAAACTTTTATTTCTCTAATGTAATCTCAACATTAATGATACACATCCATACATTCATTATGTTTCTCACACTTTCATGTACATACAACATGCCAATCATTTGCATTCTCTCTTATTAAGGAAACAAACATACAAAACATCATTTACAACTCTCTCACATCTATACAAGGACCTAGAGTGACAAAGACCGACTGAACTTCACTATACTCAGACTTAACTCTTGTGGTAGATCTACTCTGATGCAATGATATCTTCTTCAAGTCCATGTGATTTCCCTAAAAAATTTGAGTAGTGGGGTGAGCCTACTCGCTCAGTGAATGAGTACTTCAAAGAAACGGTCTAAAGCACTGATATAATTACAGATATACTTTTGAGCAACTGATATCAATTATAACAACAGTAAGATTTAAAGAGTCTAATAATTGATAATCATAAATATAGCAGGATACTCTAGATATCAATAAGAGTGAATGAATATATGAAATGCTTGATTGATCATGAAGATAACTAATAATTCAGAAACATACAAAGAATAATTGAATAACTGTACACACTTGTTTGACCTCTCATTCATTTTATTATGCCCTGATCATATGTTGTGTACTCTACATATGAATACTCATAGTGCAATACGATCACACCGTACAAGACTTAGCGGACACACCCGGGAAATGCTAAGTCTGACTACTCTCCTGATCTGCAACAGGGAAATGACTCTCTGGCCAAAATTGGACTCTTCCTCTGACCTGAGCACACAGGCGGAGAGTCAAGCCACCTCTTGGATTTTTCTGTACTCTAGTACCACTAGGACTTTTGGTTGATGTTGGACACACTTTTCTATACTCTAGTGCCCCCAGGACTTCTGGTTGATGTTGGACACTGCAAACTATAATTTAAGGAGACTTCCACTAGGCTTCGTCCCCCGTGCCACCTGATAGCACGTTTTGACCCTCGTATACTGGACGTTTCTAGGGTTAGGTCGTTTCACCCCTAAGGCGCAGACCTCACATAGGGGTTCTACGGTGTCAGGGCCCTTAAATCTATAATTTCATTATTTCCTAGAAAACTCTTACTATGTTGAAACTTTTTCTTACTTATACTCAACTTTGGTATTTCTATGGCATCTCGTCTATTTAACTGTAGTTAAAATCACAACATGAATATCATTCTAGACCTGACAGAGCTGTATACTCAAAAACATTGTAATTTACTGAGTAATCCATATACCATGCATGCAGGCAGATTGAAATTTTTAAATAAACTAAAGTCATATCAACTTGTCTCATATACGCTGTAATTATACAATTGATCATCGTAACACACTAATAAGAGTTAATTACTCGATATATTAGAAATTGTCAGTAGCACTTGTAAATTATGTATAATTCCTCAAAAATCGAGCACATCAACCCAAATTCTAAGTTATGCATCACATAGCTCAATTAAAAGTCAATTTACTTGACACGGCAAGATTTAATTGTAAAAACATGTGCATCAACCCTAATCTTGAGTTATGCATCACATAACTTAATTAAGAGTTAATTTCTTATCATGGCAAGAATTATTAATAATAACTGAGAACATTGATATCACAATACTTGATTCATTGAAAACCCTACCCTTAGGGTTTCATTTACATCATTCACTTATCACATGGCTCTCATAAGGATTTCATGCAACATAAACATTCTCTGAATAAAGACTACTATCAACAAATCATATAAAATCAATATATGTATGAAACCTTGGAACTGAGTTGAATTTGGGTTTCCATGCCAATCACTGGGATATCATGCATCAACAATAACATTGGATAAATAAAGTCTATCATGTCAAGAAAATCCCTTCAAATGGATTTCACGATATCTATTCGCAAATATCCAACTTTCCTCGCATCTAGGGTTTCACCCTCTTTACTGAGATATCAAACAAACACTATTCACTTTAAATGAATCAAGATAGTATCTGACATATATGTACTATGAATTTAGATAAATAATCATTCATAACCAAGGGGATCTAGATAAGCAAATTTCTCTATTTACTTATACAGCAAATTTCAGTCATAGACAAATTGCCTATATTTCAGTTTATTCTTATAACCTTTGTGAATACTTAGGGAATTCTCATTAGGATGTATTTTATACATTTATAATATGATTTTATCATTTGAAATTCATCCAAACAGAGGAAGAATCCATTTCATATCATTTTGCAACAACTTAGAACAAATAGACAATTCAGGATTTGTAATCGCATACTAAGCAATTAAAGATTATGGATGATTTAACCAATTTTCATGCAATATATTGTTTAAAGGAAGTTCCCACTCACCCTAAGGTGTAAAAAAACCTTAAAAATGTATCCCAAATCTGAAAATCTCGAATACATATCAAATCCCTAGCAATTCACCCGATTCTTCTTCCTTTCAACTCGGAAACCCTAGAAATGAGGGATTATGAAGAAAAAGTGAGAAAAGGGGAAGTTTTGATACCATTTTGGATCAAATAAGAGGAGGGACAGAATCTTGACATGTGAGAGAAGATTCACCATTAAATTCTATGCAAAGAAGCTAAACTTACATGATTTCATCATTCCTCAGACCGCAAAACCCTAGGTCAGCATCTCCATCAATTTCTTCTCTAAAACCCTAACTCTCCCTCTCTCTCTAGGATTTCATTTCTCTGGTTTGAATCACGAATTATGAGATCTCCTTGTGTGTTAGGTTGACCATATAGAGAAATTGAGCTGCTTGAGTCAATTGCACATTGACCCCTCACTATACTTTTTCTTATTTCAGTAGATTTTTCTGTCATAAAATAAAAGTTTCTGTAATTCATATATTTTAGAGATCAACCCTTATCCTAAAATTATGAGAATTTATAATTTTTTGTATAATTGAGTTATAAAGCTTTAGTTAAAATTTGAGATCATTCCAATCTTCCATTAAATAAAAAAAATCAAATAGTACACTGCTATCCAGAATTCTACAGAAATGTCAGTTACTGTAATTCGTCTACTGATAAGGTCTAAACGCAAAAAAAAATTATGAAAATTTTATACGTTGTTTATGATTGAGTTTTATATCTCCAGTTAATATTTCAGATCATTTGGAGTTACCAATAAATAAATAAAAATAAAACACTACACTGCTGAAAAGTACGTTGTCAGCATTTTGGTCGAAGTATAGTTTGACCAAGAACCACAATCAAAGAACACTAAAAAATTCTGAAATTTTTCTCCAATATGTATGATTGAGTTATCCATATCATATCAAAAATTAAATTAAATAAAAAATTGTAGAAAATATGAAAAATCATTTACCACACTGCTATTCTGATTAAATTCTATATTCATGTACTATCAAAACCCTAATTTTTTCCGATTAGGGTTTACATTTCTCAAATCCTAATTCTTCAAACTAAAATCATAGTTAGAGTTTATTCTTAGGTTTGAAACATCACAATTGATCTACTATCATTAATCAAGTCTAAACGATGTTCAATCTAATCAAGCATGTAATCATTTAGGTAAACCCTTGTTTACCAATTAAGCACAAATGTGGTCATTACAAAATAAGAAAGGCACTTCGATTTAGAGTGGTTCCAACCTTTGAGTTAAAGGTTATCATTCCACTACCCAATTGTTTCCAATTGGGATTTTGAAAGTGGTTTATTTTATTACCTCGCAAGGATGTTACATAAAATGCAATCACCTTCTACTTGAAGTAGTCTTCACCTTGAAGTAGCTTCAACCCCCTTGAAGCAGCCTTCTTGAAGTAACCATGAGCAATCCTTGGAGCAGCCTTCACCACCTTGAAGTAGATCCACCACCTTGAGATATACTTCACCTAGAAGTAGCTCCAACCTCCTTTGAAGTAGCCTTCGTAAAGCATCCTCAAGCAAACCTTGGAGCAGCCTTCACTTTGTTGAAGTAGCACCAAGCAACCTCCTTTCAATAGCCTCCAACCCTAGGAGTAGTCAAGGAGAACAGAGTATAATATAGAAGAAATAGATTGGAAGAAGGAAAATACTTATTCAATTAAGTATAATGCTTTGATATTATATCAAGAATTTATATCTCCTATCCACTTAAGATGGACGTGGGTATGTGTGGTGGCTAGTATATTGTAACTATAGGACACAACTCTAGAGCACAAGGAAGAAGATGGCAAGTGTATTCTAGCTTTGTTGCTCTCAATAGTGAATGCTTTAGTGTATCTTGGTTGCTTTAGGTGTCCTAAGGCTTCTCCTATTTATAGAAATAGTTTGCAAGTGTCTAGGGATGTTCTAAGGAGTGTTTAGAGTGTTCTTAGTGCTTAACTAGCCGCTAGGTGTACATCATTTAGATAGCAATTGCTAATTTATTCGCGCTTAACAAGAACAATCCAGAACCATGCTTGGTTGATAATTTAGTTGACCGAACTGTCTTGGTCGAGGTTATCTTCGACTGAGCCTGGATTTAAGACAAAATTGTTATAAAAAACATCAATTTTCAACTCCCAACTACCAACCATTCAGTCTAACGGTCACAAGCTTTAGACCGAAGCTTACACGGTCGAGATTATTTTTGACCAAAGACTATTTTAGAGCACAATTGTGTAAATTGTTGAACAGTGCTCACAAGTTTGACTGAGGTGGTTCTCGGTCGACAAAAACTTCGACCGAGTGTGTCTCGGTCGACAAGTTCTTTGAATGAGGGTGTCCCTATTTTAGATTTTTGAATCAGCTACTAAGTGTGTGTTTCAATGTGTGTTGGTGACTCTAACTTTGGGGGGAAACCTATCTAAGGGTTATAAGTGGGTAGGGTAGATCTAACGCTTGATTTACATGATGTCTAAGTACTTGTACATTATATTTTTGTACATGTGTTTACATTTGAGTACAATCATGAACATTTATACAATTAAGCACATTTGAGTTTTGACATGAGTTTATGTGGTGGTTTGTATATGTTCTTGATTTTTGTGTGGTCTTTTAGTTTGTTTTTCTCCTCATGTAGATTTCGTATGGCTACTCCATAAAGAAATTTGTCTGTTTAACTTCAAAAAAAAACACATTTGATCTTCATCTTCCCACTTGTAGGATTTCATTATTCCATTGAACCCTGAAAAGCTCAAATAACATGTTAGATACACAAGTGTGAAATGTTTGTCTTCATTAAAACAAAGGGTATATTAATGTCCAATTTTGCCAACACGTGTGATGATTGCGATGACATTATATGTAAATGATTTGATTAATAAATAAAGGCAAGTGTAACATCCCTGACCTGGGTTATGTTTTAACCCTAGGTGTTTTGCTTAATAAAGTGGATTATATGCTTTCTCTTATCTTTGAAAAGTAATAAAGGCTCAAGAGGAACTTATATTGCAATTTTAGTCCTTTTTTAATATTGTTGAAATCAATATTTTACATGTTTTGGACTAAAGTGCAAATTACCCAAGTTGAGGGGTTTATTTGCAAATTGTGCATGATAATATGTTCCTCATGTTTTGAAGCATCATGAGAGTGTATATGATGCAGAGGTATGGCTTGTGATGGCCTGAATACCAAGAAAGAGCTGATAAAGCAATGTTTGTGCATGAAAACCTAGTTTTGGTGTAATGTGCAATTTACCCAAAACCTAGGGTGCAATATGCAAGTTAGCACTTCAAAAAGGTCCCTAATGTTTCTTTGCATCATTTGGAGTAAAGAAAATGAGAGGGGCGTCTCATTTGTATCTCCTTGAAGGAGAGAGAATCTTGATATTAAAATAATCAAGATTTAAGCAGAATGGAAACATTAGTTCAAATTAATGCAAGAATAAATAAAATAATTGAAGGGACTTCAACCAAAATTAAAATGGTTGGATTCATATGTGTGTGGACGTCCTTGATCTTTGCAAGGACCACCAAATATCCTAAGGAGGTGAAAACTCCACTCACCTTATTATAAGAAAAAGAATTTCCACTCAAATATATATATTACTTTTATAAGGGATTAAGGTGCTTAATTTCTTTTCCCTTAATCCATGGATAATGTAAGGGATCTCGGTGGTGATAGAGTTTCCTTTTCATTCAAGAAACCAAGGGGGGAGTGGTGGCAACAATGTTGGAATTAAAAGGTTTTTGTAAAACATTTTCTCTCTCATTGATTTTCTTATAAAAGAGACTTTACCACTCAAACCAAGGACTTTTTTGGATCCCTTTCTTCTCCTTGCTTGCAAAAACGACTAAGGGATCTAGGAACAGCAGGAAGGACGCCCCCAACCTGTTGGTAAGTCCTTGACCTTCGTTCTTTTTGATTTCATGGTGGAAATCATAAAACAATGCATAATTCCTTCATTTCTTCACTCCATCTTCAACCCTAGCCGATCCTTTCACTCCAAAAGCTTGAGAACGGACCTTGGGAGGTTGCTAGAGCTTCATCCACCATTGGATACGTGAATCTTGGAGCTTGGGATCAGATTATAAGGCGGGTTATATAACTTGAACCCTTAATATTTTTCATTGAATTCGATTTCTCAATTCAATTGATTTAATTGTTATTCTTGCAATTCCTTTGTTTGATTGATGGAGTTGCCATGAAATGGTAGTAGTTTCGTGAGTCTAAAGGTTGAAGATGATAACCTGATCATAATCACACACCTCAACCAAGAAAAAGAGCAAACGGTCTTGGACCTTTGGTCCAAACGGTTTCACCAAACTGTTTGAGACCAAACGGTTTGCAAACTGTTTGGTGACTTCGACTCCAAACCGCATGAGAGGGTTGACCGTTTGGTTTAGTTGACCGTTTGAGGTCTGAACCTAATTACATGTTGGATGATGATCCAATGGATCCAATTGATTGATTCAAAGTGTGTACAATCCTTCAATTGGAAACCCTAATCAAGTTGATTGAAGAATCCTTGATTGGTCCTAACGATTTCAAGACAAATTGGGTCAAACGGTCTTGAAAACCGTTTGAGCCCAAACGGTCTTGAAACCGTTTGGGACCAAATGGTTTTTAAAACCGTTTGGAGGGTTAGTGGTTAATCCTTGACAATTTGATAAAGATCTAAATGGTGTTGATTGATGAATCTTTCAATTGCTTAATTAAAAGTCAACTCAATGATGCAATTACAATTGACAATTGGGACTGATTTGGCCCAGACAATCTTGAGATTGTTTGAGACCAAACGGTCTTAAAACCGTTTGGGGTCAAACGGTTTCAAAACCGTTTGGTGTTAAACGGTTTCAAAACCATTTGGTGATGAAACCTCAAAACCGAATGGAGTTAATTTGTGATACAATCATTTGGACATTGAAGGTAATGACTATTCCAATAATCCAATAATTGTTAGAAATAGTAATCAATGAAGGTACAAAGGTTGAAACCCTAATAGTACCTAAGTGATTAGTGCCAATTAAGGGATGAACCCTAATTGCTTATAAGAATAATGACTTGGTACACTATGTCAATCATAGCTGTATGTACTTGACTGAAGGGTTGATATAACTTAATCAAGTTGAAAGGATGGTAGAATGGAATTCATACATGAGTATGATTCGTGTGGTGATTAAGGGTATGATCCTTAAGTAAAGAGATCATGAAACCCTAATCATGAACATAAACCCTAATTGACAAGGTTGTTGAATCTTAACCCTAATTCAGGGCAATTCTAATTGAAACCCTAATCCAGGGTAAGGATGTAACCCTAATCCAGGGTGATGATATATGTGAATCTAATTTAGGGAAATGTGATGCAACATCCTCATACGAATGAATATTAAACCCTAATTATGGGTAATGGAACATGAAACCCTAATTGGGATGAACATTAAACCCTAACTGTGGATTATTGAATGAAAACCCTATTCTGGGGTGAAAATTATGTGAAACCCTAACTAAAGATGGTTTCATGAGAAACCCTGATGTTTTATGTGATGTGAAGATCAAATCTAGGGTAATACTATGCAATGCTTTATGAACCCTAATCTTGGAGCAATATGGTAATAAACCATAACTTTGATGTGATAATGGAATGATTATCCTCAAAAGACATGACATGAAATGGGATACCCTAACCCTGGTAAGGGAATAGTGGTGTTACCCTTGAATAGTGAATCCATATTTGTTTTACATGGTTCTAATATGTAATTGATATCACTATTATCATCTGTGCTAACCATACAGGTATGTTGAAATGATGATCATAGCCAGGTATGAGCTATGATGTTTTATTCACTATTGTATTTGGGCCTTGTGTGCCATAATATACCTTTTTGCCTGGTAAGAGGTAACAAGAGAGTTAATGGGCCTCAAGTACCATGAAGTGATACTTGTAATAGCAAGTATCATGTTTACCTTAGTCAGTTGACCTAGAGGTGATAGTTTCCTGGAAAAGTGGTAACAATGCTCAATGATGAGCTAATGGTTTAAATACCCAGAGCCATATAATTATGGTGATGAGATTGTGAAGGGATGAGAATTCCCAGTTTTGAAATGAGGGACTGAGTTTCCAATGTCTTTTAATGACTGATAAGTAATTGATGAAAATAGTACATGTTTCTTTATAGTATTGATATAATAAGTTATGTTTGAGAACTTGCTTGATGCTAAAATAATATGAAAATGTACTTAATTAATCAAGTGAAATATGTTCATGTAGTGCTCTGACCATAGATCCATCATCGTCAGAAGTTGGTGATGGTGAAATAGGTTTTCCTATGGAATCTCTGGAGTTCGCATATTCTGAATATGTGGGGGTAAATGGGTGAAAATATCCTTACATCCTTGTGAAGAGTTGAGGGAAGGTAAACATTAAACCTCTCAATCCTTCATGTGTCGGGATGGATGTATCACAAATCTTTTGATGGTTGGGATGGATGTATCATTAATCTCCCAATGATATTTTATGTTGGGTCGATGGAGATAAATATTAATGCTCTCGATTGTCGATGAGAGTGCAGTTGATGCTGTAACTCTATAGTGAAGTTCTAGTATACCCTGGAAAGCTATCTTGAGCAGTAAACATAGTCCTTCTTGTGGTCCCGTACTGACCGGGATGTGGGAGGTCATGGGAATCCGGCTCTTCCATTGACCTAATTATGGTACCGATTTCTATTCTAGAAATGGTCGATTGGAGTATGAGCGGTATACCTCATCTCCTCAGAGCTTAAATATGTTTGTAAAATATAATCATCTGTGTAGTGTATTTGCATAAGATTGAAATACGAGAAGCACTGGTTGATGTTATACTTCTTAGCATGTCCTTGATACATAAATGTACTTATGTTCTTTTAATTCATATTGAGTAAGAGACATGCTGCTTTATCAAGTTATAGTTGAAACACTTGCATAAGAATGTTGCTCTAATCTGCATAGATGTTGTTTTAACTGCTACTAATTATCTTATCCCACTGCTCAGTTTATTTCTCTTAAACTGCAATGATAATGTTTTGGAGGAGAGTTATATCTCCCGCTGGGGAAATTTTTATAATTGTCTCACCCCCGTGGGATTCAACGTTATTAGGTAGACGCAGACATCAAGGCAGAAACCCTTCTGAAGGGGGAGAGCAGCAGCAGTCACAAGGACAGCAGTGATCCATCAGGTCAAGACATTAGTTGTCTGGTTTTGTATAGTTAGTCCTATGAGTCATCTTTGTACTCCCGGGTCCTAGGAGATAGTGCTTTTAATATTTCGATCTGATATTTTGGCTTGATGCCTCGAGATTTTTATACTACCTGTGTACAATTGAGACAGAGTAGTGAATGGTGTAACTCTCGAGAAGAAACAGTACAAGAGATGTACTAGTGAACCAGAATGTAATGATTTACTTTAGTTCTGAATGAAAGAGTTTTCCTGTGAATGGATCTCTTGATAAATGGTTTTAATTTTTAGTGATTTTCTGTAATTCTGATGCTAATAATATGCTTCAGCATTAGTTAATCTCATTTTGTGAGTTGAATGCCACAAGTTAAGTGGTATCAGAGCCAGGTTCGCTAAGTCTACAGAGACATAGGATTGAGGTTGTTGAGTCTGTTCTAGTGTCTTCCAGTTATCTGATAGTGTCTTCTGCTCATATAGGAGGAGAAGAAGAACTAAAGATGTCTGGATCACACGATGAACATGCTGCTGAGAGCAGCGTTGCTGCACCAGGAAGTGGTGCAAGAGATCAAGACAGGGAGGAACATGTGCCTGAACAACCCCAGTTCAATCAAGTTGATATGGGGAACTCAGCCTTTCAGGCTATGTTTGGACAGTTTATGGCAGTTCTGACCCACATGATGGATAGAATTCCATTACCTGCACCTAGAGAACTAGCCCATGATGAAAGACATGGTGTCGGTAAGACTTTTGAACGGATGAAGAGGGTAGGAGCCATTGAGTATGTTGGTACTTCCGACCCAGCAGATGCTGACCTATGGTTGACTGAACTAGAGAAAGCCTTCAGAATCCATATGATTCCTGATGATGAGAAGGTGAGGCATGTTGTATACCTCCTAAAAGGGAGTGTTGGCCACTGGTGGACCATCGAGGAAGGCAAAAGACCTGGAGTTGTGATTGGATGGGAGGAATTCCGGCGTGAATTCATTGTTAGATACTTTCCTAAGACGTATCTAGATGAGAATATCTCTTAGTTTGAGAGGATAAAGCAAGGACCAATGAACATTAGCGAATATGAAGCTAGGTTCATGGAACTTTTGCAGTTTTGTCTGCATATGGCATCTTCTGATGAGGAGAGAATTCGGCGATTCGAGAAGGGGTTGAACGTTGAATTGACCACTCCGGTGTCTGCTCTGGAGAACCGGGAAAGGTTTGCCACTTTTGTGGAGTCAGTAAGACGTATAGAGAGGTCTGTAATTGAGAAGCGACAGACCAAGGGTAAGAAAGAGTACCCACAGTTCTAAGGATAGAGTTCTGGGAGTTTTAAGAAACCAAGGTATTTTGTGCCTACACCACCACCAAGGTTCAATACCCAGACGCAGTGGACGTCAAGTAAGGGTAGAGACCGTAGTTTACCACCAAAGGGAGCTCACAGCTCAGCCTCAATATCAGTAACAGGACCACCCAAACCACCGAGGGGAAGTGTAACCTGTTATAGATGTGGGAGAGAAGGTCGTGTGGTGAGGGACTGTCCTGAGAAAGTCAGGAATGTGACCCAGCAACTGAGGCAGAGTCAGCAAGGCTCTTAGAGGCAACATCCTGGCAGTGGTGCTAGAGGACGTGGACAAGCATCCCAAGCCGGTTCGTCGACATCCAATAATCAAGCACATGGTCAACAGCAAGCAACGGCTAGGTTCTATGCAATGAATCAGTCTGAAGCAGTAATCAACCCTCGGGTTGTGACAGGTCATATGGAACTGTTTTATTTTGATATGTCTTTATCTTGCTTCGTATCTGTGTTAATTGATCTGGGTGCTACACACTCTTTTATCACTCGAGAAGTGATTCATGACTGCAACATGATTTTCAGTCATAGAGCAGATGCCTGTTGTTAGAAACACCTTTGATGGGATATGCAGTGTTGCAGGAGGTGTGTTTTCCCTCCAATCTTTTCTTTTCTAATCACCGCATTCAGGTGGATCTTATAACACTTGAAATGCATGGGTTTGATATAATCCTTGGGATGGACACCTTAGAGAAGTATAAGGTTGTATTGGATTGCAGTTCCAAGCAAGTTGTGTTCACGGATAATGGTGACACGTGGATCTTTCATGGAGATAGAAAGATTGTTCCAACATGTCTTGTGTCGGCTATGGTAGCTGAGAAGTTGATGAGACAAGGATGCCTTGCATTCTTATCCCATGTGCTTGATACCACAATGGAGAGCCCTCATCCTTCTGAAATTTCAGTAGTCAGGGAATTTGAAGATGTATTCCCTGAAGAACTTCCAGGTGTTCCACCGCCCCGAGAGATTGATTTTTGAGATTAATCTAATCCTAGACACGCAACCAATAGCACAAACGCCGTATAGGATGGCACCTGCTGAGATGGCAGAGCTCAAGAAACAACTGCAAGAGTTGCTTGAGAAGGGTTTTATCTGACCGAGTACTTCACCATGGGGTGCTCTGGTCCTTTTTGTTAAGAAAAAGGATGGGTCTATGCGTTTATGCATCTACTATAGATAGTTAAACAAAGTAACTATAAAGAACAAGTATCCTCTACCAAGGATTGATGACTTGTTTGACCAGTTGTGTGGTGCAACTGTCTTTTCTAAAATAGATCTGAGGTCGGGATACCATCAGCTGCGTATCAAGGAGGGTGGCATACCTAAGTCAGCCTTTAGGACAAGGTATGGTCACTATGAGTTCATAGTTATGTCGTTTGGACTAACTAATGCACCAGCTGCATTTATGGAACTCATGAATAGAATCTTTCAATCTTTTCTTGATCTATGTGTTGTCATCTTCATAGATGACATTTTCATCTATAGTAAAGATGCTCAACAGCATGAGTAGCATCTTCGTCAATGACTTTGCTAAGAGAGCATAAGCTATATGCTAAGTTTATCAAATGTGAGTTCTGGTTACCAGAACTTTCCTTTCTTGGACATGTAATATCTGCTTCAGGTATTTGTGTTGATCCTAAGAAAGTAGAATATGTCCTGCAATGGGAACAACTGAAGACACCGATAGAGATAAGAAGTTTCCTAGGGTTGGCAGGCTATTACAGGAGGTTCATTAAGAACTTCAGTTCAATAGCTTTACCCGTAACCAAGTTGACCAGGAAGGAGATTCCTTTTGTCTGGAATGACAAGTGTCAACAATATTTCCAGTTGTTGAAGGAAAGGTTAACCAGTGCACCTGTGTTAGTGCTACCTGAGCAAGGAAAGGGGTATATAGTCTTCTGTGACGCATCTAAGAATGGCTTAGGATTTGTGTTAATGCAGGATAAGCAAGTGATTTCTTTTGCTTCTCGACAGCTTAAGAAGTACGAGGAGAATTATCTGACACACGATCTAGAGTTAGCTGTTGTGGTCCATGCCTTGAAGATCTGGAGACATTATCTCTATGGAGAAACATTCCATATTTTCACAGACCAAAAGAACTTAAAGTATATCTTTTCTCAGCATGAGCTAAACATGAGGCAACGCCGCTGGATGGAGTTAATCAAGGATTGCGATTGTACAATTGATTATCATCCAGGGAAAGCCAATGTGGTTGTTGATGCACTAAGTAGAAAATCAGCAACACCAGCCTTAAACAAAGCACAACTAAACTCCTTAGTGTGCTCTAAGAGATATATGTTTATCTCCTTGAGGCAAGACAATGTACAGCTTAAAGTGTCATTGTTAGCCAGGTTGTTAGCTGAGATGCACATAAAACCTACTCTAAGACAGCAGATTAAAGAAGCACAGCAGGCTGACTCAATGATTCAACATATCAGGTCAGAATATGGTAGTGAGAAACGGGATGGTTTCCATGATTCTTATGATCAGGTAGTCTGTTACCATAGTAGGATGGTAGTACCTGATGTTGATAACTTAAGAAAGTTAGTTCTGGAAGAAGCTCATTCTTCGATGTATGCTATGCATCTAGGAAGCACCAAGATGTATCATAACTTAAAGGATATGTATTGGTGGCCTGGTTTGAAGAAGGATGTTGCTGAGTTTGTTATGCGGTGTCTGGTGTGTCAGCAAGTTAAAGCTGAACATCAGAAGCCCGCAGGAACAATGCAACATCTGCCTATACCGCAGTGGAAATGGGATCATGTAACTATGGACTTTGTGGTTGGTTTGCCTAGAACAGCCAAAAGTCATGATTCCATTTGGGTGATAGTTGATAGGTTGACAAATACAGCACATTTCTTACCTGTCAAAACAACCTATACAGCTGAGAAGCTTGCACAGATCTACATAGATGAGATAGTGTGGCTGCATGGGGTATCTGTTACAATAGTTTCTGATATAGGTCCCCAATTTACAAATCGTTTTTGGGAATGACTTCATAAAGCTTTGGGCACATAGTTGAGGTTTAGTACAGCCTTTCATCCTCAGACAAATGGACAATCTGAAAGGACTATACAAACCTTGGAGGACTTGCTTAGGGCATGTGTCCTTCAGTTTGTAGGGAGTTGGGATCTACATCTGAGCTTGATAGAGTTTGCTTATAATAACAGCTATCAGCACAGTATTGAGATGACACCATATGAGGCTTTTTGTGGTAGACATTGTAGATCTCCCCTATGTTGGTATGAAACTGGTGAATATCAACTTTTGGGTCCTGAGCTGGTTCAACAAACAACCGAGAAGGTTAAGGTCATACAACAACAGTTGAAAGCTACCCAGGTAGAGACAAAAATCTTATGATGACAAGCGTCATAGACCCTCAGAATTCCAAACTGGAGACATGGTGTACCTCAAGGTATCACCTTGGAAAGGTATCCTGAGATTTGGAAAGAAAGGGAAGTTAGCTCCTAGATTTATGGGGCCTTTTCCAATCATTGAAAGGATGGAAAATGTAGCCTATAAGTTGGAGTTACCACCTGAGTTGCATAGATCGCACCCAGTGTTTCATATATCTATGTTGATAGTGTCATCCTGACACTGAGTTAGTTCTATAACCTGTGGAGGTAGAACTAAATGATGACATATCTTATGTTAAAGGACCTGTGTTGATTCTTGACAGAAGAATCAAGAAGTTGAAAAAGATAGACATTAGTCTTGTAAAAGTCCTTTGGAATCACCGTGGCGTTGAAGAAGCTACGTGGGATCTAGAGGATGAGATGAGGAGGAAGTATCCTTCTCTTTTCTCTTAATGTTTTGTCGATGATTTCGGGGACGAAATCATTGTAAGGGGTGGATAAACTTGTAACATCCCTGACTTGGGTTATGTTTTAACCCTAGGTGTTTTGCTTAATAAAGTGGATTATATGCTTGCTCTTATCTTTGAAAAGTAATTAAGGCTCAAGAGGAACTTATATTGCAATTTTAGTCCTTTTTGAATATTGTTGAAATCAATATTTTACCTATTTTGGACTAAAGTGCAAATTACCCAAGTTGAGGGGTTTATTTGCAAATTGTGCATGATAACATCTTCCTCATGTGTTGAAGCATCATGAGAGTGAAGATGATGCAGAGGTATGGCTTGTGATGGCATGAATACCAAGAAAGAGCTGATAAAGCAATGTTTGTGCATGAAAACCTAGTTTTGGTGTAATGTGCAATTTACCCAAAACCTAGGGTGCAATATGCAAGTAAACACTTCCAAAAAGGTCCCTAATGTTTCTTGGCATCATGTGGAGTAAATAAAATGAGAGGGGCGTCTCATTTGTATCTCCTTGAAGGAGAGAGAATCTTGATATTAAAATAATCAAGATTTAAGCATAATGGAAACATTAGTTCAAATTAATGCAAGAATAAATAAAATAATTGAAGGGACTTCAACCAAAATTAAAATGGTTGGATTCAGATGTGTGTGGACGTCCTTGAGATTTTCAAGGACCACCAAATATCCTAAGGAGGTGAAAACTCCACTCACCTTATTATAAGAAAAAGAATTTCCACTCAAATATATATATATATATATATATATATATTACTTTTATAAGGGATGAAGGTGCTTAATTTCTTTTCCCTTAATCCATGGATAATGTAAGGGATCTCGGTGGGGATAGAGTTGCCTTTTCATGCAATAAACCAAGTGGGGAGTGGTGGCAACAATTTTGGAATTAAAAAGTTTTTGTAAAACATTTTCTCTCTCATTCATTTTCTTATAAAAGAGCCTTTACCACTCAAACCAAGGACTTTTTCGGATCCCTTTCTTTTCCTTGCTTGAAAAAATGATTAAGGGAGCTAGGAACAGCAGGAAGGACGCCCCCAACCTGTTGGTAAGTCCTTGACTTTTGTTCCTTTTTATTTCATGGTGGAAATCATAAAACAATGCACAATTCCTTCATTTCTTCACTCCATCTTCAACCCTAGTCGATCCTTTCAATCCAAAAACTTGAGAACGGACCTTGGGAGGTTGCTAGAAATTCATCCACCATTGGATCCGTGAAGCTTGGAGCTTGGGATCAGATTACAAGGCGGGTTATATAACTTGAACCCTTAATCTTTGTCATTGAATTCGATTTCTCAATTCAATTGATTTAATTGTTATTCTTGCAATTCCTTTGTTTGATTGATGGAGTTGCCATGGAAATGGCATTAGTTTCGTGAGTCTAAAGGTTGAAGATGATAACCTGATCATAAGCACACACCTCAACCAAGAACAAGAGCAAACGGTCTTGGACCATTGGTCCAAACGGTTTCACCAAACCGTTTGGTGACTTGGCCTCCAAACCGCATGAGAGGGTTGACCGTTTGGTTTAGTTGACCATTTGAGGTCTGAACCTAATTACATGTTGGATGATGATCCAATGGATCTAATTGATTGATTCAAAGTGTGTACAATCCTTCAATTGGAAACCCTAATCAAGTTGATTGAGGAATCCTTGATCGGTCCTAACGATTTCAAGACAAATTGGGTCAAACGGTCTTGAAAACCGTTTGAGCCCAAACGGTCTTGAAACCGTTTGGGACCAAAAGGTTTTCAAAACCGTTTGGAGGGTTAGTGGTTAATCCTTGACAATTGGATAAAGATCTAATGGTGTTGATTGATGAATCTTTCAATTGCTTAATCAAAAGTCAATTCAATGATGCAATTACAATTGATTGGATTGATGAATGTACTTAAGAGCCCTTGTGGTTTTGGGACTGATTTGGCCCAAATGGTCTTGAAACTATTTGGGGTCAAATGGTTTCAAAACCGTTTGGTGTTAAACGGTTTCAAAACCATTTGGTGATGAAACCTCAAAACCGAATGGAGTTAATTTGTGATACAATCATTTGGACATTGAAGGTAATGATTGTTCCAATAATCCAATGATTGTTAGAAATAGAAATCAATGAAGGTACAAAGGTTGAAACCCTAATAGTACATAAGTGATTAGTTCCAATTAAGGGATGAACCCTAATTGCTTATAAGAACAATGACTTGGTACACTATGTCAATCATAGTTGTATGTACTTGACTGAAGGGTGGATATAACTTAATCAAGTTGAGAGGATGGTAGAATGGAATTCATACATGAGTATGATTCATGTGGTGATTAAGGGTATGATTCTTAAGTAAAGAGATCATGAAACCCTAATCATGAACATAAACCCTAATTGACAAGGTTGTTGAATCTTAACCCTAATTGATGGCAATTCTAATTGAAACCCTAATCCAGGGTAAGGATGTAACCCTAATCCAGGGTGATGATATATGTGAATCTAATTTAGGGAAATGTGATGCAATATCCTCATAGGAATGAATAGTAAACCCTAATTATGGGTAATGGAACATGAAACCCTAATTGGGATGTACACTAAACCCTAACTGTGGATTATTGAATGAAAACTCTATCCTAGGGTGAAAATTATGTGAAACCCTAACAAAAGATGGTTTCATGAGAAACCCTGATGTTTTATGTGATGTGAAGCTCAAATCCAGGGTAATACTATGTAATGCTTTATGAACCCTAATCTTGGACAATATGGTAATAAACCATAACTTTGATGTGATAATGGAATGATTATCCTCAAAAGACATGACATGAAATGGGATACCCTAACCCTAGTAAGGGAATAGTGGTGTTACCCTTGAATAGTGAATCCATATTTGTTTTACATGGTTCTGATATGTAATTGATATCACTATTATCATCTGTGCTAACCATGCAGGTATGTTGAAATGATGATCATAGCCAGGTATGAGCTATGATGTTTAATTCACTATTGTGTTTGAGCCTTGTGTGCCATAATATACCTTGCTGCCTGGTAAGAGGTAATAAGAGAGTTAATGGGCCTCAAGTACCATGAAGTGATGCTTCTAATAGCAAGTATCATGTTTTCCTTGGTCAGTTGACCTAGAGGTGATAGTTACCTAGAAAAGTGGTAGCAATGCTCAATGATGAGCTAAGGGTTTAAATACCCAGAGCCATATAATTATGGTGATGAGATTGTGAAGGGATGAGAATTCCCAGTTTTGAAATGAGGGACTGAGTTTCCAATGTCTTTTAATGATTGATAAGTAATTGATGAAAATAGTACATGTTTCTTTATAGTATTGATATAATAAGTTATGTTTGAGAACTTGCTTGATGCTAAAAGAATATGAAAATGTACTTAATTAATGAAGTGAAATCTGTTCATGTAGTGCTCTGACCATAGATCCATCATCGTCAGAAGTTGGTGATGGTGATACAGGTTTTCCTATGGAATCCCTGGAGTTCGCATATTCTGAATATGTGGGGGTAAATGGGCGAAAATATCCTTACATCCTTGTGAAGAGATTGAGGGAAGGTAAACATTAAACCTCTCAATCCTTCATGTGTCAGGATGGATGTATCACAAATCTCCCGATGGTTGGGATGGATGTATCATTAATCTCCCAATGATATTTTATGTCGGGTCGATGGAGATAAACATTAATACTCTCGATTGTCGATGAGAGTGCAGTTGATAATGTAACTCTATAGCGAAGTTCCAGTCTACCCTAGAAATCTATCTTGAGCAGTAGACATAGTCCTGTTTGTAGTCTCGTACTGACCGGGATGTGGGAGGTCATGGGAATCCGGCTCTTCTATTGACCTAATTATGGTAGCGATTTCGATTCTAGAAATGGCCGGTTGGAGTATGAGCGGTATACCTCATCTCCTCAGAGCTTAAATATGTTTGTAAAATATAATCAGCCGTGTAGCGTATTTGCATAAGATTGAAATATGAGAATCACTGGTTGATGTTATACTTCTTAGCATGTCCTTGATACATAAATGTATTTGTGTTCTATTAATTCATATTGAGTACGAGACATGCTGCTTTATCAAGTTATAGTTGAAACACTTGCATAAGAATGTTGCCCTAATCTACATAGATGTTGTTTCAACTGCTACTAATTATATTATCCCACTGCTCAGTTTATTTCTTTTAAACTGCAATGATAATGTTTTGGCGGAGAGTTATATCTCCCGCTGGGGTAATTTTTATAATTGTCTCACCCCCGTGGGATTCAACGTTTTTAGGTAGACGCAGACATCAAGGCAGAAACCCTTCTGAAGGGGGAGAGCAGCAGCAGTCACAGGGACAACAGTGATCCATCAGGTGGAGACATTGGCTGTCTGGTTTTGTATAATTAGTCCTATGAGTCGTCTCTGTACTCTCGGGTCCTAGGAGATAGTGCTTTTTATATTTCGATCTGAGATTTTGGCTTGATGCCTCGAGATTTTTATACTACATGTGTGCAGTTGAGACAGAGTAGTGAATGTTGTAACTCTCGAGAAGAAACAGTACAAGAGATGTACTAGTGAACCAAAATGTAATGATTTACTTTGGTTCTAAATGAAAGAGTTTTCCTGTGAATGGATCTCTTGATAAATGGTTTTATTTTTTAGTGATTTTCAGTAATTCCGCTGCTAATAATACGCTTCCGCATTAGTTAATCTCGTTTTTTGAGTTGAATGCCACAGCAAGCTTCTAACTTAATATGTTTTATTCAGTTATGAGATAATGATGTAAAGTAATAAATGTCTATAGAATGATATTACTCAATGATGTATGTCTTCAAGTATATGATTTGAACAATTAGATCGTACGAATGTTAAGAGTATATACATTCTCATTATGTCCATGAGCGGTTGTTATTATGGAAGGTACATAGATAATAATAACACATAAGATCTTATTGTGTTTTGGTTGATGACAGAATCTCATAAGTCATGATATGTGATATCAAACCAAGCATACATATACATGTTAGAGAGAAGGTATTAGACAGACCCGCCTTGAGACTAGAACATGGTAACCATCACAATGGTAGTCATAGTCATCTCTCATAGTGTTGGTGGTGATTGTGGTTCCTAGACCTGAAGTCACTACACTCATCACATGTCATTCGGTAAGATTTAACATCATCCACCATAATCATGAATAAGAGTTATCATAAAGGTGATGATTGGATACACTGTAGCACATGGGGATGATTGTGAGTGATGTAGATGGAATTTGTCCCTCCTATAGGAGTATTATATCCTATGCCTCTTGATTAACGAGATGGAAAAATGTATGGCCATATACATGTGAGTCAATATGTGATATTTAGTTTACATATATCTCAGACAGTCTGCACTAGTTCAAGAAATAAGATTGAATGTTGATGAGGTTACTACTCCATGCCTCAAGTTCAATCTGGATATCAGTGACAAAGGAACTATACAAACATTGTAACATCATACAAATATTGTAGGTTGAAGTTGTTCTCCAACTTTTCATTTACTTGGATAGCATTGATGTGCGACTAGGCACCGCTCATTACTTGTGATGTCATAACTAGTTATGGACATTCACTGCCAACGTAATATGGGACCTATAGGGTAAAACACATAGTTCATGAACTAGAAGAGGGATTTTGATCTTGAATGATAATTGGATTGATTACTAAAGTATTTAGGTATTCAGTTCAAGTAACGAATCAATTGACTAGACTGCCAACCGATCGGCTCATGTGATGAAATGACTATTTGGAGTGTCAGGATGGTTGGATATCGCATTAAGAGTGAATGTTATTGTGTCGCTGACCATAAGCCAATCGATTGACTAGATAGTCCATTCGACCAATTGGCTATGCATGTCGACTGACTAGATGATCCAGTTGACTGAATGACCACACACAACAACCGTCAAACCATGAGCTCTTATGGTAACTTTGAGAGAGCTTGAGTAGTCTTAGACATCAAGGGGAAAGGAAGTCGACGTTGGTACACTTCGGCTCTGGTAGTGCGACTTGGAGCTCTTAGTGGTCCACATGGACTACGTATAGGCGTGAAAGCCATTGTTGTCATAGTAGGAGGACGTTGTTAACCGCCGTCTATGGGTGTTGTACTCGCCATCCATGTACTTCTTAAGAAGGGATCACATCTCCGTGCAAGGATAGTTGTTGGACTTGATCCATGACAAGTTACATCTTGCACTATCTTTCCTAATATAGTTGTTGATGCGAAAATTTTGTTAAGAAATATGAACAGAAAATTTTTATTTTTTGTTGCCTACTCTATTTCTATATTTTCCAACAATTTGTGCCAGTGGAAAAAAAATATAAATCATATTGGTACCATCTCCCTACAATAATATTATATTTTTTGTTACACCGCTTGCAAATTAGACACAAAATAGTACATATTCGTAAACATGGTCTTAAAAAAACTTTTTTTATCCTACCTATAATGGACCTCGCACTATATTGTGTAGTTTAATAGGATATATGTCATATGATTATACTCGAAGAGCAAGATAATTGACATGTGAATTTTAGATTTCTTCTATCAAGAAAGCAACCTTTTTCATTTGTAAGAGCTAAATGCTTGATGGTCAGCATCAAGAGAAGGTTGGGGATTTTTTTTAAGTGGAACTATATTAATCATCAAAAACCTTTGCAACTGGTGTCTACATAATCCAGTCAACTTGTAATAATAACAACATATACATGAAAAATATTTGAGTAGATTGATGATTTATTCATATGCATAGTGCATGTCTCGCAATAATTGTATAAATGTGGTTACTCCCTTTAATGTTTTCACCTAATTCGTGGATCATTGTGATGTAGGTATAAAACACGACGTATATCAAAGAGTGACGAAGCTACCCACCTACAGTGACGTAGCCACATACAGACCAGGGTGGGCATGTGCCCTACCCAGGTTCTATAAATTTTCCCTATTTGCTCTATGTTTGAGTCAGGTTTCAATGGAAAATGGCAGCGGTGCCCTACCTGGCATGTCTGTTTGCAGTGTTTTGTTATTGGTGCCCCACCCACTCTTATTTCCTGGCTACGCCACTGCCCACCTATATAGGCAAGGGTGGACATCTGTCGTACCTTAACCTTTCATGTGTTAATATATATATATATATATATATGTATATATATATATATAGAGAGAGAGAGAGAGAGAGTCAGGCTAGAATACACTCGAGTGTACGGATCGCACGGATACACTCAAGTGTGTTTGCATATTAAGACTATTTTTTGCAAAATGTAAACCGTTGATCTTCACTGTCATACTATAACTAGGCTACATACAAATTTTGAGCCCATTTGGATGAGTGCAAGTCACTCATCCAAGGGCAACAAAATCAACGCGTGAAACTAATTTGAAATGTATAATTTTTGCGGTCTTCATAACATGAGATATACACATCCAAATGTGCTCAAATTTTGCGTATGAGTTGTTCACGAGATGTTTAAGAAAATCAACGGATTATATTTTCAAAAAAAATATTGCATCATGGAAAACTACTTGAGTGTATTCCGCTCCGGATACACTCTAGTGTATTCTAGCCTCTATATATATATATATATATATATATATATATATATATATATATATATATATATATATATATATATATATATTCATATATTTCAGCAATAAACTTCATCTGTCCCCCCTTGATCAATAATTCTTTCGGCCCTTTGAGATGTTGTATTGAATGGGGCCCACCCATTTCGTATTTTGCAGCTACACTACTGATTTGAAGTATATACATGCAAAAGAAGAAGAAGAAAAATATTGGAATCAATTTAAACTCTGAAGCGTGAGCTACAAGCTAATATTTTCTTCAATATTGAAATCACTTCAAACTAAGCACCACTGATATATATAAGGCTAACTCGCAACGCTAATCAGAATTAGATGGCTGGGATTGCTTCAAGTAGTTAGAGGCAGCAGCAACGGTGATAGAGGAGGGAGACAAAGGAATAGAGGGTTGTAGAAGAAAAGTCTTGGAGGAAGTTATCTTCAACTCTTGGTAGGTTTTGTGTGGATACTAATTGGTGAATGAAGTTATTTAAGGATACGATCTTGGAAAGGTTGAGAAGGGACTATATGAAATTTTTTGGTAAACACAGTTACAACGGGGTGGAGAACGTGGTAACATGATCAAAGGTATCTATCTGTTCAATACAACCAAGCCAAATTATTCACTTATAACACGAGCAAGGAGCGTGACGGGAACAAAAGTTGGTGGAAAGCGGAGTGATTTAAGGAGTAGCATTGATAAGAGAAATTATCTAGTTGTGGAGATAATTCAGGAAAAGAGTTTAAGTATACAACCACTAATAGTAAGGAGAAGTAAGAGAAGATGTAGACAATTGGGAGTTAATTTTCGTGAAGGGGAAGTCAGAGAAAACGTAGATAATGGGGGGTTAATTTTCCTTCCGCACATGCATTAGGTACTGTGGGTAGTTTATAATTATTAAAACACGTAGCCGATTCTTACACAAGATGGTTTGTGAATGGAGAGAGGATGAGAGGCTTTGAGTGAATGGAAAGCGTAGTTTCGAAAGGTCAAGTGATAAAAGGAGAATTAAGGAAAACGTGGAATTAATTATGACAGAGAGATGACGGGAGAGGATTGATATGGGGTGTCTGTATCGAGAAATTAATTTGAAGGATAGGCATTTGTTAAAAGGCCTACAAATATTCAACAGAGAAGATAGAAATTACATGTGTCAAGTTTGGTGAACAGTTACCGCAAGAGAGGGTGATGAAGGGAGAATCGGGAAAGACTTATATTGTGATTGGGAATTGTGTGGTTGTTTTTACTAGTGAGAGAGGATATGCGACCGTGGCCCACGGTTTTCTTTTTTGCCGAGAGTGGGAGGACAGTGAGGGTGTAATTGGTGTTTTCTGTAGAAGCAAAGCACCAAAAAATAAAAAATCTTTTAAAAGAAAAAGAAGAGAAGATAAAGAGTCCAAAGGTAGCATTCTGTTTCAAAAGAAAATGTTAAGTGGACACACCATTTTAAAATTTAAAATATAACTTCACGCGTTCTCCACCACATATTTGTAATTATATATTTTATTTGTTATATACATTGTTGTGAAGAATGAATAAGGTTGGGTTTGATGGCTAGTAAATTCGCCCAATCAATCAATCTCTAGAGTATATTATAGATTTTATTTTATAGATAAAAGTACAAAACCACAAGGGCACCAGTGCGAAAAGGAACGTGTATCCAAATATTTCGGCCGTACATCGCAGCACGCACTTTGATGTTATCTTTTAAGTTCCACAATAAAGTGGGTCGGTGAGTGGGGGCGCATATCGAATTGAATACCTGTGGCGTCCTCTTTATCTCTCTCTCTCTCTCTCTCTCTCTTACTCTCTCTCTACCACGCGTAGAACGGTAAAGGCGTAAAACAGACGGGTGTTCGTCCAAATTCTTTTCTCTGTTGCGCTCTGTTTACAAACAGACGGGTGTACACACATAAAGTGGATCCCGCGTCGGAGTAAGATCGTGGCTAAGGTCCCGGGCTGACCAACTTGTTGTGTGGAGATTGATGGGAGGCGAGGCGCTGAGCGCTGTAGGATAGGAGTCCGGTCGCTGGCAGAAACACCACGAGCTTTTTCTTTTTTTTTAAATTTCTTGTGACCTAACTTATTTCTAAATCACAACGAGCACAGTGCAAACTCAAATCATCAATTTATTGTTTCCCAGCACACCATTAGCAATCCTTACATGCACATACGATATAACATGCTAAGTATAAACAACCTGACCAGAGCTATTGCATGGAAGATAATTAAGCCCAAGGATCAGCACAATACATATTCGGTAGGGGGCGGAATGGGTTACAATATATGCTGACCGTTCTCAGGAAGAATGCACGAGCATATACACTGCAACAGACTACATAGAAGAAACAATAACCCTTGCCTGACAACTATTTGAGTCCCCGGGAAACAATTAAAGATCTTAAACGCTAATCAGCAGTCCAGCTCTGTTCAACTATTTCACGTACCCTCCTGTTGTATTCCCTTTTATTTTCGCTGAACATGCGAGCCAGTGGCGGCGGGAGGGGGGGGGCAAGCTGGGGCAAGTGCCCCCCCTCCAATTTTAAAATTTTTTTGAGCATATATATATATATATATATATATATATATATATATATATATATATATATATATATATATATATATTATGTATATTTACATGGTATCAAAGTTAATATTAATTTATATATTTTATCTCCTTAACACGCTAATTAACCTAATTTCGAAGTATATAAACTCTTTTCCATAAATAATGGCAATACTAATACGATTTTAGGTAAAGAATCATAAATTAAAATACATCAAAATAGAATATATTTCTTTATTTTATAAATATATCTCAATTTTGCATACCTAACGAATTGTTCTTTATTAAACATATTAACAAGTGTATCAAAACACAAATGTCAACTTATTAACTGTTATTTTACACTTATTTGTATAATGATTATATAAAAAATAGATATCTATAATTAATAGTATTCTTTATTAAATGTAAAATATTTTTATATCATATATAAATCATTAAATATATAACAAACATAGCAAGTATGTAGTTGTATGGATAATGAGGAAACAAAAATAGATATCTTTTGTCAATGATATATTTTATGAAATACCAAATACTTTATATAATATATAAACAATTAAGTGTGTAACAAATACAGAAAGCACATATGTGATGAGGTGAAAGAAAATTAATATCTATGTACATTGATAATAGAGAGAAAGAAAATCGATATTTATAATTAATGGTATAATTCATGAGATGTCAAATATTGTTGTAATTAAATGTATAACAAATATATCAAGTAAACAGTTCTATGTGTGTATCTTTTACTTGTACAAATGGTGTATGCTTATTATTTTCTATTATAGGTGTGCTATTAAAGATAAAATCAAATGAAATATGATAGTTTTTTAGTAGTACATGGTGTCACGATAAATTTGTTAATATTTTTTTAACAAAATATGTGTATTGTTTTGAATTGTTATACATCAATACAAATTTATTAAAATAATGTAATATCATGTGTCATCATGAAAAAAACACTTACAATTATTCTTCTATTCACAAGTTATGCAAATATTATTTCTCTAAATTATGAACATTATTTCATCTTAATATCAAGGATAATGAATTTTGATATTTTCTTAGTTTCCAATGCAACATAGAAATAATTATCTTTAGAACTTAGTAAACAATGAATTGTCATAAGATCTATTACTTTATTAGGTAAATTTATGAATAAGTTTAATACAATCATAAGTATCTTTATTTAACTTAAAACTATTATAGTATTGGATTTCTTGATTTATATATAATAATAGTAATTTCTACATGGAACTACTTATATATTCATTTCTTAACTTTATATTTTTTTAGTTACTTGTCAAACTCATCATGTAGGAAATTATTTATGTGACCTTAAAACTAAATAATAATCCACACAATTAATATTGAACATTAAATTTATGTGGTTTTTCTAATATGGAGAATTAATATAAAGGAATAGCTGGTCTTATACAAAGAAATTAAATACCTTCAATGCAAATGGCCGTCATTTCAAACTCATCTTAAATATATAAAAATCCTAAATGTATGTAGAATGTTGTAATATACATAGTAATACGCAATAAAATATATACGCATAAGGTTATTTGAATCAGATCTAAAATAAATAATCCACAAAGTGATGAGATACGTCTCCAACCTCGTCTTTTATTTATGTAAGACTCATCTATTTTTTTACTAGATCCAAGTAAATACGTCAATGTCATGTCTTTGAGACATGCCCACACTCTATTTGTCTCATGGTGATTATTTAAATCCTATTTATATCTGATTTAAAACAAAAATAATATCAATCTCATATAAATACATAACATTATTTTTCAAGTGCCCCCCTTCATCAAAGGGCTGGCTCCGCCACTGATGCGAGCTGCTTCAGAATTTGCAGGTGAGTTCGGATTGGGATCACACAGCAGGGACTGGATAGAAGTCAGAATAGCTGCAACATCATAGATTGGACTCCGTTGGTTCTGCAAAATATCTAAGCATATACTTCCGTCGGCATAAATATTTGGATGAAACATTCTTGAGACAAAACGTACAGTCGGTGGCTTGTTAGGATAATCCTCTGTGAACTGCAGCGTCAATTTAAACGTCCCTCCGTCCCAAGGCGTGTCATCGGGCCCAAATATCACGGCGTTCCATAGCATGATGTTGTTGTCCTGAGGTGCGCCGCTGATTCCCGCAGGCGGGTCCTGCTGCAGGCGCTTTGAAATCCCGCATCAGCCTTTCCTCGCCGGGGTCGACATCCTTCGTCCCCGCCGTTAATAGAAACAGCGATTCCTCCCCACCGGAGAAAGAGACGAATACTTCTCCCCGCGCTGGCGAGTGAGAATTCCTGGCTCGTCGCTTCACTGCCTGCTGTGATGCATTACGAGGACTTTTCTCACAAAGGAATCACCAAACACCACGAGCTATGACTCCTATCCTACATAGTCATAGATAGCTCAACTTCTCGTCTGGGACAGAAACATCACGAGCTATGACCCCAGTTGTGGATTCGACTCGACTCTCTTGGCAGGCAGGGAGTTGGTTTCTGTTGATAGCAGTCGCCACAATCAAAGGAAACGGCAGGTTTGTAGAATCAGTATCATGACACATCCACTTTTATGTTTTGTACTAAAGGTAGCAATGGTTTGCCGTAGTAAAGAGGACAGGAGGTCCCTTCGACCGCCACCTCCCTGCCGGACGTCCGGTGATGACTGCCTTCCACCTCGCTCCACACGGCTGAAAGCAGCCGAGGAAGTTGAGCGCTGCAGCTAAGAGCCCGTTTGGTTGAGCAGAAGTTGAACTCGTGCAGCTTCAACTGCACATTTTTTGCAACTGACTGCGTCTGGTTGCGTGTAGTTGTAACCCACAGCGTGCCATCCCGTTGTTTCTGTAGAAATTTGAGGAAAACGGACCGCGCTCTTTTTGGGCGCGGTTCCTTTTCTTCAGGTCATTAACTACCGGTAAACTAGTTTTCTGCAAGAAAAGAACATGAGAATCTGACGTCTGAGGCATATTGACCTGGTTCAAAGTTTAGCATTAGGTTATGAGTAACGTTGAGTACCTGATCAGCAGGTCACCAGAAAACTTTGAGCTCAGAACAGCATTGTACCAGACGCATCCAAAGCAACTGGTTTGGTTTCATTTCGGTTCAACCAAATACAGGAATCGTATTTACAACTATCAACCTTTGATTTCCTGTTTTTGAAGTATTAATGCGGGTTGGTTTTACATCCATCCAAATTAGCCCTTAGTAGAATCTCATTCAAAACCCAATAGCTAATTTTGGTTCTACTTTTAGTTTGATCTTTTTAATACATGCAGGCTCCACCTTTATCTCCTCCCCCGATTAGCCACACAGAGGCAAAGCAAAGCTGTTAGTAAGGTCACAACTCTCCAGGCTGGCCACTCTCTAGGCTCGCCAGATTGAGGCTCTATCTTCCGACAAAGCTAAAGATTTATCAGGTAATTACGTTTTTCTTCTCTGTATATCAGTGAACCAAAATCGCAAGTCTAACTATACAATCGTTCAACTCAACCTATACAATCGTTCAACTCAACCTGGAACAGTATGGAATAGCAAAGATGCAAGTCTAAGAATATAATTGCCCAGTTCAACCATATACAATATCTAATAGCAAAGTAGCAACTCTGAGAATATAATTGCCCAGTTCAACCATATACAATATCTAATAGCAAAGTGGCAATTCTGAGAATATAATTGCCCAGTTCAACCATATACAATATCTAATAGCAAGGTGGCAAGTCTGAGAATATAATTGTTCAAAATTCAACCATATACAATATGTAATAGCAACGTCGCAAGTGTAAGAATATAATTGTTCAATTTAACTATCGAATAGCTAAGTCGCAAGTCTAAACAATATCAAATAGCAAGCCCTAAAATTATGTATGCATCTATGACGAGCATCTATAAGCTATCTTCACATGTCGAATCTGTCTTCACATTCATCTTTATGTTTACGAACAAGAAACTGTCTTTACATATCTGTTTACTGTCCACAGCTCAGAACTAAGCCCTCCTCCCATTACAGATTTGGAGCTGAAAGAAAAAATAAACAAAATAAATTAATTATTTTGGTTCTGTCGTATAAAGCAGAGAAGAACGGCTCTAATAAAGAATAGCCAAAACAGAAACTTTTTGACACAGTCACTAGCTGAGTTACAGTGGTTCTGTTTTCTATTATAATAGACGACAGACCAACAAAAAGAAGCTTCAAGGATCCTTGGGTTAGATAACAGAAACCTATTCAGAAAACAGAAAACGTAATGTGGATACAAGGATGACAACGTGTCAGGACCCCAAAACTTTAGCAGCTATAGAAACATAAAATCCGACAAGACAGAGAAAACAGACGTACATCATTCACCTAACAAATAACAGATGAGTGCGTAATTACAAATAACATTTTTTTTAATCGGAACATAAATGACGGAAGAACTCAACTACTACAAACTCAAGATTTGCGAAATACAAGAAAATACAACCCACTGTAATTGCAAAAAATGACCAAAAAGAAACTTACAGAAACATTGTGTTAGTTGCCACTTTGGATTAGTGTGTTAGTGTGAGCAAAGTTGCAGCATTAGAGCAAGCTAAGTGCGAAGGGTAGATGGAGGGGGAGGGATCCTGGTAGAAAAGGACGTGGTTCAGAAAGGATGATCTGCAACAACCAAGAGCTATAGGTCTGGTGTCGGCACCAATGGCCCAATGGGCGAATGGATCACTGTCAGGCATAAACTCTGGCATGCCTAATCAGCTGATACTTGCCGCTGATATTTGAATAAACGTCCAGCAATGATTACATACCAATCAGAATCATGTTTTGTATAAATTTAGATCAGCTTAAAAGAAATAGACAACACTACCAAAAATGTATGTGAAAAGGGTACATGGTCTACAAAATTATGTTACGATATACATGCGTTTTACAGCTCCAAAGATGATACTTCACTCAGCCAAGTCCACTTCAAAAGAAGTAAAGCCTATCAACAAATTTTCTGTTAACTAGTGAATGCACTAGCAACCTTGTTCTTTCATAAATGAAGTCGATATTATCACCAAAAATATTGGTAAATGGTGCATGCACTACATAACCTTGTTGATTCATATATGTACTTCTTACACCTCCATACGTAGTCATAAACACGACCAAAATCCAAAGATAAGTAAGCCGTGCCGTTAGGGATGACAAAGATCATCCCTATCACCCACCCCGAAGCGAAGCATCCCGAAACCACGCTGTTAAACATGGACACCCAATGGTCTCATTGGATGATGGTTTAGACGACCATAATTATTGGTTGGTGGTGTTGGTTATTCCAACCATGTTACAGACATACTTTGCCTTCCTCTTTATGATGTTGGTTATTCCAATTACACCACAGACATGCTTTGCCTTCCTCTCTATGGTGAGGAGGACCTCATGTCTTTGACACGCCTCCTTTCTTCTCAGCAACCAACCTTCTAATCATTTTCTTCTTCACTTGTTGTTGCTGCTTTCATGCATGTTTGTCCCTCGTCATCATCATCGACGTCAACAAGGGAAAGACGGGTGTGTCACCACCTCATCGTCATCATCATTAGTCCTTTATATTTGTGCGGCGACTACTACCTTCCACTCGCTTAGTGTTGCCCTCTCTCATCCAGAGGCTCTTGCAATACTAAAGATGTTTGCACTTGCCTAAGTTAGAAGGAAGCCGTGGTAGCTGCGATGGGAGCTAGACATCGGCAGATAGGGAGGCGGCAGTGCCGACGATGAGTGCATGGAATCCAACAAAGAGGAATGGAGGTGATGTTGGCGGTAGTGAGTGCATGGCATCTGGTACGAATGGAGGCGGCGGCGATTAGTATGGCATCCAATTAACAAGGGGGGCACGGCCGAGCAGGACTAGAAGTGTGATGATGACCGGGGCCAAGAAAGATGTAGTCTAGGGTGAATTTTGTCATCCCAGGAAGCCATTTGATTCTTGTATTTCCTCCGACAAAGAAGAGGACTAGACGAGCTTAAACGCTCCCATGCACCCGTAGATGGGATCATCTTCATTGTCCATTTTTGTCGTTTGATGGCATCACTAGAGAAGATGGTGTGAATGTCCAAACACGAAGTGACGGCTGACGAAAGTTGATGATGAGCATTATGCCCATGTTAGGTATTGTGGTTGTGCTCTTCAATGGAATCCAAAGGTGCCATTCGACTAGACTGGTATTCTGGTCATTGACCCATGGCTGAAAAATGGATCAACATCATGGTGGAGAGAGAACTTGCCGCTATGTGCCATGCAGAGATGTTCTGGATTGGTTTGTATGTATATCTGCTAAACAACCAGTTGTAAGATATTCACATAATCGAACACAGATGGAATGGATTTCCGTTTCTGATTTTTTTTCTGATTTCCGTTTCTGATTTTAACCAATGGGGCGGATCTGAGGCTGTTTAATGGATGCCATTTTTTGTATCATGTCATCCCTATGTGCCCTTAATAGTATCAAATGATGCACATATGTAATGATCCATAGATTTCATGTAAAACAATTAGTATATATTTGATACCTCATACATATATATTGCAGGTACATTGTTTGTTGTTAAGGGTAATATTATACCCTTACCCAATAAGGTAGCAAGCGATTAGAGGATAAACGACCTGTGACTGCGGGTAAGAACATCATTTACCCTTATCCTTACCCTATGAGGTATGGGTAAAGGGTAAACATATTTATCCTTACCCATTGCCAACCCTATTTTTGATGCCACACATGATGTCATTAATGACAATGATAACTTACTTAATTTTACGATGTTTATAAGTGGTCACGTATAAGTGTTAGTATTATTGACAATGTTAGTATGACTATCAGACCATCAATATAAATTTGACTATTAGATGTGAACAAAGTTGAAACCGTTATTCCAATTACAAGGTTGACAAAAGCTAGTTCAAAATATTCTCAGGGTTTGTATGTAGTATGCTTGCAACAAATACATCAGGCTTGTCTTTTGTTTTGTAATAAAAAACACCTCGTTGTCTAGAACTAATCCAACTATCATACCTCATGCACGTTTATTGTTACATAAACATATGGTCTATTCTTGTAATTGGACCGAGTTGGGGTTGCATTTGGATTATTGTGTCTTTTGTGCTTGGATTTCTTTTGTGACGTGTAGCCGGGATTCAGTCCAGATTTAATACATGCTTCGTCAAAGTTGAAATGAATAGGTTAGGAGGCCCTGCTATCTTAATCCGGATACTGGGGTCAAAAATTGTTTTCTGCATGATTAAAATCTCAATCCAGATTTCAACCAAACTTATTATCAGGGACATTGGATCATAAGTATTTTCAAGCCGACGATTGTGTGACACATGTTTAAATCCAATGCAAGGCTGATTCTCCAAATTTGGCATTGGAGTGTCAGATCACCTTAATTTGGATATTCCAACCAACTCATTCTAAAATCTGAATTTATTGCCAATTAAGGGCATAATAGTTTCTAGATACTAAAGTTGACTATTGATTAAATTCCAAAAACAAAAATAAGTCATCTAAACTGGTAGGTGGTTGATCAAATGAAAATATGTTGTGGATCATCTAGTTCTATTATCCTAATTTGAATTATCAATAATTGTTATCTCATAAATCCATGTCAATTGAATTTGAGATAATGACACAAGATATGCTTGCGATTTCAACCTATAGACAAATAGCACGAGGAAGGTGGATAAGTACTCTCGACTTGTTCCATAGGTATAAACTGTGTGGTCTCAACTAAGATCTGTGCCAGGCAACCATTCATGAAGGGGCTATTTGCAAATTATTATATGCTCAAGTTGACATATGGAGAGGATGTAGGGCAAGGTTGAGAGTGAAGGAGGTAGCTCACAATGGGGAATGAGTATTAGGGGCTGGGGGAGTCGAAGGGCGTTGTCACTTGTCAGATAGTATCAAGGAAGAGTGGAATTTTGTATCTTGAGTCAGGCATAGTGGTTGCATGTATACTAGCTTGGTCGGTAGTTTTAGTACATGGAAGTCCTACATGGATGAGTCTTCTATTACCATGGGTTTGTCCTTTGTGCAAACAAACATGAATTTAGTAGTGAATTTAATTCCCTATCCCGTCCTGAATACTTTGAACCAGCAATGCTGGCCACATGCACCCATCAAACGAATGAGGTTGATGTTGATGCCCACTCCCCTAAGTGGTATTATCTTTGATCCCAAAACATAATCCAACAACAAGATCTCTCTACAAGAAACGCCACAAGTTGGTATAGTCAAGTTTCACTTGTTGACGCTTGATTTATTTCATAGGTATAAAAGTAAACTTTGTTGGTTTCAACTAAGACATGTGCAAGGCAACCACTCATGAAGGATTATCTACAAATCATTATATGCTCAAGTTGACATAAGGGGAGGGTACAGTTGCGGGCATGGTTGAGAGGGAAGGAGGTAGATCACAATTGGGAATGAGTATCAGCAGTTGAGCGAGTCGAAGGGCATCGTCAAAATGTAAGTGTTGTCAGAATCTAGAAAGCTAAAATTGGGACTCCATATTTGGAGTTGGGCATAGTGTTTGTATGTATACTAGCCTGGTAGGTAGTTGCAGTACATGGAAGTCCCCCCATGGATGAGTCTTGTATTACCATAGGGTTGTCCTTTGTGCAAACAAACATGACTTTAGTAGTTGATTTAACTCCTTGTCCCATTCCTAGTACTTTGAACCAACAATGTTGGCCAGAAGCACCCATCACACGAGTATGGTTGATGTTGATGCCCACTCTCCAAAGGTGTATTACCTTTGAACCCAAAACATAAACCAATAATGAGATCTCCCTAAGCTAGTAGAGTCAATTTCACTTGTCGGATTGGATCAGGCATGTTGGGGTTTCCTATACCGAGGGGAGAACACACTGTGCTATATGGGGATGCTAATGTGATGGAGGAGATGGAGTTGGTGATTTCTTGTGATGCACTAGATGCTTTGTTTTACATATGTTAAAAAAACTATTTTGGAACATTGGGGAGGCAGCTAGTTATCCTACTCGTAAGGTGCTTGGTCGGCCATGCAAGAGGCATAAACTTGTGTTGGTTGGTTCGATGGAGCCTTTCATACATACAAATAGCTTTGAAGAGTTGATTGATATCATGCAGCTAGATTGGTTGGCTGATAATGAAGATATGGGAGGCAAGGTGTGGGTATATGTTGATCCTGCTCTTCATCCTTAGGTTTTTTAATCTTATCAACAACATTCGATTGTTCGCTAAATGCCACACAATTGCCAGAAGAGAATTGTGGGATTCATTGAAGAACATACACAATGCTATAGGGGATGCTTTGTGGGAGATCACTGGGGATTTCAATGTGGTCAGAATTAGTTTGGAAAAAAGAGGTGACAAGAAGCGGGATTGGTACGAAATGACGGAGTTCAATAATTGGGTGATGGATCTAAATCTCATTGAGATCCTATTTGAAGGTAGCAAGTTTACGTGGCTTGGCAAACACCACCACACGCCTACAAATGGGAGCACCTGTATCGGGGGTTTCTTAATGAGCCTTGGATGAACCACGCTCCCTCTACAAAAGCTATCCATCTTACCAGATTTGTCTCAAACTATTGCCTTGTCTTGCTTTGTTTTGGGGAAAGCCTCTCACAGACTGCCATGGGGTCCTTTCTCCTTCTCGGAAGTGTGGTTATCTCACGCAGAGTGCATGGATGCCATTGCCAAGGGATGGACCATGGAGGGATGAGGGAACCCGACCTCCAAATACTTTGCAAAAATAAAGAATTTGAGGAAGCATCTGCAAGTGTGGAAAAAGGAGGTTTTTGGAGATATCTTGCGGAAGAAACGCGACTTGGAAGATGTGATATTCTCAGGCAAGAGGAGACACTTTGGAAAGAGAAATCTAGAATTTTGTGGCTTGAGGATGCAGATAGAAATACCCAGTTTTTCCATGCTACTGTGAGGGCCAAGAGGCGGCGCAAACATGTATCTTGGCTGGTAATGGACGATGGATCAGAGATTATTGAGTCATCTCTGATTGCTCTGAAGGCCGCACAACACTTTCATCATTTTTTCTCTAAACCTGACACTTCAGACCCCACTCTGCAGTCGGCTTTCCTCAACCCTATTGAGCCCATCCTATTCCTTTGACGGTAATATGACTTTGATTGCTATTTCTACTCAACGGAGGTCATGGACACCATACATCAAATGGATGCTTTGTCTATGTTGGGACTCGGTTTTCGGGTTGAAATTCTACCGAGCCACTTGTAGTATTATTGAGAAGGACTTCTTCAGTCTTGCTGAATTTTACTACATAAGGGTTAGGCACACATGAGTATAATGGCGTGTAGATTGGTGCTTATTATACCAAAGGTTGATGAACCACGCATGATCGACAAGGATCTCATGCCCATATCTATTGAGAACATTTCCTTGAGAATTTTGGCAAGAATCCTCAACAATAGACTTGCCCTCTCTTACCTTCATTGATAAAACCGTGCTAGGGTGCTTTTGTCAGTGAATGGAATATTATTATTCACATATGATTGGCTAAGGAGCTTGTATATGACATTAAACAAGGTGCCAATAGGAGGAGTGTGATCATTAAGTATGACATGTCAAAGACCTATGATCGGGTTGATTGGGCTTTTCTAAGGCTTATGCTCTCAAAGTTTGGAATGAATAGTGAAGTGGTTAATCTATGTGTGAGTTTATTCACATGGTCATGGGTCACCGTCTCCATTAATAGAATCTCCAATAGCTTTTTTCCGTTCACAAAGGCTTGAAACAAGGTAGTCCCTTTTCACCTACCATTTTCATTATTTTCAAGGAGGTGCTGAGAAGACGGATCGATGGTGATCTCTCTAGGGGTTTGCTATCAAGATTCCATACGAGAGGCAGGGGTTTGGGTCACCCAATGCTCCTATGTGTTGATGATTTATTGGTTTTCACAAGGGCGGAGTCGACATCCTTACATCACCTGAACTTGATCTGTGAAGAATACGAGAGTTGTTCGGGTAGATCGTCAATAGAGATAAATCAGGTTTTTTGGTGGACATTGAAGACTAGGGGCTTATCTTTAGGATATATAGTGATTTGAACCCCTCATCTAGATGTAATTCTTTCATTTATCTCGGGATTTCTATGATTCTAGGCAGGCAGAAGATTGCATTTTGCGTTCCTTTTGTCCAAGGCAAAATGCAAGGTTTCTACGTGGAAGGCAAACATGCTCTCTTTTGTTGGTCGAAAGATTCTGATTGAATACACTTTATCTACGGCCCCCCTCTATCCATGGCGGCTGTGGACATATCGAAGAGTGTCTTTAAGTGGACCAACGCTATGTTCTCGTCTTTTCTATGGAAGTCTAGAGACTCAAAATCAAGGAGGGCGTTGGTGGCATGGGACTATGTTACTAGACGTTCCGGTGAAGGTGGTCTAGACATTACTTTTCTACAATCCTCTGCTAAAGCATACAAATATAAGGCATGTTGGGAGATTATGCAGGGATCTTCTATTGGGGCCTCCTTTTGTTCCCAGAAATACGCTTGTGTTTATCGACGAAGACATGAGTCTTACCCATGTTTCTTAAAGTGTGGATCTTTTGCTTCCCCGTACTCAAAGCGGGTTTGGGATTCCTTTCTATTGGTTATCCCGCATTGCAGATGGATGCTTAGCAAGGGGGGAGTATCTTTTGGTTCGCCCAGTGGTGCAATGCGCCAATGCACATCTTTGCTTGTCGTGCAGGTGACATGGAGATGGATTTCAGGGTAAAGGATTGTTGGGTTACAGGCTTTGAATGGGATTGTGATTCTCTTAGCAGCATCCTGGATGGAGAAGGTGTAGACCGGATAGCTTGTTCCCTTCAATCCATCACAGATGAACCAGACCAGCTCGTTTGGGCGCCAAAAACCCGTACGGGGTATTCTCCTTGAAGTCAGCAAAAAATGTGATTACTAACCATGTGGCTAACTCGAGTGGTAGATCATGGGTTTGGGATAACAACTCCCTACCTCGGGCAAACGACGTTGTGTGGAAAATGACGGGAGTGACTCTCCCCACTGATGACAACATTAAGAGGCGTCACATCCCCTTCCTGTCGGCGTGCTCATGTTGCAGTAACAAACAAGAAAAATCCATGCTCCACCTCTTTCTTCATAGTGATGTTGCCAGATTTCTTTGCGGGAAGTTTGATGATCTTTTGAGGGTTGATGCGCCTTGGCGGAATGGTAACCTTATGCATCTTTTCTCGTATTGTCTTGAGCACGCAACCAAGAAGTATGTTAGGGACTGGTTGTTTGACTACATGCCATCTATTATTTGTTGGACGATTTGGAGATGTAGATGTAGAGCAAGATTTGATAATAAACCGGTAGATGGCCTTAGGATGTGGACTGAGATCTTACATATCATTGACTATAGATTGCATAGGCTTTGTTTTCCAAAGATTGACGGACATGTACCGGTCATTGGCAAGGCATGACCTCAAAGAACCCGACATGAAGTTACTTAAATTAACTCTTATTAAGTGGATGGAGTCCAAGGTGATAAATATGAAGCTTAACGCGGTTGGCTGTAGATCCTTTTGTCAGGATGGGTCAACCAGGAGAAGCTTGGTGCGCGATAAAAGGGGTAAGGTGATCCTAGCTTACAGATTTTGGTTGACTACTAAAGTTATGAGGAAGTCAGCATACATGCTATCCTCATTGGTCGGAAGGTAATGGATGATAATAATTTATGCATCTCCACTCTGGAAGTGGACATGAAATCTTCTTTTCACACTATATGGGGATCTAAGAGAGGCACATGGCATCTACATTCCTTCATTAGGAAGATCAGAGAGGTCGTGGATGAATATTCTATCATAGTATCTCTTGTTCATCAGGATGTTAACTTCGTCGATCTTCCCTAGGCAGGGAGGTATCTGTTTAGAAGGTGTAATTGATAGTGGATGGTGGCGCCTGCCAATGCACACCATAGGTTTAATTAGCTTAGACAGGAGAGGTATATACCATACATTATTTCTTCTTAGACAGATGTGTAGCAGTGGCAGTGTGTAGAGATGGGTTACATTTGAGGGGCTCCATACCATACTGAGGTTTTCTTTCTTTTTGGAATACTACACATGCGAGCGGTTTGTATATCTTTTTTTGTTTGGTTGACCTGGCTGAGGAGTACAAGATAAATGAAATCACCTCTTGACTATTGTTAAAATATAAAAGATGGATTGAATAGAATAGATTGTGATACAAAGACTGACGGCCTCTCCTTTATATAGGAGAGGAGAGACGCCCTATTACTTAGGACCCAAGTAATCTAAACTAGACGGGCCGGAAGATAAAGGCCCACTAAACTAATTAGCCTATTTAACTAATAGACTAATATAGACACTTTAACACTCCCCCTCAAGCTGGAGTATGGGTGAAACACATGTCCAAGCTTGGAGAGTTACAGGACTCGATAAAAAGAAATGATAAATAAAAGATGAAGATAAATATCACTCCCATACAAAATATGTTACTCCCCCTGAAATAATATTCCCCCTGAATCATATGGTGATGATGACTCTGCAGGCTGAAGATACTCGAGCTTTGAAGGTCTTCCTTGAAGTGCATCTGGAATGAGGACATCTGAAGAATGGACCTGATACTACAGCAATTCGCCACTGGAATACGTGCTTAACGCGGCACGAACGCGGACGGACGATCTGCTGCTTGATACGATGCAGGAACCATAAAACTCTGACGCATGAACCTTGGGGGCTTGACGGGAAAGGAGATCATCCATCAAGGAAGGTCCCAAGAGGATCAGCTACAGGCGATGTCGATACAGCAGATGCGGCTCGGAGAAGACGTGATGAAGCAGCTCGGTGAAGATAAAACTCTGAGCTTCTGAAGAAGCACCCATCTGTCTCATGTGAATGCAAATGAAGGAATATACCATCAACACCTGACGTACATAACGCGGTACGAACGCGGATACGGTGTCGACGCTGGATCTTCACTGCTGGCTCAAGTAGAGAACTGGTGTGCTGAATGATGTGAAGCTCCACGAAGATAGCCTGGAATATATATAATCTGAATACATATATCATCATCTCATCTCATACTCTCTCTCTCATACATTCTCTCATATGCTCGCATGCTCGCTCTTCTCATCTCTCCCTTTCCTCTCTATCCCCCCCGCACACCAAATACGACAAGAGTGAGTGTTTGGTGTGGAGAACTGGATATATGACCCCCCCGTAATGTGGAAAAGGGATACACACATAATATGGGTGGGTGGGAAAGGCTGAAAAGAGAAAAATATATGAAATGGAGATGGGCAATATGTGGAGAATGAAACCGATAGCCAAAGAGAGTATACTAAATGGGTCAACATGAGATCCGGGTAGAAAAATAAATGGATCTAGTCCCGACCCGAAAAGGGGGTTTGTTGGCCCGTTAGGGCAACAAATCCGGGGGTGCGGGGGCGGAGCCCCCGCGAAAATCCGATTAGGGTCAAAATAGGATCCGATTAGCAAAAGATAGAACCGATTAAGGATCCGAATAGAGACAGGGATAATGCATATGGGGGTAGTAAACATGGTTGTTTGGTAGCGGTGGAGAGTGATGGGTGATCGCCTACTGTAGATGGCAGTAGTAGCATGATGACACACAACACAGCAGTAACTTGCGGATGAAGATCGTCGGGATGATGATGAAGTGGAGGAGCAGCAGCTTGCGGATGATGGCTGGAGATGACGCTCGGCTGATGAAGCACTTTGTCGCAACATAGGAGATGACAAAGGGTCTCCTGCGTGACTCCGGAGATATTGCATGCCAAGAGGATGCATGCGGAGCCAAGGCGGAGCCTCTCCAAAGCGGCGATGAAGGCTGATCGGAAGACGTCATGAGATGGATCCTTCGACGGATTGCCGTTTGCTGCTGATCAACTGTCGATACCATCGACAGGACTGTCGATGGTATCGACCGACTCTCTCCTTGTCGCTGTGATAAAGTCGATACCATCGACCTCCTGTCGATAGTATCGACGCCGGCGATGCAGATTGCGTCACGGGATGTCGGCGGATGTTTGCTTCTGGTCTGATGTCGATACCATCGACACTCATGTCGATAGTATCGACGCGGCGGCGGCGGCTGCTGCTCCGGAAGGTGGAGTTGGCTGTTCCTTGCGGATGGGAACCAATTTCTGATGGTCGACGACTCTGTGAAGATGGCTGCTGATGGCTACTGCTGCTGATGGTGGCGAGGCGCTGCTGCTTTCAGATGGCGGAAGGAGATTACCGCGGCGGATGCCTACGGCGGCGATTGTTGCGGATGATGATGGAGGACGGCTGCTATGATAGGCAGCGGAGGTGTTGTATGGAAAGAATGAAAGAATAGATGAATGGAGATGACCATGGAGGCCGAGATATGCCTAGCGGGCAGCCGGCCAAGCCATGGCAACGGAGGCCGGCGGCCGCCCGCAGGCGGGCGCTCGACCTTGGCTTCTCTCTTCGAGAGGCGGCGGCCGGCGGCTACGGAGAAGAACGGCGGCTTGGAGAGAGAGGGGAAAGCAGCGGCTAGGTTAGGGTTCTCTCAAGATCTAACCCGCTCTGATACCATGTTAAAATATAAAAGATGGATTGAATAGAATAGATTGTGATACAAAGACTGACGGCCTCTCCTTTATATAGGAGAGGAGAGACGCCCTATTACTTAGGACCCAAGTAATCTAAACTAGACGGGCCGGAAGATAAAGGCCCACTAAACTAATTAGCCTATTTAACTAATAGACTAATATAGACACTTTAACAACTATATTAAATATATATATATATATATATATATATATAGGGATGCTAATCGAGTAGAAATTCTACTTTTAGGTGATGTTGGTGGTAGTTTTCGACCAAAGAGGAACTGGAAGTCGTGTGGGCTATCCTAATTCTCTTGTTTTATGATGATGGACATGTGGTTGACCAAAAGGGCTCACCATGCTAACTGCCATAAAGGAGCCCCTTTATAGGAGGGGGTGGTGTTCAAAAACTACAAGCGATGACCGCTTAAGTGTTCCATGATTTGCTCCATCCAACTATAGGTTGGGTTGGTCGGGCGCCTTATGAGTGGCTCAGAAGGCCACTTAGCCCCTTCTTTTATTGGGTGCATCTACGTATTGCATTTTTAGTATACATTTGTGCCATGTTTGGTTTATAGGAAAATACTAGATTCAGATGTGCAAAAAGATAGAATCAGGATTCTAGAGAGGACGGGATGTACAGTTGTTCATCCAACATTGACATTATTTGGCACACGTTAATCTTTTTAACTTTTCCTATAATGTATAAAGTTTTGATCTTCATGATGCTACTATTATGCATATAACCATTATACGTTAATCGTTTTTAATTTTTCCTATACTGTAAAAAGTTTTGATCTTCGTGGTGCAACTATTATGCATATAACCTTTGTTTAAATGTATTATTTGAAATAGTCTAAAGACAATTAAGATGATTTCAGTGTTGCAAAATAGTAATGGGTATCAAATAAAGACGTTCTTTCATCCTTCCGGTTAGAGTATTCAAACATAGATGCAAACAATATGTAAACGACCCTTCTGTCTTTTGAATTAAAAAAAATAAAATCTTGAGTTACTTGTAAATACATCTGTTGTTGGACATAAAACGGACTTCATATCATTTTGATTTCACTAAGTTTCCTTTAAAAACATGATCATAACTAATAATTAAAATTGAAACGATAGAAAATATCGATTTGATGTTTATGTCCTGTTCTTGAGAACATTGTGCAAATTTTCTTGTTGATTAAATTGATAGGAAGACTATATGCTTGCTGCCTTTTGTTTGTGCATGAATTCTCTCAACCTTGAGAGGATCAATATTACTGATGACCAATTGAACAACTGCAGTTTGTCTAAATAAACACATGGAAGAAGGGCATCATCAACATGGGAATGTAAAATGGGGTTCATCAAGTTACCGGAAGGGGGAACAAGATTGTGATTATTGACAATAGTCGAAAGTAGTTAATAGAGCAAAAGGTCAGGGGCATAGTTTTCAAGATGGTCAAGCGGTGGTCTGCCCTGGCTGGGCTAAGCGGTGCCTTTTTTTTATTTTCTGCATGTTACATATATCACATAAATTGCATTTCTGTATATATTTAATGGTCTGCACCAATATGAGACAGGTTTAGTAGCTTTAAAACTCTTAAATAACACTTACATATGTCAAATAGATGTTAAAATTACATTCTTCAAAATAAATAAAAAACTCAGGAAAAAAACCTGCTTAGGCAGGCCCCACAACAACTATGGCGAGGGGTGGCTAACCATGAGCTCTTTATATAATTGGGACTTCTCTCCGAGGGGAGTGAAATCCCAAGTGTTGAAATTTGCATAACTATACGTGGAATTCAGGTTTGGGTGGGATTAAAATCATATTCATATACAACCCATGTACTAGGGGGAGTGCGGAACTGAGAAAACCCATTTGAAATTTGCATAATGAAACATGGGATTCATGTTTTGGTGGGATTAAAGTCATATTCCTCTTAAGAATTCTTCCAACCAAATGTACCCTTAGATGGATCATCAATAACCTTGTTATGTATCAACCACTCTTAACCTCTAGGAGGTTATCTTCCCACGTCCCATGAAATAATCTAGGACAACCCTATGCTTAGATGGGTTATTCTCCACTTAATTTTGTGACATCGACTTCTCCAAGTCTTGTGATCTCGTAGGATTGCTCTATGGCATGGTTCTCATTTTTAGATTGTCCATTGTCCTCATTCTTGTTATCTATGCCCTTTAAAATAATCTTTCCCAAACAACCAATTTATAGCCTTGAGGGTAAACAATATCTCGTACACAAGTTTCTCTTTCTCACACACACATACATGACTAAAAAATTGTGTACTTAAATACATGTAGATTATATGTATCGTCTCACTATAACATGTTTGCAATACTCAAATGAATAATCTAACTATTTCTATATGGTCTATACCCAGCTTACCAGACGTATATACAAAATCATCTCAGTTCGACATTCATGGATCAACTAATAGGAGAAAATATATTTTCTAATCAAACATAAGCAGCTGAAATTATAGAAACCCTTGGATGCCATTCAACAATTTCTCAAAATATACATAAGATATGACACTGTGATCATTGAAACACATTTAATGTGGTCAATTTGATTCAATGCATATGGTGAGATTTAGTTAACAAATTCTGCATGTGCCACTATAGCGGTCGGTACATGAAAGTTACATGTATTATTCGGCACGCACTCCTAACCTCTCTCTCTCTTTGTGTGTGTGATGCTGTGTTGGTCATCGTTAGTAACTACAATGTCATATCCATCTATAAACAATGTTGTATCTGTCTATAATTAGGAAAAAATACATTATGAAGAACCACACATGTACATAACAAAATGCTCCACTATATGTATGTCCAAACTTATTATCTAAAGCACAACCAGAACCATGTTATGGAAGATTGTCCTTAACCATCTCAGGATTTATGTAGATTATCTTACTCACTTACCACATGGCAACAAACCATGGTGGTTCCTCTATATGTATGTCTAATATATCTCTTTAGCTAGACCTCCAGATATACATTCTTGATGATTGATATTAAGTTGTTAGAGATGGCAAAAGTTGCATCGAGGGTATCATTAGGTAATGTTTCTTGATGTCTTCATGGTAGACGTGTGTAGTTCTTGGTGACCAAGTTTGTCTTGAGCATGTCAATTGAGTTGCATGACCAATCACCAATCTTCACAGGAAAGACCCGTTCGTAACAACTACTGACTTCTCAAGCGGATATGGAATAGGATATCGTCTTATTGTGTTCAAAGCAACCATTTCCTAGTTTACAATTTGCCACCAAGGTGGTGATTAAGAGTCTCTGAAGATTAAGTGTGAAATTGGTATCTAGTGCCATGAGGGCACAAAACCAAAACAGGAAGGACATTATTACCCATTTCCAAAAATAGGAAGAAGCTAGGTTACTATACAAAATTTGGAATGAGGTGGATGCTCTTGTACCTCTTTCTCTACCTTAAGAGCAATTGAAAGCCATCTCAGTTGTTTGTTTCCATTAGATTATCATAAATAGTGACGATTGTAGGTAGGTTTTTTGTTTGGAGTGTCTAGTATTCCATTCGATGTGTATCACCAAACATAAGGTTAATGAGGACATGCAATTTAATATATTCGATGACAATTGAGGCAAATACTCATCGACCTCTCTAGGGGTATTTGAATTGGAAATAGTATTATTTTAAGGAAATGTTGCATCAATTTTTACAAAAAAGTGATATGTCGAATGAAAAAACATCAATATCCACCATTGAACTCTTAAATAGCCCAATAATATGCATTTGCTAGATTTAGGAGTCCATTGGTGGACCGAACCACTGAGTTTATGATTTAGTTAAATAGATCTAATGACAATTGAGAGAAGAAATTGACCTCTCTAAGGGTTTGAGAATCACTCTGTTGTAATCCTCAAGAAACGATATCCCAGTCGGGAGCAACATTCTCGAGGGGAAACACGTCTATATCTCATGTAAATTCTTGAACAGCCCAATCATATGCACGTACTTGACTCTGGAGTCAACTTATTTCATGTTTCCAACACCCTAACATATGGATGAAAAGTATGCACCGTGAGACTTTAGTGGTATGTGGTACAATGGTTGTGTGGATGAAGGATCGTGCATGGAGCTATTTTTTAAGCTAGATGGTTTGTTAACACTAATTAGGCATGTACTGGTAATTATTGCTATTCTCAAATGCCTTTTGTAGATTTGCATGGATTAGTGATGTGCATGTTAATCGAATAAGGTTGGTATCTTTCTTTTTTCAACTTTGTTTTGGTGAATTGACTTGACATATGAAAGAATTGAGTAAATTGTTGTTGATGTTTTCCCATTATCTTTAGTGTGAAGCTATGAAGGCTCATGGTGAAAATATTCACTTTCTAGGCAAAAGGTGTGTAAGATGGAGAAAAATATTGTTGTGGCTATCATTTAGTACCATGTGATCCATGTGTCATTATCACCACCACCATCATCACATAAGCCTCATTTTCAATAATGTATGCATGGGCTACATGAATTCTTTTTTCATTCAACTATTTATCTGTGATGTGTCATTCTTCTTAAGATGTCAATATCATCTCTATGACATATGAGACGTGGAACTCATAATGCTAGCATCTTGCCAATGTCTTAATTTGATATCATCGTCTAAATGTCCTTGGTCGAGGAATCCTTTAATCAAAGGCATGCTAGAAGACTCCTTGCTTTTTATTTCACTGGGTTCAGTCTTAGTGAACTAGTATCGAGGCTTCTTATTGTCCCCTTTCCGCATTCATGTGTAACTTGCACTTCCAAGTATTCCAATTGCGCTACGAAATTTTGTATCCTCTTGTCACTCCTTTATAATTTTATACAGAATTATACATATATGTATCCTACATGCATGATACTACAAAATTCTTGCATCACATTTACATAGCTAAACAGTAAACAATATAGACTTATCATGGATACCTTACTAATTTAATCTTATATACTTATATATGCATATCATCAATTAATCATACATTCCAGCAGTATATTTAATCAAAGTTTTCATACCCGACCTGAAGGTTGACCTGTAAAAGCTTGCAGGTCACGTGTCTCTACTTCAACTGCCGGGTTGACTCGGTTGACCTAGTGACGGCATCATGACACATGAACACAATAATGCTTTATACAGACATGCATGCCCATGAAAGCGTGTATGTACATATAATATGTCTATGTCCATATATATAATTATGTAAACATGTGTATATATTAGTGTATTATCTACTATATGAAAGCATAAGGCAATTCATGAAACATCAAACATACAAAACAAAACATCTATTCATAAAGAAGCAAAAGAATGGTTTGGAAATGCTTAAAAAGGGTTATAATTTACTTAATAAGTGAAGTATTCCCAATGCCAATAAATGAAGCATTCCCATTTGCCCTACAAAATTGTGTCCTCTTGTCACTCTTTTATAATTTTATACAAAATTACATGTAAATGTATTCTACATGCATGATAATACAAAATTCTTGCATCACATGTTTACATAGAGAAACATTAAACGATATAGACTTATCATGGATATCTTACTAACTTATTGTTATATACTTATATTTGCATATCATCAATTAATCATATATTCCAGCAATATATTTAATCAAGGTTTTCATACCCAACCAGGAGGTTGACCCGTCAAAGCTTCCGGGTCATGTGTCTCTACTTCAACCGCCGAGTTGACTCGGTTGATTTAGAGGCGTCATCACGACACATGAACATAATAATGCTTGATACAGACATGCATACACATGAAAGCGTGTATATACATATAATATGTTTATTTCCATATATATAATTATATAAACATGTGTATATATTAGTGTATTGTCTATTGTGTGAAAGCATAAAACAATTTATGAAACATCAAACATACAAAAAAAACATCTATTCATAAAGAAGGAAAAGAATGGTTTGGAAATGCTTAAAAAGTTATGATTTACTTAATAAGTGAATCATAGTTTAAAATTTCGGTGAAATTGTCAAAATTTCCGCAATCATGTCCATATTGATGGCCATTGGACGTCGGAAATCGGAATGCACTGTCGAAACGCACTCACCATCGAAAATTTTCTTGTTACTTAATAAGTGAATCATAGTTTAAAATATCAATTTTGGCAAAATTGTCGAAATTTCCACAATTATTTCCATATTGATGGCCATCGGACGTTGGAATGCACTGTCGAAACGCTAAAAAATTTTCTTGTTTCTTAATGTATTAATATGGAGTTATGGACTACCTAGAACATATTTTTTGCATAGCTTTGTGTCTTTAGGTCTATATCTTGTGCTTGCAAACTATAATGACTTGATTCCTTGATTTCACCATTGAAAATTGACATCAAAATTCTCCATTGAAATCCCCTTCCAAGCAGTTCAAGGTCCTTCACTCATAAATGAGGAGACCCCACCCCCACATATCCAATATGAAATTTTATTGCATATTTAAGTAGCTCTGCACTAGTGGATAATTCTAGTAAAATTTCATAAATGAATTTCTTAATTTTGCCATCAAAACGTCAAAAATGCGTTTTTCGAAATTTCAGTCGAAATTTTGGTAATTTTTTGTTTCTGTGGCCACAAAACGACATCAAAATCGGACATTTTCTTCCTTGAAGTGAATATATCAATGTATGAAATAGTTCGGGTTGCATGAAAGGACATGAAAATCAGTGAAATGGTCATTTAGTGAAGGAAAAATAAAATGAACAAATCTCAGTCGGGTCTTTGATCTGAGGTTTGGGTTACTGGATCGGCGGTTGAACCTACCGGGTCTTGGTGTCAACTCCGAGTCTTGGCCAAAAACAACTCCCCCCCCCACCAAACCTATAAACCTTCCGAGTGGCGGTTCAACCAACTCAATCGGGCGAGTCGGGTGGGGTTTCAAAACTCTGTATTTAATTAAAGTATGCAATCTAAATTAGACTATAGTCACATATAATATACTTGTATACATGACAACAATACCCTATTATCACGACTTATATACAAAGTATTCATTCTAAATTAGAACTACGACATATCACACAACATGTAATGTGTATAAATTTAATATATTGTAGTCAATAGTACATGGACCATATAATTTAATGTTATAGGTTAACAACAATATCTTAAAAAAAGGCAAAAAGTGGGTGATGCGTGCAATAAGTGACCAATTTTGTAGATCTGTTTTTATTGCCGCTCAAGGGCAAATTTTAATGGCTGAAGAGGCCGCTCCAAACAATTTACAATACAAAGGGTGCAACACTACATCAATGTATGTATTATGCCGTTCTCATAGTGGTATAGTGTAGAGTTTACTTGAACTTGTAATTTGCATTCGATTCTTGTCACCTATTGTAGATAACTGGGCTGATTGTTGTGGATTCGTAGACTGCAATGATGAGATGGTGCTAGAACAGTTGTGACTAGTGTCGGCCTAGGGCAATTTCAAATGGCTGAAGCGACCACTCAAAACGTTTTACAATACAGTGGGTGCAACACTCATCAATGGATGTATTATGTCGTTCTCATAGTTGTATAGTGTAGAGTTTACTTGAACCTGTAATTTGGAAATGATTCTTGTCACCTATTGTAGATAACTAGGTTGATTGTTGTGGATTCGTAGACTAATGACAAGATGGTGCTAGAACAGTTGTAAGTGACTAGTGTCGGCCTAGGAGATTGACACGACCTGAAATGCTAAGACAATTTTGCCATGTTATACTTGGGAAAGTCAGAGAGACATGACTGTCTTGTTGCCCAAAGAAAGGGTGGTAGAGGATGTGTCCCGTAAGAGCACCTTTTGCCATGGCATCGTCCACCTGAGCAGGTCTGGCACCGCGAGGTCTGTAACACTTTGCCATGCTCGCCCAGGCTGCACCTTGGGAGAAAAAGAAGGCCATGTCCTTTAGGTTTATAAGCTTGAGGCTTTGATACCATGTTTCAAGCAAGTGATATGGGGAAGAGTCATACTGACTGTCGACGGCGTGTACATCTATATGTAGGCAGATATAAGGGGAATTAGCTACAGACACTTGCATATATGCATAGGTGTCTGTATACTTTGTGTACATTCTACATAGTGCTATGCATTGACTTTGTTTGATACTTGTAAGATAGCTCAACTCCTGTTATAGTTGGGCATTTCAAGGATTGATTCCAAGCCCATATATATTCTTGTTATGGATGAGATGATAAAGCATATTTACGGGTGATGTTCTTTGGTTTATGCCATTTGCCTAGAAATTAGTATTAGATAGTTACAAGGACAAACTGAGTATCAAAGTTTAATGTTGAGGAAATGTGGTGGAACCCATTGGATTTCGGATTGAGGTATCAAAAAGGATGGCATACCTAGAAGCCTTTTGCTTGCATCACAAAAGGCTATGTCAAGTTGGAGCAAATTGATTAAAATGCAGTGAGTTTTGTTGCCTTTAGTCGGGTTTGTAGGTGACAATACTCAGCATAATGTATGTACTCACATAGTCACAACATCATGGATGGTTGGAGGAATGGAACTAAGCTGTATACATCAGAAGATTACCATTCAGTCTGAAAAACAAGTCGTCGTATAAAATGTGCCACGATTAGCCTTGTTTAGCAGTAAAAAATGAGCTAGGCAAAAGATGAGAGTATTAAATGAATTGTGGGAAGATCAAGAAGATTGCATATTGAAGACAACCTATGTGAGGGTCTCTTCATGTTTGCGGATCTACAATTCCAGACCTAATAGTTAACCGATATCTAGACACGTCGTTGATCAAACATAACTAAAACTTGAAAGCAGAAGCTATATCAAATTGTGGAAGGGCAAGAAGATGCTTAGAATACATCTTATTTAGAATATTTCCATGGAAAAGGTGTATAAATGTATATAGTTGACTAATATCTAGAAATGTCGTTGATCAAACATAACTAAAACTTGAATGCAGAAGCTATATCAAATTGCGGAAGGGTAAGGAGATGCTTAAAAACTTTACATCTTATTTAGAATATTTCCATGGAAAAGGTGTATAAATGTATGTGTGTGTGTGCGTGTGTATATATATATATATGTGTGTGTGTGTGTGTGTGCGCATTCATAAAACTGTTCATGATCTGCACAAGGCTTGTCATAGCAAAATGCAAACTTTTGGAAGTCCACTTAGGGGTGGTTTGGCTCCACTCATTTCCAATCCAGGTAGGTATGTACAAAACACGGCTAAGTTTTGTGTTCAGTTTCTGTATTTTTTGTTTAGTAGTTATACTAAACAAAACAGCTGTATTTCAGAAATGTTTTGACGGTCCTATAACTGCCTAACTGCCTCTCCTGGACGGCAGCGACTCATGATCCGCTCTTATGCTGAAGACAGCAAAGTTTATCTCTTGGCAGCCTGTTGCTTTTAAATTAGGCAGTTAACTGTTCACATGGTGGGGGCCAAACGGCCCCTTATCCTTAGAGAGCATTGTGCATATATATGTATATGTTTAGACTCTGCTTGCAAAACTCATTTCATTCGAATGGTAGCTAATGCTTATACAGGGACTATTAGTCTAAATGTACAACAAGTATAGAAATTACCTATTTACAGAAAGGTGTGTTACCTTTAATCATTGTGATATTCTCTAGCAAATCAACTTCAGATGGAAACTGAAGACATCCAAACTTCTGTGGAAAAGTGATGCCTGACCCAGTATGTATCAGCTTATATGCAACCTTCGAAATTTTGCCATAATATTTCATAAAAGCTTTTGATTTTTCATCCAGTTCCTCAGATTGATTCAATAGCATCTCTCTAAAGATATATGGAGACCGAGCGGTCTCACATAGACTGACAGCAATCAACTTGATTTTGCCTTCCCTCCCTCGCTGATAAGTTCGGCCTTTAAATAGGCTATGGATTGCAGCCTTCCTCATAAAATCTGTATGAGGGTAGTCAGGAACCCCATAAAACCATGGGATTCCTGACTACCCTCATACAGATTTTATGAGGAAGGCTGCAATCCATAGCCTATTTAAAGGCCGAACTTATCAGCGAGGGAGGGAAGGCGAAATCAAGTTGATTGCTGTCAGTCTATGTGAGACCGCTCGGTCTCCATATATCTTTAGAGAGATGCTACGAGAACCGGTTATATACAGTAATGATGACATCTCCGCGTTCAGGGATCTGTAGGTGGGGTTGTGAATCCTTCAAGTAGAGCCACTCCCTTGTTGCTTCGTTGGCATAAGCATCATAGAGACTAAACAATCTGATGCGCAGTCTTACTTCAATATCATCGGCTGTAGCAAGCACATAACAGAAGCTGTCCCTCTCCCTCGGGAGGAGATGATGATCATTTTCTGTTGAACATTTAGAACTGCCAGCACTTTTCGGAATCAGAACTCCCGCAGTCTTTTGGATATCTCTTACGACGCGGGCAGCTCCACTTTCGTGGGTTTGTTAAGGTCCCATGGTATTGTGACGGCTCCTGTATTATTAGACAAGAAATATTTATAATTAGACAATACATTATGAAATCAAGAGGAAGATTTAAAAGTCTACATGCAATGCACATATTGCTGCTATAAATCTCAATATCTCTGTCACTATCATAGCATAGTGAATGTACTCCGGTTAGCATGCACAATTTTGTTGATAGAGAGACTTAATAAAGTGGCAGGGCTAGATGCACGTACCAAAATATGATACTGGTGTTTTCAGAGTTTGCTGTTTGGACAGGCATTCCATTTCTTGTGGCAGTTGGAGTGCTAATTCATGTATAAATTTACACCTTTATACGCATGTCTAACCAAACATAGTTTCATAGTCTGGAGTAGATACTTTACAATTGAGAGTTGCATCTAGATTCTGAGTTAGGTATATCCTTTTTTATTAGTTGTTTTAACCTTTTTTTTGTAAGGAGTCGGAGTAAGCTTGTATTACATATGTAAGTCTTAAATTCACCGATTTGGTAATACTGTATAGATGCTTTAGCTGGAACCTTTGCAGAAACAAATTGAAATTGATGTACATGAGTGGAAAGTCTGCTGTTCATTTTGATTTATTATCTTACATGCATAGTGTTTATCTTTAGATTCTTTGCCCATTACCTATCTAAATCCCTATGATGGTAGCCGATATCCTATGGGGAAAAGAGTTATATTTATTGTTTAAATGTTTTGTTAGAGAAAAGAATTGACAAATTCTTATATAATGGACCAAAGTAAAGCCCAGACTATCATGATATATTCATTAGTTGGTTAGGACTGACAACAAATTCATCATTTTCGTTTTGAGTGTTTTGTATATTTGTATATTGTGATAATTTCCTTTCCAACACATGATTGTATTTCTTAGAATGAGGATCAAAGAGTTTGTTTGCTGAATCACGGTTTGCAAACACTTAATTTCTTAAACTCATATGATGAGGGTTTATGAAAATGAGTAATTTCCTTACTGCCCTTGTAAAGAGCTGGAATTAGATCTCGTGAATATTGCAACTGGATTGAGATTACAAGAGTTCCTTTTCAAGTGAGGGGTAAAGATGCAACCTCACCTGAGATTTGTATAAGTTACTTGAGAATTTGCTCAAATCTTAGTTGTATTTGTTACTCAAATCAATGCTTGTTGGATCATGATTATTGGATGTTCCAGTGTGATTGTAAGAAAAAATATAGATAATGGAAGCGAGAACACGAGGCTGGGATCAAAAGTGGTACATGTCGCATGCTGAACTCGATTGTAGCATTATCAATATATCAGGTAGGGTGTTGTAGATATCGATGATTCGACTGGGTTTGGGATCGTAGGGAAACATATGTATAACGGAAAAGAACAATATTCAAAAGAGATGGAAGCTTTTTTTAGACTTTCTTTTCTAAAAGGAAGTGATGGATTCAGCATGCTGTTGTCAATGAGGAACTTGACTGTGGCATTATTGGTAAATCAGATAGTGTATAGTAGATAGTGATAATTGGTTTGGGTTTGGCTGGTCAATAATCGGTTAGATGTGAATTGCAGTTTATCAACATTTTGACATATTAATGAGATATTAGCTGGACCAAAGTATTAGTAACCGATGAACTAATTTTGTATATTATTATATATTCTCATAGAATAAACTTATGGCCCAAGTACATTTATGTTTATACGCATCAAGATGAAAATGTCAAATGCTAAAACGAAACATAGTCTAAAGTTGATTTTTCAATAAATTAATTTGTGCTTATTTTGTTTAGCATGGAAGGTTGTAAAAGCAAGTTGCTCTAAAAAAATGTTAGTTCATAGATTTGTGGTCTTTTTTAGTTTTAAGATACATGCATTTGTAGATTATTGTTTTTTATGAACTAAATAGTCATAAAAAGTAACTGGAATATGTTATGTAATTGGAAATAAATCTACGAAAGAAGCAATATTCCAACAGGCTGAAGAGAGAGGCCTAGCCTAGGATATTAAATTATGAATTTAACCCAAGCATACAATTAAATTTTTGGGGGTATTAAACACAGTTGTTAATATCACACGACATGATAACAAGAATGTCTCACGTAATGTATTAAAGTGCATAAATGCTAAATCACATGTTTTTTTTCTGTCTGAATGAGGAAGTAAGCTTAAAATGTGGACGAGGCTTCATAAATTATCAACATGTAGTGTATGTGTATGTATGTATGTGTACAAATAAATGTGTATGGACAATATAAATTTGTGCATATAAGGAAAACTGAATGGTGGTTAAATAGGGCACTATCATCTAGAACAAAGACTTGCGCTCGCCTAAGCCTCAACGCCTTAGTGTTAAGAGGCAAGCCTTAGACATTTTGAGGCATAAGCCTCGCTCTAGAACACCATGTGTAAGCCTCGAGGTGCAAAATTGGTAGCCTCGGCTCAAAGTGTAAGCCTTAAGGCGGGTTGTTTAGTGACATAGTCTTTGGTTCATTTATGAAATGGTGAATGCATTGGATTATCATATCTCCTAACATGCGTATCCCGGAGTGACTCACTTTTGACACTTACTTGGGTACGTTTTTTCATGAAAGTTTGTCAAAATTTACATTTGTGGACACAATCTTATAAGATTGCATGCTTTCCCACGCATCCCATTGACGTTCCATATCATATACAAGTCTGCACTTTGTATTTTTCTCACGCGGTTCTCACACAAAATAAAAACGTGAATTTGGTTTACCTGGGGAACCTGGTGGGTACGGCTAGGGCTGTGGACACAATCTTATAAGATTACATGCTTGCCCACGCACCTCATTGACGTGCCATACATTATATACAAGCCTACACTCAAAAAATGTAATTGTTTATGTAACATATATGTTGATGAGTATGGTTTAGAATTTTGGCTGAAATTGTGAAATTTTGATTTCAATGGCTACCATATATTGAAGCCTGCCTTGCAAATACCAAATTTCTACTATGTATTTACTAAAACAAATTGTAATAAAAATAAAAATTATGAAAAAATGAGAATGTTATGTATGATTACTTGAATACAAGATATAAGATATTTCATATTATTTGCTTAAGAAAAAATGTATATTTATGTGTGTGTGTGTGTGCACATAATTGAAATACTAACATTCTGTATCTTTTCACTCACACTTGTAGGAGTGCCCCTATTATTACATAATTATGTGTATTTAATATTTATATATGTAGATCATCAAGGTAAAATCTTGATTTAGTTCCTTTATTTGGTCATTGAAATCCATTGAAATTTGTGTCAAAATCTTGTGTCAACACGAGCAGAATTCTCAAAATTTTGCAAAATATTTATGTTAATTCTATTTCTAGACCATCATAATTGACCTTTAAACTGTCATTTTAAACATGTTGATGAGGCAAAATTTTCACTGTTATGCATTAAGATTAACATGAATGTGCAATTTTGTTCAACTCAGTTATTGACAACTATTTGGTTCTCGTGTTTGTAGACACATAGAGAGTAGAACATAATTTTGACAAGTCAGGAGGCTGTCCATTTACAGCCTCCTCTTATAGACAAACAGTTTAATGAAGTATAATATAAACTAACGGAAAGAACAATGGAAGTACTACTTCCAATATATCTAGAATTGAAAAAGGGATGAATCTATGGGTCCTTAAGAGGGTACATGTAAAACATAGCCACCTTGGGTTTTGATGAAATTTGGCATGAATAAGGACTAGGTAATTGGCTTCCTGGTTGACTTTAATATGCTTCACCCGTCATTCTCCTAATATAGTCTGCTTCATGTTACTCTTCTAGGCTTGTAGTTTCACAAATTTTTCATGAATGCCTTGGGTCACTTCTATAGCTATGCGACTATCGTATTCAACTATAATCTTTTGGATGGCCGCTTCTCCAGTGCTATAAGTGCTAGGTCCATTGCTCTTAGTTTAGCTTTAAGGATGTATTCAACATGGATTTTCTTTCTTCTACTTCCTATCCACTCTCCTAGGGAATTTTGAAGAATAACAACAATTGTAGCTCTATTGTTCTTGACAATAATCTCAACCATCGAATCATAAAGCGGCCCGCTTCACGCTTTAGCACCCGCTTAAGCGTTGTGGAAGTGGTAGTCGTCGTTTTTTGGGTCCTAGGAGGATGTCGAGGTGGATTGAACCGAAGCGGTCGTTTTTTAGCAAAACTTCCCACCTCAGACCGCTTAATTGGACCCGCTTTAGCGGCCCGCTTCATCTGATTTCTGGCAAAGTGCAGATCCACTGTCAATTTAATCACCCGCTTACATAGCCCTTTAAACCCCAACACTCCATCGACTTCTCAATAGAAGATGTTAGAAGTCGGCAGCAATAATGTCACCATGAAATGGTTTTTGCGGGCCTCTTGGTTTTCGATTGGGATTGGGAATCCATCCCTATTCCTAAGAGCCCCTGTCCATCCATGAAAGAAGCAACAATGGTTGCACAAAACAAACTAACAACGACACTTGCAGTTAAACACGTCGTTCCTTAGCGACCAAAGGGAAAGTATCTCGAAAGGAGGAGACATTGCATCCCTAGAGTTCAACACACACTCGTCACCCATCATTGAGACATCAAGGCTAACGAACGGGTAGCAAGGACCAAGAACAAAGGTTACAAAGCTTTCTTTTGGACTGACAAGTTAGTATTTTAATTGGTCGCTTCTCTTAAGTTGAAAATATCACTTCTGATTTTTATATACAGTGACGTCATGTGGGTACTAGTTCTCTGTTAGTGAATAATAATTAACGTTTGCGACTAACTTAATTGACTCAACACGCTTCATTAGAGTACGCATTCACCACACTCCATTACTGCCCCCGACTGTAGTGATTCTCATTGTGTTGTAACATACAATGTATGTGTCTAATGCCTATATATTCTATTATCTTTGGAATTTTGTAACGACTCAATACATTGTAGATTGGTAACTAAAACTAATTATTAATTGAAGGTAATATGATCCATACTTCATTTTTGCAGGATGGTTTTGTTTTACTTTGTTTTTACTCGTTCTAGGAGCGGGGACTATAGGTTTTAATCGATGTTTGAGTGTTTTTTAGCTTGTAACATCTACTTTTATAATTAGGATCTTTTCTAATTCCTTAGAGCCCCTGTCCATCCATGAAAGAAGCAACAATGGTTGCACAAAACAAACTAACAACGACACTTGCAGTTAAACACGTCGTTCCTTAGCGACCAAAGGAAAAGTATCTCGAAAGGAGGAGACATTGCATCCCTAGAGTTCGACGCACACTCGTCACCCATCATTGAGACATCAAGGCTAACGAACGGGTAGCAAGGACCAAGAACAAAGGTTACAAAGCTTTCTTTTGGACTGACAAGTTAGTATTTTAATTGGTCGCTTCTCTTAAGTTGAAAATATCACTTCTGATTTTTATATACAGTGACGTCATGTGGGTACTAGTTCTCTGTTGGTGATTAATAATCAACGTTTACGACTGACTTAATTGACTCAACACGCTTCATTAGAGTACGCATTCGTCACACTCCATTACTGCTCCCGACTGTAGTGATTCTCATTGTGTTGTAACATACATCGTATGTGTCTAGTGCCTATATATTCTATTATCTTTGGAATTTTGTAACGACTCAATACATTGTAGATTGGTAACTAAAACTGTTACAGTATATGTTTTCTGTAGTTTACTTATTCTGTTATTTATTTTGTTATTTGTTTATTCTGTATGGACCTCTCTGTAATTGTTTCAGTATTATATATATGAGGGTGCACACATTGTGCAACCCTATGCTCTCTGCAACCCTGATTCTCTACATGGTACCAGAGCAGGTCAAGACCTAGGGTCTCTTCCTCCCTCCCTCCCTCTCCGGCGCCGCCCCCCCCCCCCCCCCGCGCGGACCAGCCGCCGCTACCGCCGAGGCAGCAGCAGCCAGCGGCCGCCGCCGCCTCCGGGCAGCAGTAGCCAGTCGCCGGCTGCCACAGCTGGCCTAGCCAGCCGTCTCCCGCCGGTCACAGGTCCATCTACTCTCCTGGCGCGGTGCTCCGCTAGTGCTTGAGCAACCGTTGGTGTTGTTCGCACAGCAGGTGCGCTGTCGGGTTGGTAGATCTGGCCTAGTTCAGTCTTCCGGGGGAGATCGGTACGTTGTTCGGCCAGAGCCTTCGTCGGTTCGCGTTTGTTTGTGACTGCCTGCCCGTGTAGGCTTCGGCCTCCGGGTCTTCTACTACACTTGGTGTAGCCCGTATGTGAGAGGTCCCTTGTGATCTTCTGCCTGCCTGTCTTGCCTGCCTGCTGTGCCTGCCTTTCTGATGGCGTCCTCGACTGATGATCTGCGTCGTCAGGTTACTACGGTAAAACTTGACGGGCGCAACTACCAGTTGTGGGTGTGCTCCTTTGTGATATATGCCAAATCACAAGGGAAGTATTCCCACCTCACTCGTGCCGGTCCGCCACAGCCTGCTGATGATGCTGACTTGAAGGACGTCAAAGCTTACGATGATTGGGTCCGTGACGACTCCACAGTGATGACTTGGATTCTCAACAGCACTGTTGAGAAGATTAGTGTGACCATTCTCCGTCTGCCTACAACAAAGCAGATGTGGGATCAGCTTGCTCACACCTTCTCCCACAGCCAGAATCCGAAGAAGGTGTTTGATATCAACAAACAGCTTAGTCGTCTCACCTTTACTGGCACTGATATCACCGATTACTTCTCTACGTTCACCGGTTTGTGGGGTGAACTGGAGGCGTATCATCCTCTGTCCACAGATCTGCTGATTATGCAAAAGCAGCGCGATGAGCTACAGCTGATCCAGTTCTTGAGTGGCTTGCCTGACTCCTATGCTGGAGTTGTGGATCAGATTCTGGCCGGTGATCCACTACCTACCCTTCAGAGTGCCTACCAGCGACTTTTGCGTCTTTCCTCACCGATACCACATACTACTCCAGATGTTGGCGACTCTACTGCCTTAGCTGCCTGGGGTGGCCGCGGCCGTGGTCGCGGTCGTGGCCGTGGCCGCGCTTCTGATGGACGTCCTCCCCTTGGTGGCGGGAGAGGTCGCTCTCCTACTGCTGGCCGAGGGGCCCCTCCTCCTGCTACTACTACTGCTGCGCGTCCTCCGCCCGGCTCGCGCTTGTGTTCTTATTGTGGTCGTACGAACCACATTGAAGAAAAGTGTTGGGAGAAATATGGCAAACCAGAATGGGCGAACACTGCTACTGATTCTTCCGCCACCGCATCCGAGAGTGTTGCACATCCTACTACACCGGACACTGCGGGCGCTACTGCTGACTACATCAGGGCTGAAGTCGAACGTCTCTTTCTAGAGCGTGTTGGATCATCTTCTGACGCGTCCACGAGTGGAGCACATGCTGCCCATACTGGTTATGATACTGCTTTTCTGAGTTCATATTTGCCACCCTCTTCTGGTAATAATAAATGGGTGATTGACTCTGGTGCATCATCCCATATTTCTGGCAATAGGGCTTTGTTTAAGTCCATCTCTAAACCTGCTCATAAATCTACGGTTATGGTTGCTGATGGATCTAGATCTCCAGTTTCTGGCATTGGGGACATTGTTTCTCAGTTTCTTATCAAATCTGCTTTATATGTGCCTAACTTCCCTATGAATTTATTATCTGTTAGCAAACTTGTCAGGCATTTGAACTGTAGCCTGACTTTTCTTCCTGGCTCCTGCATTTTTCAGGACCTTCTCACGAGGATGAAGATTGGTGGGGGGTATGAAGGTGCTGATGGTCTCTACTATTTGGACGAGATGCCAAGGTCTGCCAAAGCTGCTGCGATTTCGACCTTATCTGCCTCCGTTTCTACTTTACAGTGGCATTACCGGCTGGGACACCCTTCTTCTGACAAACTGCACCATTTACTTCCAGATATGAGTAGTTGTTCTTTCCAGTGCGAGTCTTGTCAACTGGGTAAACAAACTAGATCGGTATATCCGAGGCGGAGTTCTGTGAGTAGCAGGCATATTTTTGATGTAGTGCACTCTGATGTGTGGGGACCATGTAATGTACCGAGTGTGTCTGGCTATCGATACTTTATTTTGTTTATTGATGATTTTTCGCGGACTACTTGGCTATTTCTGTTGAAAAGTAGATCCGAGGTGATATCCACAATAAAGTTCTTTTTTGCTGAAATTAAAACCCAGTTTGGTGTGTCTATTAAAACTTTTCGAACTGATAATGCGTTGGAATTTGTTCAGAAAGATGTGGAACTTTTTTGTCAATCTATTGGAACTTTACATCAAACCTCATGTGCCTATACACCACAGCAGAATGGTGTAGCCGAAAGAAAGAATCGTCACCTGTTGGAGGTGGCTCGCACTATCATGTTACATGCGCATGTACCTCGTACTTATTGGCCAGAAGCGGTTATGACTGCATGTTTTCTCATTAATCGTATGCCATCGTCGGTTATTGGTAACCAAATCCCTTTCCAAGTTTTACATCCGCAGGCTCCCATGTTTTCTGTCCCTCCACGGATTTTTGGTTGCACGTGCTTTGTACGACTCCTTGGCCCTACATCTGATAAACTGTCGCCTCGAGCAGTCAAATGTATTTTCTTGGGATATTCAAGGACTCAAAAAGGCTATCGCTGTTATAATCCTGCTACGAGAAAGTGGCTGACTAGTAGTGATGTGGTGTTCTTTGAAGACACTCCTTATTATTCATCTGCGGGAGAAGATTTACACACGGATCTTATTGCATCACCCTTGCCTATTGTGTCTGACTGCAACCCTAAGATGGATGATACTGTGATTCCAGATCCTCCTCAGCTTCGTGTTTATCAGCGCAGGAATAGAGCACCTCCTTCACATATACCCCCCCCCCAGTCGACCAATCTTCTCCTCCAGAAGGTTCTGCTTCACCTGAGGTACAATCTGATTTACATATCCCTATTGCGCTTCGCAAAGGGACTCGTTCCTGCACGTCTCACAGTATTGCTAATTTTGTATCTACTGATCATCTCACTGCTCAGGCGCGTGATTTTGTATATGCCTTATCTGTTGTTACTGTTCCTAAGAATATTCAGGATGCCCTGCGAAGTACAGCTTGGACTTCTGCTATGCAGGATGAGATGACCGCTCTGTCTGATAGAGGCACTTGGGAGCTGGTGGATCCTCCTCCTCAGTGCAAACCTGTAGGTTGCCGCTGGGTGTACACTGTCAAATATCAACCAGATGGTACAGTTGAACGGTTGAAAGCTCGGTTAGTTGCCAAAGGATATACTCAGACCTACGTCATTGACTACTTTGAGACTTTCTCTCCTGTTGCTCGCTTAAATTCTATCAGAATCTTACTTTCTGTAGCTGTAAACTGTGATTGGCCTCTTCTACAGCTTGATGTGAAGAATGCATTCTTATATGGTGATCTACAGGAAGAGGTTTACATGGAGCAACCTCCGGGGTTTGTTGCTCAGGGGGAGTCTCACAAAGTATGTCGGCTTAAAAAATCTATTTATGGGCTCAAGCAGAGTCCACGTGCATGGTTCGATAAATTAAGCAGGATTCTTTCTGACTTTGGCTTTCTACGGTCCCAAGTGGATCACTCTGTCTTCACAAAGAAAACTTCTGCAGGAATTATCATTCTGATTGTCTATGTAGATGATATCATTATTTCAGGCAGTGATTCTTCAGGTATTCAGGCCACAAAAAACCATTTGAGTAAACATTTTGCTACCAAAGACTTGGGCAGACTGCGATACTTTCTGGGCATAGAAGTTTCCAGGAACTCTAGTGCTCTTGTGCTGTCTCAGAGAAAATATGTGCTTGATATCCTGCAAGAAACTGGCATGATGGGCGCAAGACCTGCAGATACCCCTATGGATCCCAATGTTGATTGGGACAATGATACTTCATCTATGTTTTCTGAGCCGAAGAAATACAGGAGACTTATTGGAAAATTGATCTATCTGACTGTTACTCGTTCTGACATTACTACTGCTGTGGGCCTTCTGAGCAGGTACCTGGACAAGCCTAGACAGTGTCACTGGGATGCTGTCGGTCACATTCTAAGATATTTAAAAAGGGCACCTGGCAAAGGTCTGTATTACAAGAAAAATGGACATTGTAAACTTGAGGGCTATTCTGATTCAGATTATGCAGGCAGCAGAATTGACAGGAAATCCACCTCTGGCTACTGCACCTATGTAGGAGGTAACTTGGTGACTTGGAGGAGCAAGAAACAGAATGTTGTTGCTCGCTCCAGTGCTGAAGCTGAATACAGGGCCATGGCCCATACTGCCTGTGAACTTCTCTGGGTGCGTTCTCTTTTGCATGAACTTGGGATTGAATCTTCTTATGCGATTCCAATGCACTGTGACAACCGAGCTGCTATCTTCATTGCCAATAATCCTGTTTATCATGAGCGCACCAAGCATATCGAGGTGGACTGCCACTTCATTCGAGAATCTGTTCTGGCTGGGAAAATTTGCACTCCTTTTACAAGATCTGAAGATCAAGTTGCATATGTCTTCACAAAACTCCTGGCTAAGAAGCGCTTCTACACACTGGTGGACAAGTTGGGCATGATTGATATCTATGCTCCAACTTGAGGGGGAGTGTTACAGTATATGTTTTCTGTAGTTTACTTATTCTGTTATTTATTTTGTTATTTGTTTATTCTGTATGGACCTCTCTGTAATTGTTTCAGTATTATATATATGAGGGTGCACACATTGTGCAACCCTATGCTCTCTGCAACCCTGATTCTCTACAAAAACTAATTATTAATTGAAGGTAATATGATCCATACTTCAGTTTTGCAGGATGGTTTTGTTTTACTTTGTTTTTACTCGTTCTATGAGCGGGGACTATAGGTTTTAATTGATGTTTGAGTGTTTTTTATCTTGTAACATCTACTTTTATAATTAGGATCTTTTCTAATCTATGGAAGACATTTCGATGCGATGAAATATCGTTCTAAATGCTTGATTGTTGAGTATTATTTCTTTATGCTAGTATGTCAGTCACTAAATTTTTCACCATTTTTAAGACAATGCAAACCGCTTTTTCAAAAAGGCCCACTTTAGTCCGCTTTAAACCGCGCTTCCCACTTCTTGCTTCAAGAGGGTCAATCTGCACGCTTTTTGCTTCGCGTTCTCCAAAATCTAAACCTCAACCCTAATTTTGATCCAACCAAAAGAGTTGTTTTCTTGTGAAGTGTAATTGTTTTGTTTGTTGTGATGATCTATGCGCCAATATCAACAATTATGGTGTGTGTTGTGTTGACAACAACTATAAATCTAGCTAATTCTGTGTTTTCACTTGTGTGACTGAGAATTTAATTAGGTGCAGCATTTTCGTTTTCTTGTTGGGACTGAGCCACTAGTAAGGGAATCTCCATGACTCAGATTGGTTGTATCGGTATTTACTCAACTTAGCCCAATTAGATTTGGCTTAGTTGTAGTCCTCGAGGGGCATGCAATGTCGTTTCATTTTTGTGTTGCTAGCAACAATAAGTCATGAAACATCTTTATAAGTCGTGAATGCTTCATGGCCTACCAACCATAGAAAGGTCTTGATTTTGCTTGGCACTTTGGTTTCCCAAATCTTTGACCATGGGCCTTTTTGTTGTAGTCCTTAGTGTTGCACAACAAGTTATAGACCGGGAATGTTGAACTGACTTTCTCCCACGTCCTGATTCCATGCCCGTATATTGTTGCTAGCACCAACAATGAGCATAGGTTATTAAAGAATAAGGTTCATATGTATCCAATTGTCTTCCAAGTCAGGGAGACTAGCCACTTTCATGTGGTACACTCATTAGGTATAGGTTTTATGCAAATATCAATAAGAGAGCAACCAACCTGCGTCCAATTGTCACACCAAACAAGGGTGTCTTTGTTCATGAGGATGCTCCTACTGTTGGGAAAGACCGTACCTTTGAATTTGTGTACTGCTCGTTGAAGTACACATACCCGTTTTACCAATAGAGAGTTTGACTTGAGTTTGATCCCCTCCTTCCATATAGATTGTCTTTTAGGTTACATGTTTGATAGGTTTTTCATAGTTGAAGCTTTGTTTAATTCCATTATGGATGTAACCATACCTTTGCATTTGTGTATTGCTCGTTGAAGTACACATACCTTTTTTACCAATAGAGAGTTTGACTTGAGTTTGATCCCCTCCTTCCATATAGATCGTCTTTTAGGTTACATGTTCGATAGGTTTTTCATGGTTGAAGCTTTGTTAATCCCATTATGGATGTGACCCCAAGACCCCCCCTCTAAATGCTAGTGGTGAGTGCGTTCTAGGCTACTAGCGAAGTGAGATGCTGTTTATTATCCCCCCTTGTTATAAACTTACGGATGGCCAGTGTTTTAAAAAACGTTAAATGGTAAGTGTGAAAACAACACCTTGTAATTGGTTAAGCGGTAAGCGGGTGATTAAGCGACCGATTTTTGAAAAAATAGATTTTAGTTTCCTATATAATTTTATACAAAATTTCACATGTATATAAATTCTATACTCTTTGGAACTTTTATATATATCTAAAGATTCTAAACACTCCAGCCAACAATACAAAACTCAAATAGTTTACAAAATAGCTATAAGACAATAATTATAGCCATAATATGGTAAACAATAGACTTGACATGCATAAAACATCCTACATACATGATACATATTTTTTTTGCATCACATGTTTACATAGTAAACGACGACTAATTATTGGATACCTTACTAACTTATTGTCATATGTGTATATCATCAATTAGTCATACATTACAACAATACATTTAACTAAAGCATGCATTCTAAAATTAGATAATAGTTACATATAATTTACTCATGTAAATTACACTTTGCATCATTACTCTATTATCATGACTTGCATACAAAGTATGCATTCTATATTAGAACTAGGGCTTATCATAGGATTTTTAATGTATATAAGTTTAATATATTATAGTCAACAATACTTGGGACCATATATTTACTTAATGTTACTTTGTACAACAAAATTAAAAAAAGGGGACAAAAAAGGCCAAAAAGCGGGAAAAAGGGGCAAAAAGGAAAAAAAAGGGAAAAAATGGGCAATTAATTGAAAAATAGTTGAATGATGATTTTGGCAATTTTTGAACGACTAGGGCTTATCTTAGGATATTTAATGTATATAAGTTTAATATATCATAGTCAACAATACTTGGGACCATATATTTACTTAATGTTACTGTGTACAACAAAATTTCAAAAAAAAAGGACAACAAATTACCAAAAGTGGGGAAAAAGGGGCAAAAAGCGGGAAAAAGCGGGAAAAAGCAGCAAAAAACAGGCGATTAGTTGCAAAATAGTTAATCGACGATTTTGGCATTTTTAAACGGCCTGGGTGCTGGGCCGATTAATCGATTGTTTAATCTGCCGCTCAGGTCATTTTTCAATTCACTATGGATGGCCATGTCAATGAGATAACAGAGACTAGTTGGGATATGCAGTCTACATAGTATAAGAAAGTGTAACTATCAGTATGGATTTGCTAAAAAAACCTAACCTGGGAGATAGTCATGGGTGCCCAACCATGATGTTAGCCATCAATGTCTTTGGACTCGTTACAAAATCTTTGCATGTGTGGATTTCATCATTCTCTTGTGAACGATGGGGACCCATAGGTAATTTATTAGGCAATATGTAGTAGTGAGTGTGTTGGCCTTGCAGATTTATCTTTGTTAATGGGAGGAGACACCTGAAGAAAAGAAGATGCAAGTGTTTTCTAGAGAAATCAACTGACTAGAGGCTTGTTCAAACATGGAGAGTCATTGAATAATTTCTTTAATTCGAGAACCAGAAGCTTTCGCAAACACAATGATATCGTCTGCAAAGCTTATCTGTGAAATGTGGGGGCCTTGTTGAGAAATTGTAATGGGTTTCCACTTACCTTGTTTCAGTCTTGTTTCAATATTATGTCCAAGTCGCTCCTTGGACATGCCAAAGATGCAAGGCAAGAGAGGTTCCTTCCACATAACTCTTCTAATTTTGAATTGCTCACTGTTTAAGATTTCATTGGTGTTGCCACTAGTGATGTATGATGTACTTCTTGATAGTATTTGGTCACCTTGCTTCAGTTGTAGGCATTGAAGAGGTCAATTTAATTGCCACAAATGAGTAGAACCTTTCCCTCAAAAGTTAAGAATGAGTTCGCAAGCAAGGCTTATAATGTTAAATAGTCTTTTTCCCGATACAAAGCTTGTATAATTAGGGGAGATCTAGTTAGGCATATGCCTTTTCAATAACACGACACCAATTTTAGATGTGAGCTTGAGGTAGGTGTTAAGTGATATGCCTTAGGTGGTTGGAAAATTGGCAGCTTGTTGGGTGTTTTTCTTTGGGGATTGGGACAATGATTAAATCAAAGAGCTTCGCCCAGGTTGGGGGATGAACGCGGTGAGATCTAATGATAGTCATATTTCTTCACCTGTCAATTCTTTTTTAGGAACAAATTACAATCTAGACCAACAACCTTATAGGAATTGAGTTTCTTGAATACGTTCCAAACCTTCGCTTCCCCACATTAAGAATGAGATATGACTCCTTTGCTTCAGTGTTCCTCCTCTTCAAAGAGCTATAGTTCCAACTGGCACTCCGAGGTTGTACATATGTTAAGGGTGATGATTGAGAGTAGTCTAAATAGTTTGAATATCTTTCTAGAGAGCTTCTTTATTAGTTCTTTTATCATTTTTGATTGAATATTCTCCTCGTGATAGGTTGATTTGAAGCGTTGGAGATTCACGAATGGGAAGATGAGGTTCCTAGGTGCCCTTTCTGATAGAATCAGACTCATGATTTAGAAGCCACAAAGCTCTACTTTTGAAGCCATATTTCTTTCTAGAAGCACAAATGTTTCTCAATAATAGAACCCAAGTAACGAAACTTATTACATATTGGTACATCCATTCCATCCAACTTGACTCCACCATCCACAATTCTAGATTGGCTAAAAAGGAGGGTGAGGTTCAAGATGATATTTGTCACAAGGGTGTAGTAGGATGGTTGAAGTGGAGGAGTGCAACTAGAATAGTATGTGACCAAAAGATTCCTTTCAGATTAAAAAGTAAGTCTTATAGAATAACTATACATCCAGCCATGCTATATGGGGGTGAATATTGGGTAGTGAAGAAAGGTCTCAACAAGATGAATGTGCTAAAATGTCTATGTTGAGATGGATGTGTGGGAAGACAAGAAAAGATCATTTGAAGAATGAATACATCAGGTCAAAGTTGGGGTGGAGAACATCGAGGATAATTGGTCGTTTAAGATGGTATAGTCATGACCAATGCAGACCAACAAGTGCACTTGAAACAAGGTTATTGAGTCAAGCACAATTAAAAGAAGCAGAGACAAACCTAAATTAACTTGGGAAGAGCTTATATAGAGAGAGTTTGAATCTTTACATCTTGATCAGAGTATGGTTGGTTGGAAAAAAAACATCCATGTAACCGACACCAACATGGCTGGGATTGAGGCTTAGATGAAGGTGGTGGTGATGATGATGAAAAGGAGGGTGAGGTTCAAGATGATATTTGTCACAAGACTGTAGCAGAATGGTTGAAGTGGAGGAGCGCAACTGGAATAGTATGTGACCAAAAGATTCCTTTCAGATTAAAAAGTAAGTCTTATAGAACAACTATACATCTAGCCATGCTATATGAGGATGAATATTGGGTAGTGAAGACAGAAGGTCTCAACAAGATGAATGTGGCTAAAATGGCTATGTTGAGACGGATGTGCGGGAAGACAAGAAAAGATCTGGAGAACATCGATGATAATTGGTCGTCTAAGATGGTATAGTCATAAGCAACGCAGAACAACAAGTGCACTTGAAGTTATTGAGTCGAGCAAAATTAAAAGAAGCAAAGGCAAACCTAAATTAACTTGGGAAGAACTTATATATAGAGAGTTTGAATCTTTACATCTTGATCAGAGTATGGCTGGTTGGAAAAAAAGCATCGATGTAACCGGCACCAACATGGCTGGGATTGAGGCTTAGATGATGATGATGAAGAAGTATAGTTGTCGTAACTTTGAATGTTGTCTTAATTAGCAACATTGCAGTTGACTCTTTCGTGAAGAATCCCCCTCTTATAATTAAACTTGGGGTCACAACACTTGATCTCAGTGAGACATGAGTTAAAAAGAATGTCTTTGAATTGAGAGGCTATACCATAGTTGAATATATTGGTGCCTATCTTCTCGTCGAGGGAGAGCATAGAGTCGATGTCACCTATGACTATCTAAGGCATGTTTATAAGATTTTTGAGCTCCACCATTCAATCCCAAGTTGTGAGGCTGGATGTACCATAAATCACAGTGGGATACATAGTCTGATTGACATTATAGTGAACATATTGTGATGTTAATCCCATAATCGCCTTTGTATAAAAGAAGCTAGATTACCCACAAAACCACAAGCTTCTACTCTATGGGGGAACTGAATTTTACATCCCTAATAACAACATTCGGTCTCTCTATTGAGAAATGTGAGGCTGAATTTAAAATTGGACTTTTGGTCTATATTTGTTAAATATTCATGTAGCACTCATTGTATTAGTATTTCCTATGCCTCTTACATTCCAAGAAAGGATGAAATCATGAATAACCCATAAGAGAGAAGAAGTAAACCCCTTACTAATTCAGGCAAGTGCTTTTTTGGGTGCTCTGGTCCTCAAGTGCCCTCCTAGTTCTACTCCATGTATTGTATGGATGGTTCTTCAAATTCGGGTAGGGGGAGGCTTAATTGATTTTATGTTTGCTCCTTTCTCCTTCGTTTTCCTTCTCGATCCCTTGTTGTTTGTCTGTGTTTCAATTTCATTGGAGGTGCGTTGAAGTCCTTGTTCATTAGGTTTACAAGATGATCCACATTAGCTTTAACTCCATTTCTTTCCAAGATCACTTTATCCAACCGAGCAGCCCTCAATTTGTGAGGTTGATGGTGTGGGATAGGCAAACTATTTGTTCTGGTAGTTGCCTCCTGGATGGTCTGCAATCTTCTCACTTTCAAAAACTTTGTATTTATTATTACTATTTTTATGTTTGTGGCGATGCTTGTGGTTCATCTCCTTCCCCCTCGGCCCTTGCGTAGCATGGATATTCCTTCTGTAGTTGACCTACCGTTGTTTAGTGTGTTGCACCCATGTCACTCCAACATCGTCCTTATGTAGTGTGTTATTGGTTAAACCGTCAAGTTGTAGTCACTTGACCAAGTTTTTCTGCAAGTGAGACAAATTTGTCAAGGACCCATACTCAACTTTGTACTCATAGCCATTTTTTAAAAACAACAGGTTGTACTTGCTTGCTAGTGTTGGTTCCACTGGGAGTCTATAAAACTTGCTTGTTGTGCAATTTTGTGAGTGGGAATCCACCTCAATGAGTCCTTCCAAAGCTTGTCTAATACTCTCAAAAAAATCATAAGAGTTGTAATCTAGAAGAGGTAGATTGAGAACCCACACCCATGTGACGATATGGTTTAGAAGACCTTTTGAAACTTGGAAGCAAACAGACCATATCCAAATAGTTAAGTAGCTAACAAATGGAGCCAATGGTCCCATTGTTAGAGATTTTTTGTGGTCTAATTTATAGGAGAATTGGGCCATGTAGAATTGGTCATAGATTTCATAGAGATGAAATCAAATCTGCCAGTTGGCTTTGATAAGAGCCACTTTATATCGAAAAATGTTCTGAGTGACCGCTTAAAGAGCGAAGCCCTTTCGTCGTTCAAATATGCCCTTGAGCGCCAAATAAGCGAATCTACAAAAATGGCAGCTTTTTGCCCGCTTCAACCGTTTTTTGTCCTTTTTCCCGATTTAGCCCATTTTCTAAACTGTTGTAAAGCTATAACATTAAGTAAATAATATGGTCCGAGTATTATTGACTGTAATGTATGAAACTTATATGCATTACATGCTCTATTATAAGTAATAGTTTTAATTTAGAATGCTCACTTTGTATCTAAAATCATACTAGGGTACTATTGTAATGTATACAAGTAGATTATAATGAATTATTATCTAGCGTAGAATGTATATCAATATATAACAGTAACGTAGTAAGGTATCAATGATAAGTCTATTGTTATGTAAACATGTGATGTAAAAAATTTGTTGTGTCATGTATGTAGGGTGTTGTAACATCCAGACCCACCGCCCAAGACTCTAGTAGAGTTTCAAGAATGATGTCTGGCCCCACAGATCACCACTATCCTTAACTGCACTCTGTCCTCACTCACGCGCAAGCCAGAAAAAGCTTCCCAACTGATCACCCATTCTAGTACTACTCTGGGTTGGACATGCTTAACCATAGAGTTCTATAGTGATGAGCTCCCTGAAAAGGAGGTGCACCTAGGTGATATGAATAGTCCAATCATTTCTTTTAATATCATTTTATCTGAGACCTCAAATCCTGGGACGTTACAATCTCCCCCACTTAGACTCTTTGACGTCCTTGTCAAAGTTCAACTATATAGCCTCATAATCTATCCCTATTTCAGTGCAGACCCAAATGACGCATGTACACCCAACTCCCGACCACGACTACCAGTGCAAGGGTGGCTCTATCAACTAGGATAGCCCTTTCCAACATGCCTAGACCACACAACTCAAAGATTGACATGCACAGACCCCAAGTGTGTGCCACATACTAGAGGGGAATCGGTTATGATACTATTTGTAACACTCAGGCCCACTGCCCAATGCTCTGATGGAGTTTTAGGAATGATGACTGGCCCCACAGACCACCACTACCCTTAATTATGCGCTTTGTCCTCACTCACGCACAAGTCATGTAAATCTTCACGACTGGTCACCCATCCAGGTACTATTCTGAGCTGAGCACGCTTAACCACAAAGTTCTCTAGTCACGAGCTCTCTGGAAATGAGGTGCACCTTGGTGATATGAGTAGTCTGATCATTCCTCTTAAGATCATTTTATCCGCGGCCTCAAATCTTGGGACGTTGCTGGTGTTTTATCCATGCCAAATCATTTGTTTACTACATTATAGCTATATTGTTGTATTATAGTTATATTATAAACAATTTGGGTGTTTATATTGTTGGGTAGAGTGTTTATATATATATATATATATATATATATATATATATATATATATATATATATATATATATAGAAGTTCTAAACAGTTTAAATTTATTTACATATATGTGCAATTTGCATAATATTATAGAATAAGTTCAAAAAATAGTTCATCGTTTGCTTATCACTTAACCAATTAGGTGTTGTTTGCATGCTTACCGCTTAATGCTTTTCAAAACATTGACAAGAGCTTTATGATGATTAAGTACCCTACATCTCTATCACCAAGCGTCATGATGACAATATATTTGAACATGGTTAAGTACCCTACATCTCACAGTTAAGTACTTTACATCTCTACTGCCAAGTGTCACAATGGCAACAGATTTGGACAACTAGCTCTTTGATGGTTTAAGCCTCAAGGGTGACAAAGATCTTATGAAACCCTCACTCGTTCAACAATTCAATATCCTCTTGGGTGAGGGCTTCTTCATGTTCATCCTCGATGAAAGTCGTTGCCTTACTCTTGTCGGCGCTTGTCATGATATCCTTAAACGATGTCATCTAAGGGTTGACGTGGGATTATGTTATTTCGATTCTAGAAATTTAGTGTCCATTCGTCACAAATGATTGTTTCCAATTCAAGTTCATGTTTCTTTGAACAACACCTTCCTTTTATATCACATTCATCACGCTGTATAGAAGTGGAAGACCTATGTTGTATGCGTTCATACTAACCACTTTGTTTGCTCCGGGAGGGCTCCCTGTAAACCTTGGTTAAAGGTGTCTTCGAAAATCTATTACAATTTTGTTACTTTTCTCCATGTCGTTGATATGCTTAACCATACCATATTCACCACATTGAGTTAGGGTTTTCTCCAAATTACTTTTTCTGTTGCCGCTTGCCCCCTTCCCCGTCACGATCCCTTAATTGGTAATTGCCAATGTCAAATTTGTTAAATATGACAATAACCTTTCTTCAAACCAGTTTCAATAATTTTTGCTTTTTTCTTGTAATATGTGTATTGCCCCGACTATGTTTGTAGATACACATGCCATTTTAGTTAGGTTGTATTTCTTCATTTTCGTACATGGGTTTTCTTATGCCTAAATACTCATCACGTGGCTTGATTGAGTAGATTTGATTATAACAATACATTCTATTTGCAATCAAAATTGTACAATGTATATAAATTACATTAATTCAGAATAATCTGACCCCATTGTATAATCTCAATGTTTTATACAAATTGTAAACAAAACATACACTACTATGTGCTATTAATGTACAAGCAACTGTAGAATACAGTTTATGAGGTACCTAATAGGTCTCCGGCAGTTGGAATAAGAGGCTTTTGAATTGGTAGAAGAGGCTTGCCCCGTGTGCCAAACGAAGCTGGGAAAAATGGACAAAAAAAAGATAGTCAAAACAAAACAAAACAAAGGATATTAGAATATATTAGCAAATGGACTTATAATCTATATCCGAGCTGTTGTGTCGGAAGGCAGGAGCCCCCACGGTTGACCGAGAAAAGCGCGCAAACACGCTCATGATACCCATCTTCCTGATAAAATCAAAGGGAGAATAACTAAAAGAACCAACTATTAGGATTGGGATATTTTATTGAATTAGAAAACTCATTAGGCGAACCAACTATTAGGATTGTGATACTTCATTGAATTAGAAAACTCATTAGGCGATAAGAATTGGGATAATCAGGACTTCCCCTCGATTTACCCTCTGTAATGATCAAGACTATGCTATGTTAGGAATCTGAAGAAAAAAAACTTAAAAAATAATATATTCTTTCAACAATGTATCAAGATGTGCGCAATACAATGTAAAGGAAATGCAATTAATGAGACAAGACACCCCAAACTTCCTAAATAACCTACGGATGATGACAAACAAGATTTTAATATTTGAAAAATGTACACTAAATAACACCATTCCACTTTTCCCAGTTTTTGTTCAATTCTCCTCCCATGTTTAGAACCTCGCTTTCTCCTAAATCAATGAGTGACCTCACGCAGCGAAACTCTAAGCAGTTAGTCGAACAAAAAAAAAAAAGGAATTAAGACCCTATTCAGATAATCTCTCTTAAATAACGCAAGTCAGGGACGACCTAAGCTGTCTCTGAGTCCCAGATGCCTCACGCCAGTTCGTAAAATCTGACCCGAACTAAGTAGATGCGGCCGCCCGTCAGGCTGTCACCTCTCGGAACTCCCATGTGGAGTAAACCAGAGTATGCCCCTTCCCAAGTAACTACAAAAGAGGAGAACCCGCAGACCAGGATAGTACCTAGATGATCAGCACCGAGCACCGACGAAGGGGAGTTCCGCGATCGCAACTGCTCCTCTTGTCGGCTGTAGAATGGATGCTCCGGGACGGAAGGGGCTAGGGGCGCGGGACGGCAGTCCTAGAAGTTGAAGCCAGTCGGAATAGCCGGGGGAGAAAATGGGAGCGTGAATTTGCTTCCGGAAAAGGCCCAGTAGACCCTTATATCTCGAACGTAATGGCCCCGTCGGACCTAGTTCAACGTCCCTTTTTAAGTGATCAATGTTAAAGTACGGCTAAGATATAATTTTTATAAATCTTCTAATATCCCTTGGCTGCATGACATCACCTAAATTAATATGCTTCCCACATATACTTAACCTATAAATTATTATAATTATTAAAAATATTCTAATCGTCTTTGCATGCATGACTTCTTCACCTAAAGTAGTTATAATCCATATAAGTATTCCCTTCAAGTGACCTTCCTAGGTTCAAGGTTTAACTATCTTCTAATCGCCCTTCTAGCTGGGTGAGTTGTGTGGTTTGTAAATGACCCATATCTAAGAACCATTATATATAATTTTCTTAAAAAATATAGTCTCCTTGGATGCATGACGTCCTCAGTTTATTCGATATAGTTCTCAAAAATATTTAACCGCTCAATTAATAAAAATTCTCACCATGCATGCAATGACCTCTTCACCTAAAATAGTTATAATTCGTAGAAATGTTCTCCTCAAGTAATCTTTTCCTTTCTAGGATAGGCAATATTGTGAGTGGATGGACACGTGAGGTTGTCTATTCCCTTCCCCATGCTATATTATGGTACCTTACAACAATGAAAAACCACCCTTTTTTCTTTGGGTTTTGTGGTTTAGCTATGATTTTCATCAATAAACATGGTGGCATGTCCTTCTTCACCTTTTGTTTATGAGTATTTAAGCTTGAAATGAGCTCCCTTGGGTCATTTTTTTCCAATGTATCATAGTGGTCACACTTGTGGCTGTTTGAATCAATGCACGAAACTCACACTCACACACATTAACACACACCCCACACACGCACACACCCCACATACGCACATATATATAGTCAGGCTAGAATACACTTGAGTGTAAAGATCACACGAATACACTCAAGTGTGTTTGCATATCAAGACTATTTCTTACAAAATATAAACCATTTATCTTCACCGTCATACTATAACTAGGCTACATACAAATTTTGAACCCATTTGGATGAGTGTAAGTCACTCATCCAAGAGCAACAAAATCGACGCACGAAAATGCATAATTTTTGACATTCTATCTCATAGGGTTCTCATGCATCATTCTATCTCAAATCTTTGACATCCACTACCTCCCATAAATTGGAGTGTATAAGGCTAAGGATTAGACAGTGTAACCAAGTATGCATATTCACATATTCATCCTTTCCATGTTCCCTTACCGAGACTTATAGCCAATGCTTGATATTATTTAACCACTTTCATAGTATTCATTAATTAAACACCTCATTAATAGACATGATTAAAGTTATGTAATTAAGAGAGAGAGAGTACAATATCATGCTTTCTATTCACACACATTCAATACTATGACCTGCCCTTAAAATTAGGGTCAATACTCTTTATATGTAGCTGATTAAGGTTTTACCTCATGATTACATCACCAAACCCTAATCACACCAATTCCTACCTTTTTGAAACTGATTTAGGTTTAACAACATTAGTTAGATATGCATAGATTATTGTGTCACCGACACTAGGTATCACCATAGCATACATGTATGTATGTATTACAACCTTGCATTATGTAAACATGTTGATCATGCACCATTCATAATGTTTCATCATCTTGTGACCCATACGTTATTACTCTTTATAAATCATAAACACATGTCATACTAAGGGAAGTCAAACCTTAGATTACATAACTAGAGGGTTTCACTTCAAACTATCCACAATGCACTTATTAGATCATTAGACTTGTTTTTATGATTTCTACACAATTTTTTCACCTTTTATTCCAACAAGGCTAATCATCACCATCATATATATTCACAAAGTTATATCATTAACCTCACTTCATAAGTTAATATTATATGAAAAGGAAATATAGTAGACACTTTTCATGGATTATAAACTTTCATTAAGATGAGTACATGGGTCAAACTCTTCCATGATTTAAGTTATCATCTGGATATGCAACCATTGAACCCTTCATCCATTACTTCCCACATTGTTGGAGAGTTTAGGTCTAAACTCTATAGTTAAGGACGGACCACTCATAGTATCATCATTTTATGGTGCGCTAGGTTTAGGAGAAGAAATTAAGGTTGATCGTACATTATCTAAAACAACCCTCTTAAATATTATGCATTGCTCATATGTATATATCATTGGGTATCCGAGCATATCCTTCAACCTTACCATGTGATATCAGTTTCACTTCATACACATGTCTCGGGTTACCACATCTAGGTGTGTCGGGTTAGCTCATCCAAGAGTACCAGTTTAGACCATCTTGTGGTGTATTGGTTTATCACTAGTCCAAGCATGTTGAGTTAACTACACATAATGTGTGATGGGTTAGCAAAACTTAAGGGGTCAGATTAACCACATAAGAGGTGTATCAATTTAGCACGCATGGTGTGTATTGGTTTAGCCCCTCTGGAAAGTGTGATGAGCAACCCCAAAGGTGTGATAGGTTGTTAGGGTTAGGATTTCAACAAGGTATCACGGTTCATTTCCTCAAGGTGTATCGAGAAACCCTACATGAAAGTATGTCGGCCTCTTGCTCAAACAAGGTGTCACGATTTAGCACTCAAAGCATACCAGCTCACACGACACCATCCTAGTCATGACGGGTTAGCAAGACACATCAGTTTAACCCCATCTAGGGCATGATGAGTCAACACCCTTAAGGCATATCGGTTTAGCAACATATCGGTCTAAGCACCTCTAGGGCATGACGGGTTAGATACATCAAGCCATGTTGGCCTAACCATCTCCAAGTCATGACGACTTGATACATTATGTGTTGGATTAGACTCGACAAGTCATGACGACCACCCATGACATAGAGTATGTGTGTGTCGACTTGTCATCTTCAATCTTAGGAATATCGACAACTAGTCCATCTACTAGCATGGCAAGAAGGTGCAAGGTATGGACAAAAACTTAAATGAAATTCCTTCATCAAAACAGTGTTCAAAACCACTCAAAAACTACTAGCCTGCATGAGATAAACAATCTAGAGATGAGACAACATAAACACATGAAAGAGTGATAATAACAAAGAAGGCTAAGAATTATATAACCCGCCTCGAGAAGGTCTCCATCAATGGTTCAAGCTCCATGATCAAAGCTCCAAAGCACACGTTCTCAAGGTGGAAGATAGTCCATCAAGACTCCCAACTCGACCTCAACATCACCTCAAGAAATAAGAAGAAGATGCCATGGTTATGATAGCTCAAGAAGAAAGGAAAGAGAGAGAACCACATCCTAATCATATTTTATCCAATGTATGATCCATGTCCGACAGAGGAAGAATAAGATGAAGAAGAGAGCTCAAAGAAATGGCCATCAAAGAAACATAATTCACCAAGATGGAAGTTAAACCAAGAATCACCATGAGCAAGGAACTCGACCTCCCAAGCTCCATGGGGCTTCCTCTATCTCCATAAGCTCCCAAGCTCGTCCACCAAGAGGAGAGGAACAAGAATGGACGAAAGGGTTTACTTGTGTGAAGGAGGGAGTTATATACTTGAGGGAAGAAAGAGAGATCAAATGAAAGGTGTCATCACCTTAAGAGCTTAGGTGAAACTTGTACACAAGAAAGGGCTACATGCAAAAACATGCAAGACATGGTGATAAGTTCTAGGCTAGATCTCGCCCTCTTGGTCTGCTACTAAGGTCTTGCCCGATATGTCGAAACCCTACACACTCAAACCGATAGGGCATAACCCTACACACTCTCAAACCGATAGGGCATAACTCTACACACTCACAAACCGATAGGGCATCCCTTCCAACTCCCCCAAACTGAGATGCATCTCCTCCTAAATACTCACCAGTTAGAGATGCTTCCTACATAGCTTCTCAAACTGATACACAACCTCTCCAAGGCTCTCTAACCTGAGATAAAACCTCTAAGAGCAAGAAACATCTCACTCATGTGTTCTATATGTCACCAAAGATGTTAGCACATGACTAAGGACCAAACAAGGTGCCCATATGTCTCTATACTATAGATGATGCCAAGAGAGGGAAGGAACATTTTGGAGATGGTAAATTGCATGTTAACCCTTCACTTCAAGTAAATTGCAATATACACCAAAACTAGCACATAAAACACAAGCATCATCCACAAAGGCTCAAGTTGAAACTTAGGCTTTCCACAAGGCGCCCCTTAGCATCATTCTCTCTATTATGATTCTAAAGAACCAAGGATATGCTCATCATGTGACATATTGCAAGATAACCCCTCATCTTGGGTAAACTACACTTTGGTCCAAAATAAGCAATCATTTCTCAAACGACATTCAAACATGACCAAACTTAAAACATAAGTGTGTCACATCATAACAAATCACCTCAAAGGATTGGATTAAAGTTTTAGCATCTTGCTTAACCAAAACAAATAGGGTTAGCCCAAAACCCAGGTCAGGGTCCTTACAAGTCATAAACCCCTAATAAGGATTTCTCCCCCAAAATCCCAGGCGAAAGGAGATGGATACTACTCATGCATCACACCTTCAAACTTCCACATAGTTCCTTGATGTCAAGGTGATGTCACAAGACTTGACCAACATACGTTCCTTGCATCCAAGGTCAAAACAAGATCTGTTGCACATGACACATACTCAACTTATCCTTTCCATTATCGATTGCAGAGTCAACCCTATGCCAGGTGATACTTTCTTAGCCATAGAAGCACTATACATACTTATCCAACTCAGGTGTCAACTCTTTCTTATGTATCACCTCCTCAACTTATAACATCGTTTGGTAAGATTCTTGATTCTGGGAGTTTTCCATACCTTCCTCAAACCTCAACATGTCTCTTCCAAACAAAGACTAGGGATACGTTCTGTCATCCACTTGGAACTACAAAACCTATCATGCTTCTGTTGTGCTACTCTGATCTACTGACTCAACACTAGTCTTAGTTTTGCCAACTATCCTGCCAACATACACACTCTCAATTGTACATCCTCCTATCATAATAAGAGGCCACTTATCTAAGAAAAACTATCTCATAGGTCACCCAAGATGTTATATGTCACCTTAACTGACCTAGATAGGGAGTGGAAACCATGCTTATCCATTTACAGTCAGTGCTCAATCTTCTTGGAACCTTTCTTACTTGCAAGCCTAATAGGAGCACTCTAAGGGATTATACTCAACCTGATGAACTTTTCCCAGGACGATCTTACAACCATCTCTTCAACATAAGCATCCTTGTCGATGTTACATTTATGCGGAGCATAAACCCCTAACGTGTGATATTTATACCATAGGTTGAGCATCTATAACTAGATTGATCCAAAGTCAATCTTTCTAGGTAGCCAAACACCTAATCATCCTATCAAGTGACATGTTCTCACTCTCCCATACAACTGGCACTACTTGGATACTAGGATTCCTTACCTTGGTATCCATCACACATGCCAAAAATACATCACATCCATCTTCACATCCACCCTCTACTGCTACTGCCAAACCCAAACATATCAGAAGGGTCTTTCTTTCTTTTTGAGACATCACCTATCATAAATATCCCTGTCTTGGAACAAAAATCCAAGACCAACTGATATTTTCAAGATATCCATCTAAAGATCACTTCTAACCCATGTACATTGAGTGACATAAGACCCACTTGACTACCACATCCTTGAAAGGAAAGAACTCAAGGGAACATATTCCTCATATCACTACATTATTACTCAGGGTTTTCTTATCAAGGTGAAGGGATTATCACTTTCTTTGATTATTACACAAGTTTTCATTTGTTTATGTATCATTATAACTTGTTTTCACCTTGGTTTCCTTACCCTCAACACAGGAATAGTAATGATGATTACATGTTACTACTCTTTCGTTGTTACTGTCTATCATGTTCATGAACATTTCCTTATTTTACCACATTTTTCATCTTTACAACATGAAAATGATCATTATTCTTTACATATTTTTTTATTGAATAGGGATCATATTTCTTGTTCTCTTTCACATATCATGAGAGTTACATTTTATACTTTCTTATACTCATGGGTTGGTCTGAGATTAACCCAAATTCCATCTTATTTACTTATCATTCGTTCTTATTTGTCTTCTCACTGTATCCTTGTTTTAGGAATTCTCTCCATCTTATGCAAATTTTACACCTTGACTTACTTTATTAGCACAAGTTCATCTATCTTTTTTCTTCATACATTTCTTGAAATTACAACTTCAAGAACGTCTCTTATCATATTCACACTTAGATTTAGGTGTCATGGAGCTGTATTTTTCTCTTTTAATCACCAAACATTCAAGTTTTAGTGAATTATGATGCGGTTCTTATCTCTTTTTATAATATGGTGGAGGTATTAACATCACAATTCCTAATTTGTTATGCTATTTGGATTGTTCCAAAATGATTACTTGATCAAAGTAATCAAAGGGAAATCAATCTAAGAGTTTCATACTTACCTTTTCTTCAATACTTGAATACCTAGCCAGGGCACTCGAGTACTGAGATTAGGCTATATGAATCACATTTTATATCATGTTCTCATCTTAAACACCATCATAATCCTAGTCCTAGTGTCCCTGTAGATTCAGTGAATCTAGAGAAAAGATACCAACCAAATGTGACACCCTTTGCCACACAAAGCAAGACTCAAAACTTAAACCATGATCAATCATTAATAGCAGATTTTCAAACATAATAGGAAATTAAAACCAAATTGCAGCAAGCACCATGAGCTGAGATTCATTACACAAGAATCAACGCTTGCATTTCATAACATATATTCAGAGTACTACATCATTGTTTTCCAATGATTTGGTTACATAAGATAACAGTTTCACATGTTTGTACATACAACCAAAGGCACACAAGCCAAAAATCACATGTCGATCATCATATCATCAAAAAACTTTGATAACACCCCCAAGGACCTGAGTGTATAGGGACGACACATAGGACTCTATTACTAGACACTATTCATTTACCATGATCCACCAGGTGTAGTTATTCTTCATTTTATGTCCTCAGCTATCTGATCTTTAGATTGGCATGCACATTCATCTAAAAGATTTTTAACCAATGGGGTGAGGCAAAATTCCCAATGAGAGATATAACTCTCCGCCAACTCTATTATTATCACAAATAACTAAATATATAGACTAACACACTGAGTAGGTTGAACAAAATTAACTAAATGACATATATCTCATGGGTAAAGTAAATAGAGCAGTAATATGCACTTGCCATTGAGTAGTAAAACAACTAATAAACTAAAAAGGAATATGAAGAACATGTATAACTATTATAAATAGTATAATAGAAAGGCAAGGTTTCAACCAATGTTCTAGTATTTGATCCTAAACTATTATTCTACACGGCTGTTTATGAATTTATTATGCCCTGAGGATTTGAGTAGTACCACCCAAATCAAACCGACCACTGCTAAGTCAAAATTGATGCTATACAATGTCTAGTGGAAGAGCCAGAATCCACGACCTCACCCTCTCGGTCAGTACGAGTGAACGTGCAGTGACATCATGAGTTAACTGCTATCAGTGACATATAGTCTGGTTGTATAAGTCTATCCCTCCTTGGTATAGATCACAGTGCTAGCAAACTGAGCTACGGCCCAAAGCCACACTCTTATCAGGGTATGGCCCACAACGAATATTGTGTCACATATCATTGAGCTACGGCCTGAACCTGCACTCTTATCAGGGTATGGCCCACAACCAATCTTGGGTCACATATCATTGAGCTACGACCCGAAGCCACACTCTTATCAATGTATGTCCGACATCCAATCTTGTGTCACATATCATGGACGTACGAGGATATTTGTCCTCACCCCCTTATATTAAAAAATATGCTCTCCAAGTTAAACTTGTTTCACCATCCAACAAATTTTGACATTGAATGGATCTATGGCATAGGGCAAGATACATGATTAGATTCCACTTGATTAATTAGACAAATTAAAGTGTATTTTGGCATCAATCAAGTTACAAAATACAAACCAAAGACAAACTCTTCAAAAGTAAGGGCATAGTAATACAAGATAAGATATAGTTGTTTAAACCATAAACTGATTCCCATCATCTCATAACACTATATAACTGCCATTTACAAGGCTGTCACCATCAAAATATTATCATGGGATATTAATCCCTCATTCCAATACCAGAGGATATCACCTCAACTAGGCACTAAGTGCTTACCAGGTCTTAAGACCCATCACATCATACTTATGATTCATGGTTATCTCATCGTGCCTCATTGGCATATAAGCATTATTTATGCCGATCATCACTTATGCCACATCACATGTACTCACCATAGCAATCATTCGTTGTTACATTCAGAGAGGGTATGTCAAGCACATTAAACACCTTTTAAATAAAGCAAGCAATTCATCATAAGTTCTCTAATTTAGGATTAGGCTTCGTGATTATCCCACATGGGGTTCCCATGCATCAAATCTCTGACATTCACTACCTCCCATAAGTTGGAGTGTATAAGGCTAAGAATTAGACAGTGTAATCAAGTATGCATATTCACATATTCATCCTTTCCATGTTCCCTTACTGAGACTTATTGCCAATGTTTGATATTATTTAACCACCTTCATAGTATTCATTAATTATAACACCACATTAACTCACACAGTTGAAGTTATGTAATTAATAGAGAGAGAGTACAATATCATGCTTTCTATTCACGCACATTCGATAATATGACTTACCCTTAAAATTAGGGTCAATACTCTTTATATGTAGCTGATTAGGGTTTTACCTCATGATTACATCACCAAACCCTAATCACACCAATTCTTACCTTTTTGAAACTAATTTAGGTCGAACAACATTAGTTATATATGCATAGATTATTGTGTCACCAACACTAGGTATCACCATAGCAAACATGTATGCATGTATTACAACCCTGTATTATGTAAACATGCTGATCATGCACCATTCATAATGTTTCATCATTATGTGACCCATATGTTATTACTCTTTACAAATCATCAACCACATGTCATACTAAGGGAAGCCAAACTTAGATTACATAACTAGAGGGTTTCACTTCAAACTATCCACAAGGCACTTATTAGATCATTAGAATTGTTTATATGATTTCTATGCAATTGTTGTCACCTTTTATTCCAGCAAGGCTTATCATGACCATCATATATATATTCATATAGTTAAATCATTAACCTCTATTTCACAAGTTAAGATTATATGAAAAGGAAATATAGTAGAAACTTGTCATGGATTATAAACTTTCATTAAGATGAGCACATGGGTCATACTCTTCCATGATTAAAGTTATCATATGGATATACAACCATTGAACCCTACATCGATTACTTCCCACATTGTTGGAGAGTTTAGGGCTAAACTCTATAGTTAAGGATGGACCACTCATAGTAACATCATCTTATGGTGCACTAGGTTTAGGAGAAGCAATTAAGATTGATCACACATTATCCAAAACAACACTCTTCTATATTATGCATTGCTCATATGTGTACATCATTGGGTATCTGAGCATATCCTTCAACCTTCACCATGTGATATCGGTTTCACCTCATCCACATCGGATTGACTACATCATGGTGTGTCGGGTAACACATCTAGGCGTGTCAGGTGAGCTCATCTAAGAGTATCAATTTAGACTATATTATGGTGTATTCGTTTATCACTAGTCCAAGCATGTTGATTTAGCAATCCAAGAGTATCAGTTAACTACACATAAGGTGTGATGGGATAGCTACACTTAAGGTGTCAGATTAACGACACAAGAGGTTTATTGATTTAGCAATCACGATGTGTATTGGTTTTGCCCCTCTGGAAAGTGTGGCGAGCAACCCCAAAGGTGTGACGGGCTATTAGGGTTAGGGTTTCAGCAAGGTATCATAGTTCATTTCCTCAAGGTGTATCAGGCAACCCTACATGAAAGTATGTCGACCTCTTGCTCAAACAAGGTGTCATGGTTTAGCACCCCAAGTAGACCATCTCACACGACACCATCCTGGCCATGACGGGCTAGAAAGACACATCGGTTTAACCCCATTTAGGGCATGATGGGTCAGCACCCTTAAGACATATCAGTTTAGCAACATATCGATCAAAGCACCTCTAGGGCATGATGGGTTAGCTCCATCAATCCATGTCGGCCTAAGCATCTCCAAGTCATGACGACTGGATACATGATGTGTCGGATTAGACATAAGTCATGACAACCACCCACAACATATAGTATGTGTGTGTCAACTTGTCATCTTCAATCTTAGGAAGACTGGCCACTAGTCCATCTAATAGCATGGCAATAAGGTGCAAGGTATGGACAACAAGTTAAACAAAATTCCTTCATCAAAACAGTTCTCAAAACCACTCAAAAACTACTAGCATGCATGAGATAAACGATCTAGAGATGACAAAAAACATAAACACATGAAAGAGTGAAAGAAAGCTAAGAGTTATATGACCCGCCTCAAGAAGGTATCCATTAAGGGTTCAAGATCCACGATCAAATCTCGAAAACACACATTCTCAAGGTGGAATATAGCCCATCAAGAGTCCCGACTCGACCTCAACATCACCTCAAAAAAGAAGAAGATGATGCCATGGTTATGATAGATCAAGCAGAAAGGGAAGAGAGAGAACCACATCCTAATCATCCTTCATCCAAGGTATGATCCATGGCTGAGAGAGGATGAAGAAGATGAAGAAGAGAGATCAAAGAAATGGCCATCAAAGAAACATAACTCACCAAGATGAAATTTAAACCAAGAATCACCATGAGTAAGGAATTCAACCTTCCAGGCTCCATGGAGCGTCCTCTAGCTCCATAAGCTCCCAATCTCATCCATAAATAGGAGAGGAACAAGAATGGACAAAAGGGTTTACTTGTGTGAAGGAGGGGGTTATATATTTGGGGGAAGAAAGAGAGATCAAAGGAGAGGTGTCAACCTTAAGAGCTTAGGTGATACTTGTCCACGAGAAAGGGCCACATGCAACAACATGCAGGACATGGTGATAAGATCTAGTCTAGATCTCACCCTCTTGGTTTGCTACCAAGGTCTTGCCCGATATGCCAAAACCCTACACACTCCACAAACCGATAGTGCATAACCCTACACACTCACAAACCGATAGGGTATAACTCTACACACTCACAAACCGATAGGGCACCCCTTCCAACTCCCCCAAATTGAGATGCATCTCCTCCTACATGCTCACCAGATCGATATGCTTCCCCACACAACTTCTCAAAACAATACACCGCCTCTCCAAGGCTCTCTAACCCACGATAACACCTCTAAGAGCAAGACACATCTCACTCATGTGTTCTATATATCACCAAAGTTGTTATCACACAACTAAGGCCCAAACAAGGTGCCCATCCATCTCTATACTATAGATGATGCCAAGAGAGGGAAGGAACATTCTAGAGATGGAAAAATTGCATGTTAACCCTTGACTTCAGGTAAATTGCAATTTACACCAAAACTAGCACATAAAACACAAGCATCATCCACAAAGGCTCAACTTGAAACTTAGGCTTTCCACAAGGTGCCCCTTAGAATCATTATCTCTCTTATGATGCTAAAGCAATAAGGGAACACTCATCATGTGACATATTGCAAGATAACCCTTCATCTTGGGTAAACTGCACTTTGGTCCAAAATAAGCAATCATTGCTCAAACATCATTCAAACAGGACCAAACTTGAAACATAAGCGTGTCACATGATAACAAAACACCTCAAAGTATTGGATTAAAGTTCTAAGCATATTAATTTAGTAAAACAAACAAGGTTTTCCCAATACCTAGGTCAGGGTCCTTACACAATTACTTGGGTAGCAATTATGTGTTGCTAACAACCACTCATTGTTTGTGATGTCATTATTTGTTATGGACATTCATTGCCATCGTAACTTGGAACCTATAGGGTCACACACATAGGATACACTTGTAATATGAGTTCATTCATGAATGGAGTTTAAATTTGATACGAAAGAGTTAGGCATTCAATTTAAACAACAATGGTTGAAGGTTGACTATCTGGATTGTGAACCAACTAGTTCAAGTGTTGAACAGATCAATTCAGGTGTTAGATATATTGAACCAAGATTGGCAATCAAAACCATGATACAACTGGTTCAATAAGTGAACTGATTGGCTTAGGTCTATATGCCAACTTGTTTAGGTTTTGAACTGACAGGTTGGTTGATCAATATGATTGGATCAAGGATTAGTGCTGACGTCATGTTATGCACTAATCAAATTCTAAGTGCTAATTAAATTGATATTGGGAAACATGTTAAAATGATTGTTTCAATGGTAAACCCATCAACTCACATTGTAACCTATCGGATCACCTTTGAACCGATTGTTTTTCCATTTGCAGGATGTGAAAATTCATAAAATTATGTCTCCTTTGACTCCCACTCAGGTTGGAAACCTTGACCATGACCCTCCTATAAATAGAGGGGAGCTTAGGTCTTGTCAGAGGCACAAAAATAAGCTCTAACAATGGTTGTCTTCTCTAGTTGTGGTAACCGAAAGACCCCGAGCAAGTCCTACTCCTCAAAGGGAGGGATAGCAAAGGAAACACAATTGGGAAAGCAAGTCAGTGCTAGTACATTATCTAGAAGGGACAAGTCCTTCTTGCACGTTCTTATAGAATGAAAGATTTTACCTGTAGTCTGTGTGGAATACTATAGAGGCAAGGAGGTCGTTGCCTGCCGCTCAGAGGACAAAGTCAATTGTTGTCCATGGTGATCATCTAGGAGTTCATTGTTGATGACATCTAGGTGCAACTTGAAGAAGGGCACATGCTACTGTGAGGGAATCGTCGTCGGACTTGCTCCAGGACTAGATATAGTCTCACAACCATCCATCCCATATAGTTTTTGATGTGATCTACGTTTAGAAGGGAATATGGTAGATAATTTTTTTGTTTATGATGTATGTTTTGTCGCCATATTTCCCTTATGCTCCTCCTCCCTTGCATTAATTGTATGAGTTTTCTCATAGAGCCAGACCTGTAGCGAGACACCATCAGTTGACTCCAATTGAGAAAAGTATACCCTCATCAACTTCCTTCAAAGTTACTATTTTCTCCTCTTCTCTTCTGCCATGAGGATTGATGCCCCTTCCTTGCTCCTTTTCGACCTTAATTCATGTAAGTGAGGTTCCTTGCCTTCGTGATTTAGGTGATCCATCATCTTATTCCACCTTGAGCCACATTGTGATAGGTCCTCTTTTAGGGTTTTAACTACAGTAGATGTATGCCATGCTTTCCCTTTTTTTCTTGCCCTGGTTGCTTTTAGGTTGTAGATCTAGTGCTTTGGCAAGTTGTTAGAGGAGAAAACTTGGATCTTTCTAAAGACCACAACTTTCTTGAGGTAGGATCATCATGTAGATTTAAAAGTGAAGCTTGAGGTTAAATCTGACATATTCTTTGAGTGGTCTCATTTTCACTGTATGTAAGGCATTTATTACCTACTTTATACATGTAGATCATTTCTTATTGTTAATCTCTCTTAAAAGCAAAAAGGAGGAACTTGTATTACTCTAAATTAGTACAAAGAAAATACAAACTTGCATGCTTTATTTAGACTTCACAAATATATTCTTGTTGCTAGAAACATGACAAGTCATCATGTTTATACATAGATTTAGTTTAGGATGAGAAACAAACTTAAAGGTGGTACTTTTATGCTTGACAAAACCAGAGGTTATGAGAAGTGAACTACATGTTATTCCATTCTATTGAGACTTTATCTAAAATGTTTTAAGGAATTTTTACTAGTTGTTATGCTGCCAAAATTATATGAAACTAGAACTACTATGTAGGAATGGTGTATCCTTCTTTATATCTTAAAATGATGTCTTGTTACTACACACAAGCAGATGAGTAGTCTATTATGGATTGGTATGATACCCTTGAGGGGATTGGATCTTACTATGGTCTTTGATGCTTTTAGGTCCCTCCTAATTCTCGTGTCTTAATGAAGGACCTTGACCTGGACAAGGTACGCTATAGTGCATCCTATTTCATATGTTTGAGTTTTGTTGCAATGCATTTTATATCTACTGAAGTTGCAATGCCTTGAATAATTTTGTAATCCTTCTTCCTTTAGTTGTATGTTACTTGATTGATGTGGTTATATAATATTAATGGAACTAACTAATCAAGTGAATTGATCTTGTAGAGTCTCTAGTTAGTAGACCTATTTCCCTGGGTTGTTGGGAGAAATCGTGAGTCATGTTATTCTCAAGACAATTTTTCAATCACAAAAGATTCTTGGAGACATATATTACTAAATATATGGGGATGATTGGGGCTAGCATATCCAGACGTCTATAAATTGTGTGTGGGACATGATTATGATCGATGATCTAGTCATATAATATACTTGATATGTGATCGAGAATGATTGTGGTCATGTCTTAGTTAGTGTCATGACTTGTGTTCCTAGGTTAGACATTTGATATGTAAATCCACCTCAATTCCCACGACATACTTGACATGTGAGAACTCTACCTTTTGTTACCTCACTTTGACCTGAGGTAGAGAGGAGAGATCTAACGGGATACGTTTTTCCTTATGCCTTGTATAAATTGCTAGTATGGCTTTGTAGCATCCAGCTAAGTGGTACCACTCAAACTGCCTAGGGAATTAGAAAATTTGTGACTCAGTTGTGTAGTGTTGATGTTTAGATTTATTTGGTAAGAGGCATGGATGTGCTTCATATGTTATTTCCTTTTCACATTGAATATATGTGTTTTACATATTAATCAGGTGATCAATGATGACATATGTATAACTATGGTGAGCACATGCCTTTTATATTCACTTTTTATTTAGCAAATACTTCTGTCTTTATTAAGTTATTCATAGCCCTACCTTTTTTAATAAATGTTTTAGTTATTATATCATTTCATTGGGACTTTAGTCTCACCTTGTGGTTTTCTACATCTTTTAGGTGACCAAACAAGCTTTCAAGGAAGTTGTAAAGAGGACCAGCCTAGCGAAAGATGCCAATCACCTAAAGGTAGTTGGTGCTTGTGTGTCTCCTGATGTCCACTTCTTGGCATCACTTAGAGATATGTGATGTTTGCGTATTTGAGATAGGATTTCGTACAGTCATCCCTATACTTAGGTAAGGGTTGGGAGCTTCCATAAAATAATTATATCTGGCTTGAGATTTTGACATGCATGCTAAGTATATGTGGCACTAGTCATATGAGTATACGCCATCTGTTTATATTCTATAATTAATCTATTTTATGATAAATTAACTAAGGTCACTATAGTAGGTGGAATGTACATATAATCATGAAAATCTTAAATAAAGTGCAGGGGCTTTGTTCATATCTCTCTCTAATACTTGAAATTTTTGGATCCATGTTGCAAAAAAAAGTTTATATGTTGACAATGATTGTTGGTTTTAATTCAAATTTTGCTTTTAGTAATCTAGACATTTTGGTGGTAGGATGTCACAATTTTGTCTTATTTGTGAGAGTGAATTTCATAAGATTCAAGGTAATATTTGTGAACTTCATATTTTTATAGATTTTTGAGTGTTTTATTGATCTCTTTTGAGTAATCAGTAAGTTTATTTGTATTTTGCAAGGTTTTTGGAAACTCTTTGATAACTAGGGACATGTTTGTAAATTTCTAAAATAATTCTTTTTAAAATAAGATGAGAATAGTATCATGAGTTGGTCTTGCATTCTCATTGTGAAATTTTCCTTCAAGAAAATCACACGTCTATGAAATTTTCAACAAAATTTAGCACTAATCTACTTTTAAATCGAAAATCATGTTCTGCTTATTTGAAATCTCCCGTTTGTAATAATATTCATGTGTTAGAGAGGATTTTATTGGAAAGGTAAGTGTTTTACTCATCAGAAACATTGTAGGAAATTTATTTTTGATAGGATCATGTAAAACTCAAAGAATCATAACAATAAGGATTTGATTCACAAGCATTTGTAGGCAAAAAATGGGAAAGCGTGAACAAGCAAATAAATCAGAAGGAATATTTAAAGAAGACCAAATTTAACTCCACCCAAGGGAAGATAAAGAGCAAAAAATTTGTGAAGAAACTAGTTTAGGTAATCCTATTATGATTAGGGAAGGTTTTATGCACCCCATGTCACCCAAAAGTTTGGTATTTCATTTCAAAGATTCAACTTCTGTGAACATTGATGTGGGTCTGATTAGGGGGAAAAATGATACAATAAGGAAAATGTGATTTTTGTCTTGTGAGTTTTTGGGGGAGATGACTATTGTGTTGCCTCTCTAAAGATTCTTGTCTTTTAGTTATGAGATCCCAACCACCTAAAGATATCCCACGACGAAGACCCATTCCAAGCAATTGGGATGAAAGGCTAGGAAATAAAGAGAGATGATAGAGAAGAAGTTGTTCATATCAAGATGCACCTTTTTGTTTAAGCAAGAAACATATTTAGAGAGAAATTGGATTGCATAGTTGTTGATCTAGATCAATTATTGATTAAAAAGAGAAACTAGCTCATGTAATATATTGTTTATTTAATAGAGAAGTTAAGCAATTTAATACATCAATTAGAACGGTTGACAATAGATATAGGATTTTTGCGGTTTTAGATAAGCCATTCAGATCATAATTGTTGGATCAAGGGCTCTAGAGGGGGGGTGAATAGAGCTTCAAAAATCTTACAAGATGGATTAGACCTTCAAATTATATTAAGTGCAAAAGCTAAAACATATAGCCAATTTGAAGTCCTAACTAACAAGCACAACAAGGATAAGAGACAAGGATAGCATACACTTGGACAAAGTAATTTAGAGTGGTTACATGTCCTAACTAGGAGAAATGTCAATCCACTACCTATAGGTGGTTAGTCTCTAGGACTTTGCAATCTTGGTACTCTTATATTCATTCGTAATATTACAAGACTAAACCACATACTTCAAGTAAGGATCTTCAACCTACTGACGGAACTTACCCACTCCATCTTCAAGCAAGGATCTTCAACCTACTGAAGGAACTTACCCAGTTGACCAAGAAGTCTTCATCCTTCAATAAGGACTTACCCACTCCATCTTCAAGTCTTTGGCCTTCCAGGGATTACCTATCCTTCTTGAACGTCCGCCTTGCCTATCTCCTTCACTCGAAGATCTTGATCACCATGCTTTCTTCAACCTTGAAGAACAACAACTCCTTCTCCTTCACTTGGAGAAGATCTTCAAGCCTTTTCTTCAAAGAGGAAAGTGGGTAGGAAGATGGAGGTGGAGAGCTTTACATGAATATAGGGAATAGCTCTCATACAAGGGATCCTAACTCACTCATATTCAAAGACTTATATTGAAACTAGAGAGATAAAGGGGCTCAAAGGTGTGCATCACTCTCAACTAAGCTAGGACCAATCATGTAGTGAATGAGCAACCTTGGAATGAACTCCAAGAGGTCCTATTTATAGCTGGGGGTGCCCCTTTGAGTTGGGAAAAACTTAGGGCCGAATTATAACCGTTTTTACCCAAGGAAACAGATCTATTTTCGACCAAATAAGTCACCAATGATTAGAATCACATTTTCTGCAATTTCTGTACAGTGCAATCGATCGAGATTTAATAAAGGTAACTCGACCGATCAGCTAAAAGACAAACCCAATATTCAAAACATCAGTCGAGTTTGTCCTAGGGAAACTCGACCGACCAATGAATATTGCATTGGTCAGTAACCCGATCGGTCAAGTTCTATGAATGCACAACTCGACCGATGCACTCTCCAGAAAATAGATCCAGTGGATCGGTCGAGATTCCAACTTGACTGATCAACAACCTATGATCAATTTTCTAAAGGCTTAAAAAGTGATTAAAACTTGGTATAGAGTGTCCCAAAAAATTTTCTCATCTTAGTTACAAGTCATATCATCAATACAAGTGATTACAAAAATCTTCTAAGGTCATTTACATGGATTTCCTTATTAGCACACTTGCATTTCTTTTGATTTGAACTTTGACAAGCTAGGGCTTGTGAATTTTTATCCTTTTCATGTACCTAACACCTGAAATCAATCTTGAGTACACATATTAGATACATATGAATGGAATGGTTAAGTCATTATCAAAATGTGGACAATGTATAACCTCTAGGTCAACAATAATCAGTTATAAATGAATAGATTATATCATAACCAGATATAGATGAACAATTCTAATAATAAGTGGTTATGATAAACAATTAACATAAGAAGAAAATCATGGATATACAATTCAAATCATAAATAGTTATGATCAAAACAAATAAAAATGAGTTTCAATGTGCCTTCCATAGTGCCTTGAAACTTTCCACATATGAGAAGTGGTTGTTCTAGAGGGAGGATCCTTTAGTCACCAAGAAATTTGAAATGAAATAAAAAGAGATTTTCTCTATGAATTCACGAGACTCAAGATGGGCCAATCGAATATGGTGGCTATTAGGGGATATTTATACTTGATAGTTAGGCTTCACTGCTTCCACAAGAAGTTTTGAGAGTGTGTCATATCACATCATAAAGGGAAGTAAAGGATACTAGAATCTCATGTCATGGGGATCAGGTCTGGCATAGTACTACATTTGACCCGACATGCTTGTGGTGGAACACAATATTCTACCGCATGGCACCCTAGAAGAATGCCATGTCCCATTAGGTGTCCCCAAACATGAAAGAAAAGTGTTTTTGTAATTGAGTTTCTAGATTTTCTTGAAGATTCTAGAGATATCTCATATGGAAACAATTCTAATTATGGGATTTAGTTATACCTTGATTTCATGATAAAGGAGGACAAGAGATAAAACTTGGAGGCAAAGTATTCCATTTTTCTCTATTTCTTGATTTGCTACATATGGATATAGAAAGGACTATCCTTACCATTAATTTAATGGTAAAATGAAATGTACTTGAACTTCCCGTGGGTTCAAAATTGAATATGTATTCAAGATAATTCAAATGGAAAATTGGTATTTTTTTATCAAAATCTTAATTAAAGGTAAATTGCACATTAGTATAGAAGAAAAATGTTTTGTTCATGAGTAACATTTACATGTGGCAATGGGTGGATCAAATATTTTAGAAAATATTGGGGAATGTGAAATAAATGCAATAAACTTCATCATTATCCAAAGAGAAAATTTTATCTCGATCATTGAATGAATGACCAAATTGGGTGTCAATAGATTGCCCCTCTCAGAAAAGGTCTGAGATATGAGTGAGAACTATAGACATGAGATAATTCTAGACCTCATTATTGGTCATGAACAACCAGAAAGGTTGGACTCGCCGATGGATATTTTGTCGAATCACGAGTCTGACTAAGATTTTGAAATATGCTTGATATTGAGAGAGTTTTTGGTTGTATATCCTAAGTGTCATCATAATATGATTGTAATGGCATACTTTGTATATGATTTCATTTTGATAAAAGGAAATTCCACTTTCTATGTTTGTTCTATTAAGATATTGGATAAACTAAATAATGTCCTAATAATATTTTGGCTTAATGACATGGTTTGAGTTAAGGGAATGAACATGAGATCATAGGTATACTTATAATATTTATTCTTATTATATCATTTATCAATTTTTATTGTGGATGTTGTAGAAAAACAATAATGCATAAGACTAATATGTATGCTAAGTGATGACCATGTCTCTTTATCATGATGATATAAAGTTAGATATGTAGGTACTTGTTAGAGAACATGGCGTACATGACAAATAAAATTGAGAATGAAACATGGAAGTCATGTCATGGCACTCACATTCATATCAATGTGACAGTGTTGGTTGTGATCCTTAGAGCTAAACTCACTACGATCATAACATGTTGTTCTGTGTACTTTAACATTGATCCAACATGACCCTGAATAAGGGTCGTCATACATGTAGTGATTCAGTATACTGACACTTGCAAATCATTATGAGTGGTGTATATGGAACATTGGATTGATATCTTGGCCCCTTATTAAGAGAAACAATGGAAATGCATGGTTATGCTCATGTAAGTCAATAATATTGAGATTGCATATCTTGAAGTTTGCTCTTATTTGAGAAACATAGATTGAATGAGAAGAGGATGAAAACTTCATGTCTTGGGTTAAATATGTATATTTGTGACAAACAGACTATACAATCATGGTAAAATTGCTCTTTACATGTTCAAGTTGTTATCTTACTTATTCTCGTTACTTGGGTAGCACTGATGTGTTTCTAGATAGTAATATTTGCTTGTGAGGTTTTGAATATTACTTTCAACATAAGTAGAAACCTACCAGGTCAGACAAACATAAGGATGCTCAAAGGAATTGAAATTCATATTCACACATATTATTAGAGTAGTTTTGTATCATATACATGTTGATTTCCTACTCAGTCGAATGAGTGGGCTACCGAGTGGATGGTTTGAGTCAGCCAGTCAGTTGAGTGCCAGTTGGCTAACTGGTGACCATTTTAGCAAGTGGTAAATTATCCAACTGGATAGTCCAGTCATGCGACTATGAGAAGTCAAGGTTGAATTAGTATTAGAATATCTTGATTGGCTTGGAATCAAAATGCTCAGTTATTATTGAAGTGAGACTTGTCGAGACAATGGATTGATTGGACTATCTATTCAGGAGACTGGGATAGTGAGTCAGGCAACTGGTTTATTCTAGTTGTGTGACAAGAAGTCTTTTTGAGTTTCATAGTGATATTTTGTTTGTGAGTTTTAATTAGGAAATGGATTGGATCTTGAGAAATCCAAGCCTATCACCCTCCTATATATAGGGGTGGACATCCAAAGGGTGAGGGATGCCTTGAGACTTAAATTTTCTTTGGGATTACCCTTTTTAAGAGAAAGAGAAAGTTACCTTTAGGATGGGATATATATATATATATATATATATATATATATATATATATATATATATATATATATATATATATATATATATATATATATATAGTAAATTAAGGGCACACCTTTAAAATCATTTTATTTGGTGGATGTGGATATGGCAAATTGGTAGTTATGGAAAATAATTTGAGACATGTAATCTTGTCATTTTGACTATGATTTATATTATGTAACATGTATATGTATTGCATGCCATGCCTCTTTCTCTTCATTCTCCGTGTAAGATTTCATTCTTGTAGTTATAATAGGATTATGTAAATATATCACTGGTAGACAATGGTGGAGAGTAGAAGATGACTTAATCCAACGTTAATGAGTAAGGTTTGTGGAGTTTTTATGATGAAGACAAGGTGATGGATCCATCACCTTGTCTTTTGGTTTGGTTTCTACGTCAAAGTAAGGAATAAAACAAAGCAAGATGCATCTAGGATGTGCAAGTATTCTAGGATTAAAAAAAACTCTTATTTTTATTAAAAGACTCGGATTGCCTCAAGCTCTCCCATGGTAGAGGTTCATCACGGACGATTGGCATGAGATGTTGTAAATATATATAGGATGATAGATATGACATTAATATGCAGGTATGATAGAAAAATATGATTTGATCTGAACGTAAATATGTGGATTTTATAGTTGTCGAGGAGCATGCCATAGATCATGCACTCATTGTAAAACAAGACCCCACAAATCCACAGATCTCCTTTCATCCTGTTTGAACTAAAGGTCTAGCAAGTCACCAAGGCCTCATCCAACCATCATCTCCATCCCCATCGGCCCAACCCACTCCTCGCTCCTCTAGGGGTCCTCCACTGCAGCCACCCAACACCTAGTTCACACTTCCCATCGCGTCAAGCAAGCCCCTAATGCTGCAAGAAAGACATCCTACAGATCCAAGGATATATGTCTTAGTGTCGGTGGAAAAACACTGAGGAGTAGGAGAGCATCCACACTGATTGGAACATATTGCTACCTAGTGGATGTGTGACTGTACATCGCTCACTATTCTGGTGTGGAAGGCTTCCTAGAAAGATAGATATGTCAAATGGGTAGACCAGGTTGGGTTCGATTCGGATCATTGTGGGTGCAGGTCAAAAAATGTGTGCTTCTAAAAGAATCTTACAGAAGTGTACGCAAATCCATTCCAACAGGTCACGAGTTGACATGTGAGTACCCATATAATATGTATTAAATTATAAAGTTTATATTCCAAATATAGGAAAACTAACTTTTCACATCTACGTTTTAGATTTTGCTTTTGTTTTATGCATAAAAAAAGTCTAATAACATTCGATGCATTCAAAATTGATCTCAAATTATAGCAAACAAATGTTAATGCACAAAAAAATTCATGACGCAAAGTCACGCCCACTTATTAAATTTTCATATCAAGAAGAATTAGTTGATGCAGTTTGATATATAACACAAAACTTACTTGGTGATTAACATTGAACATGTTAAAAGTTACATGAAATTATTATTTATGATCTTCAATAACTATACCAACCATCTTTAAAAGTATTACCAAAAACAACGTTTAATTATTACAAATATAATATTTTTTCAAGGGAAAAATTAATCAAATCATGCATTGAACTATATACATGTGAATTTAAACATACAAAAAATGAATTTTTAAGATAACATACTCACATGCAGACATATTATATATCCATGCACTCATATAATCTAAGTATGCAACCTCAAGATTTAATGTTTGTTTTCTTTATATTTAAATAGATCACTGAAGGGTACCTGCATGTTGATCTATGAGACTTGCATAATAAATTGGTTCAATCAGGTTCGACCTGAAATTTAACATGTAGTCTAAACTCCCACCCAAATCTATATATGAATTGGTCCACCCATGAATACTTGTGGGTCTATGACATAGTTTGATAGGTCTAAAATAGATTGTGAGAATTGGGTTTGTGCTCTATGCAATATAAAAGGCAAGGGTACTGAGAAGGTCACAAACTTTCAAGTGCCATTCTTTTTGGGTTTAACTTCCCAGTTACCTTTATTCTTTAAGTTCATTTGTGATAGACACAATCTCCTATGCGAAAGGCAGATGCTCGTTGATACTTTTTGTATCCTTGTTAGGTCTTGTCTAGGGGTTGCAACAACAAAGACCCTACCGCATGAGTATCTATTTCTTGACTTTTTTGACACACTGACCATTTCTATTGAAATTCTTTGATATGCAAAAAGGTTAGTGGATTCTAGTGCATAAAAAGAATTCCACCACGTTCATGAAAAAAATGTATTTTGTGGATCATAGTAAGGACCCTGACCAGAGTTTTTGGGTAAAACTACTTGTTTTGGCTTGATCTTGTGCTTAGAACCTTTCTCTAATCTTTTGAGATGTGATTAGGCCTTGTGAAGTGGTTAAGTCTCCAGTTTGAACTTGTTTGGTTGATGTTTGTGCTTTCTGTGTTAGTTTTGGTGCAAATTGCAATTTACCCAATATAGGGGGGGTGATATGTAATTTGTCACCTCTATAATGTTCCTTATCTATCTTGGCTTCTTGAGGGAGAGTGTGGTGCTTTGGGTCGCCTTGTTTGGCTCTTGGTTGAGTAATATCACCCTTAGTGGAGATTAGGGTTTTTCTAGGGTTTGTGTGCCTTAGCCTTATGACCTTGTTGTTTTGCCTTGACCTAGCTCGCGATCCAGAGTCTGTTGTGGGGTGTCACGGTTGCAGAACTTCCCCCTTGGTGTGGTGGTCATGACCAATGTTGTCTTGGGTTGAGGTGGAGGCTGGTGATGTGCGTTTTGACCTAGGACTCATGGGGTGGCCTTAGTGTCGCGATCTTGTGGTGGTGTTGTGGTATGTTGCGACCTTGGGACCTTGGGTGTGTCACGGTCATTACATAGGGTCAGTTGCTTGGATGGTCGAGATCCTACCTAGGGAGTAACACCATATCTTGCATGTGGTTGCATGTTGTTCCTTTTAGTGGACTAGTGCTTCCTTGGAGCTCTATGTTGTTGACACCTCATCCTTTGTCTTACCTTCTTCCTCCTTTGTTATATTAACCCTCTTATCTACGTTCAAGTGGTTCTTTTCGGTCATCTTCTTCCTCCCTTCTCTTCTGTTCATCCTTAGATCTTGGTGGGCCTAGAAGGTGTGCTCTTGGTGCCTTGGAGGTGGCTCATCTCTTACATGTGGTGGTAGTGGCGATCCTTGTCCATCCCTAGCTCTAGTGAGTGTTATATATTCTTTCTTTGGTGTTCCTTCGGATCTTCTACCCTATCTTCTTCTTTCTTCTCGATCTTGGGTCATGTTTTGCCAAGATGATGCTCTAGTGAGAGAGAGAGAGAGTTCCTTCTCTCTTTTCTCTTTTCTTTCCTTGGTTCGGTTTTGGGGTTTTGCTCTCTCTTCTTGAGCTATTATTTGACCTTGGTGTTTCTTCCTTCTTGAGGTTCTCTTGGAGTTTCTTCTGCCCTTGGATCATGTGCTTGGAGTTCTTGATCTTGGAGCTTGGAGCTTGGAGCTTGGAGCTTTGGTGGCGATCTTATTAAGGCGGGTTATATAACACTAAACACTCTCTATTATGGCACTTCTTGTTATGTTATGTTACTAATTTGTCTCTTTAAGATGTTCCTCCATCATGCTAGCATATGAAGCTTAACCCTAGTATTTGTTTGGGTAGAGTTATCATGCTTGATTTGGAAGTAACCCAAAACCCTGACCTTCTTGTATCGGTTTTGGGTAGGGATGATGATATGGAGTTTCTTCCCCACGTTTGACCCTTGATCTAGCCCCCCATTCTTGGTGTTTGTACACACTAGATGTAAGTGAGAGGTTAGTTTTGGTTTTGGTCATCTTGCTGTGGTTTTTCTTCCTTTAGTCATGCTTTTCTTGGACCTTTACCTTAGGGTTTGTGGATATCAGTTTACTTGAGTCTCTTTCCATGATGATCATGGTTCTTGCTTAATTTTGGACCTATTATGGTGACCTAGGTGTCTACCCTTGGTGCGATCACAACCTAGGAGGTTTGGTGGTCGAGGCATGGCTATGGGCGTTGTGGTCACGCCATAGCCCTTGAGATAGCTGCGACCTAGTTGGCATTGGTCGAGATGCCCTCCTTGTGGTGGTGTTTGACCTAGTGGTGTTGGGTCAATACCTTTGGAGCATAGCATCCTTGAAACCCTTAACTTCTTGCATTAGCTTGGTCGAGACAACCCTTGGAGTGGTGGTCGCGATCGGGGGATGTTGCGGTCGTGACATGCTGGTGTTGAGGCACTGCGGTCGTGACATGAAGGTGCTTGAGGAGCTTGGTCGTGACATGATGGTTGAAGGGTAAAGTGAAACCCTAACCCTAATGCCGCAGGCGCGACATGTAGAAGGTGTTCGTGACATGGTGAGGGAGTAGGTCGAGGTACCTATGGTGTATGTCGCAGTCACGACATACTATGGATGGTGGCCACGACCCATGTGCTTAAGTGGTTAACATGTGGTGATGATAGGTGGTCATGAAACATGCATGAACATCTAGTGTTAATCATACATACATTTATGTTATGTTGTGTTGTATGATCTCTAATCCTATCTAGTGATGTTTCCTAATCCTGAAACACTTTATGATGGTGGAGAGTGGTGGTTCTAGCGTGGTTGGTTGATCCTAACCTAGTAGACCCTAATCGGCCAAAGTGGAAACCCAAAACCCTAAAAGTGTAAGTCTTGCTTATATCTTTATCATGGATGGCTATGATGATATGTGATTATCTCTCTTGATTGTGATCTTCTAACCATGCAGGTCTTTTGGAATTGATTATCATATCTGGTGTGTGCTATGACGACTATGATGTGAGACAAGGATTGAATATGCCCTTGTGAAGCATGCTGATTATGCAGGAGATATAGGAGTATGGTGGTTGGGCCTTATGACCTTATAGCGGTTATTATTCTGACATGAAAGGACATTTCCTACTGATAAAGTTGAGGGATTGATATCCCATGGCATGTGGCTTTGTTGATGATGATGTGAATGGAAATCATACAACCATCATGTGGTGATAGTGTGACAAGTTATAGTTTTATATCTACGGGAAGAATGATATGCCCTTATCTTTGTAGAATTTGTTATGGTTTTATATGTTGTAACCTGATTGATGCTAAAAGACACTTAAATGACCTAACTAATCAAGTGGAACCTAATCATGTATCTTTTCCCTGTGCCATAGATCCATTTAGTGTCAACACTTGTTGAATGGTGAAACAAGTCTAACTCAGAGCGAATATTTTTGAATATGTGGGGGTGAGTAAGAATATCCCATTATGTCCAGGTTATGTGAAACAGGATTGGTTGCAGGCCATACCTTGATAGGAGTGTGGCTTTGGGCTGTACTCAGTGATATAGGATTGGTTGCGGACAATACCCTAGTAGGAGTGCAGCTTCAGGCCATAGCTCAGTTTCACTAGAGTCGTGACCTGTACCAAGGCGGGCTAGGTTTGTACAGCTGGACTATATGTCACTGGTAGTAGTTTGACTAATGTTGTAACTGCAGGTTCACTCGTACTGACCGAGGGGGTAAGTTCAAGGATTCTGACTCTTCCACTAGACCTTGTATGGTACCGATTTTGACTTAGCAGTGGTTGGTTGGATTTGAGTGGTAGGACTCAAATCCTTGGAGCATAATAAAATATGTAACCAACTGTGTAGCATACTTGTATAGGATCAAATACAGAAATATTGGATGAAGCCTTGCTTGCTTTTATACAGCATGGTTGGTAGTGAATATACATGTTCTTCATATTCTTTTTTTGATGATAATATGTTTCATAATTTCAATGAAGTTTCTTATTCTATTAGTGATGATTACCTACTTATTATGGTTGGATCTTTACTTCCGTTCTTTAATTATCTTACATGTGCTAATAATAGTGTTGGTGGAGAGTTATATCTCCCACTAAGATTTGGAATCTCACCCCGTGGGTTCCCCACATCTTTTTAGGTGTATGTGCATGAGGAGGTAGAGATCGTGCAACCAAGATTGTGCAGCAGCAAGAAGGACAATAGCTGACAAGGTTGGGAGTGTTGCTGGTGGTTCTTTTGTTGTTGGAGTCCTAAGGTTGTCCATGTACACTCAGGTCTTTCGGATTGTTGTTGGGTGTGTCTTGTAGACATGTTTCTCTACATGGTTTGACATGTATATCCTTTTCATGTATGGACACATTGGATATGTATATATATGATTGGAAGGCTAATAGCATACATGGTAAGTACCTTGTGACATGAAAGGCTCATATGTAAAGGTTTTGTTGTTTGGATCTTAATGAAAATGGTTCTAATTTATAATTTTTTTATAATCTATTTGTTTAAGTTTGATTCTGCATTTAGTTTTGGGTTATCTCGTGGTTTGTGGCATGGGGCGTCACAGTTTGGTTGGTATCAAAGCTTTAGGTTCGTTGAGTCTACAGGAACCTAGGATTAGAGTTGTGTATGTTCTTGTGTCCTCCAGTCTGTCTTATAGTGATTTATGCTTATGCAGAAGAAGTAGAAAAGCCTAAAGATATTTGGAGAACATGAAGAACACGCTTCTGAGAGTAGTGTTAGTGCACCAGGTGGGGTGCAAGGAACTAGACATGAGAAGATCAGCTGTCTGAGGGTTCCCAGTTTGACCTATCTATGATTGAAAACTCTACCTTTCAGTCCCTTTTTGGGCAGTTTATGGCTACGATGACACATGGTGGACAGGATCCGTGCACCTCAACCTAGGGCACCGGTTCCCAATGTGGAATCTTCTGATATTGGGAAGACATTTGAGCGGCGGTGGAGTATACTAGGCCGGCTGCTCTGGCGGATGTTGATCTCTGGCTTATTGAGCTTGAGAAAGACTTCAAGATCCTCAGCATTCTGGAGGCAGATAAGGTCAAGAGTCGTAGGTCGGATCGTCTGCACAGGGAAGTAGAGGACGGGGGTGACAACAGGAAACAACTAGATTCTACACTATGAGTCAGGCGGAGGCAGTGGTCAACCTGCGAGTAGTGACAGATCAGATGGATTTATTTGATTATGATTTATCTTCTTCTTGCTTTGTATCTATTTTGGTTGACCCGGGTGCAACACACTCTTTTGTTGCTTGTGAAGTTCTTGATAGTTGTCTTCTGCCTGTTAGTCATAAGAAGGATAACTTATTGTTAGAAACCATGTTAGTTGGTTCTACAATTTTGGAGGAGGTGTGTCCTTCTTGTGTCCTTTCCTTTTTAGGGCTCAACATTCAAGTTGATCTCATACCACTCAACATGCATGGGTTCGATGTAATCCTTGGAATGGACACCTTGGAGAAGTACATAGTGGTCTTGGATTGTATTTCCAAGCATGTGAAGTTTGTAGATGGTGGTAATACGTGGATCTTCCATGGAGATAAGAACATTCTTTTGACGTGTCTGGTATTGGCGATGGTGGCAGGGAAGCTATTGAGACAGGGTTGTGAGGCCTTCTTGGCACATGTTTTGGATACTAAGGTGTGGAGTCCTATTATTCAGAAGGTACCAGTTGTCAGAGAGTCAAAGGATGTGTTTCTTGAGGAGTTTCCAGGTATTCCCTCACCCCGAGAGATTGATTTTGAGATCAATCTAGTTCCAGACACACAACTGATAGCTCAGACACCGTATAGAATGGCTCCATCAGAGATGGCAGAGTTGAAGAGATAGTTGTAAGAGCTACTTGACAAAGGTTTCATCAGGCCAAGTATGTCACTGTGGGATGATCCAATATTATTTGTAAGGAATAAGGATGAGTCTATGAAGCTGTGCATAGATTACAAATAGTTAAACAAAGTGACGATAAAGAACAAGTATCCCTTACCAAGGCCTATTTGATCAGTTACGTGGTGTGATAGTTGTGAAGAAGTGTGTACTATGATGTTGTGTTGTTGTATTCATATGTAAACCCCTATCCTTATATAGGAGAGGAGGCTATTACAATGAGGCACAAAGGAAGCGAATTAACCGTAATGGACTTTGGGCAACATGCCCATGTAGACAATAGACTAATAACTTATTAACTAAATAGGCTATATTCTAACACTCCCCCTCAAGCCGAAGCATGTGTGAACTCATGTCCAAGCTTGGAGCTACATGACTTGATTGAACGATAAGAAATAGACTTGATAAATAAAAGATAGACTTGTCACTCCCCATACAAATTGTTACCCCCCGTTAACAATAATTCCTAACTCAAAAGATATGATGATGCCGTGTTTTGATTGGTCATGTTTGTTCTTTCTCCTCCCCTGATTGCTCCTTCTGGTTAGTCTGGAGCCTATCTTTTCTTCTGCCCCTTCTTAGTTTGGTTTTTTTTTGGGGGGGGGGTCCTATAAACCCTCTTTATTATTTCGGATGTATTCATCCCTGGTTGTAAAGGGGCGCAGTATATGTACCTAAAATTTTTGGAATTATATAGTAACACACTTTTTGACCGACCAAAAAAAAAGATATGATGATGCCTATTTGATATGTGTTCTGTAGGTTGGAGAAGCTCGAGCTTTGTAGGTCTTTCTCTTTAAGTGCATCTAGAGTGTAGAACATGTGAAGTAAACAATCATAAATACCACAACTACACCATCTTCACTAGAGAGGAATGTGGCGTGGAATAAGTGCACTCAACACATCACATGTACATAACACGACACGAACAGAGAGGCATAGTGTCGATGTAGCAGTGGAGATGTCTTCAAACTTTTTGAGGAGTGTAGCCAACTGGAATTAGCGCAGATGACCACCGACGTGCATAACGTGGCACAGACACACTGGGGAGGTGCTGAGGTGTTGTCTCAACACGTAAAAGAAGTAGATGCAACTCAGAGAAGACGTGACAAAGTAGCTCGGTGAAGATCACTCTGGATAAATCCTTGCAGATAAAAATTTGGCACATGCTTGAAGAAGATGAGCTTTAGAGATGAAGAAGCAACCATTTGGAACACCATCAACGCAACACGGATGATCAACTGGAATGTAATCAACACCAAAGGGACTAGAGGCCAGAATATGTGCAACAAGCTCTTATCCTGATGTACATAATGCAGTATGAACGCGGGAGTCTTGGTGTCAATGTTGCTACTATAGGATCCTTCAATGTTGTCTGAAAAGTAATGTGATGCTAAGTGGGAATGACTCGCCACAAAGACATCAGGAAACCAGATGTGCTGAATAATATGAAGCTTCATGAAGATAGCTTGGAATATATCATCTCATCTCATGTCTCTCTCCTCATATACTCCTCTCATATCCTATCTCTCTCATGGTCTCCTCATACCCTCCTCTATATCTATCTCTCTCCTCTATTCCCACCCCCGCACACCAAATACGATGAGAGTGAGTAGAAGGTGTGGAACAAAGGGAAATATGACCCCTCCCCGACACATGGAAAGACGCACACATGATAGGTGGGAAGGTGGGAAAGGAAAAGGTCAATGAGAGGTGTAGTATGGAGAGAAGAACAAAAAGTAGACTAACAAAATGGAAACATTGATAGAAATAGGTGATATACTACCAGAATTTTGCTTGGTAGGGGAGGAAGTGGCACTGCCAGAATGGTTTCTCGGCATGAAAATTGATAACCGGAATAAATATGCAAAACACACCCAATTAAGATCCAGATAAAGAAAATAAATGGATCTTTTCTTGACCCAAAATTTTTGTTGGGTCAGAATATAGGAATAGGATCTGATTATCATAAGTATTAGAGGATAGATGGACCTTTGGAGGATGTCAAACTGGAACTGGAAGTGTTCTGACTGCTTCAGACACACCATGTCTATGATTGGACATGCCATGTAGATTGTCAGGTATGAGAGGCAGACTCATGATGGCACAATGTGTAGGATTATTGGCACGCCGTGTATCTCCTTCACTGAAAATTGACTGACTCCTTGCAACACGTTGTGTGAAAATGTGACACGCCGTGTCATATTTCGGAGGCGTGAATTGGATCTCTGGGGACACGCCATGTTCCAAGTGGACATGTTGTGTCTGAAGTCAGAGGTGTGACTTTGTTATCTGCTGACACGCCGTGTTTCAAAGATGACACACTGTGTTTGTTGCATTCTATGTCATCAGGAAGGTTTCTAGAATTAAACACGTTGTGTATTTTAAGCAACAGGATGTGTCTTTTACGTTTTGGATGAAATTTTGCGCCATCAGGGTGATTTATGGAGCACGACACACCGTGTTATTTGGACAACACATCATGTCGGCGGCAGTTGATGCACAATCTCAATGGGAATTAGTGTTTTCAAGGAGACAAGTACCCCAGAAATTAGCACCATGGGTCGATAGGAATCAGCGACGTCTGTTGTACTCCTTTGATCATGAACATAGGTGACTCCTTGCTTGACCATGTCATATCTGGACGGGAATTAGCATCGTCTAGGGTCCCGAGAAGCGGTGTAGCGGTGGAGTGATGGATGGCTGGATGTGGAGATGATGTATGGGTGGTGGCTCAATGCGGAGAAGGCAGTAAAACTGAACGGTGAAGATGATGGTGGCGACTGTTGGAGTGGAAGGTAGTTGTGCTTGGCGTGGCTGGAGCTGCTTGACAAATGGATCTTCGGGGAAGGTGAGATGACAATGATGACATATAGATTTGGATGGAAAATAGCTTCGTCCAGAGACTCAAACAAAATAGAGTGTCGGGAAGGATGGTATCAGTGCATAGCTTTGGATCAGAAAACATAGATTGTATATCGGGAAGATTGATGCCAGTGTATGTATCTATGTGAAAGTGGGAGGAAGGTCCATGGAGGCCGGAAGTGCCTAGCAGGCAGCTGGCCTATGCCATGGGAGAGGTGGCGGTGGCCGCCCCCAGGCAGGTGTGCTCCTCCCTATTGCTCTCTCTATGAGAGAGAGGGAGGCCGACGACTATGGCTAGAAGGGATGGAGGGGAGAAGAGGGAAGGGAGGCGGTGGCTAGGGTTCTCTTCTCAAGGCTATTGCTCTGATATCATGTGAAGAAGTGTGTACTATGATGTTGTTTTGTTGTATTCATATCTACACCCCTATCCTTATATAGGAGAGGAGGCTATTACAATGAGGCACAAAGGAAGCGACTTGACCCTAATGGGCTTTGGGAAACATGCCCATGTAGACAATAGACTAATAACCTATTAACTAAATAGGCTATATCTAACAAGTGTTTTCAAAGATAGACCTGAGGTCAGGATATCACCAGTTGAGGATCAAGGAGGGTGACATACCTAAGTTGGCTTTTAGGATGAGGTATGGTCGCTATGAGTTTGTGGTTATGTCGTTCGGGTTGACCAATGCACTGACAACATTCATAGACTTGATGAACAGAGAGTTCCAGCCGTTTCTTGACCAGTTTGTGTTTGTCTTTATAGAAAACATTCTAATACATAGTCGTGACAATCAGTAGCATGAACAACATCTTTGTCAGGCGTTGACCGTACTGAGGCAACATCAACTTTATGCTAAGTTCAGCAAGTGTGAGTTCTGGTTAAAGGAGGTAGCTTTCTTGGGGCATGTTATATCTGCAGAGGGAGTTTGTGTAGAACCTAAGAAGGTTGAGTCAGTAACAGAGTGGGATCAGACAAAGACACCAATTGAAGTGCATAATTTTCTGGGTCTGGTAGGCTATTACAGGATGTTCATCAAGGACTTCAGTGCTACTTCTTTGCCCCTAACAAAATTGAAGGATGTGTTGTTCGTTTAGGATGACAGATGCCAGTGTGCTTTTCAGACATTGAAGGAGAAGTTGACAAGTGCACTAGTTGTGGTCTTCCCTGAGTAAGGAAATGGATACATAGTCTTATGTGATGCATCCAGACATGGTTTGGGTTGTGCTGATGTAGGATAAGCAAGTGGTTTTTTTTGCTTCCCGACAACTTAAGAAACACAAGGAGAATTACCCGACCCACGATCTAGAGATAGCTATTATGGTCCATGCTTTGAAGATCTGGCGGCACTACCTTTACGGTAAGAAGTGTCAGATCTTCACAAATCACAAGAACCTGAAGTACATCTTTTCACAATAGGAGTTGAACATGAGGCAACACTGCAGGATTGAGTTAATCAAGGATTATGACTACATAATTGATTGCCATCCATGGAAGGCGAATGTTGAGGCAGATGCGTTGAGCAGAAAGTATTCATCTTTCCCTATAGATAGAGCCCAGTTGAATTATTTGGCATGCCACATGTAACATCCCTGACCTGGGTTATGAGTTAACCCTAGGTGTTTTGCCTAAATATGTAATTAAATCTTTGTGATTAACTCTGAGCATGTAATTAAGTTTCTCAGAAACATATATTTCAGTATTTGCTCCTTTTTATTTAAAGATTGTAGCATTGTTTTGATATACAGGGACCTATGTGCAATTTACCCAGTTGAAAGGGTTAGCTTGCAATTTGCACATGATGAGATGTTCCTCTGATGTTGAGACATCATGAGAATCTTTTTGGCAAAGTTTGAGGGATTTCCCAAGCTTGGGCACCAAGGTGCAGTTGTAGAAGCAATCCCGGTGCTTGAAACCCTAATTTGGGGTAAAATGCAATTTACCCAAATTAAGGGATGCAATTTGTAAAATATACCATCTAATGTATCTTTTAGATCTCTTGCCATCATTTAGAGAAGAAATGATGAGGAATTCACCTCAATTGAATTATCAAGTTATGAAATATACCTTGTGATTGAATAATCAGGGTATATGTACAATATCCCTTTTATGTATGTACCTTAGTATTAGATTGATCTTCTTTGCCCTCTTTTTCTAGACCTTAAGAGAAGTTTTGTCCTTAGAATAAATAGGAAGGGACGAGCAAGTAATGAAGGAAGGACCTAGTTGGATTTATGGGAAACTTATGGGCCTTTAATGAAACCTCACCCATGTATATATACACTTTACCTCTCAAGCAAAGGAACCTTTCCTTCGTGCATATCACTGTTTCCCCTTGCTTGGCCGACTAAGGACTGTCTTGGAGCTCAAAGAGGAACGACCAAGGGTGCAAGGTAGGTTTGAATCCCTCTTCTTGCCTAATTCCATGGTTAGAACTCGAATTCAAGGTCAATTTGGTGACTAACTCACGAAACCCTATCTTTCTAGACATCTCTTTTCGTCTTTCCTTGGAGTTTTCACCTTGGCCAACCTATGGGAACTCAAGGACGCCATTAGAGCTTGGATCTCGAAATCTTGGAGCTCAAGGAGCAAGCTTTAGGCGGATTTTATAACTCTAAACCCATGCTTTACTATGTACATCTCTTATATGCGGTTAGATGATAGCTCTTCATGTTTCCGTACTTTTCTTTACTATTTTGCAAGCAAATCCATGGGATATCCGTACTGTTCTTGAGCTAGGAGATGAAGGCATGATTTCCAAGAAAAACCCACCGCTTTTCACTTTCTTAAACGGTCCCAACAGTTTGCTCTCTCGGTCTCAGGACCGCGAGGTGAGCAAACGGTCTCTGGACCGCGAGAGGGAAAACGGTCTTCACGACCGTTTGGACCCGTTGACCGAGCGTGGAACGTATAATAAATCTGTTCCTAATTATATAGGCTAATCACCCTCAAACTTTGAGAGGCTAACTCCAAAGGAATCGGGAGATATGACCTTTTTAAGTAACAACTTTAATTGAATTTATTCCTGATTTTCAAACGGTCTGAAATTGCCTTTTTGGGAAAACGGTCTCAAGACCGTGTAAGGTCGTTGACCAAGCGTTTACCATATGAAATTACTGTTCAAAATTATGTTAGTTAACAACTCACCAAGTTTAATGGTCTAATTCCAAACGAGCTAAGAGTTGAAGGGTGATTACTAGGGCTAACCCTAGATGAAATCAGTACTGAAATTATGGTGACCTAATTAGGGTTTTTAGGGTTGATTGACCTAAACGGTCTCAAGACCGTTTGGGGGTCATCCAAACGGTCTCAAGACCGCGAGGGCAATCAACCATGACCGTTTGGAGGTCTGGGGTCAAGAATAGTTGACCAATTGAAGGTACATTTATACCAAATTATATTGCAATTAAATATTGATATGATCATCAACTCAATAGGTCAGACCTTGATGAATTTGCACTAGAATCCAAAATTGGATGGGCAAACGGTCTCAAGACCGTTTGGTACTCATCCAAACGGTCTCAAGACCGAGATGACAATCACCCAAGACCGTTTTAAGGTCTAGGGTTAAGCTAATTTGACCAATTGAGGACCCAATTTCAATAAGTTATTAAATCGATTAAAATACTAATTTTGTGACTCAATCATGGTTCAACCCCTATCAAATCACATTAGATCTTGATGAAATCTTGGGCAAACGGTCTCAAGAAATGTGGGGTCAACCCACATGATCTCAAGACCGTTTGGGCCAAGTTTGGGCCCAATTGGAGCTCAATTGAAGGGTTCAACCTTGTGTTGATACACATTGTTGAGTGTTGATGGGTGAACATTGATAGACTCTAATTGAATCGATTTCAACCCTAATTGGTCAACAATTGAGGGTCAATTGAATGACCAATTGGTTAAGCACAATCTTAGTTGACCCAATCCATAAGTGTTCAACATGGCTCTGACCTTTTGAGGGCTTCAACATGAGTTGACATTATCGGTTGTACCATTGAACCTTGTTGATGGTCCAAGCGGTTGAGACCATGTGAGCTCGCGGTCTCCAGGTCGTGAGGAGGCTCGCGGTCTCAAGGTCGTGAGGAGGCTCGCGGTCTCGAGGTCGTGAGAGGGCTCACGGTCTCAAGACCGTGAGGGGCCTCGCGGTCCTGAGGTCAAAGGTGGGCAAACGGTCCACACCATCCTCGCGGTCTTGAAATCAAAAGAAGGCTCGCGGTCTTGAAGAAGGTTGAGAGGGCTCGCGGTCTTGGAAGAGGTTGAGGGCTCGCGGTCCTAAGGTCAAAGGTGGCTAAACGGTCAACTCACCCTCGCGGTCCTGAAAGTCACATTGGTTAAAAGGTCAACTCAACCAATGGGTCTCAAATCGATTGAGGGTTGATGGTTGAGATCGATCAAGATAATTCAAGGTTGACTTCATTCAATCAATTGATAATATAAATAGTTCAATGATGCCCTAATATAAAACCTAATTATAACCTAGGATATTAAGGGGTTAATTGACTAAGGTTTTGACCATGATAGTGATCAATGGGGTGAATTACCAAAATACCCCTGAAGGGTCAATTGAGTTATATCTTGCTCAATTCAAACCCTAATTACATGAGAATGATGTTTTTAGCTATAATGACTCCATCCAACTTGATCTAGTCTAATGTTATCATCAACCACTAGTATGATGAAAGAGAAAGTACTTTAGAGAGAGAAAGTACTCTAAAGAGAGAAAGTACCCTAGAGAGAGAAAGTAACTCTAATTACATGAGAATGATGTTTTTAGCCATGATGACTCTATCCAACTTGATCTAGTCTAATGTTATCATCAACCACTAGTATGAATAAAGAGAGAGTATTCTAGAGAGAGAAAGTACTCTAGAGAGAGAAAGTACCCTAGAGAGAGAAAGTAACCCTAATTGGATGGAAACTTAAGTGAAGCATCTTCAGTGCACATGAATGTGCATAATTAGGGTATGAGTCACCTATGTGAAGTCATAGAAACCCTAATTATGATAAATGATGAACCTTTAACTAATTTGAGAGCATTAATGATGATGTTACTCATACATGATGATGTTATGAGTTCAATTCACCATAATGTGAATAGTAAACCCTAATTCAAGGGTAATGGCATGCAAATAAGTATTAAACTCCAATTGATGGGAATCAGAGGATTTAACTCTTATGACAAGAGTGGGAAGTATATTCCTTATTTTGTATTACCTTTATCAGTTGAATTAACCATGCAAGTTCTGATATGAAGGTGATCATATCCAGGTATGGATGTTGATATTATATTCATTGAAGGCATGCTGTTAGCCTTATGAATAAGAAAATTAACTTGATGCCTTGTCAATGGCATCCTATGTTGATAATGGGCTGTGAGAGCCATGAATACCATCAAAGTCATGCTTTGGAGATGACTTGTGATGAGTATGATGAGAAATTATAATTGATACGAGTTAGGCCTGTTACATTTAGTATTCTCTTGTTTTAGTTGTTATGCTACTGATTATTGTTTGAAGAACAATGTATGTTGTTAAAGAATACTAAATGTACCTAACTAATCAAGTATAATGTAGAGCCCAGATCATAGATCCATCATTGTCAGAGATCAAGTGATGGTGAAACAGGTTTTCCTCAGGGAACTCCTGGAGCACATACTTTTGAGTATGTGGGGTATATGGATGTGTAGAACCTTACATCCTAGTGTAGGAAAGTGATGTAGATGCGTAATCCGTCCATCCTTCACTATAATTCCATACCGTATCAGTGGTAGGTAAACATGAAACCTCCTGATGATGAAGAAAACACAGATATCTGTATCAGTGGAGATAAACATGAAATCTCCTGATGACGAAGAGAGTACAGAACGCCGCTGTGACTCTAGAATAGCGAAGGACCAGTTTACCCTGGTGAGCTATAGTAGTAGAGACACGAGATGTCCTACAAGTGATCCTCTCACTGACTGAGGAAGGTGAAGGTCATGAGAATCTGGCTCTCTTAGTGACCTATGTATGATACTGATGTGACTTCTCAGTGATCAGTTGGAGTATGAGTGGTATGCCTCATATCCACAAGGCATAATGTTGTTTGTAAAACATAATCAACCACGTAGTATACTTGTTAGAGATAACTCCAAGTTAGTTGATTGATGTTACACTGTTATAGTGTTTATACTTCTTCATATCTCATAAATGTTGAGATCTTGTTATAGTTACAACTGTTATCTAATACTTTGAAGGTTTTACTACTTAAGATATTCTTTGATGGTATATTAAAGCTTCTGGCAGAGAGTTATAACTCTCGCTGGGACAATTATGTAAAATTTTCTCACCCCGTAGACTTCAACTTTTTAGGTGGACGTCGGAGACGAAGGAACCAGCCTACAGGTGACCAGTCTCAGCAGCAGCAGCACCAGGAGCAACAGTAATCTCAGGTGGAGATGTAGTCTGCCATGTGGTGTAGTTAGAGTCAGTCCTATGTGTCCTCTGTACTCTCAGGTCTTGGAGTCTTGTGTTAGGTGATCTCGAGATTTTGTATCTTGATGTATATAATTACTCAAGAAGTAATTATCCTGAGATGTAAACAAGTTTATCTCACTTTATGAAAGAAGTTTTTATGGATCCAAGCTCTTGTCTCGAAAAGTTTTAATTTCCCGTGATTTTGTCTTCAGCTGATTTATCGAATCGCTTCCACTAAGTTTTAATCGTGTTTATGTCATGGTTTGGAGATCAGAGCCCACAATTAGTGGCATCAGAGCTCTAGGTCAGTTGAGTCTACAGAGGCATAGGACTTAGGATGTCGAGTCTATCTATAGTACTCCTTCCTTATCTAATAGAATCTTCTGCTCCTCAGGAGAAGAAGATACCTAAGGATGTCAGAACATCATGATGAGTACGTGGCAGAGAGTAGTGCTAGTGCACCTCGAGGCGGTGCAAGGGTTCCGAGGATAGAACAACCTGCACCTGAGTCGCCAAGAGAGCCACCCCAGTTCGACCCAGCTGACATGAGTAACCCATATGTACAGACGATGTTCGGGCAGTTCATGACTGCCATGACACATATAACCGATAGGATGCCCATTCCTACACCTAGGGCACCTGTCCAGCATGAAGCACAAGGTATCGGTAAGACGTTCGAACGACTTCGTCGTGTCGGAGCTACCGAGTACTTCGGAACTACCGACCCTGCAAATGTTGACTTATGGTTGACAGAGTTGGAGAAGGCTTTCAGAATTCTTATGATATCGGAAGCTGAGAAGGTTAGACATGTTGTCTATCTTCTCAAAGGTAGTGCTGGTCACTGGTGGAACATGGAAGAGCAGAAGAGACCTGGAGTAGAGTTCTCATGGGAAGAGTTTCGTCGGGAATTTATCAATAGATATTTTCCAAAGACCTTCCTAGATGAGAATATCTCTCAGTTCGAGAAACTAAGGCAAGGTATGATGAACATTAGCGAGTATGAAGCTAAGTTCATGGAGTTGCTGCAGTTTTGTCCGCACATGGCTGCTACAGATGAGGAAAGAATCAGAAGATTCGAGAAGGGTTTAAATTCTGATATGTCAACCCCTGTATCTACCTTAGAGAACCGAGAGAGATTCTCTACCTTCGTTGAGTCAATCCGAAGGATAGAGAGATCTGTGGTTGAGAAGAGACAAACCCATAAAAGATATCCACAGTTCCAGGGTTCTTCATATAGGGATTATAAGAAACCTAGATTCTCTGCACCTAACCCTCCACCACCCAGATCGAGTTTTCAAACTCAATGGACACCAAGCAGAGGTAGAGGACGGAGTCAACCGCTTCAAGGGACGCACAGTTCTGCATCTGTGTCAGTTACTGGACCACCCAGACCACAACAACAGGAGAGGAGTTGTTACAACTGTGGTAAGGTGGGACACTTGATGAAGGATTGCCGTTCTAGGCCTGCTAGTGTGACACAACAACCTCCGAGACAGAATCAACAGAGATCTCAGAGCAGACAACATCAAGGAGCAGCTCGAGGACGTGGACAAGCGTCTCAAGCTGGATCATCAACACCACCTCAACACCAGGCGACTGCGAGGTTCTATGCTATGAACCCACCTGAGGCAGTGGTCAATCCACGGGTAGTGGCAGGTCAGATGAAACTTTTATATTCTGATATGTCTACATCCTGTGTTGTATCCGTTCTGATTGATCCGGGTGCCACACACTCTTTCATCACTCGTGAAGTGATTCGTAACTGCAATGTGACTGTTAGTCATAGAGCAGATAGTTTGTTGTTAGAAACTCCGTTGAGTGGGTCTGCTGTTTTGCAGGAGGTATGTTCTCCCTGCACCCTCTTCTTTTCTGACCATCGCATTCAAGTGGATCTTATACCACTTGATATGCAAGGATTTGATATAATCCTCGGGATGGATACCTTAGAAAGGTACGGAGTTGTCTTGGATTGTGAGTCCAAGTTGGCTGTGTTTGCTGATGAAAGCAACACATGGATCTTTCAAGGTGAAAGAAAGATTCTGCCCACCTGTCTTGTATCAACTATGGTTGCTGATAAGCTGTTGAGGCAAGGATGTTATGCATTCCTAGCCCATGTGGTAGATGTTACCAAGGAAAGTTCTAATCCTGCTGAAGTTCCTGTAGTCAGGGAATTTGAAGATGTATTTCCTGAAGAACTTCTTGGTATACCACCACCTCGGGAGATTGATTTTGAAATCAATCTGATCCCAGATACGAAACCCATAGCTCAGACTCCGTATAGAATGGCGCCTGCCGAGATGGCAGAACTCAAGAAACAGCTTCAAGAGTTACTTGAGAGAGGTTTTATCCGACCGAGTACTTCACCTTGGGGTGCTCCGGTCTTGTTTGTTAAAAAGAAAGATGGGTCAATGCGGTTGTGCATCGACTACAGACAACTCAATAAAGTAACAATAAAGAATAAGTACCCTCTGCCGAGGATTGATGACCTCTTTGACCAGTTGCGTGGTGCAACAGTCTTTTCAAAAATAGACTTGAGGTCTGGATATCATCAACTCCGTATTAAGGATAGTGACATATCCAAGTCCGCCTTTAGGACAAGATATGGTCACTATGAGTTCACGGTTATGTCGTTTGGACTAACCAATGCACCAGCTGCATTTATGGAACTCATGAATAGAGTTTTTCAACCTTTCTTTGATCAGTGTGTTGTCGTCTTCATAGATGACATTCTGATCTATAGTAAGGATGCTCAGCAACATGAACAACATCTTCGCCAAGCTTTGACCTTGCTAAGAGAACATAAGCTGTATGCTAAGTTTAGCAAGTGTGAGTTTTGGCTACCGGAGGTATCTTTTCTTGGTCATGTGATATCTGCCTCGGGAATTCGTGTTGACCCTACGAAAGTAGAATCTGTTCTACAGTGGGAACAACCGAAGACACCGACGGAGATTCAAAGTTTCTTGGGGTTAGCTGGCTATTATCGAAGGTTCATTAAGAACTTTAGTTCTATAGCCTTACCTTTGACCAAGTTGACCCAGAAAGATGTTCCTTTTTCTTGGAGTGATAAGTGTCAACAGTCTTTCCAGTTGCTGAAGGAGAGATTGACAAGTGCACCTGTGCTAGTGCTACCTGAACAAGGAAAAGGATATGTAGTCTTCTGTGATGCTTCCAAGAATGGACTTGGGTGTGTGCTGATGCAGGATAAACAAGTGATTTCTTTTGCTTCCCGACAACTTAAGAGACACGAGGAGAATTATCCGACACACGATCTAGAGTTAGCTGCTGTGGTTCATGCCTTGAAAATCTGGAGACACTATCTCTACGGAGAAACATTCCAGATTTTCACAGACCACAAAAACCTTAAGTATATCTTCTCTCAGCATGAGCTCAACATGAGGCAACGTCGTTGGATGGAGTTAATCAAGGACTATGACTGTACAATTGATTACCATCCAGGCAAGGCCAATGTTGTTGCAGATGCCTTGAGTAGGAAATCAGCAACATCAACCATGAATAGAACACAACTAAACTCTTTAGTATGCTCTAGGAGAGATATGCTTATCTCTTTAAGGCAAGACAATGTACAGTTGAAGGTGTCATTGTTAGTCGGTTTGTTAGCTGAGATGCATGTTAAACCTACCCTAAGAGAGCAGATTAAGGAAGCACAACTAGGTGATGTTGCAGTTCAACAGATTAGATCTAAGTATGGAGATGAGAAACAAGATGGTTTTCATGACTCAGAGGATCAAGTAGCTTATTATAATGGAAGGATGATAGTGCTGGATGTGGACAACTTGAGAAAGTTAATCCTGGAAGAAGCCCATTCTTCCATGTATGCTATGCATCCAGTGAGCACCAAGATGTATCGGAATTTGAAAGATCTGTATTGGTGTCCTGGAATGAAGAAGGATGTTGCAGAGTTTGTTCTGAGGTGTCCTGTGTGTCAACAAGTTAAAGTTGAACACCAGAAGCCTGCAGGGACAATGCAACCCTTACCCATACCACAGTGGAAGTGGGACCATGTGACCATGGACTTTGTTGTTGGCCTACCCAGGACAAGCAAAGGACATGATTCCATTTGGGTAATTGTTGATAGGTTGACTAAGACAGCACATTTCTTACCTGTCAAAACAACCTTTTCTACTGAAAGGTTATCAGAATTGTATGTTCAAGAGATAGTGCGTTTGCACGGAGTTCCTATCACAATAGTTTCTGACAGAGGTCCTCCGTTTATGAGTCGTTTTTGGGAACAGTTACACAGAGCCTTAGGCACCAAACTGAGGTTTAGTACGGCCTTTCATCCGCATACTGATGGACAGTCGGAAAGAACCATACAGACCTTAGAAGACCTGTTGAGAGCATGTGTTCTCCAGTTCATCGGAAGTTGGGATCTACACCTAAGCTTGATAGAGTTTGCCTATAACAATAGCTATCAGCATAGTATTGATATGGCACCTTATGAAACCTTGTATGGTAGACGTTGTAGATCACCTTTGTGTTGGTTTGAAACTGGTGAACATCAGTTGTTAGGTCCTGACCTTGTGCAGCATACCACTGAAAAGATTAAAGTAATACAACAAAAGATTAAGACTGCTCAGGATAGGCAGAAATCTTATGCTGACAAACGTCGTAGACCCTTAGAGTTCCAGATTGGAGACAAAGTGTATCTCAAGGTCTCACCTTGGAAAGGAGTCATCCGTTTTGGAAGGAAAGGGAAGTTAGCTCCTAGATTTATGGGGCCTTATCCAATCATTGAACGGATTGGAAAGGTAGCATATAGACTAGATCTGCCCCCAGAGTTACAGAGGTTACACCCTGTGTTCCACATTTGTATGTTGAAGAAATGTCACCCAGACACCGAGTCAGTTCTACAACCCATGGAGGTAGAATTGAATGATGATATGTCCTATGAGGAGGGACCTGTGTCAATCCTTGATAAAAGAATTAAAAAGTTAAAGAAGAAAGATATAAGTCTTGTGAAAGTCCTCTGGAATCACCGTGGCATTGAAGAAGCCACTTGGGAACTAGAGGATGAGATGATAAGGAAGTATCATGCCCTTTTCTCTTGATATGTCTTATCGATTTCGGGGACGAAATCCTTGTAAGGGGTGGATAATTTGTAACATCCCTGACCTGGGTTATGAGTTAACCCTAGGTGTTTTGCCTAAATATGTAATTAAATCTTTGTGATTAACTCTAAGCATGTAATTAAGTTTCTCAGAAACATATATTTCAGTATTTGCTCCTTTTTATTTAAAGATTGTAGCATTGTTTTGATATACAGGGACCTATGTGCAATTTACCCAGTTGAAAGGGTTAGCTTGCAATTTGCACATGATGAGATGTTCCTCTGATGTTGAGACATCATGAGAATCTTTTTGGCAAAGTTTGAGGGATTTCCCAAGCTTGGGCACCAAGGTGCAGTTGTAGAAGCAATCCCAGTGCTTGAAACCCTAATTTGGGGTAAAATGCAATTTACCCAAATTAAGGGATGCAATTTGTAAAATATATCATATAATGTATCTTTTAGATCTCTTGCCATCATTTAGAGAAGAAATGATGAGGAAGTCACCTCAATTGAATTATCAAGTTATGAAATATACCTTGTGATTGAATAATCAGGGTATATGTACAATATCCCTTTTATGTATGTACCTTAGTATTAGATTGATCTTCTTTGCCCTCTTTTTCTAGACCTTAAGAGAAGTTTTGTCCTTAGAATAAAGAGGAAGGGACGAGCAAGTAATGAAGGAAGGACCTAGTTGGATTTATGGGAAACTTATGGGCCTTTAATGAAACCTCACCCATGTATATATACACTTTACCTCTCAAGCAAAGGAACCTTTCCTTCGTGCATATCACTGTTTCCCCTTGCTTGTCCGACTAAGGACTGTCTTGGAGCTCAAAGAGGAACGACCAAGGGTGCAAGGTAGGTTTGAATCCCTCTTCTTGCCTAATTCCATGGTTAGAACTCGAATTCAAGGTCAATTTGGTGACTAACTCACGAAACCCTATCTTTCTAGCCATCTCTTTTCGTCTTTCCTTGGAGTTTTCACCTTGGCCAACCTGTGGGAACTCAAGGACGCCATTAGAGATTGGAGCGCGAAAGCTTGGAGCTCAAGGAGCAAGCTTTAGGCGGGTTTTATAACTCTAAACCCATGCTTTACTATGTACATCTCTTATATGCGGTTAGATGATAGCTCTTCATGTTTCCCTACTTTTCTTTACTATTTTGCAAGCAAATCCATGGGATATCCGTACTGTTCTTGAGCTAGGAGATGAAGGCGTGATTTCCATGAAAAACCCACCGCTTTTCACTTTCTTAAACGGTCCCAACAGTTTGCTCTCTCGGTCTCAGGACCGCAAGGTGAGCAAACGGTCTCTGGACCGCAAGAGGGAAAACGGTCTTCACGACCGTTTGGACCCGTTGACCGAGCGTGGAACGTATAAGAAATCTGTTCCTAATTATATAGGCTAATCACCCTCAAAATTTGAGAGTCTAACTCCAAAGGAATCGGGAGATATGACCTTTTTAAGTAACAACTTTAATTGAATTTATTCCTGATTTTCAAACGGTCTGAAATTGCCTTTTTGGGAAAACGGTCTCAAGACCGTGTAAGGTCGTTGACCAAGCGTTTACCATATGAAATTACTGTTCAAAATTATGTTAATTAACAACTCACCAAGTTTAATGGTCTAATTCCAAACGAGCTAAGAGTTGAAGGGTGATTACTAGGGCTAACCCTAGATGAAATCAGTACTGAAATTATGGTGACCTAATTAGGGTTTTTAGGGTTGATTGACCTAAACGGTCTCAAGACCGTTTGGGGGTCATCCAAACGGTCTCAAGACCACGAGGGCAATCAACCATGACCGTTTGGAGGTCTGGGGTCAAGAATAGTTGACCAATTGAAGGTACATTTATACCAAATTATATTGCAATTAAATATTGATATGATCATCAACTTAATAGGTCAGACCTTGATGAATTTGCACTAGAATCCAAAATTGGATGGGCAAACGGTCTCAAGACCGTTTGGTACTCATCCAAACGGTCTCAAGACCGAGATGACAATCACCCAAGACCGTTTTAAGGTCTAGGGTTAAGCTAATTTGACCAATTGAGGACCCAATTTCAATAAGTTATTAAATCGATTAAAATACTGATTTTGTGACTCAATCATGGTTCAACCCCTATCAAATCACATTAGATCTTGATGAAATCTTGGGAAAACGGTCTCAAGAAATGTGGGGTCAACCCACATGATCTCAAGACCGTTTGGGCCAAGTTTGGGCCCAATTGGAGCTCAATTGAAGGGTTCAACCTTGTGTTGATACACATTGTTGAGTGTTGATGGGTGAACATTGATAGACTCTAATTGAATCGATTTCAACCCTAATTGGTCAACAATTGAGGGTCAATTGAATGAACAATTGGTTAATCACAATCTTAATTGACCCAATCCATAAGTGGTCAACATAGCTCTGACCTTTTGAGGGCTTCAACATGAGTTGACATTATCGGTTGTACCATTGAACCTTGTTGATGGTCCAAGCGGTTGAGACCATGTGAGCTCGCGGTCTCCAGGTCGTGAGGAGGCTCGCGGTCTCAAGGTCGTGAGGAGGCTCACGGTCTCGATGTCGTGAGAGGGCTCACGGTCTCAAGACCGTGAGGGGCCTCACGGTCCTGAGGTCAAAGGTGGGCAAACGGTCCACACCATCCTCGCGGTCTTGAAATCAAAAGAAGGCTCGCGGTCTTGAAGAAGGTTGAGAGGGCTCACGGTCTTGGAAGAGGTTGAGGGCTTGCGGTCCTAAGGTCAAAGGTGGATAAATGGTCAACTCACCCTCACGGTCCTGAAAGTCACATTGGTTAAAAGGTCAACTCAACCAATGGGTCTCAAATCGATTGAGGGTTGATGGTTGAGATCGATCAAGATAATTCAAGGTTGACTTCATTCAATCAATTGATAATATAAATAGTTCAATGATGCCCTAATCTAAAACCTAATGATAACCTAGGATATTAAGGGGTTAATTGACTAAGGTTTTGACCATGATAGTGATCAATGGGGTGAATTACCAAAATACCCCTGAAGGGTCAATTGAGTTATATCTTGCTCAATTCAAACCCTAATTACATGAGAATGATGTTTTTAGCTATAATGACTCCATCCAACTTGATCTAGTCTAATGTTATCATAAACCACTAGTATGATGAAAGAGAAAGTACTTTAGAGAGAGAAAGTACTCTAAAGAGAGAAAGTACCCTAGAGAGAGAAAGCAACTCTAATTACATGAGAATGATGTTTTTAGCCATGATGACTCTATCCAACTTGATCTAGTCTAATGTTATTATCAACCACTAGTATGAAGAAAGAGAGAGTATTCTAGAGAGAGAAAGTACTCTAGAGAGAGAAAGTACCCTAGAGAGAGAAAGTAACCCTAATTGGATGGAAACTTAAGTGAAGCATCTTCAGTGCACATGAATGTGCATAATTAGGGTATGAGTCACCTATGTGAAGTCATAGAAACCCTAATTATGATAAATGATGAACCTTTAACTAATTTGAGAGCATTAATGATGATGTTACTCATACATGATGATGTTATGAGTTCAATTCACCATAATGTGAATAGTAAACCCTAATTCAAGGGTAATGGCATGCAAATAAGTATTAAACTCCAATTGATGGGAATCAGAGGATTTAACTCTTATGACAAGAGTGGGAAGTATATTCCTTATTTTGTATTACCTTTATCAGTTGAATTAACCATGCAAGTTCTGATATGAAGGTGATCATATCCAGGTATGGATGTTGATATTATATTCATTGAAGGCATGCTGTTAGCCTTATGAATAAGAAAATTAACTTGATGCCTTGTCAATGGCATCCTATGTTGATAATGGGCTGTGAGAGCCATGAATACCATCAAAGTCATGCTTTGGAGATGACTTGTGATGAGTATGATGAGAAATTATAATTGATACGAGTTAGGCCTGTTACATTTAGTATTCTCTTGTTTTAGTTGTTATGCTACTGATTATTGTTTGAAGAACAATGTATGTTGTTAAAGAATATTGAATGTACCTAACTAATCAAGTATAATGTAGAGCCCTGATCATAGATCCATCATTGTCAGAGATCAAGTGATGGTGAAACAGGTTTTCCTCAGGGAACTCCTGGAGCACATACTTTTGAGTATGTGGGGTATATGGATGTGTAGAGCCTTACATCCTAGTGTAGGAAAGTGATGTAGATGCGTAATCCGTCCATCCTTCACTATAATTCCATACTGTATCAGTGGTAGGTAAACATGAAACCTCCTGATGACGAAGAAAACACAGATATACGTATCAGTGGAGATAAACATGAAATCTCCTGATGACGAAGAGAGTACAGAACGCCGCTGTGACTCTAGAATAGCGAAGGACCAGTTTACCCTGGTGAGCTATAGTAGTAGAGACACGAGATGTCCTACAAGTGATCCTCTCACTGACTGAGGAAGGTGAAGGTCATGAGAATCCGGCTCTCTTAGTGACCTATGTATGATACTGATGTGACTTCTCAGTGATCAGTTGGAGTATGAGTGGTATGCCTCATCTCCACAGGGCATAATGTTGTTTGTAAAACATAATCAACCATGTAGTATACTTGTTAGAGATAACTCCAAGTTAGTTGATTGATGTTACACTGTTATAGTGTTTATACTTCTTCATATCTCATAAATGTTGAAATCTTGTTATAGTTGCAACTGTTATCTAATACTTTGAAGGTTTTACTACTTAAGATATTCTTTGATGGTATATTAAAGCTTCTGGCAGAGAGTTATAACTCTCGCTGGGACAATTATGTAAAATTGTTTCACCCCGTAGACTTCAACTTTTTAGGTGGACGTCGGAGACGAAGGAACCAGCCTACAGGTGACCAGTCTCAGCAGCAGCACCAGAAGCAGCAGTAATCTCAGGTGGAGATTTAGTCTGCCATGTGGTGTAGTTAGAGTCAGTCTTATGTGTCCTCTGTACTCTCAGGTCTTGGAGTCTTGTGTTAGGTGATCTCGAGATTTTGTATCTTGATGTATATAATTACTCAAGAAGTAATTATCCTGAGATGTAAACAAGTTTATCTCACTTTATGAAAGAAGTTTTTATGGATCCAAGCTCTTGTCTCGAAAAGTTTTAATTTCCCGTGATTTTGTCTTCAGCTGATTTATCGAATCGCTTCCGCTAAGTTTTAATCGTGTTTATGTCATGGTTTGGAGATCAGAGCCCACACCACACATGAGACATGTTGGTCTCCTTACGTCAGATGAATGTTAAGCTGGAATTTTCTTTTCTAGAAGGATTGTTAGCATAGTTACAGGTGAAGCCCACAATGAGAAAGCAGATCGGAGAGGCACAACATGTTGATATCATGATACAACAGATTAGATCAGAGTTCGACAACGAGAAGCGTGATGGTTTCCACGAGTCTGACGATGGGACGGTCTATTACCATGGCAGAGTAGTGGTTCCTAATGTTGATGACCTAAGGAATATGATGCTGGAAGAGGCTCACTCATCCATGTACGCCATGCACCTAGGTAGTATCAAGATATATCCCAATTTGAAAGATATGGCTTGAAGAGGGATGTGGTTGAGTTCATGGTGAGATGCATTGTGTGTCAGCATGTTAAAGTTGAGCATCAATAGCCTGTAGGGACGTTGCAAGCGTTACCTATACCTCAGTAGAAATGGGATCATGTGACTATGGACTTTGTGGTTGGTCTACCTAGGATAGCCAAAGGTCATGATTCCATCTTGGTGATCGTTGATAGGTTGACCAAGTCAGCACATTTTCTTCCTGTGAAGATGACGTTTACCACTGAGAATCTTGCCCATATCTATGTTGATGAGATAGTGTGTTTGCATGGTGTTCCAACAACTATCATGTCTGATAGAGGCCCTCAGTTCACCAGTCACTTTTGGGAGTGACTACACACAACTTTGGGTACGCAACTGAGTTTCAACACTGCCTTTCACCCACAGACAGATGTTCAGTCTGAGAGGACCATTCAGACCTTAGAGGATCTGTTGAGAGCTTGAGTGTGGTTCTTTGGGGTGCCTTGTTTGGCTCTTGGTTGAATAGTATTACCCTTAGTGGAGATTAGAGTTTTTTTAGGGTTTGTGTGTCTTACCCTTATGACCTTGTTGTTTTGCCTTGACCTAGGTTGCGACCCAGGGTTTTTTGTGGGGTTTCGTAGTCGCAACACTTCGCCCTTGGTGTGGTGGTTGTGACCAAGGTTGTCTTGGGTTGAGGTGGAGGCCGGTGAGGTTAATTTTGACCTAGGCCTCATGGGGTGGTCTTGGTGTCGAGATCTTGTGGTGGTGTTGTGGTGTGTCACAACCTTGGGACCCTAAGTGTGTCACGGTCGCGACATAGGGTCAGTTGATGGGATGGTCAAGATCCTACCTAGGGAGTATCATCATATCTTGCATGTGGTTGCATGCTGGTCCTTTTAGTGGACACGTGTTTCCTTGGAGCTCTATCTTGTTGACACCTCATACTTTGTCTTAGCTCCCTCCTCCTTTGTTATATGAACCCTCTTCTCTCCATGAAAGTGGTTCTTTTCACTCATCTTCTTCCTCCCTTGTCTTATGCTCATCCTTGGAGCTTAGTGGGGCAAGAAGGTGTGCTCTTGGTTCCTTGGAGGTGGCTCATCTCTTGCATGTGGTGGTAGTAGCGATCCTTGGCCATCCTTGGCCATCCCTGGCTTTGGTGAGTGTTTTATCTTCTTTCTTTGGTGTTCCTTTGGATCTTCTACCCTATCTTCTTCTTTGTTCTCATCCTTGGGCCATGTTTTACCAAGATGACGCTCTAGAGAGAGAGAGCGAGTTCCTTCTCTCTTTTCTCTTTTCTTTCATTGGTTAGATTTTGGGTTTTTTCTCTCTCTTCTTGAGATATCCTTTGACCTTGGTATTTCTTCCTTCTTGAGGTGCTCTTGTGGTCAAGTGTGGAGCTTTTGGTGGAGTTTCTTCTACCCTTTGATCGTGTTCTTGGAGTTTTTGATCTTGGAGCTTTAGTGGTGATCTTCTTAAGGCGGATTATATAACACTAAACCCTCTCTATTATTACACTTCTTGTTATGTTATGTTACTAATTTCCCTCTTTACGGTCTTCCTCCATCATGCTAGAATATGAAGCTTAACCCTAGAATTCATTTGGGAAGAGTTATCATGCTTGGTTTGGAAGTAACCTGAAACCCTAACCTTCTTGTATCAGTTTTGGGTAGGGATGATGATATGGAGTTTCTTCCCCACGTTTGACCCTTGATCTAGCCCCCATGCTTGGTGTTTGTACACACTAGAAGTAAGTGAGAGGTTAGTTTCAGTTTTGGTCATCTTGGCTATGGTTTCTCTTCCTTTAGTCATTCTTTTGTTAGACCTTTGTCTTAGGGTTTGTGGATATCAGTTTTCTTGAGTCTCCTTCCATGATGATCATGGTTCTTTCTTAGTTTTGGACCTTTTTTATAACTTATGTGTCTACCCTTAGTCTGATCGCAACCTAGGAGGTTTGGTGGTCGAGGCATGGCTATGGGCGTTGTGGTCGCGCCATAGCCCTTGAGATAGCTGTGACCTAGTTGGCATTGGTCGAGATGCCCTCCTTGTGGTGGTGTTTGACCCAGTGGTGTTGGGTCGAGACCTTTGGAGCATAGCAGCCTTGAAACCCTTAGCTTCTTGCCTTAGCTTGGCCGAGACAGCCCTTGGAGTGGTGGTCATGATTAGGGGACGTTGCGGTCTCGACATGCCAATGTTGAGGCACCGCGATCGTGACATGGAGGTGGTTGAGGAGCTTGGCCGCGACATGATGGTTGAAGGGTGAAGTGAAACCCTAATCCTAATGGCGTGGGAGTGACATGTAGAAGGTGTCTCTGACATGGTAAGGGAGTAGGTTGAGGTACCCATGGTGTATTCCGTGGTCATGACATACTATGGAGGGAGGCCACGACCCATGTGCATATGTGGTTAACATGTGGTGATGATATGTGGTTATGAAACATACATGAACATCTAGTGTTTATCTATACAATTATGTTATGTTGTGTTGTATGTTCTCTAATCCTCTCTAATGATGTTGCCTAATTTTGACACACTCCATGATGGTGGAGGGTGGTGGTTCTAGGGTGGTTGGTTGACCCTAACCTTGTGGACCCTAATCGGAAAAGTGGAAACCCAAAACCCTTGAAGTGAATAAGTATTTCTTATATCTTTATCATGGATGGCTATGATGTTATGTGATTATCTCTCTTGATTGTGATCTTCTAACCATGCAGGTGTTGTGGAATTGATTATGATAGCTAGTGTGTGTTATATTGACTATGATGTGAGACAAGGATTGAATATGCCCTTGTGAGGCATGTTGATAATGCAAGTGATACAAGAATATGGTGGTTGGTTCTTATGACCTAACAATGGTTATTATTTTGACATGAAAGAAAGTTTGCTACTAATAAAGTTGAGGGATTGATATCCCATGGCATGTGGCTTTGTTGGTGATGTTGTGAAGGGAAATCATACACACCTCATGTGGTGATAGTGTGACAAGTTCACACCCTATGTGTTACATCTGTGAGAAGAATGCTATGCCCTCATCTTTGTAGAATTTGTTATGGTTTTATACGTTGTAACTTTGTTGATGCTAAAAGACACTTAAATGACCTAACCAATCAAGTAGAACCTAATAATGTAGCTTTTCCCTGTGTCATAGATCCATTCAGTGTCAACACTTACTGAATGGTGAAATGAGTTTTACTCGGAGCACATATTTTTTAATATGCAAGGGTGACGACGAATATCCCCTTACGTCTAAGTTATGTGGTACATGATTGGTTGCGGGTCATACCCTGATAGAAGTGTGACTTTGGGCCGTATCTCAGTGATATGTGATACAAGATTGGTTACGGGCCATACCCTAGTAGGAGTGTCGGCTTCGGGCTGTAGCTCAGTTTCGCTAGCGCCATGATCTATACCAAAATAAGCTAGGTTTGTACAGTTGGACTATATGTCGCTGGTAGTAGTTTGACTGATGATGTCACTATAGGTTCACTCGTACTGACCGAGGGGGTGAGGTCATGGATTTCGGCTCTTTTACTAGACCTTGTATGGCACCGATTTTGACTTAGTAGTGGTTGATTGGATTTGAGTGGTATGACTCAAATCCTCAGAGCATAATAAAATACATAACCAGTAGTGTAGCATACTTGTATAGGATCAAATACGAAAACATTGGGTGAGGCCTTGCTTGCTTTTATAAAGTATAGTTGGTAGTGAATATACATGTTCTTCATATTCCTTTTATGATGATAAGATGTTTCATAAATTTAAATGCAGTTGCTTAATCCGTTAGTGATGATTACCTGCTTATTATGGTTGTAGCTTTACAGTCGTTCTTCAGTTATCTTACTTGTGCTAAAATAGTGTTGATGGAGAGTTATATTCCCCACTGAGATTTGGAATCTCACCCCGTGGGTTCTCCACATCTTTTTAGGTGGACTTGCATGAGGAGGTAGAGATCGTGCAGCTGAGGTTGAGCAGCGGCAAGAAGGATAGTAGTTGACAAGGTTGGGAGTGTTGTTGGTGGTTCTTTTGTTGTTAGATTCCTAGAGTCATCCATGTACATTTAGGTCTTTCGGATGGTTGTTGGGTTTGTCTTGTAGACGTGTTTCACTATGTGGTTTGATGTGTATATCTTTTTCATGTATGGACACAGTGGATATGTATATATATATATATGATTTGAACATGTTTTCTTGTAACAAGCTGATGGAATACATGGTAAGTATCTTGTGACATGAAAGGACTCATATGTAAAGGTTTTTTTTTGCTTCGATCTTAATGAAAATGGTTTTCATTTTGAGTGTTTTCCGATAATCTGTTTGTTTAAGTTTGATTCCACATTTAGTTTTGGGTTATCTCGTGGTTTGTGGCATGGGGCATCACAATCATATCAAAATATAAGTTAAACTGCACACATAATATTTAATCTTATTCCGGGTCGGGTCAAATTTTTGCATATGGGATCAGAGTTTTGCTGACCCAATTGTTGCAAAAAAAATTATAGCATGGTTCTCAGGTACTGATTGGATGTGTGTCAGAGTAGCTATGGACCGATTAACATTTAGTTGAAATTCAAAAATCCAATCTGGTTGCCATACCTATCGATATGAGTAAGATGCACTTTTCTCTCAAGAAATCAAGCAAGATGTAAATTTCACTAGATTTTCATGACAAATGGTCTACTTATAAAATTATGATTAAAAAGAGACTAAACTAGTATGCCAATATCTAGTAGATGAAGACAAATATAGTTAGATTAGTACTTATTGATCAAGCAGTCAAAACACTTAAAACAAGGTAACTAGTTATGACATGCAACCATGTTGACTTCTTACATCTCAACAACCTTTCACCGTACTATATTCTATATCCTTGAATGGATCTTCAAGTCATTGGGCAATAGAATGTAGAAGAGAAGAGGTCTCTCTGCATCAAGAGAGTCAAAATGGGCAAATGATAATGGTTGATATGGCTATATATATAGTTGAGGGTGAGGGTTAGATTTTGAGCGACAAGAAAGAGGTTGTGCAAGCAGATTCCCATAAGAGAAGGGATAAGAAATGAAAATATTGGGAATTTCCTTGAGGAACCCCTCTGGATTGTTCTGTTCCACAAAGGGACCACTAAAGGAACATGGTGTTCCACCATGTAGCACCCTAGTGAATAGAGCGTTTCATTTGGGCATCTTATGCTAGAAAACATGAAAGTTTCCCTATTCATTTGCCTGACATTTTGAAGGTTTTTGTTCTATCCCAGATAGAAAACTTATTTTCTAGATCAATATTGAGGAATCAAATTCAAATTAAGAAAGAGGGGAAGATGTGAAATAAAAACTTGAGGAACAACTAAATTTCTAATTGGACCAAGAATCCAATATTTCATTCAGGATCATTCAACTAGGCAATTGATGAAGAAATACTTTTAAAAAGCTCAATTCTAGGGCAAATTCCAAAAAGATATTGTTTGTATGCAAACCATCAACATGTGTAACAAAGGTGAAGTAGTTGGAATAAACATGTGGGAACATGTGTTAATATGTGGGATATATTCCATCATTGGCAAGGGAGCATATTTGATCCTGATTGTTGAGTTAAAGACAAAATAGTGTCTATAGGTTTGAGATATGAGTGAGAATTGCAAGCTTGCACCAAGTCTGACCCCTATTCTTATCATGAAGGGAAAAAAGTTTGCACTCATCAAGGGATGTTTTTGTCAATCATGAGTGTGAAATATGAAGTAGTTTAAAGATTCTTAATTTATATATATTATATTCCCTCTGTGTTATTAAATGTTCAAGTAATTAGATCAATCACAAGATATTGTACATGTACCAATCCAGTGTTACTCATAGCCTTGAAAAGGAAAATGTGGGGAGTCACATATGCATAATAGGGCAATGAAATGACAAGTAACTACTCAAATAAGGGTTAAATAGAGAGAAAACAATGAGGCACCTCTCTGGGATAGATCTTTAGTTGAAAAAGCAGTCATACTGGATGTAGAATTTTTAATGTCAAATGGATTTGCCTATTCATGACATGGCTTTGATGCAAAATTGTTGAGGTCTTGATCATGGGGTAGAAACTTATCAAGAATAATTTTCTTACTTATGCATAAAGGAAACATGTGGTTTTCTTACTCATGGTAGGTTTCAATGATGTGTGAAAATGCAAGGTTTTTCATAGAAAATGGGTTTGTGTACTTTGAGAAGGGTTTTATGAATGGAGGTGGTACAATTTAAGGCCATGATCGAGGACCCAACTGAAGTTACCTACCTGATGTAGGGCTTTGAGAAAGGTAAAGTGCCTATGTGAGACTATACTTAGATATGAAGCACATTTTGTCTAGTTTAAGGTCTCGGTACAAGACTTTATGAATGTTCCCTACCAGATGTAAAGATTGAAATCAAGGTGCATGTTCACGACAAAATTGGAGGTCTATGGTCTAGACCCAAGGAGTGATGATTTCTACGTTTAATATAAATTTTAATTTTTAGATGACTCGGGGATATATTTGATTGGAAGATTTCAAATGGGTAGTGTGGATAAAAAGATGAGCAACACCCCTCTTTCTTAGTCGGTTGAGGTGAGCTTATGTTCTAGTTGCTTGAGCAACACCCTCCTCTCACCAAGGACTAGAAGGGTGAGCTTGGTGATAGTGGTGACTCTTTCTAGGGTTTCAGGTGTCCTTGTGCTTGAGGTGGAAGATGATCTTGTGAGTTGTACCTTGGACATTGTGAGCTTGGGAAGGTGCTGCCCGATAGCCCTCTTGACCTAGACCTTTGGGCGATATGCTATGCTGGTGGTGGACGATACCCTGTCTCTGTGACGGGCATCACACCATCACTCTGCCCTATGACGGCCATTAGGCCCTGGTTTAGTTGGCTGGACGATAGGTCCCTTAGTGGTAGTTTGAGTTATACACCTGATCTAGGCGCTGCTGGTTGTCGTTGTACTCTTGAGATTGGCATTGCTAGTATCCCTGTGACGGGTGTCACGATAGCTCTTGTGTGTCGGCCGATAGCCCTGCCTTGTAACGGGCGTTGCACGTTACTGAGAGGCCCAACACAGCCGTTGCCCGATAGGCATAGGGTGCACGACAGACCCTGAACGCAGTGTTTCCAGTCCGACACAGCGTTACGAGCTTGGCCGATAGGTCCTAGTGTGACGGCCGCTATGTGAGGAGCGTCATGGTTGGGCAATAAGTGAGGGATGCTGCCCGATACAACTTCTAGTGAGGGTTATGGTGCTTCTAGTGAGGGTTCTGCATATCATGGAAAGCCGATGTGTTGGTTATATTCTTGTTAAATGATGGTGCCCCTTTGCATGCTTAATGATAGTTATGTAACGCACATGTCTTTACCCATATATGTGACCATCATGATGTGTTGTGTAATGCTAAACAAATGGTAAGCAGGTAATATGATTTGCTTAATAATGTACCTTATACATAGGATCATAAGTTTATGCATGATTAAGATAGTATATCTAATCATTGACGTCACCTTATATTGATAGCATGGTCATAAAACCTATGATTGTTGTTACTAACCATGCAGGTGATGCTTAGCCAATTAAAAGGGCTATGAGGTATATGTATATGTGGAGTAACTCTGTTGTGATTGTTACTCTTGATGTTGAAATAATCTGTATAATGTACATAACTAAAGTACTGGGGATTGCTATCCCATGATGATGATGTAAGCCTTGAGAGGCAGTGGCACTATGTGATGAGGGATTGAGATCCCATGGCATGAGATGATCCTTGAGATGGATCTGGATGATTGGAAAGAGGCCAAGTGATAACATGTAATGTTGGATCCTTGTGATGGATTAGGATGATGTGATTATAATAAAAACATAATGTTGAGTTTTGTGTTGTTTACTTCCTGTTATAGGTTACATGTTATATAACTTGGTTGAATCTTGCAATCCATATAAAAGATATTAATTAATCACAGCGGAATATATCATGTAGTTGCCCTGGCCATACATCCATCATCGTCAGAAGCTGGTGATGGTGAAACGGGTTCTCCTACGGGTTAACCCGGAGCGCATATTGTTGAGTATGCAAGGTTTCTCCTAGCATAAAGTGAGGAGGTAAGAGTGCAACTTCGGTTGTAGACTCCAGGGTGCGGATTCAGGCCCGTAGCCCAAGTATGTGAAGAGCATGGTGAATAGGCCCATGGCTCAGGATATGTGATATGAGGAGCGTGAATGCGTTCATGGCTCAGAGCACGGTGAACAGGCCCGTGGCTTAGTTTCACTAGCTCCGATACATGTACCGAGGCGGGCTAGGCAGAGGGTAGCCTGACCCTGTGGCTAAGACCACTTCAGCATGAGACTGCGGTCCTGCTTGTGTTGTACTCATGCACTGACCACGAGGTGGGAGGTCGTGGAGTCTGGCTCTTCCATGTGACCTTGTATGGCACCGGCTCCGGGTTTCGCAGTCGTCGGTTGGATTTGAACGGTACAGTTCACTTCCTCAGGGCATAAGAATATGTAATTCAGCCGTATAGTATTTACTGCTTAAGGCAAAACGCGGAACATTGGTTGAGGCCTTGCTTGTGTAGTTAATCTTGTCATATCTTGCAGTTACTTATATGTTCCTCATGTTATGTGGCAAAATATCTTATCTTGTTAATCATGTTCCATAAAGAAATAGTTGGTTATATGCCTTCTGTACATCTGGTAAGCTTGACGGTATGAATAGCCTTACCTTATAAACTTCTCTCGTTATACTTCTTATTAGTTACCTGCTGTTGTTGCTTTTATCTTTTTGAGGTTCTATAGTTTCGACGGGGATTTATGTTTCTCATTGGGACAATGTTCAATTGTCTCACCCTGCTAGTTTTCAGGTGTTCGAGCTAGGCGTGGTGGTGGTCACGGAGTTGCGGTCGAGCAGCAAGACGAGCAGTAGAAGGTAAGAGATGGACATGCTGCTGTTTTGGTATTTTGTAGTAGAGTCTAGAGTCATCCCTGTACTCTCAGGTCCTTGGGAACGTTTTGACGTTGTTTCACGATATATGGTTGTTGATCCTTTATATATCCCGCTGTTGGCCGGATGTGGGCCTTTATGTATGTATAAGCAGGTGATGAACTCATGTGATGGTTAGACAGCTGTTCCTCTAAGCTGTGGACACGTATCAAGGCTTGTATATGTTTTTATAATAGGTTTTCATGCGGGATGAGGACTTGGATGTAATAATTTCTCAGTTTATTCGCTTTTCGCAATTGGTTTTAATTAACCCATGTTTTTGGTAATATGTGGTTATGGTGATTTCCGCACGTTTTCACGTAACACCTCGCTGTCTGTGTGATAGTGGGATGTGTTGCAACAAGTTTGGTATCAGAGCTCTAGGTTCGCTGAGTCTATAGGGATTTAGGACTAGGTTGAGTCTGTTCTTGTGAGATTTCCAGGTTTTCTTACAAACATCTTCTGCCCTCAGTAGAAGAAAAGCCAAGATGTCTGAAAACCATGAAGAACATGCTCCTGAGCATAGCGATGCTGCATCAGTTGATGGAGCTGAAGGGCAGACACATGGAGATCGGGTGCCTGAGGTCCCCCAACCTGACCCAACCATTCTTGAACACCCTGCCTATCAACAGCTCATGGGGCAGATGATGGCTACGATGAATCTCATGGTGGAAAGATTGCCAGTGCCTCCGCCAAGAGCATAGGCTCCCCATGGTGAAACATCAGGTATTGGGAAGACCTTCGAGCGGCTTCGCCGAGTCAGAGCTTCGGATTATGTTGGAACGGCTGATCCAGCGGATGCAGATCTGTGGCTGACAAGTCTTGAGAAGGCTTTCTGGATCCTCGACATCCCCGAAGTAGACAAAGTAAAGCATGTTGTCTCCCTTCTGAAGGGTAGTGCTGGTCACTGGTGGACCATCGAGGAAGAGAAGCGGCCTGGTGAGGTGATCTGTTGGGAAGTTTTCTGACGCGAGTTCGTCAACAGATACTTTCCGAAGACGTATCTGGATGAGAAGATCAGTCAGTTTGAGCGGTTACGACAAGGAATGATGAATATCACTGAGTTTGAAGCCAAGTTCATGGACCTGTTGAGGTTTTCTCCTCATATGGCAGCAACAGATGAGGAGCGGATCAAACGTTTTGAGAAAGGTCTGAGTGCTGAGCTGACAACACCTGCTTCTACGTTGGAGAACCGTGAGCGGTTTGCTACGTTTGTGGAATCTGTCCGGAGGATTGAAAGGTCAGTAAGGGAGAAAAGAGATTCCATGTCTCACAAAAGACCTGCTCAGTTTCAGGGACATAGGTTTGGTGGCTTCAAGAAGCCCAATTTTTCATCGCCGTCAGTGATGAGAGGTTCTGGTGTACCGTCGCAGTGGTCTCCGAGTAAGGGAAGAGGTTATGTTTCTTCGCCGTCTAAGGCGCATAATACAGCTTCAGTGGCAGTAACAGGGCCATCTAGGCCACAGTTCGAAGATAGGGCATGCTATCTTTGTGGTCAGACCGGGCATCTCAAGTTGCATTGCCCAAATAGAGATGTTGAAGTGACACAGCAGTCGAGGCAGAACCAACAAGGGTCAGATAGACAGCAGCCCAGTGGCAGCAGAGGTCGAGGACGTGGTCAAGCATCTCAAGCGGGATCGTCTGTGCAAGGAAGCAGAGGATGTGGACAGCAAGCAACGGCTCGATTCTATGCTATGAGTCAGCCGGAGGCGATAGTCAACCCGCGAGTAGTGACATGTCAGATGGAGTTATTTCATTATGATATGTCTTCTCCTTGCTTTATATCTGTTCTGGTTGACCCGGGTGCTACACATTCTTTTATCGCCTATAGTATGCTTGAAAAATGTCATTTACCTGTTAGCTGTAAGAAGGATAGCTTGTTGTTAGAAACCCCTCTTGATGGTTCCGTCCATTTCTAGATCAGTTTGTTGTAGTCTTTATAGATGACATCTTGATCTATAGCCGGGACAAGCAAGAGCATGAACAACATCTTCGACGAGCATTGACTCTGCTTCGCCAACATCAGTTGTATGCCAAGTTCAGTAAGTGTGAGTTCTGGTTGGAAGAAGTGACTTTCTTAGGTCATGTGATATCTGCTGAAGGAGTCAAAGTGGATCCGAAGAAGGTGGAATGCGTTACAGATTGGGAACAACCGAAGACGCCGATAGAAGTGTTGGCTAAATGGACATCTATAAATCCCTTTGTTTTGATTATGACAAACATTTCATTCTTATTAATCTAACGAGCTACTTGAGTGTGCAGGACTAAGATGGATGGCAAAGCAACTAGGGAAAATCCACAAGCTAAAATGTTTTCATGCAATGTAATCATTGTTGTAAAAACTTGTACAAATATATAATGTACAAGTACTTAGAATTGCATGTAAATCAAGCGTTAGATTTTCTCTAGCCAAACACCATAGTTAGACATGTCATCCCATTTAAATAGGATCATTTATGCACACTCACACATATAATTAGTGCCTAAATTGAAATCTTGAAACAGGATCATTCTCGGTCGACAAACTCCTCGACCGAGACACTCTCGGTCGACAATCTTCTCGACCGAGAAAGATCCAAAGTAGCCGTTAGACACAACAGACAAGTTAGTTGGCAGTTGAAGAAAGACGTTGCAAATCACTTGTTCCAGAGAGCCTGTCGGTCGACAAAAGTTCGACCGAGTAGGTGTCTCGGTCGACCATTTGTCGACCGAGATGGTCTCTGACAGCAACTGCAGAATAAATTAATTAGCCGTTGTTAAAGCAACAACTTTGTACCTAACAGCTAGTTAAGCACTTAGAAACCCCTAGAAGTTGTCTAGAACGTCCTTAAGCATATTTAGGCCATTCCATATAAATAGGACAAGCCATAGGACACTAGAATTCACTTGTTACACTTGAGAATACACTTGAGCATACTTGAGCAATCTATTGCAAGCAACTTGAGCACTGTGATTATTAGTCTACATTCTCCTTAGCTCAATCTCGTGTCCTATAGGCTAGATTCTCCTACCCACAGCAATCACAAGTTCACACACTTGGCTAGGAGATCTATACGCTTGATCTAGGCATATCAAGCCTTGGGCTTAAAGGATAAGTTGTAATTTCCTTTTCCTTTCTTGTTCTTTTTTTATTATTTGTACTCTCCTTGCTACTCCTAGGGTTGGAGGCTGCGGATTGGAGAGGATTGACTTCTCAGGTGGAGAAGGGGACTTCAAGCTACTTCAAGAAGGCTATCGCAAGGGAAGCTACTTCAGAAGGCTGGTGCAACGGGAGTTGGTGCATCTACTTCAAGGGAAGGCTGCTTCAAGGTTGGGCGATTACTTCTAGGTGAAGGCTGCTTGAAGGGTTTGGGAAAAGAAATTGTATTTTATGTAAAGTCCTTGCGAGTAGTTTTCAATTGGTATCAGAGCAAGGCTTCAAGGAACCCTAACAAGGTCTTGAAGAAATGGGTGATGGAGTGCTCAACAACCTCAACATTGAAGGGACACTTGTTGCTAGACCCCCAGCGTTCGACGGGACAAACTACCAATATTGGAAGAGAAGGATGCAATTCTATTTCCAAGGAATCAACTGGGATATATGGAGAATGGTGTCTACTCCATACATTCTCCCTCAAAATGAATTTGCGGAATGGGATGCAAACACGGTAAAACTAGCCCAAATGAATGCAAAAGCTGTAAGTATATTATATTGTTCTATTTCGGTAGGAGAATTTAATAGAATATCAAATTGTGATACAGCTTATGATATTTGGCATAGACTGTCCATAACCTATGAGGGTACAGTCCAAGTTAAAAATTCTAAAATTAGCTTGCTTAAAACGAAGCTTGAACATTTTCGTATGGATCCAAATGAATCTATTAGTGAAATGTTTTCAAAATTCTCTATCATTGTTAATGGTTTAAGTGCCCTAGGAAAACCTGTCCTTGAGGAAGATCAAGTCTCAAAAATCCTTCGATCACTTCCTCCAAAATACAAGCCAAAGGTGACAGCCATTGAAGAAGCAAACGACCTCACTCGACTCAAAATGGAGCAACTCATCGGCAATTTAGAAGCTCATGAAGCAGATCTAGAAGAGGAATAAAGAAGAGAACGTGAACGTCAAAATGGGAAGAAGAAGGATGTGGCTCTCAAAGCTTCAAAATTCGTCACACAAGAAAGTGAGGAGTCAAGTGAAGAAGAAGGAGAAGAAGCCTTGATCGTCAACGGTAAGAAATACAAAAGGTTTAAAACTAACAAAATTTCTAGTTCTTCTACCCCTCCTAGGTGCTTTGAATGTGGGAAGAAAGGGCATTTAAAAAATGAATGTCCCAAAGCAAAGAAGGGAAAGAAAAGCTCACACAAGAAGAAAGGAGAAAAAGCCTATAAAGCTGCATGGGATGAGTCAAGTGAGAGTGAAAGCGGAGAAGAGGTGGAATGTCTAATGGCAAGAGAAGACAATGAAGACTCTCAAGAGGTAAGCCTAATTGATCTTCCTAAAGAAGAGTTAGTTACAAATTTACAAGAAACTCATGATAAATATATTGATGCCAAGAAGAAACTAAAGAAGGCTATAAAATCAAATGATGAGCTCATTGCCAAATTAGATGAACTTTCTTCTGAAAAGAACAACACTGATCTTGAGAATCTATCTTTAAAAACATCTTTAGATGATTGTACTAGAAAGCTACTCACTTTAGAAACAAATGTTGATCTTCTTTCTAAAGAAAAGACTGAATTGTTAGCTAAACTACAAGATTTTCAAACTCAGCCTATTTTGTGTAACCATTCGGACTATGATAATCTTGTAAAGGAAAAAGACTCATTATTTTCTGATTTAGATCAAGCAAGAAAAGATCTACACAAGAAAATGAATGACATTGCTATGTTACAAAGAGAACTATATGAGTTAAGAAGAAAAGATATACTTGATAACATACTAAAAGTTGGCACTGTTTACAATGGAAGAAAAGGTGTGGGATATGCTCCAAAGAAAAATCAACCCAAAAGAACTCAAACTAGGTTTGTACCTAAGAACACAATGGCTAGAAAGAGAAATGAAGTTGATTCTATTACTTGCCATTTCTGCTTACGTCTTGGACACTATTCCTTTTCATGCCCCTACAAGACTAAGAAGTCCGACTTAGTTTGGATCCCAAAACCCCAAACTTAGTAGAGTGGAATGTAGTTGAGATATGACCAAATGCTTTATTTTGCTATTTACATTGTCTTATCTCAACTAAACAAAAGGTGTCATGCATATTGTTATTATTTTTCTGCATTGTTGTACTGAAACAGAAACCTTGTCGGTCGAAGTATTGTCGACCGACTGGATGACTTTAACAAATCAAAATTTACAGCACCTATTTCGGTCGAAAACTGGTCAACCGAGCAAAGTTCTGCGTATCTTTGATTGTAACACAGTAACCTTCTCGATCGACAAATTGTCGACCGAGACATATGTCGGTCGAACAATTGTCGACCGACTGGACTTCTGTTTCAGAACTTTTATACAAATCTGTATTTAAATGATTCTAACCATATCGGACCATCACATGGGTACCAAAATCTACATTTTAATGCAGGAATGGGTGGTTGACAGTGGATGTTCCAAACATATGACCGGAAACAAGGATGCATTCCAAACTTTTGAAGAAAAGAAAAGTGGAACAGTCACTTTTGGAGACAATGGTAAGGGCAAAATCGTTGGAATAGGTAATGTTGGTACAAACCTTGAAATTAAGAATGTTCTACTTGTTGATGGTTTGCACCATAACTTAATAAGTGTTAGCCAATTATGTGATAGTGGTTATGATGTATTATTTAACAAAACCTGCTGCAAGTTACTAATAGAAAATACTACAAATGTTGTTTATGAAGGAAATAGAGTTGGTAATCTTTATATTATTAAACCTAACTCTATGAAAACAGTAGTAGGAAAATGCTTGCTTGCAAATGACAATACCTTACAAATATGGCATAAAAAGCTAGGACATGCTAGTTCACATGTTATCAAAAAATTAGTGAAATATGATCTTGTTCGCGGATTGCCTACTTTATCTTTTGATCAAAGTGAAAACTGTGAACCATGCACAATGGGAAAGCAAACCAAAACATCTTTCAAATCAAAACATGTACTTAGCACCAGTAGATCATTAGAATTAATTCATATGGATCTATTTGGACCAATGAGGACACAATCAATTGGTGGTAAGAGATACTACTTTGTGATTGTTGATGATTATAGTAGATATACATGGGTACATTTTATTGCAACTAAAGATGATACTATTCATGTTTTTATGCAATTTTGTTCAAAGATTGAAAATCTCTTACAAAATAAAATATGTACCATTAGAAGTGATCATGGTGGGGAATTTGAAAATCATACATTTGAAGAGTTTTGTACATCTCAAGGATACACTCATAATTTTTCTGCTCCACGCACCCCACAGCAAAATGGTATAGTTGAAAGAAAAAATCGATCACTACAAGAAATGGCTAGAACTATGATGCTTGAACATAACACACACAAAACCTTTTGGGCTGAAGCTGTAAACACTGCATGCTATGTGCTAAACATAGTAACTATTCACTCTTATTTAAAGAAAACTCCATATGAACTCATACTTTCTAAGAAACCAAGAGTTGACTATTTTCATACCTTTGGCTCCACATGCTACATTTTAAATACCAAAGATGATAGAGACAAGTTTGATTCTAAATCACACAAAGCATTCTTTTTGGGATATTCCACTTCTAGCAAAGCTTTTAGAGTATATAACACTATCTCTAGAAAAGTTGAGGAATCCATTCATGTTTCTTTTCATGAGGAGTCAAAATCTGAAAATCTAGAAATTACTGATCTCACTAATCAATTCGAAAATTTAACCATACCAAATGATAATGAAAAAGCTACTACATCCAATCCCCAAGTTGAAACACAACCTACACCTAGGCTTATCAAGGATCATCCCCAAGAACTAATTATTGGAGATCCAAATGATAAAGTCAAAACTCGGTCTTCCTTCAAAGATGTAGCAAACATGGCTTTTGTTTCTATCATTGAACCTAAAAAGATATCCGGAGCTCTTAAGGATGATTATTGGATAATAGCCATGCAAGAAGAATTGAATCAATTCACTAAAAATGATGTATGGGATTTAGTTCCTAAACCACAAGATAAAACCATAATAGGAACTAAATGGGTTTTTAGGAACAAGCTAAATGAGTCAGGAGAAGTAATAAGGAATAAAGCTCGGTTAGTAGCACAAGGATATAATCAACAAGAAGGAATAGATTTTGATGAAACATATGCACCCGTAGCTAGACTTGAAGCTATTAGGATGTTACTAGCTATTGCTGCCCATAAAAACATTAAGCTCTATCAAATGGATGTCAAAAGTGCATTTATAAATGGCATTATTCAAGAAGAAGTTTATGTTTCCCAACCACCTGGCTTTGAAATACCGGAAAAAGGTGACTATGTTTATAAACTTAAGAAAGCACTTTATGGTTTAAAACAAGCACCTAGGAATTGGTATGAAAGGCTCAAAACATATCTTTTTGATAATGGCTTTTCTATTGGAAATTCAGATTCTACTTTATTTTTCAAAACATATACATCTGATTTCCTAGTTGTGCAAATATATGTTGATGACATTATTTTTGGAGCTTCAAATGATTCATTGTGCACACAATTTAGTGATATTATGCAAAAAGAATTTGAAATGAGCCTCATGGGTGAACTAACTTTCTTTCTTGGTTTTCAAATTAAGCAAACACCTGCAGGAATTTTCATAAGCCAAGAAAAATATACTAAAGAACTCTTAAAACGTTTTGGGATGGATCAATGCAAACATGCTACTACTCCTATGGCTACTTCTGTCAAAATTGATAAGGATGAAAATGGGGAACCTATTGATGATTCCTTATATAGAGCCATGATTGGTAGTTTGCTTTACTTAACGGCTTCTAGACCGGACATTATGTTTTCTGTTGGTCTTTGTGCTCGATTTCAATCACAACCTATGCATTCTCATTTTCTAGCAGTCAAACGAATTCTTCGTTATCTAGCCGGTACTACTTGCTTTGGTTTATGGTATCCAAAAGGACAATCCTTAGATTTTAAAGCTTATACTGATGCGGATTATGCTGGTTGTCGACTTGATCGCAAGAGTACTAGTGGTGGCTGTTTCTTATTAGGGAGAGCTTTAGTATCTTGGTTCAGCAAGAAATAAAATACGGTTGCCCTATCTACAACTGAAGCTGAATATATGGCAGCCGGGTCTTGTTGTGCTCAAGTGCTTTATATGCAACAGGTGTTAAGCGATTATGGTTTTAATCTGACATCTACACCTATTTTTTGTGACAACACGAGCGCCATTAACTTAGCACACAATCCTATTTTACACAGCCGAGCTAAACATATTGAAATCCATCATCATTTTTTAAGGGATCACATCTCAAAAAATCACGTTTCCCTTCATCATGTTGATACGGAAGATCAATTGGCTGATATTTTTACATAACCGCTTCCACTAGATCATTTTAACAACATTAGGAAGCAATTGCTTATCACTCCTTTGGAGGATGTTTTCTTTGACATTTGTGCTACTTAAATACAAGCTCTTGGTTTTAATATGGACATCATTTTAATATACTTAATCTTCGTATAATTTTGATAAAGGTCAAAATCAAAATTTAAAATCAATTGTGACCTTAGAAGCCTTAAATTTCTTTAATTGTAAGATTAAGGGGGAGCTCATCAAAACAAGTTTGATTATTTGATTAAGAAGCTTACAAAAACATTATTTGGAGCTTGTTACGACCTTAGTATTTTTTTGGTTATGAAGAAATCTATGAATTTCAGAAAAATGATATACCTTGTTCTTAAAGGAACTCTCTAACCAAATCGGGACTTAACATCCCTTGCATTTGGATGGAGACATTTTTATGTACTCTGAGATTAAAGGATTCTCATATCATTTTATGGGCTTAACATTCCTTGTAAAATGTATGAGAAATCAATACATATGCCATGTATCTAACAGGATCTCATATCATTTCAAGGATTAACATCCTTTGCAAATGATTGAGAAACAAATTGTGGCTAAATTAGAAAAATATGATATTAAATCCATGTTCCTAATAGGATATCTAATTAAGGGGGAGTTTTTATTCTTAACGGTTATCTTTTTGAAATGACAAAGGGGGAGAAATAAATATAAAATTAACATTTAGTCCAACTCAATTAATGAGTTTCATAAATAAACTCTTGGCTTTACATTGAAAGTTGCTATATTCCCAAATGATCTGGATTCCATAATTCATGGGGAATAATAAGCACATTTTTTATACACAAGAGAAAAAGCTACAAAAGGTAATCTAAAGGTATGAAACTCATATGTTTTTTATTTCCTTTATTTATATTTTGGAAATGTTTGTCATCTTCAAAAAGGGGGAGATTGTTGGCTAAATGGACATCTATAAATCCCTTTGTTTTGATTATGACAAACATTTCATTCTTATTAATCTAACGAGCTACTTGAGTGTGCAGGACTAAGATGGATGGCAAAGCAACTAGGGAAAATCCACAAGCTAAAATGTTTTCATGCAATGTAATCATTGTTGTAAAAACTTGTACAAATATATAATGTACAAGTACTTAGAATTGCATGTAAATCAAGCGTTAGATTTTCCCTAGCCAAACACCATAGTTAGACATGTCATCCCATTTAAATAGGATCATTTATGCACACTCACACATATAATTAGTGCCTAAATTGAAATCTTGAAACACGATCATTCTCGGTCGACAAACTCCTCGACCGAGACACTCTCGGTCGACAATCTTCTCGACCGAGAAAGATCCAAAGTAGCCGTTAGACACAACAGACAAGTTAGTTGGCAGTTGAAGAAAGACGTTGCAAATCACTTGTTCCAGAGAGCCTGTCGGTCGACAAAAGTTCGACCGAGTAGGTGTCTCGGTCGACCATTTGTCGACCGAGATGGTCTCTGACAGCAACTGCAGAATAAATTAATTAGCCGTTGTTAAAGCAACAACTTTGTACCTAACGGCTAGTTAAGCACTTAGAAACCCCTAGAAGTTGTCTAGAACGTCCTTAAGCATATTTAGGCCATTCCTATAAATAGGACAAGCCATAGGACACTAGAATTCACTTGTTACACTTGAGAATACACTTGAGCATACTTGAGCAATCTATTGCAAGCAATTTGAGCACTGTGATTATTAGTCTACATTCTCCTTAGCTCAATCTCGTGTCATATAGGCTAGATTCTCCTACCCACAGCAATCACAAGTTCACACACTTGTCTAGGAGATCTATACGCTTGATCTAGGCATATCAAGCCTTGGGCTTAAAGGATAAGTTGTAATTTCCTTTTCCTTTCTTGTTCTTTTTTTATTATTTGTACTCTCCTTGCTACTCCTAGGGTTGGAGGCTGCGGATTGGAGAGGATTGACTTCTCAGGTGGAGAAGGGGACTTCAAGCTACTTCAAGAAGGCTATCGCAAGGGAAGCTACTTCAGAAGGCTGGTGCAACGGGAGTTGGTGCATCTACTTCAAGGGAAGACTGCTTCAAGGTTGGGCGATTACTTCTAGGTGAAGGCTGCTTGAAGGGTTTGGGAAAAGAAATTGTATTTTATTTAAAGTCCTTGCGAGTAGTTTTCAAGAAGTTCGTAGTTTCCTTGGTTTACAGGATACTACATGAGGTTTATCAAGGACTTCAGTGCAATTGCGTTGCCAATGACGAAGTTGACTAGAAGAGCCTGGAAAGGGCTATGTTGTTTTCTGCGATGCTTCCAAGAAAGGTTTAGGTTGTCTGCTAATGCAGGAGGATCATGTGGTTTCTTTTGCTTCGCGACAGCTTAAGAAACACGAGGAGAACTATCCGACGCATGACTTGGAGTTGGCAGCAGTGGTTCATGCGCTAAAGATTTGGAGACACTATCTGTATGGGGAGGTGTGTCAGATCTTTACTGATCATAAGAACCTGAAGTACATCTTTTCATAGCACGAGTTGAACATGAGACAGCGCCGATGGATGGAGTTGATCAATGATTATGACTGCACTATCGAGTATCATCCTGGTAAGGCGAATGTGGTAGTGGATGTGCTTAGCCGAAAGTCTTCTTCTCTTTCTTCAAAGAAGGCACAGTTGAGTTCTTTGGTATGCCATAGACAAGATATGTTCGTTTCTTTGCGACAGATGAATGTGCAGATGGAAGTTTCCTTGTTAACTGGACTTTTAGCACAGATGCAAGTCAAGCCTACGCTGAGACAACAGATTAAAGATGCACAGCAGACAGATGATACAGTACAGTTGATCAGATCAGAGTTTGGCAGTGAAAAGCGTGATGGGTTCCATGAGTCCGAGGATGGGCTAGTTTGCTATCGTGATAGGATGGTGGTTCTAGATGATGATGATTTGAGGAAGTTAGTGATTGAGGAAGCACACACGTCGATGTATGCTATGCATCCAGGTGTCACCAAGATGTATCATAATTTGAAAGACTTGTATTGGTGGCCCGACTTGAAGAGAGATGTATCCAAGTTCGTGGCTAGATGTGCGGTTTGCCAACAAGTGAAGGTTGAACATCAGAAGTCGGCAGGTACGTTGCAACCCTTGCCGATACCGTAGTGGAAATGGGATCATATACCCATGGATTTCGTAGTGGGTCTACCCAGGACAACTAGGAATCATGATTCCATTTGGGTGATAGTAGACAGATTGACGAAGTCTGCCCATTTTCTACCAATAAAGATGATGTATACAGCTGAGAAGCTTACTCGAGTATATGTGGATGAGATAGTACGTTTGCACGGTGTGCTAGCGACGATAGTTTCGGATAGAGGTCCTCAGTTCACGAGTCGTTTCTGGGAGCAGTTGCACAAGGCGTTGGGAACGCAGTTGAGGTTCAGTACCGCCTTTCACCCGCAGACAGATGGACAGTCTGAGAGGACTATTCAGACTTTGGAGGATCTCCTTCGAGCTTGTGTTTTGCAGTTCTTAGGCAGTTGGGATGTGCATCTCAGTTTGATAGAGTTTTCCTACAACAACAGTTATCAGCGGAGCATTGACATGGCTCCTTATGAGGCTTTATATGGAAGGAAGTGCAGATCTCCTTTGTGTTGGTATGAGTCTAGTGAATATCAGCTTTTGGGTCCTGAGTTAGTACAACAAACGTCAGAAAAGATCAAAGTGATACAGCAACAGTTGAAAGCGACACAAGACAGGCAGAAGTCTTACGCAGACAATCGCTGACGACCCTTGGAGTTCCAGGTAGGAGACAAAGTGTATCTTAAAGTCTCGCTGTGGAAAAGTGTGCTAAGGTTTGGTCAGAAGGGTAAACTAGCACCCAGTTATATGGGCCTTACCCAGTTATAGCACGTGTAGGCAAGGTAGCTTACAAATTGGAGTTACATCCAGAGTTGCACATGTTACGTCCAGTGTTCCATGTCAGTATGTTGAAGAAAAGCCATCCAGATTCGAGAACAGTGATACAACCAGTTGAAGTTGAGCTTGATGAAGATGTGACCTATGCAGAAGGTCCTGTGGCGATCCTTGACAGAAGAGTTAAGAAGCTGAAGAGGAAGGACCTGGTTCTTGTGAAGGTTCTTTGGCATCATCGTGGCGTTGAGGAAGCCACGTGGGAGCTTGAGGAAGAGATGAGGAGGAAGTATCCCTCGCTTTTCTCTTCGGATTTCGGGGACGAAATCCCTTATAGGGGGTTAGCTTGTAAGGACCCTGACCTTCGTTTAGGGTTTACCCTATTTGATTTGTTTAACCCTGATGCTTAGTTTCTTGCTAATCACCTTTAGTGGTGATTAGGGTTTGGTTGTGCTTTGTTGAGAGTTGGAGGTGCTACTTGCAAATAACCCAAGTCTAGGGTTTGTGGGCAAGTTTGCAACCTTGTGAGGTGTTCCTCCCTCTCCTTGCTTCCGCTAGTGTAGAGAGGAAGGCCTGGGCTCGTTGCTTGGAGTTCTGTTGGGCTTGGTTGAGCTTGTTGGGCCTTGAGGTGCCTTGCTTTGGTTTAGTTGCACCTTGTATCGGGCAAGAGAGGAGTGTGTCGCCCATGGGAGTGTGTCGCCCATGGAGGTGTGTCGCCCATGGGGAGTGTGTAGCCCTAGAGCCTTTGACCAAGTTTGACCTCATTTGTGTCACCATCTAGTGGACACTTGGTGCTTGATGCTTGCATGTAGCAATGACCTTGGACATGTGTTTAGGGCTTGCTAGAGTGGTGGCTCGTGCACTAGGACAAGTGTCCCTAGGTGGGCGACACCTTACTTGGCTTTGCCTTGTTTTCTCCTCCCTTTCCTTCTATATAGGCGGATCCTTTCCTTAGCTAAGAGTTCCTTTTGGTTCCTTAGTTTCTTCTTCACCTTGGTGCACGAAACACCCTTCTCCTTTGCAAGTTGATGGTCGATACCCCTTGGAGGAGCAAGCTTGGTGGCTGATATCCTTGGAGTCTCCTTCTTCCTTGCTTGGTGGTGCTTGGAGCTAGGAGCCTGGAGCTTGCTTAAGGCGGGTTACATAACTCCTAACCCTAACTTCACTATCTCCTTCTATGATCTCGTTTATATGTTGCTAGATTAGTATCTTGCTTAAGTATCCATGTTGGCCGATCCTTCTGATTAGGGTTTCTTGGTGGGCAATACTCCTTTCTCTCCTTGGTCTAGAGGAGTGAGCTTGAGCTCCTAGTATCATGAGAAACACCCCTCTTTCTTAGTCGATTGAGGTGAGCTTGTGTTCTAGTTGCTTGAGCAACACCCTCCTCTCACCAAGTACTAGAAGGGTGAGCTTGGTGATAGTGGTGACTCTTTTTAGGGTTTCAGGTGTCCTTGTGCTTGAGGTGGAAGATGATATTGTGAGTTGTACCTTGGACGTTGTGAGCTTGGGAAGGTGCTGCCCGATAGCCCTCTTGACCTAGACCTTTGGGCGATATGCTATGCTGGTGGTGGACGATACCCTGTCTCTGTGACGGGCGTCACACCATCACTCTGCCCTATGACGGCCATTAGGCCCTGGTTTAGTTGGCTGGACGATAGGTCCCTTAGTGGTAGTTTGAGTTATACACCTGATCTAGGTGCTGCTGGTTGTCGTTGTACTCTTGAGATCGGTGTTTCTAGTAGCCCTGTGACGGGCGTCACGATAGCTCTTGTGTGTCGGCCGATAGCCCTACCTTGTGACGGGCATTGCACGTTACTGAGAGGCCCGACACAGTCGTTGCCCGATAGGCATAGGGTGCACGACAGACCCTGAACGCAGTGTTGCCAGTCCGACACAACGTTATGAGCTTGGCTGATAGGTCCTAGTGTGACGGCCGTTATGTGAGGAGCGTCATGGTTGGGCAATAAGTGAGGGATGTTGCCCGATACAGCTTCTAGTGAGGGTTATGGTGCTTCTAGTGAGGGTTCTGCATATCATGGAAAGTCGATGTGTTGGTTATATTCTTGTTAAACGATGGTGCCCCTTTGCATGCTTAATGATAGTTATGTAACGCACATGTCTTTACCCATATATGTGACCATCATGATGTGTTGTGTAATGCTAAACAAATGGTAAGCAGGTAATATGATTTGCTTAATAATGTACCTTATACATATGATCATAAGTTGATGCATGATTAAGACAATATATCTAATCATTGACGTCACCTTATATTGATAGCATGGTCATAAAACCTATGATTGTTGTTACTAACCATGCAGGTGATGCTTAGCCAATTAAAAGGGCTATGAGGTATATGTATATGTGGAGTAACTCTGCTGTGATTGTTACTCTTGATGTTGAAATAATCTTTATAAATGTACATAACTAAAGTATTGGGGATTGCTATCCCATGATGATGATGTAAGCCTTGAGAGGCAGTGGCACTATGTGATGAGGGATTGAGATCCCATGGCATGAGATGATCCTTGAGATGTATCTGGATGATTGGCAAGAGGCCAAGTGATAACATGTAATGTTGGATCCTTGCGATGGATCAGGATGATGTGATTATAATAAAAACATAATGTTGAGTTTTGTGTTGTTTACTTCCTGTTATAGGTTACATGTTGTATAACTTGGTTGAATCTTGCAATCCATATAAAAGATATTAATTAATCACAGTGGAATATATCATGTAGTTGCCCTGGCCATAGATCCATCATCGTCAGAAGCTGGTGATGGTGAAACGGGTTCTCCTACGGGTTAACCCGGAGTGCATATTGTTGAGTATGCGCGGTTTCTCCTTGCCTAAAGTGAGGAGGTAAGAGTGCAACTTCAGTTGTAGACTCTAGGGTGCGGATTCAGGCCCGTAGCCCAAGTATGTGAAGAACATGGTGAACATGCCCATGGCTCAGGATATGTGATATGAGGAGCATGAATGCGTTCATGGCTCAGAGCACGGTGAACAGGCCCGTGGCTCAGTTTCACTAGTGTTGATACCTATACCGAGGCGGGCTAGGCAGAGGGTAGCCTGACCCTGTGGCTAAGACCACTTCAGCATGAGACTGCGGTCCTGCTTGTGTTGTACTCATGCACTGACCACGAGGTGGGAGGTCGTGGAGTTCGGCTCTTCCATGTGACCTTGAATGGCACTGGCTCCGGGTTTCGCAGTCGTCGGTTGGATTTGAACGGTACAGTTCACTTCCTCAGGGAATAAGAATATGTAATTCAGCCGTATAGTATTTACTGCTTAAGGCAAAACGCGGAACATTGGTTGAGGCCTTGCTTGTGTAGTTAATCTTGTCATATCTTGCAGTTACTTATATGTTCCTCTTGTTATGGGGCAAAATATCTTATCTTGTTAATCACGTTCCATAAAGAAATAGTTGGTTATATGCCTTTTGTACATCTGGTAAGCTTGACGGTATGAATAGCCTTACCTTATAAACTGCTCTCGTTATACTTCTTATTAGTTACCTACTGTTGTTGCTTTTATCTTTCTGAGGTTCTATAGTTTCGACGGGGAGTTATGTTTCTTGTTGGGACAATGTTCAATTGTCTCACCCCGCTAGTTTTCAGGTGTTCGAACTAGGCGTGGTGGTGGTCGCAGAGTTGCGGCCGAGCAGCAAGACGAGCAGTAGAAGGCAAGAGATGGACATGCTGCTGTTTTGGTGTTTTGTAGTAGAGTCTAGAGTCATCCCTGTACTCTCAGGTCCTTGGGAATGTTTTGATGTTGTTTCACGATATATGGCTGTTGATCCTTTATATATCCTACTGTTGGCCGGATGTGGGCCTTTATGTATGTATAAGCAGGTGATGAACTCATGTGATGGTTAGACAGCTGTTCCTCTAAGCTGTGGACACGTATCAAGGCTTGTATATGTTTTTATAACAGGTTTTCATGCGGGATGAGGACTTGGATGTAATAGTTTTTCAGTTTATCCGCTTTCCACAATCGGTTTTAATTAACCCATGTTTTTGGTAATCTGGGGTTATGGTGATTTCCGCACGTTTTCGCATAACACCTCGTTGTCTATGTGATAGTGGGATGTGTTGCAACGACCCCGATACAAAGTTGGTGTTGCAACCTGTAGAGGTAGAATTAAATGAGGATATATTCTATGTGGAGGGTCCAATGATGATTCTTGATAGGAGAATCAAGAAGTTGAAAAAGAAAGACATAGTTCTTATGAAAGTTCTATGGCATCACTGTGGCATTGAAGAAGCCACATGGGAGCTAGAGGAAGAAATGAGTAGGAAGTACCCTTCTCTTTTCTCTTGAGATTTCAGGGACAAAATCCATGTTAGGGGTTGATAATTGTAACATCCCTAACCTGGGTTATGACTTAACCCTAGAGGTTTTGCTTAAGAATTTGTTTACAAACTTTTTTCAACCTCTTGAAAAGTAATTAAGACTCTTGTAGAGTTTAAATTTCAAGTTTGAGCTTATTTTCAAACTATTTGTGCATTATATGATAGTTTGAGCATAAAGTGCAATTTACCCAATATGAGGGGCTATATTGCAAAATGTCACATGTTTAATGTACCTCATATGTTTTAGAATCATAATAGAGAGCATGGTGTTAAAGAATATCTTGTGGAAAGCCTACATTTCAAGTTGTAACCTGTTTGAATAATGTTAGTGCATTGTGCACCAATTTTGGTACAAATTGTAATTTACCCAAAATGTAGGGTTGATATGCAAATTACCACCTCTAGAGTGTCCCTACTCCCTCCTAGTATCATATAGAAGATATATAAAGGAGGATACACCATGTTTGAATCATTTATTAATGATGACACTCTTGGTGATAAAATGACCAAGAAAGGGGTTAATTGTGAAACCCTAACTTGAGTTGTATCTAGTTGAAAAGCTTATATATGAGTGCCTATCGGCCAAGGAGCCATAGGAGGAGTCCCATATCGTTTTGTGGACTCTTGGAAAAGCCCATGACGTGCAAAGCACCTCAAGGAGGTGAGGTGTATCGGGTTACAACTTCCTTAGAAAAGTTGTATCGGGTTGTGAATAAAGTGGTGATTTAGTTGATATATTTTATTCAAAGGGATAAGTAATGGACGAAAATTCATCCCTAGATTATCCTAGATAGTTTTTCATTTCAAGATAAATGTTAATTCATTCATGTACATGTGTCACCCATGCATGGACACGTGGCACCTAGTAGCTCAAATTGATGACACCTCATTTTCACACTTATTCATGAACAACAAGTATATATACCCCTTCTTTCACCCCTTAGTGACGTTTTTCGAATCTTACCATCCTTCTTTCCTATGGTATCGTGCATAGGGTCCTTGTATCGTGCAGGAGTGAAGTGGTATCGTGCATAGGGCCTTGGGTATCATCCATAGCAAGTTCATATCGGCCAAGTAAGGTGGTATCGGCCAAGTAGGGTGATATCGGCCATAGTGAAGTATTTTGATCACAAGTGAGGGAGATATCGGAAAAAGGTGGTGTCATATCATGCATGAGTGGTGGAATATCGTTCAAGATAGTATGGTATCGTGCAAAGGTGCTAAGGAGCAAGAAGGAGCTCATACTTAACCCTAAGGTGAGGCAATGATCATCTTCAACCTTGGATTGAAGCATGATTTTAGGGTTATGATCTTCCTTTCTTTTCTTCTTCACCAATTGCTTATCCATGGTGATTCTTTGCATATAGAGGAGTTTTTAAGTTCATCTTCAACCTTAGGAACGTGGAGCTTTGGAGCTTGGAGCTTTGAATTTGTTCTTAAGGTGGGTTATATAACTTGAACCCAATTATATTATTATGCACCTTCAATTTTGTCATACTTGTTGATCTACTTGCAAATTCGATTTCTCTTGAATAATTGATGATCCTTTGAGTTCTAAAAGCTTCATGGGACTGTTTTCAATGACTTATAACAGTAAGAACAAAGGTCTAGAGGTTGATGGTGATGACATCATCAAAAGTAAAGTGATATCGGGTTCAAGCACACAAGCAAGCACCTCTAACCCGATATGGTGATGCACCTACTCCACTAAAACGTTATGGATATGATTTTATACCTTCTTGCATAATATGGCGGTGTAGTATACACCTATTTCACGATAGGAGGTCAAGCATACACCTCAAAAATGATATTGGATTAAGCACACACCTCAAACCCGATATGGTGATGTAACCCTATATGATAGGAAAATCGATATACCTTGTAACCCCACACCGTTATTGATTTGTATAATGGGTTGAAAAAGGTTCAACCCATCATATATCATATCACTTAACCCATGGTGAATGGTAGGTCGAAGCCATGAAGGGTTAAAGAGGCATGAGCATAAGGGTATGCCCGATATGGTGTGGCAAGCACACATACACCTTAAAACCGATATGGTGTGGCAAGCACACATACACCTTAAAATCAATATGGTGTGGCAAGCACACATACACCTTAAAACTGATATGGTGTGGCAAGCACACATACGCCTTAAAACCGATATGGTGAGGCATGCACACATAAACCTTAAAACCGATATGGTGTGGCAAACACACACACACCTCATACCCGATATGGTGAAAGCACCTTAAATGCAATGTACTTGAGGGAGTAACACATGAAGTGTCTTATATCAAGTCATACATTAAGAAGTATGGAGTTTAATGAATAATGGTTAAGTAGGTTAATATACCTTGAAGGAAAGGTTTAGCCAACTTAATAAAGTATGGAGTAATCAACATCCTAGTAAGGATGAGAGAGAGACTCCTACTTTTGTGATAAACATGCAATGGGCATACAGTAATACTCCTAATATGTGTAGGGTATGAGTTAGGGTTTGATTCTTGATAATGTTATCTTGAAACCCTTAATGGTTAATAAGGGAAACCATAACCCTAATGTAGGGTGATGGTATGATTTTGAAACCCTAATCGATAAGGAAGGGAAACCCTAACCCTAATGAGGGAACAGTGGTATTACCCTTGTATTGCATGGTGTTGATATGTATTTGATATGGCTGTTATCATGTATACTAACAATGTAGGTATCATGAGATGATGAGCATATCCAGGTATGAGCTATAATGTTTCATATGATAAAGATTTTTAATGGGCCTTGTGAGCCATGTGAGATGCTTGTGTAACAAGTATCATGTAATACCTTGGTCTGAGGACCTAGAGGTAATAGTTACCTGAAAAGGGGTAACAGTGTTCAGTGATGAACTAAGGGTTGAATACCCAGAACTAGTAATCATGACTATGATAATGTTGAGGGATGAGAATTTCCAGTAATGAGATAAGGGATTGAGATCCTAAATGTTATATGTGTTTTAAAGATTTGAAAAGTACTTGATACATATATTACACCTTTCTTTGTAGCATTTGTCATAATAATTCATGTTTGAAAACTTGACTGATGCTAAAAGAATATGGTAATGTACTTAATTAATCAAGTGGAATCTTATCATGTAGTGCCCTGACCATAGATCCATCATCGTCAGCAGCTGGTGATGGTGAAACAAGTTTTCCCACGAGATCTCCTGGAGAGTGCATATTTTTGAATATGCGGGGGTGATGGGCGTGAATATCCTTACGCCCTGATGTGGGATTGTTGTGAGATAAACATGAGATCTCTCAATCCTTCATTATATGTGTGTCGGGATGGATGTATCATGAATCTCCCGATGATGATTAATGTCGGGATTGATGGTAGATAAACATGAGATCTCTGAATCACCGAAGGAGTGCAACCGTCGTTGTAGCTCTATAGCAAAGTTGCTAGTATACCCTGGAAAGCTATTTAAGTAGTTGATGTAGTCCTGCTTTTGGTATCGCACTGACTGAGATGGTAGAGGTCATGGCAGCCAGATCTTCCATTGACCTTGTATGGTACCGATTTTGACTTCACAGTTGTCGGTTGGAGTATGAGCGGTATACCTCATCTCCTCAGGGCATAAGTGTGTTTGTAAAATGTAATTAGCATATTTGCTTAAAGATGGAATATGGAAACATTGGTTGATGTTACATTTCTTAATGCATCTTAAATGGATAGATGTTATACATGTTCTTCATATTTCTTATAAAAAGAATAGATGAATTATTGCCTTACCAAATATAGCTACAATGTTTCATAAGATGATATTGCTCTATTCTGCTTAAATAGTGACTAAATGATGCTTATTAATATAAAAGAATCCTCTGCTCAGTACTATTTATCTACAATGATAATATTTTTGGCAGAGAGTTATATCTCTTGCCGGGACATGGGTCTCACCCCGTTGGTCACCAACATTTTTAGGTGGACGCGGACGAGGAGGTAGGGACCATACAACAGAGGGAGGACAACAACATCAGGGGCAGCAGTAGCATCTTAGGTTGAGTGTGTTGTCTGTCGTGTCTTGTAGATATAAGTCCTATCTGTTGTCTCTATGCTCTCAGGTCCTTGGAGTCAGTACGTAATGGTTTTTTGAACGATCTGAGATTTTGGCTTGTATGCCTCAAGGTTTTATGTTGCTTATGTATAGTTTGGAAAAGCAACTGTTATATGGTATCCTTGACATGAGATGGTACATGGTATGTAAAATATGAACCATGATGTATGTAATACTTTGGTTCTATTCTTAAGAGTTTCTTGGAAATGGTTATCTTTGCAAATGGTTTTAATTTTTAGTGATTTTTGTTAATTCGCTGCTTATGGTTATTCCGCAATTATTTACTGGTGACGGTTTGATTTGTTGTTGGATCATCACAGGTGTGTGTGTTCTTCACACCATATCGGGCATAGAGGTGTGTGCTTGCTTACCATATCACTTTAGAGGTGTGTGCGTTCTTCACACCATATCGGGAAAAGAGGTGTGTGCTTGTTCCACACCATATCGGGCAGAGAGGTGTGTGTGTGCTTCACACCATATCAGGCATAGAGTTGTGTGCTTGCTTACCATATCACTTTAGAGGTTTGTGTGTGCTTCACACCATATCGGACAAAGAGGTGTGTGCTTTCTCCACACCATATCGGGCAGAGAGGTGTGTGTGTGCTTCACACCATATCGGGCAAAGAGGTGTGTGCTTGCTTACCATATCACTTTAGAGGTGTGTGTGAGTGCTTCACACCATATCGGGCAAAGAGGTGTGTGCTTAACCCAATATTGTTCTTGAGGTGTTTGCTTGACCTCATATCGTTCAAGAGGTGTATACTACACCACCATATCATGCAAGAAAGTATAAAATCATATCCATATCATTTTAGTGAAGTAGGTGCATCACCATATCAGGTTAGAGGTACCTGCTTGTGTGCTTGAACCTGATATCACTTTATAAGGTGATACCATCTTATTCAAGCTCTAGACCTTTGTTATAACTATTATAGTTCAGGTAAACAGGTCTAATAAACTATTAGAACTCATAATGTCATCAACTATTTCAGAAAATTTTGGAATTAAAAGTAGTTCATTAAGTATAGCAATTTAGGTGATGAATAATAACATGGTTGAGTTCAAGTTATATAACCCACCTTAAGAACAAATTCAAAGCTCCACGTTCTTAAGGTTGAAGATGACATATCAAAAGTCCAAGGATCATTCAAAACTCCTTCATATACAAGGAATCACCATGGATAAGCAATTGGTGAAGGAGAAAAGAAAGGAAGATCATAACCCTAAAATCATGCTTCAATCCAAGGTTGAAGATGATCATGGCCTCACCTTAGGGTTAAGTATTGAGCTCCTTCTTGATACTTAGCACATTTTCATGATACCTCACTACCCTTGCACAATATTCCATCACTTGTGGCCGATATCCCCCTCATTTGTGATCAAAACACTTCACTATGGCCGATATCGTCTCACTAGGCCGATATCACCCTACTTGGCCGATATGATCTTGCTATGGACGATACCCAAGGCCCTATGCACGATACCACTTCACTCATGCACGATACAAGGACCCTATGCACGATATCTAAGAGCAAGGAGGTGGTAGGATTATAAAAAGTTCACTATGGGGTGAAAGAAGGGGTATATATAGTTGTTGTTCATGAAGAAGTGTGAAAATGAGGTGTCATCAATTTGAGCTACTAGGTGCCACGTGTCCATGCATGGGTGACATGTGTACATGCATGAATTAACATTTATCTTGACATGCAAAACACTTGAGGATAATCTAGGGATGAATTTTCGTCCTTTACTTATCCCTTTGAATAAAATATATCAACTAAATCACCACTTTATTCACAACCCGATACAACTTTTCTAAGGAAGTTGTAAACTGATACACTTCACCTCCTTGAGGTGCTTTGCACGTCATCACCTTTGAAAAGAGTCTAAAAACCAATATGAGGATCCTCCTATGGCTCCTTGGCCAATAGGCACTCCTATATAAGCTTTTCAACTTGATACAACTCAAGTTAAGGTTTCATATTCAACCCTTTTTTTTGTCATTTCATCACCAAGATTACCATCACTCATAATTGATGCAAACATGGTGTATACTTCTTTATATCTCCTCTAAATGATACATAGAGGAAGTAGAATATTCTAGAGGTGGTAATTTGTATATCAACCCCACATTTTGGGTAAATTACAATTTGTACCAAAATTGGTGCACAAGGTACTAGCATTATTCAAACATGTTCAAACTTGGAATTTAGGCTTTCCACAAACCACCAATTAGCATCATTCTCTCTCTTATGATGATAAAACACTTAAGGCATGTTCAACATGTGAAAATTTGCAATATAGCCCCCACCTTAGGTAAATTGCACTTTGGTCCAAAATAAAGGAACATTGCTCAAACAACATTCAATCAGGACCAAACTTGGAACATAAATGTGTCACATGATAACAAAACACCTTAGAGGATTATATTAAACTTCTAAGCAACTTACTTTGTCAAAAAAAATAGGGTTACCTCATAACCCAGGTCAGGGTCATTACAAGTTATAAACCCCTAACAAGGATTTCGTCCCTGAAATCCCAGGTAAAGGGAGACATATATTATTCATTCATCATATCATCAAGTCTCCACATTACAACTTAATGTCATGGAGATGCCATAGAACTTTGACCAGCACAAAGTTCTTTCACATAGGGTTATCATAGAATCTATCATACTCAATTGTCCTTCCCAGACTAGAGTTACATTCTGTCATTCATTTGAGACTAGACGTCTCATCATACTTCTGTTGTACCAGTCTAATTTGTTGGTTCAACACTAACTTTCTTATTACTTGTATCAACGACCGCGTTAGCTATTTAGTTTCTTATCATAAGGAGAGGCTACTTGTCAAAGAAGAACTTATCTCGGAGGTATCTCTAGAGGTTATGTATAAGTTGCCTCAACAGATCTAGATAGGGATATTTCTAAGGAATTATTTTTAACTTGATCAAATTTTCCAAAACAATTCTACAATTGTTCCTTAAACTCATACATGTTTGCTGATGTTATGTTTATGCGGGGCATAAACCCCTAACATATGGTATCCATAATACAATATGTAACTAGACTAATTTCAAAGTTGGCCCTTCTAGGTAACCAAACATTACTTCTTATCAGGAGTCATGTTCCCATTTTCTCATATCATTGAAAGTTCTTGGATACTAGGATTCTTGGAACCAAAGTACAAGACGAACTGATATTTTCTAAGTATCCATCAATTGAACACTTTTAACTCATGCACATCAAGTGTCATAAGACTCACTTGATTACCATGTCCCTGAAAGGAAAGAACACAAAGGAACATATTCCTTTTATCACCCCATCATCACCCAGGGTTGTTTATCAAAGAGAAGATATTATCATCTCCTCATTATTGCATAAACTTTCAACTGTTCATGAGTCATTTACTCTTGTTTCATCCTAGGTTCCTTGCCATCTGCATTGGAATTATAGAGATGATTACATGTCCTCACCTCTCAGTATTATCATCATCATGATTACTAGATCTGGGAATTCAAACCCTTAGTTCATCACTGAACTTTCTACCTCTCATCAGGTAACTGTTACCTCTAGGTCCTCAGACCAAGGTATACATTATACTAAACATCTTCTTTTGTTTGTAACTTGATTTATGATTAACGTAGATCCCTTCGTATATCAATTAGGATGTGATAGAAATATTTGTGCCACATCTCCTACTTCATTAGGCTCTTTAGATTGTCTCAAAATGACTACTTGATTAGAGTAATCAGAAAGATAGCAATCTAAGAGTTCCATACTTACCATGCTTTTAATAGATGAATACCTGGCCAGGGTATTCAAGAACTGAAATTAGGTAGTATGAATTTGTTTTATTTTATGTTTCATCCTTTTAAATTTTTACTATTTAGTATCCAAATTTTCTCTGGGTTTTTATTTTGCATCTCTTCCCTTCCTTCATGAAGATATAAATTTCAAAACATATAAGAGAATATTGGAATGAATATAAGTTCTCATTCTTCTTATCTCTTCCTTATGTCCTCATAGGACTAATTAAAGGAAGCTCAACAACAACTACCTTCTTATAATTATCAGATAAAATCTAGAGAAGACATATCAGAATGAGAAAGCTCTATCTCACTGTCAATCCTCACAGTCATCTACCACTTTTGGTTGACTCAAACATAGAGTCAAGCTATTTCATATTTTTACTTTTGCCTTTTTACACTTTTGGGCTGTAACTTTCGTAAGCCCTGCCGAGTCTGCCTCGGTTGTTGGGTCATTTCCTCCCTTCTTTTTGAACAAAAGGGTTTAGTATGCTCAACATGTCTATATCTATAACATGTCTTATCCTCATACCATAGTCTTATCGGTCTAATTACCGATATAGCAGCTAAGTCATGAGTTCTTATAAGGGGAAATTTAGGACTTTTGCCTTTACTTAGTGACTACTACCGTGGTGCACTAGGCATTTATTGCACTGGCGGTACCAAAATGTTGGATTTTTAGAACAACTAGGCAAATGTCTCCAGAATTATAAACACCTTTCCTTCATTCTCAGCTTATTGCCTCTCCTTGGCATTGCCATCACAGATGTGCTATCTGTCTATACTTATGGTAGAGTCTATTTTCTTTCCATATGTTAATTCTTCCCACATTTTCCACTATTCCAACATGACTATGTCATTCAGGAACCCTTTCATAACCCAAAATTTCTGCATTGAGGGCTAGTAACCTAAGTTGTAATGCTAGTATCCAGTCTACTGTATGCATCATTGTTGTCCTAACCTGCCCAACAAGAGCATCAAAATAGGATTCTCTAACCTGATTAGGTCAAGATGAGAATTCTCAAGCACTCATTCTTCTCTTGCCTGATCCCTTGCACCCTCTCTTGGTGCAACAACATTGCTCTCGACAACATATTCCTCGTGTTCTCCAGTAATTTTTAAACTTCACCCTTTCTTCTACATAAACAGAAGTTACTATAGGGTATACTAGAGGATACTAGAACAAACTCAACACCTTAGTCCTATGTCTCTATAGACTCGACGAACCTTAAGCTCTGATACTAAACATGTAATGACCGTCATCAAACCGACAAACATATCGTTACTAATAATGCGGAATAATTATAAGAAGCAGATTAACAAAAATCACTAAAAATTAAAAATCATTTTTTTGCAAAGAGATCCATTTCTAGGAAAACTCTTCAAGGAAATACCAAAACTTGATATTCACATTAATCATATATTGTACATACACTGTACCATTTCTTCTCGAGGACAACATATAACAGTTGCTTTCTCAAAACATATACTTAAAGCAACATCAAACCTCGAGGCATACAAGCCAAAATCTCATATTGTTCATAAAACCAACATGTACTAAATCCAAGGACCTGAGAGTACAGAGACAACACATAGGACTTCTATCTACAAGATATGACAGATAGTACACTCAACCTAAGGTGTCACTGTTGTCCCTGTTGCTGTTGTTCTTTCTCTGTAGTACAATCTCAATCCCCCTTGTGCACGTCCACCTAAAAAATGTGGATCCCATGGGGTGAGACAATTGTCCCAATGAGAGATATAACTCTCCACCAACAATGTTATTATCACAGTTAAATAGTATTAAACTGAGTAGAGGATAAGTAGTTTAGAACATTCTCATCTTTTAAAGCATTACAACTATCTATGATAGAGAAGTAAATCATCTATTCACTTTATAAGGAATTTGAAGAACATATATATCATTTAACCATCATACTATATCAACATCTCAAGCTTATCTTGTGATACTCATTATCATGGTATGTCATCCATGAATCATTCTCATTTCTATCTGTTGACCTTAGCCAATCTGTTAGCCAGATATTGAATAGTACCAGTCATGTGAGTATACATCATCATATTCTGTCCAGGTATTGGACTATGCCCATCTTGTGCAACTATTCTAGGTATTGGGTTATTACCAATCATGTACAATTATTCCAGGTATTGGACTATGTCAATAATGTGCAACTATTCCAGGTATTGAACTATGCCAATCCTATGCAATTATTCCAGGCATTGGGTTATTACCAATCTTGTGCAATTATTCCATGTATTGGGTTATGACCAATCATGTGCAATTATTCCAAGTATTGGGTTATGACCAATCCTGTGCAATTATTCCAGATATTGGGTTATGACCAATCTTGTGCAATTATTCCAGGTATTGGGTTATGACCAATCATGTGACATTACTCCAGACATTGGGTTATGACCAATCCTGTACAATTATTCCAAGTATTGGGTTATGACCAATCCTGTGCAATTATTCCAGGTATTGGGTTATGACCAATCCTGTGCAATTATTCTAGATATTGGGTTATGACCAATCATGTGCAATTATTCCAGGTATTGGGTTATAACCAATCCTGTGACATTATTCTAGGCATTGGGTTATGACCAATCCTGTGCAATTATTCCAGGTATTGGGTTATGACCAATCCTGTGACGTTATTCCAGGTATGGGGTTATGACCAATCTTGTGCAATTATTCCAGGTATTGGGTTATGACCAATCTTGTGCAATTATTCCAGGTATTGGGTTATGACCAATCCTATGCAATTATTCCAGGTATTGGGTTATGACCAATCCTGTGTAATTATTCCAGGTATTGGGTTATGACCAATCATGTGCAACTCATCACTGAATACCACATCACCTTTACTAGGCATTACCTTGGCCAAGCCATCATACTTATTCACATCCTTTATATAATACAAGTATACCTCTTATCTCATTTAAGCATATTCAAAACACTATAGCCCTTATTTGGCTATAAGCATAAAGTATGTAAGATCAAGATTTCATTAATATTATTATATCCATTTATTATTATTATTATGTTACTAAACTTCCATTTCCTAGTTTATTTTGAACATTATCATTTCTTACATGATACTTTTATAAACATCTCGTTACCTCTCACTAGGCAACAACTATTCTCATGGCTCACAGGGCCCATTAAACATCTTGTTACCTTTCACTAGGCAACAACTAATCACATGGCTCACAAGGCCCATTAAACATCTTGTTACCTTTCACTAGGAAACAACTAACCACATGGCTCACAAGGCCCATTAAACATCTTGTTACCTCTCACTAGGTAACAACTATTCTCATGGCTCACAAGGCCCATATAATTGGTATTATATGAAACATCATAGCTCATACTTAGATATGCTCATTATCTTATGCGATCATCATGGTTTCAATACGGTTAAGGATTCCCTTTTATTAACTAATTGTAGTTTCAAATCACTTCATTACCATTCATTAGGGTTAAGGTTTCCCTTTTTAAGATAACTAAGGTTTTCAAGTTCATTCATTAAGAATCACAACCCTAATTCAGAATCCACACATAATCGAAGTATCAATGTATACTCATTACATGAGTATTAAACAAGTATAAGTTTCTCTTTCATCCTTACTAGGTTATTGATTACATCCTACTCCATTAGGTTGGCTCAACCCTTCTCTCAAAGTACATTAACCCATATCTATCAAAATGCATTATACCCTTCATGTCTTAAAGTATCATTTGACATAACATACTACATGTATCCCTCAATCAAGTGTATTGGATTGAGGTGCTTCCACCATATCGAGCAAAGAGGTGTGTGTTTGCTCCACACCATATCGGGCAGAGAGGTGTGTGTGCTTCACACCATATCGGGCAAAGAGGTGTGTGTGCTTCACACCATATCTGGAAAAGAGGTGTGTGCTTGCTCCACACCATATTGGGCAAAGAGGTGTGTGCTTGCTCCACACCATATCGGACATAAAGGTGTGTGTGCTTCACACCATATCAGGCATACAGGTGTGTGCTTGCTTACCATATCACTTTAGAGGTGTGTGTGTGCTTCACACCATATCGGGCAAAGAGGTGTGTGCTTGCTCCACACCATATCAGGCAGAGAGGTGTGTGTGTGCTTCACACCATATCGAGAATAGAGGTGTGTGCTTGCGTACCATATCACTTTAGAGGTGTGTGCGCGCTTCACACCATATCGGGCAAAGAGGTGTGTGCTTTCTCCACACCATATCGGGTATAGAGGTGTGTGTGCTTCACACCATCTCAGGCAAAGAGATGTGTGCTTGCTTACCATATCACTTTAGAGGTGTGTGTGTGCTTCACACCATATCAGGCAAAGAGGTGTGTTCTTAACCCAATATCATTCTTGAGGTTTTTGCTAGACCTCATATCGTTCAAGAGGTGTATACTACCCCACCATATCGCACGAAGAGGTGTATACTACACCACCTTATTGTGCAAGAAAGTATAAAATCATATCCATATCATTTTAGTGAAGTAGGTGCATCACCATATCAGGTTAGAGGTGCCTATTTGTGTGCTTGAACCTGATATCACTTTATAAGGTGATACCATCATCTTCAAGCTCTAGACCTTCGTTATAACTATTATAGTTCATGGAAACAGGTATAAGCAACTACTAGAACTCATAATGTCATCAAATATTTCAGAAAATTTCAGAATTAAAAGTAGTTCATTAAGTATAGCAATTTAGGTGATGAATAATAACAAGGTTGAGTTCAAGTTATATAACCCACCTTAAGAACAACTTCAAAGCTCCAAGCTCCAAAGCTCCACGTTCCTAAGGTTGAATAGGACATATCAAAAGTCCAAGGCTCGTTCACAACTCCTTCATATACAAGGAATCACCATGGATAAGCAATTGGTGAAGAAGAAAAGAAAGGAAGATCAAAACCCTAAAATCATGCTTCAATCCAAGGTTGAAGATGATCATGGCCTCACCTTAGGGTTAAGTATTGAGATACTTCTTTCTCCTTTGCACCTTTTCACGATACCTCACTACCCTTGCATGATATGCCATCACTTGTGGCCGATATCCCCCTCACTTGTGATCAAAACACTTCACTATGGCCAATATCACCTCACTAGGCCGATATCACCCTACTTGGTCGATATGATCTTGCTATGGACGATACACAAGGCCCTATGCACGATACCACTTCACTCCTACACGTTACAAGGATCCTATGAACGATATCTAAGAGCAAGGAGGTGTTAGGATTCGAAAAAGTTCACTATGGGGTGAAAGAAGGGGTATATATACTTGTTGTTCATGAAAAAGTGTGAAAATGAGGTGTCATCAATTTGAGCTACTAGGTGCCACGTGTCCATGCATGGGTGACACGTGTACATGCATGCATTAACATTTATATTGACATGAAAAACACTTGAGTATAATCTAGGGATGAATTTTCGTCCATTACTTATCCCTTTGAATAAAATATATCAACTAAATCACCACTTTATTCACAACCCAATACAACTTTTCTAAGGAAGTTGTAAACCAATACACTTCACCTCCTTGAGGTTCTTTGCACGTCATGGCCTTTTCCAAGAGTCTAAAAACCGATATGAGGCTCCTCCTATGGCTCCTTGGCCGATAGGAACTCCTATATAAGCTTTTCAACTTGATACAACTCAAGTTAAGGTTTCATATTCAACCCTTTTTTTGGTCATTTCATCACCAAGATTACCATCACTCATAATTGATTCAAACATGGTGTATCCTTCTTTATATCTCCTCTAAATTATACATAGAGGAAGTAGGAATATTCTAGAGGTGGTAATTTGCATATCAACCCCACATTTTGGGTAAATTACAATTTGTACCAAAATTGGTGCACAAGGTACTAGCATTATTCAAATATGTTTAAACTTGGAATTTAGGCTTTCCACAAGCCACCACTTAGCATCATTCTCTCTCTTATGATGCTAAAATGCTTAAGTCATGTTCAACATGTGACAATTTGCAATATATCCCCCACCTTGGGGAAATTACACTTTGGTCCAAAACAAAGGAACATTGTTGAAACAACATTCAATCAGGACCAAACTTGGAACATAAGTGTGTCACATGATAACAAAACACCTTAGAGGATTATATTACATTTATAAGCAACTTACTTAGCCAAAACAAACAGGGTTACCTCATAACCCAGGTCAGGGTCATTACAAGCTGTCCCTCCCGTTGGTGTACTAGTCACCAACTTACTCTCCTACAATTGTTCTCCCTTGCTATACCTCCCTTTATCGGGTAGGACTTGCTCGGGCTCTCTATTGGCTACGACAATCATAGAGGACAACAATTGTCAAAGGAAATTCAATTGTTTCTGAGAAGCCCCCAGTATCCCTCTATCTTTAGAAGGGGTTAGGGTCTGTGTTCCCAGTCAGTGTGAGAGTGGAAGGGGCCAGAATATCATAGAACTCACAACCTATGAGCGGAAAACCGGCTAGCTTACTAGGTGAACCGGTTGGTTCACATGATAGAAAATCAGTTTGCTCATCAACCCTATTGTTTCTCCATGTTTCTCAATCACATATGAATTGGCAATTCGAATTTAAGTAGTGCACAACATGACGTCTGCACTAATCCTTGATGCCATCAAATTTCTCCACGAACCAGGCGTCTCACTTAACCAACAGCTCGGTTGGTGACATGAGCTGATTGGTTCACTATGTGAACCAGTCAGTTCGCTCCCTAGATCAGGCAAAACTCAGCCAGTTCAATTTCTAACCAACCGGATACTCCAACTGGTCAGTTCAACCCTTGAATCGGTCATTTGGGAGATCAATCAACTGATTTATTTCTCAAATTGAATACCCACCCACTTTGGTAATCAATTCAATTATCATTCATGATTGAACTTCTCTTCTAGGTGTATCCTTTGTGTGTGACCCTATAGGTCCCATATTATGTTGGCAGTGAATGTCCATAACTATTTTAGGACATCACAAGCAAAGAGTCGTGCCTAGTCACACATCAATGCTACCCAAGTGAATGGAAAGCTAGAGAATACCTTCAACCTACAATTTGTGTAAGGTATTACAGTGATTGTATGATTCCTTTGTCTCTGATATCTAGAATGAACTCAAGGAATGGAATTGTCATCCTCTCAATATGCAATCCATGTTCCTAGACTATAGAGAAGATTGTCTAAGATATATGTGACATCAATATCATATATTGATTCACATGTGCATCCACATGCTTTTCTCAATCTCACCGTTCAAGTGGTCAGTATATCAAACTCCAGTAGGAGGGGCAATCCCATTTACATAACTCACATTCATCCACATGTGTCACAATGAACCTAATCATCACCTTTGCAGAAACACTTATTTTGGATTATGGTGGATGATGTCAAAGCACATTGAACGACATGTGATGAGTGTAGTGACTTTGGGTCTAAGAACCACAATCACCACCTACACTATGAGAGATGACTATGACCACCATTTATGGTTTCCATGCGTCACTCTTAGGGTGGGTCTATCGGATACACGGTTCCCCAACAAGTATCTATGTGCTTGGTTTGCTATCATATATCATGATTTATGAGATTCTTGTTGGTAAGGTATGCCCAGAGAGCCAATCATATGATGACTTACATGGCAAATGACATAAAGTATTTGATTAATATTATTAATAATGTCAAGCTTCCAATTCATTATGTTTCGCTCAACTATTAGTTAGTGAGGAAACATTATGAATGTCTATAGAATAATGTTTACTCAATGACATATGTCTTCAAGTATTAGACTTAGGGAATGAGATCATACTCTTAGGGAATGAGATCATACAGATGTTAATATAGACATATACATTCTCATTATGTCCCTATTCAATTGTTACTATGGAAGGTTGATAGACACCAGCAACACACAAGACTAGAGTGTGAGTTTGTTGATGACAAAATCTCATTAGTCATGATATGGCAATATCAAACCAAGCACATAGATACATGTTAGGGAACAGTGCATCGAGTAGACCTACATTAAGAGTGACACATGGAAACCATCTTTGGTGGTCATAGTCATCTCTCATAGTGAAGGTAGTGATTGTGATTGTTGGACCTGAAATCACTACATTCATCACATGTCGTTGGGTACGCTTTGACATCATTAAATGCAATCCTAAAATATGGATTGTTATAACGATGATGATTGGGTGACTTTGACACATGGGGATTGATTGTGAGTGATAGATATGGGATTTTCCCCTCCTTGTGGAGTATGATATCCTTCCACTTGAAAAGTGAGACTGAGGAATGCATGTGCATGCACATGTCAATCAGTATACGATATTGAGGTCAAATTATCTCAGTCAGTCTGCTCTTTGTTCAATAAACATGAGATTAACGTTGAGAGTATGACATGTCCTTGCCTCAAGTTCACTCTGGAGATCAGAGATAAAGGAATTATACAATCACTAAAACACCTTACACATATTGTAGGTTGAAGTTGTTGTCCAACTTTCCATTACTTGGGTAGAACTTATGTGTGACTAGGCACCACTCTTTGCTTGTAATGTCATAGGTTAGTTATGGACATTCACTGCCAACGTGACATGGGACCTATAGGGTCACACACATAGGAACTCATCTAGAATTGGAGTTTGATCTTGAATGAGGTTTGGATTGATTGCTAAAGTGTTTAGGTATTCAATTCACGCAACAAATCATTCTATTGGCTAGTTGAACTACCAAACGACCATCTCACTGGGTGAGACATCTGTTTGCACAGCCAGACGGGCATCTGAAGTGTTGAGATGGCTGTTTGCATTGTCAGGCCCATCAAAAATCAAATTGGCTATGTTCTGCTAAGGGATGAAGACCAATTCATTCAACATGTATGTATCATTACACAATAAGTAGTAGCAGAAGAGAACTTTATCTAACTTTTACAATGCTTGATATCATTATACATCACTACACCACACATGGGTGAGACAAAAAGGAAAACTATCTTAATCAAACTAAGATCAGATGAGGGTCATCTAATCACCTCTTTGAAGTCTCCCAAAAGCTCAGATACAAAGGTTGTTGTCCAAGTCCACCATGCTTATCCTCTCCTTGATGTAAACCTGGGGATGGAAGCATACCCCACAAAAGGAGAAGAAAAGGAAACAGCAACAAAGGCTGGTATATGCATACTAAAAAGGAAATTTAGCAATATACAAAATAAAGGAGAACAAATATAAAAGCTTCCCATAGAAAAGACAAGGACTACCCAAAATAGCATAAAAGGAAGAGAACAACAACAAAAGAGATACTTACCATAACCAAAAAAATAAAATTGTGCCATACTAGCACATACAAAGATAGTAGGGCACACACCCCACAATCATCAACCTACATGCATGTGAGATAAACATATCCCTAGAACAATATAAATACAAAGGCGGCCAAGCCTCACAAACTTGAAATCTGATAGAGATGACATACGACCACTCTCAATATACATAAGTCGGGCCAAGCCTCACAAACTTGAAACTTGAGTATGGGGCACCACCTCCATCCTAATAATAACAAGGACATACTGCCCAAAACCAATGCAATTACACTACTCTAGTGCTACTGATTCACATAGCATGTTGAATAGAGAGGCAAGTAAAATGTATAGTCAGATTAAGCAAAAGTTGCCATCATACTAATGGACAACATAAACATCCACCGAGTGGGCAAGAGATAGCACATATCAACAATTAATGTTCCGACAAGAACAAAACATTATAAAAATTCTAAGAGAATGTCAAATCTAATAATATGATCACAAGATTAGTAATAAAATAAGATATAAGATAGTTCACAAGAATCATGATTTTCAAAAGAAAAGACACTGTGTATTGGCTACTGTCCATTGGATCAAGAGAAAGAAGAAAATAGGTGAATTGCTCATCAAGAATAATAGGGTATGCAAACATACATCTCTAGAGAGTCTAACAGTCCAAGATCACTTCTAGACCCAAATCTAGGTTTCCAAAGCACCTAATATCATGTATGTGAAATTAGGGTTAGAATTACATTGATTTCAAAAACCCTAAAAATCGCCTTTTTAATATTATTGAATTGGTTATCAAAACCATGCCATATTTTATTTTATATTATTTGAAGCCCAAAACATATTTATTATATTTTCTGACTTCTAGATATTTAATTATGAATTTTACAAGTTATTACTTATTTAGATTAATCCATTAAAATTACTTATTATTAAATATTAGATTCAGGTGACAAAACCAACACCATTTGGAAGCTTATATTTTTTGAATGTATTAACTATTTATCCATATTTTTCTGACCAATAAATAATTTATTATGAATTTTTCAAATTTTGAAAAATCATAAAATTCTATGTGGCAAAACATTTGAGAAAGAGGAAGAAAGAGAGGGAGTGGGTCACGCGGGCCAAGTTGGGCCAATCAGGGCTTACCAACTCAGCCAGCCCCATAGACAGCTGGGTGAGTTGCCTGAGTGCGGAAGAGAGAAAAAATGAGGCGTGTGTGACCAAACTACCCCTAAGATAAAAAAATAAAAGTAAGAGAAAACAGAGGGCAAACCAGGGAATGAGCCAGGCATATTGTTCTGCCTCAGATCAATGAGAAACACTGCGATCTTGGTTCCAATTTCATCATGCCAGGTTGCAAATCAGCACCGATCAGAGAAAACCAAGATCTCTATGTTGCTCCCCATCACCTGACGAACCCGTCGAGCCAAAAATTGGGTCTTCGCGGTGGTCAAGAGTCCAGGAAAGCTCCTCCGTCAGAAGAAGAAGAAGATCAACGATTGACAAAGTGTTAGGAAGGCCAGAGGAAGCAAAATAAAATCGAATTCATGCTCTCTAAGATCAGAAAACATGGACAATACCTGGCGAAGGTCATGTGATCATAGATCAGCCATGGCGAGAAGCACCGACGGTGTTCAGACCGCGAGCTACATGTTACAGAGATAGGGACACACTCGTGGCAAACAGAGAACAAGGAACTAAATGTGATGATTCCAAGATGCTTACCGAGGATTCAATTTGTCGAGAGGTAGAGGAGGAGACTTGGCCGAAGCCGTTGTCATCAGAAGACAAAACCAAGTAGGTCGGGAAACTCCAAGACATTGGGGGCCAATTAGGTGAGGAGAACTGAAGGTGGAGGACCAACGGTCGTTTATGAGAAACCACACAAGGTGGAGAAGAAGTGAGGACCCGTCTGTGAAAATTGCATAGAGAAGTGAATTGGGTGTTTTCTATTTATAGAGCGCCATGGCTTGAGAAAGGGGTCAGACTGGTCGGGAATGAAAGAGGAAACCAACGTTGAAGAAGTCTCGAGAAACCAATGACTGAGGAGAGAGAACGGTTGTAGCGAAGATTGTGTGTACTGTTCACGACTGGTCAGACTCCTACTCAAGGAAGGAGACGAATATAGAGCTGTCAGATAAAAAATCAAACGGTCCATATCAAGCATTTAATCGAAATAATTACCAAGGCGCGTGACAGCGTGACAAAATCAAATTAATTTAATAAAGTATTATTTCATTAAGTTCCTTTTCTTTCTTCATTTAAGGGTTCAAACATTATCCAAATTAACTAAAATTTTGCACAGATGCCAATTAAGGCATGTAGATTCCAATTATTTAATTAGATTTACCTTTTGAGAACTTTAATAGGTTAAATAAATCAAATACTATTGTTCTTTCCTCATGCATTAATGACTTAAAGATTCTCCAAATTTGATGAAACTTCACACAGGAGTCATATTTAATGTGTTGGATATGAATTTGCCACAAATTTTACATGTTGGAGTTATTTGCACCTTTATTTAATATTTTGAAGGTTCTACACACTTTCTCTCTCCTGTTTCACCTTTTAAGAAAACTTTCTCCAAATTGGTTGAAAATTCACCCAAAGGCTATATTTATTATGTAGATTACAAATCCAAGATTAGTTTCCTCTTTTGGAATAATTTATTATTTTATTTGATATTTTGGGGAAAACATAGATCTTCTCTATCCAAAATGAGTTAAATTAATTCTTATTATGTGAATAATGTGAAACTTGACTGCCAAGGCAATTGGGACCCAAGGAACACAATTTTAACTTAGATTCCACTTTTGGGGTTTCCTTTAATGAGTTATGACACAATTAATATTTGATCCTATTATCCTCATATTTATCATCATTATTATTTGTATCCATCTACTTATGTTCAAAACTTCACCTAAAGATTTATGTGTGATTATTAAGCTCGAGTTATCATGTATTCTCCATGTGACACTTTTTATGTTCCATTATTGGTCTAAATCTAATGTGAGAACATTGGGTTACATTAGGGTGATATGTTCATGCATTATCTCACTAGGGTTATACTAAACCTTATTTGGCTAAGTCCAAAAGATCAAACTTCTAGGGTAGGGTTTGAGATCTAGTATGTTACAATGACCGTCTGGGTGTGCTAGGTGACCGTATGGAGTTCTGCATGTTGTGAAAATTCAATATTTTTAGGTAGTTTCCACTCCCACACAATCCCTTTCAGATTGGGAATGTTGACCCTAACCCCTCCTATATAAAGAGGAGTATTGAGGGCTTCCCAAAGTACAACACAGACAATCAAGAATCAGTTCCTCTAACAAATGTTGTCCTCTCTGGTTGTGGTAATTGTGAGAGCCCAGAAAAGTCCTACCCCAAAAGGGAGGGATAGCGACGAGAGAGAACAACTGAGGAAAGTTGTTGTGTGAGAGAAAGTTGGTGACTAGTACACCAACAGGAGGGACAACTCCTTCTTGTCTGTTCTAGTTGAATGATAAGAGTTTTAGTTGGTCCATGTGGATTACTCTAGAGGCAGGAGTCCTTCAGCTCCTTCTCAGAGAGCAAAGTCAGCCTATAGTCTGTGGAGAGACCACAAGAGCGCTGCAGAAGTTGTCATGTTCGTTGTTCGAGGAGAAGACCATGAGCTGTAATATCCACCATCCAAGAGAAATTATTCAACAGTTGCATAGAAGTGAGTAGTTTCCACTGGATTTCCTCCAGGAACAAGTATAACTCACTACAACCATCCTTCCTATTTCATATTAGTTGACGCAATCTTGTTGTTATGGGGAATACAGATAGATAAAAAAATTGTTGCCTTATTTTGTGCCCATATTCCCCAATAGTGGTATTAGAGCCATGTCAATTTATTATGATTTAGGATAATCGATATGATCATATTTTGGTTTTAATCATTTATTTATTGCATACATGCAAATATTTAAACTTCCTCATATGCATATCGGATCAAAGACCACATAATCCCAAACTAATATATATATATATATATATATATATATATATATATACACACACATATATAAATGCAATTTACATGTGTCTCCCTAAAAGTAGTATTATGATGGATGTGTAGCGTGGTTATGGCCAATATCCTTTGTTTGTGTATGGTTGGATGTTATGGTTTTATTCTTGTTTATCCCAGTATGTGTACCAATCATACATCCTTATTTCCAATGTAAAGTTATTTCATTCCTATGTTTTCTCCTACTGTACTCATCACATGTCGTTGGGTACATGCTTTAACATCATCAAATGTAGTCTAGAAACATGTATTGTTACAACGGTGATGATTGGTTGACTTTGACAAATGGGGATTGACTGTGACTGATAGATATGGGATTTGCCCCTCCTACTTGAGTATGATATGTTGGCCACTTGATAACTGAGACTGAGAAACGCATGTGCATGCACATGTGAATCAATATACAATATTCAGGTCAGATTATCTTAGGCAATCTACTCTTGGTTCAAGAAAACATGAGATGAACGTTGATAGGATGACATGTCCATTCCTTGAGTTCACTTCGGATGTCAGAGACAAATGAATTTTACAATCACTGAAACACCTTACACATATTGTAGGTTGAAGTTGTTCTCCAACTTTCCATTCACTTGGGTAGCACTGATGTGTGACTAGGCACCACTATTTGCTTGTGATTTTATAAGCTAGTTATGTACATTCACTGTCAACATGACATGGGACCTATAGGGTCACACACATAGGAACTCATCTAGAAGAGGATTTTAATCTTAAATGAGGTTTGGATTAACAACTAAAGCATTTCGGTATACAATTCACGCAACAAATCATTGTATTGGCTGACTGAACTACCAAGTGATCATCTCAGTGGGTGAGATGACCGTTTGCATAGCCAGACGGGTGTCTCAAGTGTTGAGATAGACGTTTGGGTTGTCAGGCCAATCATAAATCAAATTGGTTGTGTTCTGCTCCTTGAACTGACCAGTCAAACATGATTGAACCGGTTGTCTCATCACAGACTCACCAGATGATCATGTGGGTGAGTGAGATGGGCGTCTTTCTTGGGTGAGACGACCCAATTGGAACGGAATAAAAGTTCAAGAAAGTTCTAGACACTTTTCGGAACTGGCTTTGAATTGCAAAATTCTTGTGGTGCAGGGAATTATCATTCATATTAATTAGAAACAAGTTTTTCCAAATTCATGTATGATTGGGAAATATCTAGTCGACCATCTGGGTGTGCCATACGACCGTTTGGAGTTCTACAAGTTGTGGAAATTCAATATTTTCCGGTCCTTTCCACTCCCACACAATCGGTAAGGACCCTCACCCATGTTTTGGGCTAACCCTATTTGCTTTTCTTAAGAAGGTGCTTAGAACCTTAATCTAATCCCTCAAGATGTTTTGATATCATGTGACAAGCTTATGTTTCCAGTTTGGTCCCGTTTGGATGTTGTTTGAACAATGTTTGCTTATTTTGGACCAAAGTGCAATTTACCCAACGTAAGGGGTTATATTGCAATATATCACATGTAGAGCATGCCTTTAGTTCTCTAGAACCATTAGAAATAGAATGATGATGTGGGGTGCCTTGTGGAGGGCCTATGATCCAAGTTTGAGCTTGGTTGGATGATGTTTGTGCATATGTGCTAGTTTTGGTGCAAATTGCAAATTACCCAAAGTCGAGGGTCAATATGCAATTTATATGCTCTAGAGTTTTCTTGCTTTAGTTTGTCATCATCTAGAATGTGGATGAAGGTTTGGGCGCCTTGTTTGGACGTTAGACAAGGAGTGACATCTCTATATCGTTTTAATGACATATATGTCACATGTGCTATCTTATCCTTTAGTGTATCGGGTAGGATCTTGGAGTGTGTATCGGTTTAGGGGGGTGTGTTTCCCATGGAGGATGGTCAGTTGCATGATACACAGCCTAGAGTGTATCACCAGGCCGTGCATGTGGAGTTTGGGTGGTTACAAGTGGCGTTAGAGCAAGAGCAAGTGGCATCTAAGTTTATGTGGTTATGACACCTTTCCTTTGCTACATCTCTCTTCCTTGGTGTATATAACTCCTTTCCTCTTTACCCAAGTGATCCCTTTCATCCACCTCTTTACCCTTCTTGTGTGGGATGAGCTTGGGAGCTTTGGGAGCTTAAAGAAACCCCCATGGAGCTTGGGAGGCCGAGTTCCTTGCCCATGGAGATTTCTTGCTCAAGACCTGACCTTGGTGAGTCATGCTTCTTTGATAGCTTTCCTTTGAGCTTCCTTCTTCATCTCCTTCTTCCCCTCTCATCCATGGATGGACCTTTAATGAAAGAACACAAGGCAGTGGTCCTCTCTCTCTTTTCTTCTTATTGAACTAAGCATAACCATGGTGTCTTCTTCTTCTTCATCTTTTGTTTCTTGAGGTGATGATGGTGCCGAAGACAAGTTTGGAGCTTTGGATGGATGATCTTCATGGTGAGTAACGTGGGTTTGATGCTTGGATCAGGAAGCTTGATGGATTTCATGGAGATCCTCTTAAGGCGGGTTACATAACTCTCACTCACCTCTATTATTTTTACTCTTCATATGTGCTTAAATAGATTCTTGTCTTTCGATCGATACCTTTCCCTATGATAGTTGTTTATGTTGATCTTTAGATCTGACCTAATGGAAAGGTTATGTTTTATTACTGCCTTTACCTTGTTCTCCTTGTGCTGGATGGTGAGAGGTGTCTTGAGGTTGAAGATGACCAACCCAATATGCATAGGCTACCCGATATAGTGTTTGCCCGATATGGTGCTTTGCCCGATAGGTCATGCTTTGGTTGATGGATCATGAGAAATATCCCTCACTCGTTTAGTTGAGAGGTGAGCTTAATATCCAAGATGTATGTGGAAGTAGTGAGTCCTTGGGCAAAACCCCTCTCTCACCTTATTGTTGAGAGGTGAGCCTATGCTCTAGATGGTAGGGCAACATGTTATCTTGGCCGATAGAAGTGTTGGTCTTAGTGTTGAGATGATAATTTACCCTAGTTGCACGACATGTTCTTAGGGTTGAACCCTTGGTTGGTACCTTTATGATATGGGGTGGTTATGCCTTTGGCAATGGGTATCCCTGTTTGGTATAGGGAACCCGATAGGTTGATCCTTGGTGAGGGCGATACCCTTACAGGTAGTGTTGCCTAATACCCTAGAAATCTTTGGGTGATATGGTGTTGATGTGTTGGGCAATATGGCTTTGATGTGCTTTGTATGATACCTTTAGATGTGAACCCTACCCTTGAGAAAGCTTTTGGGTGATACTAAGTATCCCTGCCCAGTATGCCTTGGTGAAGGACCTAACCCGACACCCTTGGTTACTCGACACACATGCCTGTAGAGGTCTTGGCCGATATTATCAGCCCTAACCCAATATGAGCATGTTGCATACATGATAACTTGGGTGACATAAGGGTTGAAGTGTTTGGCTGGTACTCTTTATGAAGATATGATGCCTTTGTTTGGTACATGCTTGGTTACCTAACACATAGGGAGTTATAGGTTGTTATATCTCTGAGCTTGGGCAATATGGTGTCTAGAACGACACATGTTGAGAAGCTTTGGTGCTATGGCATTATATATGAGATCCATATACTCATCCTTATGCAAGTATGCAGCCTAGCATTAGAAGTTTATTGGCTTAGATAGTATGCATATTAATAATGATCATGGATGAGGAAAAAGGGAGTTGACTGATGCAATGATTTGAGTCGCATTTATAGATTTGTTTGATATGTGTTTTATGCATTTATTAGTCATTTTCATGGTTAATGTTGCATAATTCATTCACTTTGGTCTATGCTACTTCTTTATGTCAAATTTCCCCTATTTCAGCATTTTGAGTATTAATTATTAAAAGAATACATTTTGTGTGGACTTATGTGGTTTCGTGTGTTAATTTCAGGAAAAACAAGTATCTGCTACTGTCGATACCATCGACAGTGGTCAATACCATCGACCGGACCACAGGTTTCCAGCCGCAAGGACCAGAACAAGATCGATACTATCGAACGGGATGTCGATGGTATCGAGATACCATCAGGTTGCTGGCGAGAAAGGAGTCGATACTATCGACACAACGGTCGATACTAGCGATGGGAGGAGCTGCAGCGACACAAAACGACAAAGTCGTCACTACAGGTTCGTCGATACCATCGACCCTCGTCGATGGCATCGAGATGACATCAGGCGCAAAGACGAAACAAAAGAATAACAATCGATGCCGCGCTAGGTCGATACCATCAACCCGTGTCGATGGTATCGACAACGTCAGATATGAGTTTGATTCAGAATGATCTTAATTGGACGGTTGTGATTGATTGGTGACCTAACTCGGGAAATATACCTAATGACGGCGCCCCAGGGGGTATCATCACGTCATTAGCCGCTGCACACATCCCGAGGAGAGGTAGAGAGAAGAACGGAGCCTAGACGCACACCCCACTCAATCCGGACGCCGAAGAATACGATTTCCACCACCGAAAGGCAGGAGAACGCGTATTCTACGCCAAGGATTGCTTGGATCTTCTCCGTTCAGGGGTTTCACCACTCAATCACGTTTTTCTCATGTTTCCCCTTTTCTCTACTACATTTTGCTTTGAGATGACCATGCGGGGCTAATCCCCTTTGTCTTTAGGACCGGGAGTAGCCCGGGAATTCATTATATGACGATTCTATCATAGTAATTCATATCTTATCTCTTAAATCTGTGGTATAGTTTCGTTTTCTCCAATATATTGGTATGCTTGATCACCATAATAATAATATAATGCCCTTAATTGCTTTGAAAGAAGAATTAATGGTTGAAAAGAGACGAAATTCACATTAATTGACAAATCCCTTGAATAAGGTGGTGTAAGGTTAACGGTGGATACTGAGAGATCGTTTTTAATGCACCTAGTTTAGGGTATAGGTTACTACGACGGTGGAACCGACCTAGACGTAGGTAGTGAATTGTACCACGACAGTGGGCAATTCTGATTTCAGGCCACTACCCGGATAGAGAGATAAAATTTAGTGATTAAATGGAATTTATTACAATGAAAACCCGCGGTGAAACCGCAATCCTAAAGATCTCATTTGAATTGATTAAATCAAACATTTAATCGATTGCCTTGTTTTGTTTTATTTTTATTTTCTTTTACTTTCAACAACTCTCAACTATTTACTCGATTTAGCTGATCGCGAGCAGTTAGTAAGAGTCTCTGACAATTTCACATATCCCTGAGTTCGACTCGGGCCTCACAAGGCCTATATTACTTCGACGCGTTCACTTGTGTTTCAACGCACGGTAAATCTGCGTCAAGTTTTTGGCGCCGTTGTCGGGGTCGGCAAATTGTCAACACTACGAGTGCTGCAAGTGGCCACTCTAGGCCACATTTTTTTATTATCATTTCAAAAAAATTCATAATCTATTTTATGAATATTTGAAATCGTCAAGCACTGTACTAAATTTAATTTTTCTATTTGCAGGTACTGTGTATGGTGCAGACGCGTAGTACAGACTACACGCGGCACGCACCAGAGGTTCCACTGCCGAGACCAGAAGACGAGGACGATCTTCATCAAGACCATCTGAGGAAATAAACTCAGAATCCGAACAAGAAGAGATGGAGGAAGAACCACAGACAATATGGGAGAAGATCAAAGCTTCTTCCTCAGCCACTTCCAAGGGACCGATCAAGAAGCAGGCAGTTAATATTCTGACATACAAAATTGATCCGGCTTTAATCAACTTGGTGAAGTCTAATGCCTTCCATGGGCTCAAAAATGAAGACCTTGTCGTGCACATAAGTCAATTTGTGGAGAATTGTGATATGGTAAAAATCGACATATTTCCACAAGATGTGCTCTACTTGAAGCTCTTCCCTAGTTCTCTAGCGGGAATTACGCGCGAATGGCTACACAACTTGGACGATGAATATGTGGAGTCTTGGGACCACATGGTAGAGGTTTTCTTCGAGAGGTTCTTTCCGCCCGAGAAGACCAATGACATGATCTGGAAGATCCACAACTTCACCCAACAAGCAGGAGAGACCTATTCTGAGACCTGAGAAAGGTTTCAGATCATGCTCAGGCGATGCCCGCATCACGGGCTTGATAAGGAGACACAGATCAAGATCTTCTATTTTGCTCTCTCTGAGCATGATAGAAGCAACCTCGACTCAGCCGGCTCTGGATTCTTCTTGAACAACACGGACACCAGGTGTTGGGAAATCTTAAAGAACACGGCCAAGAAGCAATCATGGGGCGAAAGAGGCGCCGTGGAACAGGTTCGAGTGGCAGGTGAATCTAAAGCAATAAAGGAGTTGAATGAGAAGATGGATCTTCTCGTAAAGAAACTGCTTGCAAAGGAGGATACTGAGTCTGAGGATGAGGCTCAAGTCAAAATCATGAGGCAGCAACAAGGCTACAGGAATAATGACTATTCATGGAGGAAAGACAAGAAGTTCTCCTGGAAGGATCCAAACAACTTCTTGCAGGATCCAGATGCCAAACCCCAGCCAGTAGCGGAGGATAAGAGCACAGAGCTGCTCAATCAAGTGATAAAGCAAAATCAAGAACTCATGACTACTTTCGGCCAGCAAATAAAGCAACAAGGGGAGTTTATGAACCAATCTGGGCAGACGCTGTAGAGCCATGGGGCTCAAATGAGGACAATAGAGACATCTATGGCACAAATGGCAGCGGAGATAGCCAGTTTGAAGAAGCCGGTGCACCCGGGTTTTCCGGGTAATACTAATGTTCCAGGAGGAAACCAGCAGGCGAAGGCCATCTTGCTAAGAAGTGGCAAGAAAGTGTTAAATCCCAGAGCCGATGAACCAAGCAAACCCCAAGCAGAAATTGAAGGTGAGGCCACTGAGGAGATGCCCGTACCGGTCACAGAACCAATTGATGACACAACAGTGGATGCCACTAAAGATCCTATTGCAGAGGAGGAGGAGCCTCAGAAAAGGACACCCTATGTGCCACCGCATCAAAGGGCACAGGTTGTCCTGGTCCCTTATCCGAACAGTGCTAAGGCAAGGAAGGTAGACGCACAATTTAAAAAGTTTTTAGACAGTTTCATAAAGCTTTCAGTCAACATCCCTCTTTTGGAAGCTATTGAGCAAATCCCTTCTTACGGGAAATTTCTGAAAGACATCATCACCAAGAAGAGAAAAAATCCGGATACAGAGGTTGTTGTGCTTAAGGAGCAGGTGAGTGCCTTCATCATGGGCACATTGCCACCAAAGAGGCAAGATCTGGGTTGTTTCAACATTTCATGCTACATCGGGAAATTTAAATTTGGTGAAGCACTATGTGACTCAGGGGCGAGCATTAATTTGATGCCCCTTTCCACATTCAAGAAGCTGGGATTAAAGGAGTCACGGCCAAGCAACATGACAATCCAATTGGCGGACAATTTAGTGGTAAAGCCATATTGGATTTGTGAAGATGTTCTAGTAAAGGTGGATCGATTTGTATTTCCAGCAGATTTTGTCGTCATGGAGATGCAAGATGAACAAGGCAATGAGCTGCTACTCGGAAGACCATTCCAAGCTACAACCGAAATGATACTCGAGATGGGGAGAGGTCGGTTGACCTTGGGTATAGCCGATGACCGATTTGAGATGGTCATGCCTTCCAGCGCTACTTCACCTAAATCCAAGGAGCAATGCCACATGGTAAAACATTTTGATAATAACATCTCACTTTGTCTAGGGAAGCCATTTCTGGATATGGCTCATGTGATGACCAAGGTGGACAAAGGGACTTTGGCTGTAGACATCATGGAGCAGACCAAAGTGGTCTCCCTTTGCAAAGCTGTAAGGTTCCCGAATGATGAGGATGAGGACATTCCTCCCTCTACGGAGGATGATGCTATAGCAAATTCAGTTTTTGATGCATATTCGGAATTACCACTGGAGGCTTGTTTAGTCAATATCACTCATGATTGGATGAGAAGCAAATCACTCAAGGAGTGCGCCAAGATGCTTCAGATGTTGCCATGCTTCTATGCGAGGTATCATGAAGATTTAGGTGAACTCCCCCCACCGCTTCAATCATCCTTAATCAGCCCGCCGGAGTTGGAGTTGAAGCCACTGCCACCGCACCTCAAGTACGCCTTTCTAGCTGAGGAAGAAAAGTTCCCGGTGATCATTTCTGCATATCTGAGTGTGGAAGAGGAGGACCAGTTGTTGATAGTGTTGAAGAACCACCGGGGAGCATTTGGGTGGTCTGTTGCAGATATCAAGGGGATTTCCCCTACTTTGTGTCAGCATAAGATTCGGCTCGAGGAGGGAGTCAAGCCGGTGATTCAACCGCAATGTCGACTGAACCCGAGCATGATGGAGGTTGTGAAGAAGGAGGTGATTAAGCTTCTTTCCGCAGGTATTATCTATGCAATTTCAGACTCGACATGGGTGAGTCCCACGCATGTAGTCCCTAAGAAGGGGGGAAAACTGTTACTCAAAATATTTTAAATGAACCTGTCACCACCCGCTTGGTAATCGGGTGGCGAGTTTGTATAGATTACCGATGTCTTAATGCCGCTACGCTAAAGGATCACTTTCCTCTCCCATTTATTGATCAAATTCTAGAGCGCTTAGCCGGCCGGTCACACTTTTGTTTTCTGGATGGGTATTCGGGGTACAATCAGATTTCGATTGATCCTAAGGACCAAGAGAAGTCTACCTTCACTTGTCCCTATGGAACGTTCGCTTACCGCCGCATGCCCTTTGGATTATGCAATGCACCAATGACTTTTCAGCGTTGTATGCTCGCCATTTTTTCTGATATGGTAGAACGCTATCTAGAGGTCTTTATGGATGATTTTTCGGTTTATGGTTCTTCTTTTGATGAATGCCTTTATAATTTGGATAAGGTGTTACAAAGATGCGAGGACACACATTTGGTCCTCAACTGGGAGAAATGTCATATGATGGTGAGTGAAGGGATAGTGCTAGGACATAAAGTGTCTAGCAAAGGTTTGGAGGTAGATCCGGTAAAAATTGAAGTAATTTCTAAATTTCCCCCACCAAATTCGGTAAAAGGGGTAAGAAGTTTCTTAGGACATGCCAGACTTTATCATCAGTTCATAAAAGATTTTTCAAAAATCGCCAAACCTCTATCCGAGCTTCTCGAAAAGGATGCCATTTTTTATTTCAATGACAAATGTTTACACGTGTTCAACGTGCTGAAGGAGAAATTGATTTCCACACCGGTTGTTCAAACACCGGATTGGACTAAGCCATTTGAACTCATGTGTGATGCATCTGATTTCACTGTAGAAGCTGTGTTGGGACAACGGGTGGACAATAAACCCGCCGTGATATTTTATGCCTCGAAGACTTTGAATGATGCCCAACTAAATTACACGACTACTGAAAAAGAATTGATTGTTGTTGTTTTCACTTTTGAAAAATTTCGGCAATATTTAGTTGGATCGAAAGTAGTAGTTTGGACTGATCATGCCGCTATTAAATATTTGATGGAGAAAAAAGATGCCAAACCTAGATTGATTAGGTGGATCTTGCTCCTACAAGAATTTGATATCGAAATCAAAGATAAGGCAGGGATTGAAAATGTTGTAGCGGATCATTTGTCTAGGTTAGAGAGGGTAGATGAAAAAGATTTACACATACCCATTGCCGAGACATTTTCGGATGAACAACTTTTGAAATTGACTTCTAAAGATCCGTGGTTTTCATATATTGTGAATTATCTTGCTTGCAGGATCATCCCGGAAGATTGGACGTATCAAGAGAAGAAGAAATTTTTCCATTCTCTACGATATTATTTTTGGGATGACCCTATTCTTTTGAAACAATGCAGGGATGGTGTCATGCGCAGGTGTGTACCTGAGGTGGAGTACGAGAGTGTTCTTCATCATTGCCACACTCTACCTATAGGCGGACACCATGCGAGCTCTCGTACGGCGGCCAAAGTACTGGAAAGTGGCCTATATTGGCCTACCTTGTTTAGAGATGCCTATGAGTTCGTGAGGCAATGTGATTCCTGCCAAAGAGCAGGTAACATTTCAAAGAGACAAGAGATGCCCGTGAATGTTTTCCAAGAGGTTGAGGTATTTGATTTATGGGGTATAGATTTCATGGGACCCTTTGTGTCCTCAAATTCGAATTTATATATCCTTTTAGTTGTTGATTATGTTTCGAAGTGGGTAGAAGCAATACCCACAAGGACTAACGATTCTACTGTAGTGTGCAAGTTCGTTAAGGAAAATATCTTCTGCAAGTTTGGAGTGACCCGAATGATCATTAGTGATGGGGGTACGCACTTTAGGAACCAAAAGTTCTCGGCACTACTGAAGAAATACGGGGTCAAACATAACATTGGTATCCCGTATCACCCGCAAACTCAAGGACAAGTGGAGGTCTCCAATCGCAAAATTAAGAAGATCTTGGAGCGTATGGTGGCTTCCACGAGGAAGAATTGGAGTGCTTTACTACCGGATGCGTTGTGGGCATACAGGACGACATACAAGACACCTATAGGCACCACGCCTTTTAGGTTGGCGTACGGTCGGGCTTGTCACTTACCGGTGGAGTTAGAGCACAAAGCACGTTGGGTGCTGAGAAAGCTCAACTTGAGTTATGATGAAGCGGGGAAGAAGAGATTACTTGAATTAAATGAATTGGATGAGCTGCGAATGACTGCATATGAGAACTCTCGGATATACAAGGAGCACACTAAATTGATCCACGATCGCCACATTCAGATGCGCACCTTCAAGAAGGGAGATCGTGTGCTTTTGTTCAATTCAAGGCTGAAGTTACATCCCGGGAAGCTAAAATCCCGATGGAGTGGACCATTCACAGTAGAAGAGGTCAAACCGCATGGCGCAATCATGGTGCGCGATGGCGAGACTACATTTTTGGTGAATGGACAGAGGTTGAAGTTGTATTTTGGTGAAGATTACACGAAGAAGGTGAATGAGGTCAAACTCATTTCACTTTCGGATACATGATGTGCTTCAAGTCGTCTAGCCTAAGACGTTAAATAAGGGCGCTTGTTGGGAGGCAACCCAACCATTGGTACTTTAGTTTAGTTCCTTTACATTCGTACTTTGATTTATTTTAACTTAGTTTTTAGTGTAAAAAAGATATCGTGATCGTTTGCTACATGTGCAGGGCTGAGGCAGAGTCGATACCATCGACCCTTGTGTCGATGGTATCGACCGTGGTACAGGTTGGCAACTGCAGAAATCGCACTGCGTCGATACTATCAACGGCCTCATCGATGGTATCGACATACCTACAGGAAAATCACAAAGTCAAGGTCGATGGTATCGAGATGCCAGTCGATACCATCGAGATCTCTGGAGATTTTCAGAACGAATCGTCTCTGTGAAGTCGATACCATCGAAGGCCCAGTCGATGGTATCAACACTTTCATACACAGCAGGCGGCGGCCGGGCCTCGCGAGGGTTTGCCCTAATCAGAGAGTTGATACTATCGACTCGCGTCGATAGTATCGACGCGCCACATCAATGATCCGCGAGGAAAGATCAACGGCAATCGCAGCAACCAAGAAGTCGATCCGGGGGACGGGTCGATACCATCGACACGTCAGCGATCCGGGACCCGCAATCCAGCCATCGACGACCGTCGATACTCGCGGCGAGACGGATCATGCTACCCGGGTCGATACCATCGACCCGCGTCGATGGTATCGACGGGCACGCAGCAGCGCCGGCCACGGCTATATATGAGGAGGATTTGCATCAGATGACGTCACAACTCCAGAGCAATCCTCCTCCACCTGTGTCGAGTGTACTCCAGAGCGATCCGAGCCCGACGACGAGCAACTCCGAGCACGTTCTTCATCGAGCGGAGATTCTTTTCTCCGATCTTCACCGAGCTCTCTCTCTATTCCTCCTTCTGTCGCAAACATGGTGCATGTCGCTGGTGCATCGTCTTCACACGCGAATCTGATGGACATCCCGAAGTTTGTGCCACCTCCTCCCGCGTCAGTTTCATGCCCGCGGCTTATTCATCCATCTGCGGAGATCAAGAAGATCTACGAGGAGATCATGAAGAGGAAGATCGAGCCGACCCGATATGTTGATCGGGATACCATCCGCAACTTAGGGTTCGAAGCCAACCTTGCCTACGTCTTGAAGGGGTAGGCGCATCACACGGGCCGCCAGTTTGATGAGCTGGAGTACCACGCCGATGGCCAGCCATTCTTCGGCGAGTGGCCTACATACAAGGAGCTGGTAGCTGAGTTTATGGTGTCACTGGACGTCTGCGTCGTACCCAACGACGTCATAGACACCGACCGCGAGTGGATCAAGGGCCGGGTGTCTTTCCGGCTATACAACATCGACTACACCATTACATTCTGGCAGTTCAATGAGATCTTCAACTGGAACCATTCGCGTAGTGACTACCGGTGGCCGGACAACCGCACCGACTACGACATGATCTTTGCCGAGCTGGTGACGGTGTCGCCGGGTAAGTCAGTGAGCTACCATAATGCTGCGGTAGCTGACTTCGAGCATCCATTCGTCCGGATACTCCACCGGATGCTGAGTTCTACGTTGTTTGCTCGTAGTGATCTGGCGCTCAGCAAATTTCAGGAGACGGATCTCTTTTTCTTGTATAAACTCCTGAAGCGCCAAGAATGCAACTGGGGAGCTTTCTTCCTGCAGTGGGTTTTGGCAGTGAAGAGGAGTACAAGGAAAGCCCCAATTCACTTTGGCGGGCTTATCACCAAGCTGGCGCACTACCTCAGGCTTAATTTCTCTACTTTGACCCCGCTCTCCAACAGGAGCAAGGTGAACTTACAACATCTGCACCGCTCCAACCTCCTTCTTCTTCGAGATGGTTTGGCGTATGCACACTGCCACGTCAACCATGCTTATCAGGAGTGCTCGCTTCCCGATCCAGTCTTCAACATCGATGGGTCGCAACATTTCCGATGGCCTATCATAGCCATCGCCGACTCCGATGAAGACGGCGACAACAACGACGACAACAACAATAATGACGATGAGGCGAAAGAGGAAGAGGAGGCCTACACTCCTCTTCAGGCATGAGTGGCACCACGGAAGCGTCCTCGCATGCATCCGGGTGCATCTTCATCTTCCCAGCCTCCGCCGCCACCACCGCCCTCGCAGCCAAGCGAGGATGTCTATTCTATGCAGGGCATGTATACTATGCTGCAAGACATACAACAGACGCAGCAGCAACACATGACGATGTATACCGGTATTCAGGAGACTACGAACCGGATACTGGACAATCAAAGGGCGATGTTCGAGAACGAGCGTCTTCTCCTCAACAACCAACAACAGATACATGATCGGTTGCATAGGATGGAGATGCAACAGGAGCCCTTTTACGACCACTATTGGAGCCAAAATTACTTTGGAGGCTATCCACAACCTCCACCCAGGGCCCAGTTTGATCCGAGCTTCCAGGGGGAGTATCCTTCTTGGGACCCTACGGCTCCGCAGTACCCGCCTCCACCTAAAGAGTAAAGCGGTATCTCTGTTCCAACCTTTAAGATTGTTTTTGACTATGAGGCCATAGTCGAATTCAAGCTTAGGGGGGTAGTTGGAATAGTTCTATCTTTTATTTCTCTGTTTTTAGTTTTATTGCTTTTGTTTCTTGTCATTTGTTTCGTGCAATCTTAGTTTTTTGTAGGATCCACATTCTATCTAGTGTAATCGTGGATGTCTTTAATCTTGTGTCATCTCAGTTGCATGTGCATGGGAATTAAGGGAAAATTAAAAAATTTTGAGTGTTCGCAAGCTTGAGTGTTGTTCAACCTTGATAACTTAACTTAAGAAAATGATTGGTTTTTTCAACTTTAAAATAGAAAATCACAACTGTACATTCCTAATGATTCATGCAAGTGGATGGAATTTAGTTGTTTGAGCCTTAACTGACCAAATGATAATGAGACTCTAATTTGAAGTAAGAGAGAGAAACCTCTTAACTACTACACAGGTCAGTAAGGAGGGACACATAATACTTTTCAAAGGTTCAGTCAACTAATCTTGTGATCTTTCCACCTCATTGCTTTTCACAATCCACCATAAGATTTGGAAGTAAAGTACGGTTTTAACCTTTTTGATTGCATATCATGTAGATAGGACTTGCATTGCAACCACTTTCATATGTTTTGCATGAAAAATGAAAAAAAATAGAATAGTTATACATGCACAATACCCTTAGGTGCATGTCATTTAGTTGCATTCATAACTTTTATGCATAGAGTATATCATGTACTTCTTTTCTTCTTTAATGGTGAATTAAATTGTTCCATACCTTCTAAATAGTTCAAATATTTGAGTTATGCAGAAAAAGTAAGCCTTATAAATTATTCATTGCAAATTATGGATATGAGGGCTTGAAAAAAAAGAAAAAAAAATCTGAAAAAAATGAAATTGAAAAAAAAGAGAAAGTCATTAAGAAGCAAGTGGAATAAGAAGGAGAAAGGAACATAATCTCATCTGCATTTTAAGATGAGTAAGTACATGATGTAGCTCAGTTAGATATCCATCTCATCTTGAGATTGGATGTTAGTGCATGCATCATTCCACCCAATCTTAGGCATTAGGGCATTTTTCATGTGCATTTGCATCATTTAGGGCATTTTTGTTTTATGCATGTTGAAACTGTATAATGCTTCCACTTCTTCTATGAGCCACCCATTTCATCCACTCGTTGCTCGAATTGGTAGGCCACCATGAATTTCTCCTCACTAGTGAATATCAGGAGAACTACTTCCATGTAGATGGTAGTTAGGGCGAGCAACGTAGTATAGGAGATCACAAGATGCACCGAGTCTGGACCGGAGAATTTTATTATGTTAACTGCCTTATTTGATAGTGTTCATCAGTTTTGAGGTAGACATCTTTTATGGATGAAAACTGTCACCTTTAGGGTAATTATCATTCTGTGGTTAGTGAGGGCCGGTATGCGAATGTTCGGTGGGAGTCATATGGGATGCTTGTTGTGATGCTTTGTTCTTTAGTTGACTCTGGAAATTCTATTCTAAGGTTTACTTGCTCGAGGGCGAGCAATGTTCAAGCTTAGGGGAGTTTGATGCGATGATTTTGAGTCGCATTTATAGACTTGTTTGATATGTGTTTTATGCATTTATTAGTCATTTTCATGGTTAATGTTGCATAATTAATTCACTTTGGTCTATGCTACTTCTTTATGTCAAATTTCCCCTATTTCAGCATTTTGAGTATTAATTATCAAAAGAATACGTTTTGTGTGGACTTATGTGGTTTCGTGTGTTAATTTCAGGAAAAACAAGTATCTACTACTGTCGATACCATCGACAGTGGTCGATACCATCGACCGGACCACAGGTTGCCAGCCGCAAGGACCAGAACAAGATCGATACTATCGACCGGGATGTCGATGGTATCGAGATACCATCAGGTTGCTGGCGAGAAAGGAGTCGATACTATCGACACAACGGTCGATACTATCGATGGGAGGAGCTGCAGTGACACAAAATGACAAAGCCGTCGCTACAGGTTCGTCGATACCATCGACCCTCGTTGATGGCATCGAGATGACATCAGGCGCAAAGACGAAACAAAAGAAGAACAATCGATGTCGCGCTAGGTTGATACCATCGACCCGTGTCGATGGTATCGACACCTTCAGATATGAGTTTGATTCAGAATGATCTTAATCGGACGGCTGTGATTAATTGGTGACCTAACTCGGGAAATATACCTAATGACGGCGCCCCAGGGGGTATCATCACGTCATTAGCGGCTGCACACATCCCGAGGAGAGGTAGAGAGAAGAACGGAGCCCAGACGCACGCCCCAGTCGATCCGGATGCCGAAGAAGATGATTTCCACCACCGAAAGGCGGGAGAACGCGTATTCTATGCCAAGGATCGCTTGGATCTTCTCTGTTCAGGGGTTTCACCACTCAATCACATTTTTCTCATGTTTCCCCTTTTCTCTACTACATTTTGCTTTGAGATGACCATGCGGGGCTAATCCTCTTTGTCTTTAGGACCGGGAGTAGCCCGGGAATTCATTGTATGATGATTCTATCATAGTAATTCATATCTTATCTCTTAAATCTGTGGTATAGTTTCGTTTTCTCCAATATATTGTTATGCTTGATCACCATAATAATAATCTAATGCCCTTAATTGCTTTGAAAGAAGAATTAATGGTTGAAAAGAGACAAAATTCACGTTAATTGACAAATCCCTTGAACAAGGTGGTGTAAGGTTAACGGTGGATACCAAGAGATCGTTTTTAATGCACCTAGTTTAGGGTATAGGTTACTACGACGGTGGAACCGACCTAGACGTAGGTAGTGAATTGTACCACGACAGTGGGCAATTCTGATTTCAGGCCACTACCCAGATAGAGAGATAAAATTGAGTGATTAAATGGAATTTAATACAATGAAAACCCGCGGTGAAACCGTAATCCTAAAGATCTCATTTGAATTGATTAAACCAAACATTTAATCGATTGCCTTATTTTGTTTTATTTTTATTTTCTTTTAATTTCAACAACTCTCAACTATTTACTCGGTTTAGCTGATTGCGAGCAGTTAGTAAGAGTCTCTGACAATTTCACGTATCCCTGAGTTCGACTCAGGACTCACAAGGCCTATATTAGTTCGATGCGTTCACTTGCGTTTCAACGCACGGTAAATCTGCGTCATTGACCATGCTAGGATTGACCTAGAAAAGGTTATGTGGTTCTTGGCCATTATGTGGTTGAGGTTGTTTCTAACCCTAGTTACCCAATATGGATGGTGGTTCCTTGAGGCTATTTCTCGATATCCCTCTTCTTCCCTTGAGTTAGGGTTTGGGCGATACAATAGGTGGATGCCTTGTGGATCCCTTGGATGATAAGTGGTCTGTGTTGGGCGTTACAGCTTGTTGGTGCAACATCCTCTTAGATGGTGCTTCCCGATATCCTACTAGGTAGTTCCTTTCCCGATAGGGTGCTTGATGTTGTGATGATCTTGTTGGGTGATAGAGTGTTGTGTTGGGCAACATGGCTGATGGGATGATTTTGAGTCGCATTTTTAGACTTGTTTTACTTGCGTTTTATGGGTTTATTGGTCACTTTGGTGGTGAATATTGCATAATTCACTTACTCTAGTCTATAATCCTTTTCAGTATCAAATCTCACATATTTTATCTTTTTGATCATAAATGATTACAATAAGGAGTTTTATTTCGGCTGATTTGGCTTTGTCTTGCAATTTCAGGAAAAACGAGTATATACAGCTGTTGATACCATCGACATCCATCGATAGTATCGACACAGTCACAGGCAGACAGCCACAAGGAGTCAAGCAGAGTCGATACCATCAACTGGGAAGTTGATGGTAGTGAGTTACCTTCAGGTTGCCAGTGATCACCAGTCGATACTATCGACACCAAAGTTGATACTATCGATGCTTATAGCTTCAGTGACGGAAAAGGGACAAAACCGATGCCCAAGGGTGTCGATACCATCGACCCGTGTCAATGGTATCGAGTCTGCATCACTGGCAACCTGACGACAGAAAAGAAGGAATGCTTGCCGATATCATGAGGGGTCGATACCATCGACCCGCGTCGATGGTATCGACGCCGTCAGATTAGTGTTTGCTTCAGATCGGCCCGAATCCAACGGTGATGATTTTTTGGCGACCTAACTTGGTGTTTATACCTAAGGACGGCGGCCAAGAGCCATCTATCACGTCATTAGCCGCTGCACAAGTCTCGAGAAGGTGTGGAGAGAAGAACATAGGCGAGAAGCACACCCCAACCGTTCTGAGAGTCGAAGAAGACGTTTTCCACCGCCAGAAGGCTGTTGACTGTGCATTCTACGTCGAGGAACGCTTGGAACTTCTCCGTTCAGGGGTTTACATCACTTTATCCATGTTTTCTTCATGTTTTCCCTTTTTCCCACCATGTCTTGCTCTGAGATGAACATGCGGGGCTAATCCCCTTTATCTTTAGGACTGGGAGTAGCCCGGGGAATCATTGTATGACGTTTCTATCATAGTAATTCATATTTTGTCTCTTAAATCCGTGGTATGATTTTTTTTCTTCATTATATCATTATGCTTGATCACCCTAATGATAATCTAATGCCCTTAATTGCTTTGAAAGAAGAATTAACGATTGAAAAGAGACGAAATTCACATTAATTAATGAATCCCTTGAACAAGGTGATGTATGGTTAATGGTGGAAACCCAGAGGTTGATTCTAATGCACCTAATTTAGGGTATAGGTTACTACAACAGTGGAACCGACCTAGATTTAGGTAGTAAATTGTATCACGACAGTGAACAATTTTGACTACAGGCCACTACCCGGATTGAGAGGTGAATTCGTTTAACTATGTGGAAATTCATACAATGGGAACCCACGGTGAAACCGCAATCCTAAAGATCCTCATTTAAATTGGTTAAACTAAACATTTAATTGATTGCTTTATTTTATTTTATTTCTTTCTTTTATTTTTCAAACAACTCTCAAAACCTTTTTAATCGGTCTAGCTGATCGCAAACAGTTAGTAGTAGTCTACCGATAGTTCAGTGTCCCTGAGTTCGACTCGGGCCTCACAAGGCCTTTACTACTATGACGCGTGCACTTACGTTATATGCACGGTAAAATCGTGTCAAGTTTTTGGCACCGTTTCTGAGGACACGGCAATTATCGGCACTACGAGTGCTGCAAGCGGCCATTCTAGGCCACATTTTTTTTATTTATTATTATCATTTTTTTAAATTCATAGTTTATCCAGAATATCTATCAATCATCTAGCACGATACTGAATCTAAATTATTATTTTGCAAGTACTAGTGCATGGTGAGGACGCGTAGCACAGACTACACGCAGCTATCACCAGAGGTTCCACCGCTAGGACCAGACGACGAGGAGAACAACGTTCAAACCCAACTTGAAGATATAGATTCGGATTCTGAACGAGAAGTGATGGCCGAAGAATAGACAATATGGGAGAAGATAAAGGCTTCTTCCTCATCAACTTCAAAGGGGCCAATAAAAAAGCTGGCAGTTAACATTCCAACCTATAAGATTGATCTGGCACTAATCAACCTGGTCAAGTCTCAAACAATCCACAGGCTGAAGAGTGAGGACCCTGTTGCACACATCAGCACATTTGTGGAAAACTGTGATATGATCAAGATTGATAGGTTTCCACAGGAGACACTTTACCTGAAGCTATTCCCCAGCTCACTGGCAGGTAATGCACGTGATTGGCTGCATAAGCTGGATGATGAGACCGTTGAAACATGGGACCAGATGATCGAGGTTTTCTTCGAGAGGTTCTTTCCGCCCGAGAAGACCAATGATCTGGTACAGAAGATCCATAACTTCAGCCAGAAGGCCGGGGAGACTTATTCTGAGACCTGGGAACGTTTCCAGATAATGCTGAGGAGGTGCCCACATCATGGGCTTGACAAGGAGAAACAAGTCAAAATTTTCTATTTTGCTCTTTCTGAGCATGAGAGAAGCAACCTAGATTCTGCAGGTTCGGGGTTCTTCCTAAACAACATAGGCACAATGTGTTGGGAAATTTTGAAGAACATGGCCAAAAAGCAATCTTGGGGCGACAGAGACATAGTGGAGCAGGTTCGAGCTGCAGGTGAGTCAAAGGCCATCAAGGAGCTGAATGAGAAGATGGACCTTCTAGCCAAGAAACTACTTGTAAAAGAAGACGCAGAATCTGAGGATGAAGCTCAAGTGAAATTTATGCGCCAGCAGCAGGGGTACAGAAACAACGACTATTCTTGGAGGAAAGACAAGAAATTTTCATGGAAGGACCCAAATAATTTCTTGCAGGACCCTGACGCAAAACCCCAACCGTCACCAGAGGATAAGAGTAATGAGTTGCTTAACCAAGTAATCAAGCATAATCAAGAACTAATGAGCATGTTTAGCCAACAGATTAAGCAACAAGGAGAATTTATAAATCAATTTGGGCAGACCTTACAAAGCCATGGGGCTCAGATGAGGACTATAGAGACATCTTTGGCGCAGATGGCAGCTGAGATAGCAAATCTAAAAAAGCCAACACAGCAAGGTTTTCCGGGAAATACAAACATTCCAGGAGGAAACCAACAAGCTAAGGAAATCTTGCTACGGAGTGGTAAGAAGATTTTAAACCCCAGTGTCGATGAACTGAGCACACCTCAGCCAGAAACTACATGTGAGGCCACAGAGGAGGTTCTGATTCCAATCACAGAGCTGGTAGAGGATGTCACATCAGAACCCGTTGCTCAGGAGGAGACGCAGAAGAGGACACCATATGTTCCGCCACATCAAAGGGCACAGACTGTCCCGGTCCCATATCCAAATAGCGTGAAATCCAAGAAAGTGGACGCTCAGTTCAAGAAGTTCCTAGATAGCTTTAGGAAGCTTTCTGTCAACATTCCACTGTTAGAAGTGATAGAGAAGATACCCTCTTATGAAAAGTTTCTGAAAGACATAATCACACAGAAGAGGAAGATTCCTGATACCGAGGTCATGGTTCTGAAGGAGCAGGTGAGTGCTTTCATCTTGGGTACATTGCCACCTAAAAGGCAGGATCCGGGTTGCTTCAATATTTCATGTTACATCGGTAAAGTGAAATTTGGCGAAGCACTGTGTGATTCAGGGGCAAGTATAAATTTGATGCCTCTCTCCACGTTCAAGAAGCTGGGACTGAAAGAATCAAGACATAGTAATATGACGATTCAGTTGGCGGACAATTCTGTGGTGAAGCCGTACGGTATTTGCGAGGATGTGCTGGTCAAAGTTGACCAATTTGTATTTCCAGCAGACTTTGTGGTAATGGAAATGCAGGACGAACAAGGAAATGAGCTACTCCTTGGAAGACCCTTCCAAGCTACGGTAGATATGATACTCGAGATGGGAAGAGGTCGTTTGACATTGGGTATCGTTGATGACTGGTTTGAAATGGTTATGCCCCCAAGCACAACACCATCAAAAACAAAGGAGCAGTGCCGCATGGTGAAACACTTTGATCAGAATATTTCTCTTTGTCTAGGGAAGTCGTTTCTAGATATGGCTCATGTAATGATTAAGGTAGATAAGGGGACACTGGCTGTAGACATTATGGAACAGACCAAAGTCGTTTCTCTTCGCAAGGCTATGGGTTTTCCAAATGATGAAGAGGAGGAAATCCCTCCTTCCACTGAAGACGAGGCCATAGCAAGTTCTGTCCTCGATGCATATCCAGAACTGCCTTTGGAAGCTTGCCTTGCCAATATAACACATGAATGGATGAGAAGTAAGTCACTACAAGAATGTGCCAAGATGCTTCAGGTGCTGCCGTGTTTTTATGCTAGGTACTATGAAGATCTTGGGGAACTTCCACCACCGCTTCAGTCATCCTTGATCAGTCCACCAGAATTAGAATTGAAGCCATTACCGCCTCATTTGAAATATGCATTTCTAGCTGAGGGTGAAAAGATACTAGTGATTATCTCAGCATATCTGAGTGTCGAGGAAGAGGATCAATTGATGATCGTGCTGAAGAACCACCGGGGTGCATTAGGGTGGTCAGTCGCAGATATCAAGGGGATATCCCCTACACTTTGCCAGCATAAGATCCGGCTCGAGGAGGGAGCCAAACTGGTAATACAGCCACAGCGCAGACTCAATCCAAGCATGATGGAGGTCATCAAGAAGGAGGTAATCAAGCTCCTTTTTGCAGTCATCATTTATGCGATCTCCGATTCGACGTGGGTAAGCCCCACACAGGTAGTCCCTAAAAAGGGGGGAATAACTGTTACTCACAATTTGTTAAATGATCCGGTCACGACCCGTTTGGTAACCGGGTGGCGCGTGTGTATCGATTACCGTAGATTGAATTCTGCTACGCTAAAAGATCATTTCCCTCTTCCGTTCATTGATCAGATTTTAGAGCGATTAGCAGGTCGATCTCACTTTTGTTTCCTAGATGGTTATTCGGACTATAATTAGATTTCCATTGATCCTGAGGACCAAGATAAGTCCACCTTCACTTGTCCTTATGGAGCATTTGCATACCGCTGTATGCCCTTTGGTTTGTGTAACGCACCAGCAACGTTTCAACATTGCATGCTTGCCATTTTCTCTGATATGGTCGAGCGCTGTTTGGAGGTCTTCATGGACGATTTTTCTATTTATGGTGCGTCGTTCGATGAATGTTTATATAATTTGGATAAAGTTTTACAACAATGTGAGGATACGCATTTAGTACTCAACTGGGAAAAATGTCATATGATGGTTAGTGAAGGGATTGTGCTTGGACATAAAGTGTCTAGCAAGGGGTTCGAGGTAGATCTGGTAAAGATTGAGGTGATTTTCAAATTACCCCCACCGAATACGGTAAGAGGGATAAGGAGTTTTCTCGGTCACGTGGGATTTTATCGCTGTTTTATCAAAGATTTCTCAAAAATTGCTAAACCATTATCTGAACTGCTGGAGAAAGATGCGGTGTTTGATTTTAATGAAAAGTGTTTGTATGCTTTTAACATGCTCAAAGAGAAATTAATTTCTACACCGGTTGTGCAAACACCAGATTGGACAAATCCGTTTGAATTAATGTGTGACGCTTTGGATTTCGCAGTAGGGGCAGTTCTAGGACAACGTGTTAACAACAAACCCACTGTGATTTTCTATGCATACAAAACTTTAAATGAAGCACAACTAAATTACACTACAACTGAAAAAGAGCTTCTCACCGTCGTTTTTGCATTTGAAAAATTTCGGCAATATCTTGTAGGGTCAAAAGTTGTGGTATGGACGGATCACGCCGCCATAAAATATTTGATGGAAAAGAAAGATGCCAAACCTAGATTGATTAGGTGGATCTTACTGTTACAAGAATTTGATATCAAAATAAAAGATAAGGTGGGAATAGAGAATGTGGTTGCGGACCATTTGTCTAGTTTGGAACGGGTAGATGAGAAGGACATTCATATACCCATTACCGAGACGTTCCCTGATGAACAACTTCTTTCTGTAAAATCTAAAGATCCATGGTTTTCTTATATTGTTAATTATCTTGCCTGCAAAATTATCCCGGATGATTGGACATATCAAGAGAAAAAGAAAATTTTCCATTCTTTGAGATATTATTTCTGGGATGACCCAATTTTGTTGAAGCAATGCAGGGACGGCGTTTTGCGCAGATGCGTACCAGAGGTTGAATATGATAGTGTACTTCGTCATTGTCATACTCTACCAACGGGGGGCCATCATGCGAGTTCCAGAACAGCAGCCAAGGTGCTTGAGAGCGGCCTTTATTGGCCTACACTTTTCCGGGACGCATATGATTATGTGCGAAGATGTGATTCCTGTCAAAGGGCAGGTAATATTTCAAAGCGACAGGAGATGCCCCTCAACGTGTTTCAAGAAGTTGAGGTGTTTGATCTATGGGGTATTGATTTCATGGGACCCTATGTGTCCTCAAACTCTAATTTGTACATTTTATTGGTTGTTGATTATGTATCGAAGTGGGTAGACGCAATACCCACTAGGACTAATGATGCTACTGTAGTGTGCAGGTTCATAAAAGACTACATTTTCTGCAGATTTGGTGTACTGAGGATGATTATCAGCGATGGAGGTACCCATTTCAGAAATCAAAAGTTCGCTACGTTGTTGAAAAGGTATGGGGTAAAGCACAATATTGGTACCTCGTACCACCCGCAGACACAGGGGCAGGTTGAAGTCTCCAATAGAGAAATTAAGAAAATCCTGGAGCGTATAGTGGCTTCGACAAGAAAGAATTGGAGTACTTTGCTGGCGGACGCTTTATGGGCGTACAGGACAGCGTATAAGACACCTATAGGCACTACGCCTTTTAGGTTGGCTTATGGGCGGGCCCGCCATTTGTCGGTCGAGTTGGAGCATAAGGCGCATTGGGCGCTAAGGAAGCAGAACTTGAATTATGATGAGGCAGGGAAGAAACGCTTGCTGGAGCTAAGTGAGCTAGATGAGCTGAGGATGAATGCCTATGAAAGTTCGAGGATTTACAAGGAAAGAACAAAGTTGATTCATGATCGACACATTCAACTGCGTGTTTTCAAGAAGGGAGATCGTGTGCTGTTGTTCAACTCGAGGTTGAAATTACATCCCGGGAAATTGAAGTCCCGGTGGAGTGGACCTTTCATCGTGGAGGAGGTACAGCCACATGGTGCCAGCATGGTGCGTGATGGAGAGACGACATTCTTGGTCAATGGACAGAGGTTGAAGTTGTATTTTGGTGAGGATTACACAAGGAAAGTGCATGAGATCAAACTCATAGCACATAAAGATGCATGATAAGATTGGTTTTGTCTAGCCTAAGATGTTAAATAAGGGTGCTTGTTGGGAGGCAACCCAACCATTGGTAGTTTTGTCTATTTTCATTTTCTTTTACAAATTAGTTTGGTTTAATTTCATTTTAGTGTAAAGAAGGTACCTTGATCGTTTGTTCGGTGTGCAGGGCTGAGGCAGAGTCGATACCATCGACCTTTGTGTTGATGGTAGCGACATGGGTACATTTAGGCGACTGCAAAAAAATTTCTGAGTCGATACCACCGACGGCCTCGTCGATGGTATCAACCTACCATCAGTAACGCCGAGGAAATCGACAGATCGGGGTCGATAGTATCGACAAGGGTGTCGATACTCGCGAGATCCCTGAAGATTTACATACGAAATTGTCTCAGTGAAATCGATACCATCGACGGGTCTGTTGATGGCATCAACCCGGCAACAGTGAGAGAGAGGCGGCCGGGCCTCACGAGGGTGTTTGACCCACAAAGGGTCGATACCATCAACCCGCGTCGATGGTATCGACGCGACATGTCACCGATCTGCGAGAGGAAATCAACGACGATCGCTACATCAAGGAAGTCGATCTGTGGGATGGGTCGATACCATCGACACCCGTCGATGGTATCGACGTGTCATCGATCTGGGCCCCCATATCAGGCTATCGACAGCCGTCGATACTCGCAAAACCCGGATTGTGCTACAGGATTCGATACCATCGACACCCCGTCCATGGTATCGACGGGTCCACATCAGCGACAGACAAGGTTATAAAAGGAGGGATCGATTGTCAATTCTCTTCACACCTTCAGAGCTTCTTCCCTCTACTTGTGCATTGAGCATTGTTGTCTGACCGAAATCCTGTTATGAGCATCCAAAGATCGTGATCTCTTCACCGAGCCCTGCACCGAGCGGAGATTATCTTCTTCGACCTTCACCGAGCTCCATCTCCTATCCTTTTCTTTTCTCTGCAACAATGGTGCGGACATACGGAGCATCTTCTTCACGGGCGGTTCTGATGGAGATCCCAACCTTCATTCCTCCTATACCAGGATCCATTCCTCGTCCAAGGATTGTTCATCCTTCCGTGGAGTTCCGAAAGGTGTACGAGGAGTTGATGAAGAGGAAGATCGAGCCAACCCGATATGTTGATCGGGACATGGTTCGTTACCTTAGATTCGAGCCCAATCTTGCCTACATTCTGAAGGGGCAGGCAAGGCATACGACCAGGAGGCCCGACGAGTTGGAGTACCATGCTGACGGCCAACCGTTCTTCGGTGAGTGGCCGACATACAAGGAGCTCGTGGCGGAGTTCATGGCATCATTGGATATCAATGTTGTGCCCAATGACTTGATCGCCACCAACAGAGAGTGGAAGAGAGGGCGTGTGTCCTTCAGACTCTACAACAACAATTACACCCTCACTCTTGACCAGTTCAATTCTGTGTATAACTGGTATCATGACGATTACCAGCACCGGAGGCCAGACAACCAGACTGATTACGACGACATCTTCGCCAAGCAAGTGACTGCGCCTCCCGGCAAGTCTGTGAGCTACCACAATGCTGCCGTAGCCGACTTCGAGCATCCCTTTATGCGGATTCTGCACTGCATGCTTTGTACGATGCTATTTGCTCGCAGAGATCTGTCTCTTAGCAAATTTCAAGAGACGGGTTTATTCTTTCTATATAAATTGGTGAAGCGCGAGGAGTGCAACTGGGGCACGTTCTTTTTAACGCGCGTGTTGGCCGTGAAAAGGAGTATGCGGAAGGCTCCTATCCACTTTGGAGGGCTCATCACACCGCTGGCCCTCTACCTTGGGTTGGATTTCTCCCAGCTTACTCTGCTTTCCAACAGGAACAAGGTCAACCTCCATCATCTACACCGCTCCAAACTCCTCCTGCTCCGTGATGGCTTGGCTTATGCACATTGCCACGTCAATCATGAATATCAAGAATGTGCGCTTCCCGACCCCATTTTCAACATCGAGGGAGCTCAGCATTTCCGGTGGCCTATCATCGCCATCAATGACTCTGATGAAGACGGTGGTAATGATGACAATGATGATGACGGCGATGAGCATGAAGAGGAAGAGGAGGCTTTCACTCCTCTTTGGGCACGAGTAGCACCCCGGAAGCGTCCCCGTTTCCACCCGGGTGAATCATCCGCTTCACAGCCTCCGCCACCTCAGCCCTCTCATCAAGGAGAGGATGTTTATTCGATGCAAGGAATGTACTCGATGCTACAGGAGATACAGCAGACTCAGCAGCAGCATACGACGTCGTTCACCGGTATTCAAGATACCACAAACCGGTTTTTTGTGAACCAGCAGGCCATTTATAAAAATGAGCACCTCCTCCTCGCCAACCAACAGAACATCCATGACAGGTTGCATAGGATGGAGATGCAGCAACAACCCTTCTACGACAACTACTGGAGCCAGAACTATTTCGGGGGGTACCCTCAACCTCCGCCGATGCCCCAGTATGATCCGAGTTTCCAGGGCCAGTACCCATCTTGGGACCCCACAGCTCCACAGTACCTGCCACCACTGGACCAATGATCGGTATCACTGTTCCACCATTTAAGATTGTTTTTTACTATGAGGCCATAGTCGAATTCAAGCTTAGGGGGGTGTTGGAACAGTTTCTATCCTTTATTTTTCTTAGTTTTTATCATTTATTGCTTTGTCTTTTGTCATTTATTTTTCTTAGTTCTTAGTTTTCTGTAGGATCCACACTCTATCTAGTGTAATTGTTGGTGTCTAAAGTCATGTGTCATCTCTGCATTTGTACATGGGAATCAAGGGTAAATTTGAATTTTTTCGTGCTTTTGCAAGCTTGTGTTGTTCAACCTTGAGCACATGATTTAAGAAAATAATTGGGTTTGTCAACTCTAAAATAGGAAACCACAACTATACATTCCTATGATTCACGAAGAATGGACGGAATTGGTTGTTTGAGCTTAAACTGACCAAATAATAATGAGACCTTAATTTGAAATAAGAGAGAGAAACTTCTTAATTATTACACAGGTTAGTAAGGAGGGACACATAATATTTTCTAAAGGTTCAGTCAATTAATCTTGTGATCTATCCACCCCATTGTTTTCATACTCCACCATAAGAACTGGAAGCACATTACAGTTTTCGTCTCTTTGATTGCATCCCATGTAGATAGGTCTTGCATTACAACTATTCTTACATATTTTTGCATGAAAAAAGATAGAGTAGTTATACATGCACATTATCCTTAGGTGCGTGTCATTTAATTACATAACTATCATTGTGTAGCTGCATTCACATCTTTTGTGCATATAGTACATCATGCATCTTATGTCTTCTAAAACATTAAAGGTGGTGAACTTGTTCCATACCCTCCAAATAGAATGCTTCAGATGCACAAGTATGTAATAAGAAGTGAGCCCGACAAATATTTCATTGTCACCTATGAAAATGAGGGCTAGAAAAAAAAATTGAAAAAAAGAGAAAAAAAAATAAAAGAGAATTGAGAAGTAAGTAGGAATGAGAGGAAAAAAGGAACATGTTCTCACTTGCATACTAAGAAGAATAAGCACATGGTGTAGTTTTCTTAGATATTCCATCTCACCGTGAGACGGAATGATAGTGCATGCATCATTCCACCCACATGTAGGCATTAGGGCATTTTCATTTACATATGCATCATTTAAATCATTTTTGTTATTTATGCATGTTAAAACTATATTATGCTTCCATTTCTTCCACATCCACCTATTCCATCTACCCGTTGCTCGAATTGGTAGGCCACCGTGATCATCTCTTCACTCATTAATACCAGGAGAGCTGCTTCCATTTGGATGGTAGTTAGGACGCGCAACGTAGATAGAAGATCACAAGATGCACCGAGTCTGGACCGGAGGATTTTATTATGTTAACTGCCTTATGTGATAGTGTTCATCAATTTTGAGGTAGATATCTTTTATGGATGATTATTGTCACCTTGAGGGTAATTATCATTCTGTGATTAGTAAGGGCCGGATTGTGAATGTATGGCGGGGATCATATGGCGAAGTCTGTTCTGATAATCTGTTCTTTAGTTGACCCTCGCAATTCAATTCTAGAGTTTTGTTGCTCAAGGACGAGCAATGTTCAAGCTTAGGGGAGTTTGATGCGATGATTTTGAGTCGCATTTATAGACTTGTTTTACTTGTGTTTTATGGGTTTATTGGTCACTTTGGTCATTAATATTGCATAATTCACTTACTCTAGTCTATAATCCTTTTCAGTATCAAATCTCCCATATTTTATCTTTTTGATCATAAATGATTACAATAAGGAGTTTTATTTCGGCTGATTTGGCTTTGTCTTGCAATTTCAGGAAAAAACGAGTATATACAGTTGTCGATACCATCGACATCCGTCGATAGTATCGACACAGTCACAGGCAGACAGTCGCAAGGAGTCAAGAAGAGTTGATACCATCGACTGGGAAGTCGATGGTAGCGAGTTACCTTCAGGTTGCCAGCGATCAGCAGTCGACCCTATCGACACCAAAGTCGATACTATCGACGCTTATAGCTTCAATGACGGAAAAGGGACAAAACCGATGCCCAAGGGTGTTGATACCATCGACCCATGTCGATGGTATCGAGTCTGCATCAGGAGAGATGACAGAAAAGAAGGAAGGCTTGCCGATATCACGAGGGGTCGATACCATCGACCCGTGTCGATGGTATCGACGTCGTCATATTATTGTTTGCTTCAGATCGGCCCGAATCCAACGGTGGTGATTTTTTGGCGACCTAACTTGGTGTTTATACCTAAGGACGGCGAGAGCCATCTATCACGTCCTTAGCCACTGCACAAGTCCCGAGAAGGTGTGGAGAGAAGAACAGAGCTGAGAAGCACGCCCCGACTATTCCGAGAGCCGAAGAAGTCATTTTCCACTGCCGGAAGGCTGTTGACTGCGCATTCTACGTCGAGGAACACTTGGACCTTCTCCGTTCAGGGGTTTACATCACTTTATCCACGTTTTCTTCATGTTTCCCCTTTTTCCAACCATGTCTTGCTCTGAGATGAACATGCGGGGCTAATCCCCTTTATCTTTAGGACCGGGAGTAGCCCGGGGAATCATTGTATGATGTTTCTATCATAGTAATTCATATTTTGTCTTTTAAATCCATGGTATGATTTCATTTTCTCCATTATATCATTATGCTTGATCACCCTAATGATAATCTAATGCCCTTAATTGCTTTGAAAGAAGAATTAACAGTTGAAAAGAGATGAAATTCACATTAACTAATGAATCCCTTGAACAAGGTGATGTACGGTTAATGGTGGAAACCCAGAGGTCGATTATAATGCACCTAATTTAGGGTATAGGTTACTACGACGGTGGAACCGACCTAGATTTAGGTAGTAAATTGTATCACAACAGTGAACAATTTTGACTACAGGCCACTACCCGGATTGAGAGATGAATTCATTTAACTATGTGGAAATTCATACAATGAGAACCCGCGGTGAAACCACAATCCTAAAGATCCTCATTTAAATTGGTTAAACTAAACATTTAATCGATTGCTTCGTTTTATTTTATTTCTTTCTTTTATTTTTCAAACAACTCTCAAAACCTTTTTAATCGGTCTAGCTGATCGCAAACAGTTAGTAGTAGTCTACCGATAGTTCAGTGTCCCTGAGTTCGACTCAGGCCTCACAAGGCCTTTACTACTCTGACGCGTGCACTTGCATTATACGCACGGTAAAATCGTGTCAATGGCATTGCTACTGCTCTGCATGATACCCTTGTTGGACAGTGCTGCCCGATGCTCCATGAGGATGTGTTGCTCGTTATGGTGCCTTGATGGGTGTTATGACCTTCGACGATAGGGCTGACCATTGGGCGATATGGTTTAGGTGTTGACGTGTTGCCTGTTGTGAGGCGTTGTCCGACACAACGTTGCCCATCATGGGGCGTTGCACGTTATGGTTCTTGCCCGATATGATGTTATGTTGCTTGGGCGTTATAGGTTGGTTCTTAGAGTGTTGCTCGTTATCAGTTTGCTTGTGGCTTGCCCGATATGGGTGTTAGCCGATACAGTAGGTGGTGCTTGTTGAGGCTTACCCTGTATGGGAGATAGCCGACACAATAGGGTTTGGTTGTAACCTATACCTTTGGTGAGGGCTGTTGTACCTTTGGTGAGGGTCATGGTACCTTTTTGTGAGGGTTATTCCTTACCCGATAAGCTTTTGTGAGGGTTATGTTCTTTGTTCGGCTTGTAACCCTAATATCATTTGAAATGCTTATATGTGGATGTTATGTATATGCATGGTCATCTAATGTTACACAAATATATCTCGATGGTGAAGTGTTTATCTACTCTTGAGCATACTAACCATGAAGGTTTCATCAATTGAGATGTGTACTTAGGTATGAGCTATAATGATGCCCTTGGTGACATTCTCTTGATATTGAGATAATGAGGAACATTATGTGTTTTTTGGACTATGATGGTACATGATGAGTGTTGCCTATGTGTTGGTAACATGTGCTTAATGATGGGATGGAATCCCTGTGATGTTGGATCCTTATGATGGATCATGATGATTGGTAAGAGGCCAAGTGGCAACTTGTGATGTTGGATCCTCATGATGGATCATGATGATGTTGATGGCATTGAGAATAGCAGTTATAGTGTGACACAAGTTAAAGGAATCTATGTTGTTTACTCATGTTTATGGTTTGCATAATATAACTTGGTTGACCCCAACAATCCACTTAAAATGTGTTAATTAATTACAGATGATCCTTTCATGTAGTTTGCCCTGGCCATAGATCCATCATCGTAAGTAGCTGGTGATGGTGAAATGGGTTCTTCTGTGGGTTAACCTGGAGTGCATATTGTTGAATATGTGGGGTTTCTCCTAGCCAAAAATAGGAGGATTAGAGTGCAACTTCGGTTGTAGACTCAAGATGTGTATAAGAGCATGGTGAACAGGCCCATGGCTCAGTGTGATAGAGCATGAATGTGTTCATGGCTCAGGGAGCACGGTGAACAGGCCTGTGGCTCAAGGTATACGAGTGTCGTAACCTGTACCAAGGTGGGCTAGAGGAAGGGTTGCCTGCAGGATCTGACCCTATGACTGAGATCACTTAAGCAAGAGACTGCGGTCTTGCTTTGGATATCATGCACTGACCATGATGAGGCTGAGGTCGTGGAGTCCGGCTCTTCCATTGACCTTATATGGCACCGATCAGGGTTTCACAACCATCAATTAGATTTGAGCGGTACAGCTCACTTCTTATGGGCATAATAATTTGTAACCAAGTCGAATAGCATATCTATTGCAAGGCAAATACAGAACATTGGTTGAGGCCTTGGATGATGTAAGCTTTCTCATATTCCCTTATATGGTCTTTGTATAAGCCTTCATATACATGTTCTTCATATTCCCCCTTATATAACTGGTTAGTGATTACCTGTTTCTTAGTTGAACTATCTGCTCAGTTATCTGTGATAATAATAAAGTTGGTAGAGGGTTATGTTTCTCACTGGGACTGTGTGTCTCACCCCATTGGTTAATAACCTTTTTTAGGTGGACGTGACTGGCGAGATAAAGATCATGTAGCTGAGAATGATATGCAGAGGTCGCATACCTGGTGGAATAGATAGTGTCTAGCAGTAGAGTCCTATGTGTCGTCCCTATACACTCAGGTCTTTGGGAGAGTTTTTTATGTTTCTAATAAGATGTTCAATGTATGGTTTATAGCTTATGTATCTTGATGTAGTAAATCAGCATGTGGAACAGTTATTTCATGTAACGAGATTATGGGAAATTATGTTGTAGAACCTTGAAAATATGTTATGAAAAGAAAGTGTTGCTCAGATGTAATATGTTTCATCTTATGGTGCTTGTTGTAAATCAGTTTTAATTTCTCGTGGTTTTTGGTAATCCGCTGGTTAGTATGTAATCGTGTTTTGTTTGAGTTGGGATGTTTCAAGTTTTTGGTATCAGAGCTCTAGGTTCGCCGAGTCTGTAGGGACACTAGGACTAGGATTAGGATGGTGTCTAAGGTTGTACCATGACATAAAATATGGTGCATACTACCTAATCTCAGTACTTGGATGCTCTGGCCAGGTATTCAAATATTGAAGACAAAGGTAAGTGTGGAGCCTTAGATTATTTCCTCTATGATTACTCTGATCAAGTAGTCATTCTAGAACAATCTAAAGAGCATAAAAAATCAGGAATATGATGCTAATACCTTCATCTTGTTATAAAAGAAGTAAATAAATGCACCATAACTCTTTAAAACATGGATGCTTGATAGTTAAAAGAGGAAGTAACGGTTATATGAACCCAAATCCATGTAAGAATATGATGAGATAAGTTCTTGAAATTGTAATCTCAAGAGATATACATGGAAAAAGACATATTAACCTATGATAACAAGGTAAGTTAAAGCATAAAGTTTACACAAGATGAAGAAAATGCCTAAAAACAAAGATAAGGTTGGAAGAAAGAGAAGAACAAATGATGAGTAAATAAGATGGAAATTGAGATAATCTCATACCAACCAATGAACATAAGAGAAAATAAGAAAGTATAAAGTGTAAATTCATGATAAGTAAGAGAGAACAAGGGAAATGATCCCTGTTCAATAAAGAATATGTGAAGAGCAATGATCTTTTTCACAAAGAGAAAACAAAAATGTGATATAATCAGGAAAGAATCATGAATATGATACAACGACAACAAGGGAAAACGTGTAATGACATGTAATTGTCTTTATGATTCATGTGTTGATTGTAAGGAAACCAAGAAGAAACAGGATAAAACCAAATGTAACAAGGTTTAATGATACTTAAACAGTTGAAAACTCATGTAAGGATCAAAGAAAGTGGTAACTTCCTCCCCTCGATATGAAACCACAGGTGTTGATGGGGTGATAGGAGGAGTTTGTTCCCTTGTGTTCCTTCCTTTTGAGGGAGTGGCAGTCAAGTGGACCTTGTGTCACTTGATATGTATGCTTTTGAAGTGATCTTTGGTTGGATACTTTCAAAAAGTATCACTTGATCTTGGGATTTAGTTTCCAAGATGGAGATACATGTAATAGATGATGTTTTGAGATGACGTTAAGATCCTCTTGATATGTTTTGATCTGGTGACGACGATAGAATATGGATAAGATACCATAAGCGATGAGTTTTGACTCATGAGATGGATACCAAGGTAAGGAATCCTAGTATCTGAGAAGGTGAGAACATGTCTTCTGGTAAGAAAGTTAAGAGTAAAGAGACTTGGATCGTGGAGGTATGGTGATGAACCATCTTGATAGATCATCCTTGACCTTGAACCCATAAGCTGAAGCTTGTTTTGGAGTCTGGATCTATGGGATGACCCTTGAGGCAACAAATCAGCAACACAGAGGAATGCTGATGAGGATAAGGAAGTGAGGACCGGATAGTCTGACCAGGGAGCGGAGGCCAATAGGCAACAGTTAGATCTTGTGAGATGAGTTAGCCATAATGGTAGGTTAACTTGCATGTTTGCTGGCAAGTCAGATGGAGTCGCTCCATTCTGCTTTGTCTTCTTCTTGCCTCTTATCTGCTCTAGTTGATCCAGTCTAGGATATACCCTCCTTTGAATGTTTATAGGATGCGTGACAGATATTTCCTTCTTGTTAGCCAAAAGAGAGATAGTTTGTTGTCGAACGCCTTATTGAATGACCTGGTTGTGTTGGATGAAGTATATCCTTCTCGTGTCCTTCCCTTTCCAGGACAGGATAGTTAAGTGAACCTCTTTCCACGTGACATGTTGAGGATCGAGATAATACTAGGAATGGATATCCTTAGAAAGGTGTGAAGTGGTTCCAGATGGAGAAGTTGGCTTTAGTCGACCTGGCTAAGTGTTTATAGTATGGTTATCACATGTTAAGGGTTTATACTCCGCATAAACATGACGACGGAAGGTATGCACCTAAGGAAAAGAACTGTTGTAAGATCATCATGGGAAAAGTTCATCAAGTTAAGCCTAATTCCTTGGAATACTCCTAGCTAAGTCTCGAGTAAAGGAAGGTCCAGGCAGGATGTGCATCGGTTAGAGACGAATGAACAAGGTTTGTGATTCTTATCCAGATCAGTTGAGATAGTGCATATCTATTACCAACTGAGTTGATGCTTGTTGTGCCCTTGGAAACTGATATGAAGTTTTGGCGGCCCTGAATCTAAGATGATGTGGCGTACCTTGTTCTGTTGTTGCTAACCCGAGATGTTTAGTTCCTTGGTTGACTGATAGCTCCTTTTGTGTTAAGCCTTAAAGCGATACATAGTGCAGTGCCTTGTGAGCTCTGTTATGAGTATATATGTGTTTGGTAGAGTATGTATCTTGTGATAATCCCGTCTGAGATATATTTTCCCTTGGATTAGAGACATCCTTTGTAGCAGAAGAAGGAACAGTTGATACATAACAGAAAGATAGTGATATGAGTCATGTGAAGCTTAAGTGTTGAGCTTGTAAGATCAGAGTAGCACAATGAATCGTAGCAAGGAAGGTGATATATCAAGTAAAGGAACTGATACCTGAGAGATACAAGTTGCAAGTGATATTCTAATATCTAAAGAGTGTTACCAGACAAAGGATGATGAGACTGAGGGTTGAGCCTGTGACCAGTACAGGAAACCCTGTGTTGGATCTAGAAGAAGAGCAAGTATGCTAGTCATAGATCTGTGACACCCAAGAGCTTTGTGGAGTAGTATGATGTAATGCTTGAGTAACACATGTCTTCTCTCCACTTGGGATTTTGGGGACGAAATCCTTATTAAGGGTTTATGACTTGTAAGGACCCTGACCCATGTTTTGGGCTAACCCTATTTACTTTTCTTAAGAAGGTGCTCAGAACCTTAATCTAATCCCTCGAGATGTTTGATATCATGTGACAAGCTTATGTTTCCAATTTGGTCCCGTTCGAATGTTGTTTGAACAATGTTTGCATGTTTTGGACCAAAGTGTAATTTACCCAAGGAAAGGGGTTATATTGCAATATGTCTCATGTAGAGCATGCCTTTAGTTCTCTAGAACCATTATAAAGAGAATTATGATGTGGAGCGCCCTATGGAGGGCCTATGATCCAAGTTTGAGCTTGGTTGGATGATGCTTGTGCTTTATGTGCTAGTTTTGGTGCAAATTGCAAATTACCCAAAGTGGAGGGTCAATATGCAATTTATCTGCTCTAGATTTTTCTTGATTCAGTTTGGCATCATCTAGACTATGGATGAAGGTTTGGGCACCTTGTTTGGATGTTAGACAAGGAGTGACATCTCTATATCGTTTTAATGCCATATATGTCACATGTGCTATCTTGTCCTTTAGTGTATCGGGTAGGAGCTTGGAGTGTGTATCAGTTTAGGGGGGGGTGTTGCCCATGGAGGATGGTCAGCTGCATGATACACAGCCTAGAGTGTATCACCAGGCCATGCATGTAGAGTTTGGGTGGTTACAAGTGGCGTTAGAGCAGGAGCAAGTGGCATCTAAGTTTATGTGGTTATGACACCTTTCCTTTACTACCTCTCTCTTCCTTGGTGTATATAACTCCTTTCCTCTTTACCCAAGTGATCCCTTTCGTTCACCTCTTTCCCTTTCTTGTGTGGGGCAATTTTGGGAGCTTTGGGAGCTTAAGGAAACCCCCATGGAGCTTGGGAGTCCGAGTTCCTTGCCCATGTAGATTTCTTGCTCAAGATCTGACCTTGGTGAGTCACGCTTCTTTGATAGCTTTCCTTTGAGCTTCCTTCTTCCCCTCTCAGCCATAGATGGACCTTTAATGAAAGAAGGCAAGGTCGTGTTCCTCTCTCTCTTTTCTTCTTCTTGAGCTAAGCATAACCATGGTGTCTTCTTCTTCTTCATCTTTTGTTTCTTGAGGTGATGATGGTGTCGAAGACAAGTTTGGAGCTTTGGATGGATGATCTTCATGGTGAGGAAAGTGGGTTTGATGCTTGGATCAGGAAGCTTGATGTCTATCATGGAGATCCTCTTAAGGCGGGTTACATAACTCTCACTCACCTCTATTATTTTCACTCTTCATATGTGCTTAAATAGATTCTTGTCTTTAGATCGATACCTTTCCCTATGATGGTTATTTATGTTGAACTTGAGATCTTATCTAATGGAAAGGTTACATTTTATTACTTCCTTTACATTGTTCTCCTTGTGTGGGATGGTGAGAGGTGTCTTGAGGTTGAAGATGACCAACCCGATATGCATAGGCTACCCGATATAGTGTTTGCTCGATATGGTGCTTTGCCCGATAGGTCATGCTTTGGTTGATGGATCATGAGCAATACCCCTCTCTCATTTAGTCGAGAGGTGAGCTTAAGATCCAAGATGTATGTGGAAGTAGTGAGTCCTTGGTCAAAACCCCTCTCTCACCTTGTTGTTGAGAGGTGAGCCTATGCTCTAGATGGTAGGGTGACATGTTAGTTTGGCTGATAGAAGTGTTGATCTTAGTGTTGAGATGATAATCTACCCTAGTTGCACGACATGTTCTTGGGGTTGAACCCTTGGTTGGTACCTTGATGATATGGGGTGGTTATGCCTTTGGCAATGGGTATCCCTGTTTGGTATAGGGAACCCGATAGGTTGATCCCTGGTGAGGGTGATACCCTTAGAGGTAGTGTTGCCCGATACCCTAGAAATCTTTGGGTGATATGGTGTTGATGCATTGGGCGATATGGCTTTGATGTGCTTTGTATGATACCTTTAGATGTGAACCATACCCTTGAGTAAGCTTTTGGGCAATACTAAGTATACATGCCATGTATGCCTTGGTGAAGGACCTCACTCGACACCCTTGGTTACCCGACACACACACCTGTAGAGGTCTTGGTCGATATCATCAGTCCTAACCCAATATGAGCATGTTGTGTACATGATAGCTTGGGCGACACAAGGGTTGAAGTGTTTGGTTGGTACTCTATATGAAGATATGATGCCTTTGCCTGGTACATGCTTGGTTACCTGACACATAGGGAGGTATAGGTTGTTATATCTCTAAGCTTGGGCGATATGGTGTCTAGGACGACACATGTTGAGAAGCTTTGGTGGTATGGCGTTATATATGAGATCCATATACTCATCCTTATGCAAGTATGCAACCTAGCGTTAGAATTTTATTGGCATAGATAGTATGCATGTTAATAATGATCATGGATGAGGAAAAGGGAGTTGGCCATGCTAGGGTTGACCTAGAGAAGGTTATGTGGTTCTTGGTCGTTATGTGGTTGAGGCTGTTTCTAACCCTAGTTACCCGATATGAATGGTGGTTCCTTGAGGTTGTTGCCTAATATCCCTCTTCTTCCCTTGAGTTAGGGTTTGGGTGATATAGTAGGTGGACGCCTTGTGGATCCCTTGGATGATAAGTGGTCAGTTTTGGGCGTTACGGCTTGTTGGTGCCTTGCACAACATCCTCTTAGATGGTGTTGCCTGATATCCTTCTAGGTAGTGCCTTGCCTGATAGGGTGCTCAACGTTGTGATGATCTTGTTGGGCGACAGAATATTGCATTGGGCGACATGGCGTTTCTGCTACTCTGCATGATACCCTTGTTGGATAGTGTTTCCCGATGCCCCATGAGGATATGTTGCCCGTTATGGTGCCTTAATGGGTGTTATGACCTTCGACGACAGGGCTGACCTTTGGGCGATATGGTTTGGGTGTTGATGTGTTTTCTGCTGTGAGGCGTTGCCCGTCATGGGGCGTTTCATGTAATGGTTCTTGCCCGATATGATGTTGTGTTGCTTGGGCGTTATAGGTTGGTTCTTAGAGTGTTGTTCATTATCAGTTTGCTTGTGGCTTGCCCGATATGGGTGTTAGCCGATACAATAGGTGGTTCTTGTTGAGGCTTGCCCGATATGGGAGATAGCCGACACAATAGGGTTTGGTTGTAACTGATACCTTTGGTGAGGTCCGTTGTACCTTTTATGAGGGTCTTGGTACCTTTTTGTGAGGGTTATTCCTTACCCGATGAGCTTTTGTGAGGGTTATGTTCTATGTTCGGCTTGTAACCCTAATATTGTTTGAAGTGCTTATATGTGGATGTTATGTATATGCATGGTCATCTAATGTTGCACAAATATATCTCAATGATTCATCAATTGAGATGTGTACTCATGTATGAGCTATAATAATGCCCTTGGTGACATTCTCTTGATATTGAGATAATGAGGAACATTATGTGTTATGTGGACTATGATGGTACATGATGAGTGTTGCCTATGTGTTGGTAATATGTGCTTAATGATGAGATGGAACCCCTGTGATGTTGGATCCTTGTGATGGATCATGATGATTGGCAAGAGGCCAAGTGGCAACATGTGATGTTGGATCCTCGCGATGGATCATGATGATGTTGATGGCATTGAGAATAGTAGTAATAGTGTGATACAAGTTAAAGGAATCTATGTTGTTTACTCTTGTTTATGGTTTGCATAATATAACTTGGTTGACCCCAACAATCCACTTAAAATGTATTAATTAATTACAAATGAACCTTTCATGTAGTTTTCCCTGGCCATAGATCCATCATCATCAGTAGCTAGTGATGGTGAAATGGGTTCTCCTGCGGGTTAACCTGGAGTGCATATTGTTGAATATGTGAGGTTTCTCCTAGCTGAAAATACGAGGATTAGAGTGCAACTTCGGTTGTAGACTCAAGATGTGTATAAGAGCATGGTGAACAGGCCCATGGCTCAGTGTGATAGAGCATGAATGTGTTCATGGCTCAGGGAGCATGGTGAATAGGCGTGTGGCTCAAGGTATACTAGAGCCGTAACCTATACCATGGTGGGATAGAGGAAGGGTAGTCTATGGGAGCTGACCCTGTGACTGAGGTCACTTAAGCAAGAGACTGCGGTCCTGCTTTGGATATCATGCATTGACCATGATGAGGTTGAGGTCGTGGAGTCCGGCTCTTCCATTGACCTTGTATGGCACCGATTAGGGTTTCACAACCATCGATTGGATTTGAGCGGTACGGCTCACTTCCTCTGGGCATAATAGTTTGTAACCAAGCCGAATAGCATATCTGTTGTAAGGAAAATACGAAACATTGGTTGAGGCCTTGGATGATGTAAGCTTTCTCATATGCTCTTATATGGTCTTTGTATAAGCCTTCATATACATGTTCTTCATATTCCCCCTTATATAACTGGTTAGTGATTACATGTTTCTTAGTTGAACTATATGCTCAGTTGTCTGTGATAATATTAAAGTTGGTAGAGGGTTATGTTTCTCGTTGGGACTGTGTGTCTCACCCTGTTGGCTAATAACCTTTTTTAGGTGGACGTGCCTAGAGAGATAAAGATCATGTAGCTGAGAATGATATGTAGAGGTCTCAGTCCTGGTGGAATAGATAATGTCTAGCAGTAGAGTCCTATGTGTCGTCCATGTACACTCAGGTCTTTGGGAGAGTTTTCTATGTTTCTAATAAGATGTTTGATGTATGTTTTTGGTTTATGTACCTTGATGTAATAAATCATCATGTGGAATAGTTATTTCATGGAACAAGATGATGGGAAATTATGTTGTAGCACCTTGAAAATATGTTATGAAAAGAAAGTGTTGCTCAGATGTAATATGTTTCATCTTATGGTGCTTGTAGTAAATTGGTATTAATTTCCCGTGGTCTTTTGTAATCCACTGGTTAGTATGTAATCGTGTTTTGTTTGAGTTGGGATGTTTCACAATCCCTTTTAGATTAGGAATGCTGACCCTAACACCTCCTATAAATAGAGGGGTATTCGGAGATTACCAAAGTACAACACAAACAACTGAGAATCGGTTCCTATGACAAACATTGTCCTCTCTGGTTGTGGTAACCATTAGATCCTAAGCAAGTCCTATCTGATAAGGGAGGGATAGTGACGGCAGAGAACAACTAAGGAAAGTCGTGGGAGAGAAAGTTGATGACTAGTATGCCAACGGGAGGGACAACTCCTTCTTGTCTATTCTAGTTGAATGACAAGAGTTCTAGTTGGTCTGTGTGGACTACTCTAGAGGTAGGAATCCTTCAAATGCTGCTTAGAGAGCACAATTAGCCTACAGTCCGTGGCGAGACCACATGAGTGTTGTAGAAGTTGTCATGTTCGTTGTTTGAGGGGAAGACCAGGAGCTACACAACCATCGTCCAACATCAACTAGTCAATAGTTGCATAGAAGCGAGTAGTTATCGCTGGACTTGCTCCAGGACCAGGTATAAATCACTAAAACCATCCTTCGTATTTCAGAGTAGTTGATGCAATCTTGTTGTTATGGAATACATACAGATAATTATTTTTTTTCTGCTACCTTATTTTGTACTTGTATTTCCCAACAGTGGTATTAGAGCCACGTCAAATTATTATGATTTAGGATAATCGATATGATCTGATTTTGATTTCAATCATTTATTTATTGCATATGATGTGAATATTTAAAATGTCTTATATGCATATCCGATCAAAGACCACATAATCCCATATATATATATATATATATATATATATATATATATATATGCAATTTAGATGTGTCGCCTAAAAAGTAGTTTTATGGTAAATGTGTAGAATCGTTATGGACAATACCCTTTGTCTGTGTATGGTTGGATGGTATGGTTTTATTCATATTTATCTCAGTCTGTGTACCGATCCTACCTCCTTATTCTCAATGTAAAGTTATTTCTTTCCTATCTTTGTTCCTCTCGAATGTAACTCGACGTTTCCTTTTATAATGTAATAATTTTAGCAATAGGATAGTTTTTCTTTATGCAATGATGAGGATTATGATCATCATCAAGATGACAGGATAGTCTCACTAATCAAGATGACCGTCTGGAGGATCTTGGAGGATAGATCTCAGGAGTGAGCCAATCGCCTGGTGGGACCATTTGACCGTTTGGAGGAGTCCAAACATTGGTTGGACATGGAGCCAGATGACCGTCTGAGTAGGCCCAACCAACCATTTGTAAGGTGTCCAGACATTGATTGAATAGGAAGACCAGAAGACTGTCTCAAGAGGCCAGATGACCGTTTCAGGTAACCAACTGACCAGCCAAGAGGCGAGAAGACCGGTTCAAGGGTTGAACTTATCTACCTAGATTAGAAAGCACAGGTCTACACCAAGCGTAGGTTTATACATGGGACGTGATTGACCTAGGTTGTAGTAAAATCTTGTGGCTCTAAGGAATTACAAGTAGACATGGCCATAACCATCATTTTTTTATATTGCATGTTTACATTGTGGGATATAGAATGTATATGATACATACTATATATATGGTGATCGGGTACAATATATGTATATATATATATATATATATATATATATATATATATATATATATATCTAAATCCCTCAAATCAATCACATTAAGTCTAAGATGCCTTCTAATAGAAATACATAATGAAAGCTTGTTCGAATAAGCATAGGTTATGCCATAGCATGGTGCACCGTCTACCTCATGGAAGTGTGATGGTATTAATGTAGATTCCACCGTAGATGTAAGGAGTGGGACCCGAGAGGGGGGATCCACTCCCTACTAAAAAAATTTGAAGAATAAAACATCCATTCCAAACACACCCTAAGGTATGTTGTAATAGGTGTAAATTTTCAAATCTCAATAAATGGTATTCAAAATGACCAAAAGTGTAGCAGCGGAATTAAACCAATGACTATATTCAATTTTTACAAAAGATTACAAAAGTACATCATAATCTCCCATAAGGGTTTACATGTATGACACAATAAAAAGATCTAAGTAGAGGGAAGTCTAAACTATTTCAAATATATCTCCAAGCAACATCTCCAAGATCTAGGTCTATGTTGGAAGCTATGTTCTCCTTGATCATGTTCAACATGTTGCTCTAAACATGGGTGGTTGGGAAATCACCCAGCTAGGAGAGAAAAACAAGGTATGTGTCAAATAATGAACAAGAACAAAAGATAAGGAAATAACATGAAAGTAAAGGCTAAGATTTCATCATAAGATGAGGAGAACAAGAGTATGAGGCATAATCAGATAGATGCTTGCCATAACAAGAAAATTGTAGAATATTTGCATGCATGAATAATATTGACTCTTTAACTAAGTAGGGTTGAGGAACCTACTGGACCTAAACCTATAGGTTAGGGGAGAATTAATACATTCCTAGTCACCTACACATATTTTTATGGGGGAGAATAAGACATTCCCCAGGGCAAATTAATACATGCCCTATGTATGGCTGGTTGTACAAAAGTACCACTACTATAGCTAAATAGTCTAATAAAATCAACATGCTAAAGAGAACTATGGCAAGTAAAACCATCATATATTTGAAACATGGAAGTGGGGTAAAAGACCCAAGAAAAAGAATATCATTACCAATTTTGAGGCAATTTAACAAAAGAATAATGAATAGAGGGAATATGGTTCATTAAAGCCTCATTAGGGAAATATAGGGTTTGGTTCACAAATATCCAAATTTAGGGTGTAAGAATGCATATACCTCTCTTACTGATATCAACTACTAACTTTCACCACTTTCATTGAGTCCAAGTTCCACTTTGCCTATTTTTAGTGTATTAACATGTATTAGAGTACATAATGCACATTAATGTTATAGAAACCCTAATTTTAGACCTTTTTAACAAAACTCAGAGATTCTGAAAACCTCACTAATGAACTTATCAGGTTCTCCTGATCAAGAAAACATATTTTTATGTTAATTTTGGAGTTATGATGATTAAGATGTAATTTTTATGGATTTTATGCAATAAATTCATTTCCAAAATTACCCTTAGTCAAACCTCAGAATTATACATTCAAAATATTTTTATTAGATAGAGATCAATTTTCTAATATCAAAACATATTTATTGGTCAACTTTGGACAAGCACATTAAAAGATATGAAATTTTCAAATGGGAACCAATTAGGAAATGACAAGTCAGAAATATTTGAGAAAGAGGAAGAGAGCGATAAAACCATTTGACCCAAGATCAGGTTTGTAGTTGCATAGGTGACCAAACTCAAGCTTCTAGAGAAGGTAAAATATCAAGAAACCAAAACCTTAGAAGAGCATTGTAAATAGAGATGGAGATCATCGATTTTAAACATAAAAGAATAAGTTTTAAGCATGTAGTAAGTAATATATGGGAAGGGGGTTATAAAACTCATCTTCTAAGAAGGTGGATAGGTTCAAGAAGTAAGGTTACTGATCTAGAGAGGCTGGTTTCTCCAACAAAGCTCCTATCTCGAGCAAGAAGTACCTTCTCCACTTTAAAGGTGAAAAACCCTAGCAAAAGAACATGGAGATGAAGTGTTTAAGGGCTCTAGGCGGGGTTTCACCATGGAAGGCCATGGTTCTGACCTGAAAGAAGGTGGGAAGAAGATGAAAAACATGAAAAATAGAGAAGGAAATGAGGAAAATTACTAGTTTTTGTCAAAATCACCAAGATGGAGCTTTAGAAACCCTAAATAGAGCAAATTCGGTACCCTAGGAGTTTTCTTCACCAAGGTAAGCACTCTCTTTTACCTTGGGACAACACCTTTGTGGCCAAATAGAGTAGGAATGATTCTCTAATCTGGAGGAAAGAGAAGGAAAGCAAAAGTTTTCAAATTGGGAGGTGGGAAGGGGTAGATATGGCTTTATAAAGAAGGGGGCAAGCATGAGGTGTCTATGGGACTTTCCATGTGTCCTTAGCCTAGGGCTTCATGGCCATGCAAGAGGACAGCTCATAGAGACTTCTTGTATATAAAATGTCAGTTACAAAAGCCCATGGAGACTTCTAGGACGTCCCCACCATCTTCCAATCAAAGAAATAACCCCATTGGTTGATAGCTTTTAAAGATAAGCTCATTTATAAAGAGGGTAATCCCTAAAATGCCCTTGGAGAGAAACACCTTCAAACCAAGGTGCAACTAGGTTCCCCATGATTCAAAATCTCAAGAATGGTAAGGGGATATCTAAGTAGTATAATGAAGGTGATAATTTGCAAAGAAAATCTCCCAATTGGGTAAATTACAAAAAAGTCCAAAATGTACCTAAAATTGCATAACTTGCACAAACAACAACCAAATTGAACCAAATTTGAAACTTAGGTTCATTATATGATTCAAAACACATACCAAAGTTATATTAAGGTTTATAACACCTAATTAGGGTCCTTAAATAAACTTTCATTGAGGTATTTGTGCATAAACCCTTTTATTGGTACAAGTAGTGAATATGTTCACCAAACCACTATAAATTCCCCTAATTAAACATCAAGGACATAAAGGACAGAAATGGGAAGAAAACTTAGGGAAAAACATTACATGGAGATTACATCTAATATGTAATATGTTACAATACTCCACCCCTTAAAAAGGATTTTGTCTCTGAAATCTCAAACAAAAGGAGAAGGGTGAGTATGCAACATCGCAACACTAAACTCCCAGGTTGTTTCCATAAAACTTCCACCAAAACTTTCACTAACTCAAACTACTTATTTTTTAACTACTTAACTTGGGAGTTCAGAATCTTCTCAAGCAACTTCTCATAGATTAAGTTCTCAAGGATCACCAAGGGTTCCACTTTTATGATTTCTTTTTAACATTTTTGGCTTATTAGCATTATATTCATTATGATATTACATCATCCTCATTATTCTTTTTATTGTGTCTCATTGTATTCAAAAGAGTTGAATTTCATTATTATGCTCGAAACCATATATATTTCTTATTTCCCTCTTTATGAGTTTTAACACAATTAGAGTTTACTCAATTATCTCAATATGCATTATTATATCTTGTCATTATCTTTAATAATTTGGTTTTAGACTCCATTATCACCTTATTGAATTATATCAGATTATTTTGTATGAAATAAGACACTTCATCTAATTTGTTATTATTAATACAAATAAGGTCACATTAATTACTTATACCTTTTTTTACATTAATGCCATCATTAATCTTTCTCATATTTATTCACTTCTTATTATTGATTATGCACATTTATGTGAGTCCAATTACTTCTTATCCATATTGAAGTCACTATATGTATTTTAGTCATCAAGGTGGGACATATTAGATATTAGTGATTTGATTCACATACCAAGTAATGATTAGGTGATTAATTAGGTTTGTATTGGAGAACAAGGTGATATGCATTTCATATTGATGACATGATTAATCAATGATTAGGTGATTATATATATCATTTATGTGTATTAAAGTATGTTATCTGATTATGAAACCTAATGTCACTAATGTATCGATAATGTCATTAAGGATTTATGGGTTAAGGTTATATGATTACAACTTATATTTTAGGTCAATATGATCATCATTCTTCATGTATACATTCTTAGTATGCATTACGTCCAAGATTAGGTTACAATTATATTGCTCATCATTTCATTAGGTTATATTGGTCCAAGAAATGTTTAGCCGCATGTGTACCCACTATTAGAATTATATGTGAGTTACTCATATTATGTGCATTAGATATTCATTAGGGTTCAAACATGTGAAATATTCATTAGATGACCATTATATGTTCATTAGTATATAAACAAGCATGTCAGGTTATAACTATGACTTTTTGGGTCAAATTTTCAAATTTCAATAAATGGTATTCCAAACAACCAAATTGTAGCCGAGAAATTAAACAAATGAGTATATTCAATTTTCACAAAAGATTACAAAAGTACATCATAATCTCCCATAAGGGTTTACATGTAGATTACATCTAAGATTTAGTATGTTACAATAGAGGGGTGCATTATTACCGTACTGTCTATTGAGATAGACTTAATTGGTGATTCTCAAAGCGTATGTGCCCAAAGGCATAAAGATGATCATAGCAATGTGTTTCACATGTTATATATCATGAATTTTTATGATGCAATTGGCAAGTTAGCTCCTTAATTATTGATTGTTTATGTTGATGTTGGTCGGGTAATAATCAAATCATTTTGGATCTTGCTCATTAGGAAAAATTGATTCTCTACTTTTTCCAAATTGATACTTGAGGGTTATCAATTTGATCAAAATAATGAGACCGATAATTAATTAACGGCCTAATGATTATCGTCAAAATTTTAATCAAATCAAATCAAAATGAAATTTTGACAAATTGCAATTCTTTTGTAGAATCAAATGGCATCAAAAAATAATGACTTTTCTCTGTGATCGGTCCTTGAGAAGGACAAATTTGTTTAGAACAACTTTCATGATTGGTTTAGGACATTGAGGATCGTCCTTACTCAGGATCGTAACCTCTATGTCCTAGATATGCCGGAACCAGAGCAACCTGCTGCCAATGCACCAAAGGCGGAAAGGGATGCTTACAAGAAGCATACCGATGATGTTGTGGATGTCAAATGTATGATTCTATGTGCCATGAACTATGAGTTACAAAGGCAACACGAGAACATGGATGTGATTGATATGGTTACACATCTCCAGAACATGTATCAAGATCAGGTGAGGCAAGAGAGATATGATGTCTCCAAGATGTTGTTCAAATGCATCATGACAGAAGGAGACCCAATATGTCCTCATGTACTCAAGATAATTGGGTATGTGTAGAACCTAGCTAGACTGAGATTCCCCTTAGGCCAAGAGTTGGCCGCTGACGTGATTATGCAATCCTTGTCAGAGTAATATAGTCAGTTCGTTATGAACTACAACATGAATTACTTTGACAAGCCGTTGATAGAGTTGTTGGGTATGTTGAGGACATCATAGGTACATATAAAGAAAGAAAAACCTAAGTATGTGATGATGATAAGCAAGACTAAGGGGAAGTCTAAGGGCAAGGGCAAAGATAAAAAGAGTTCTAAAGTTAGCCAGAAGTCCAAGTCTTCAGATCTCAAGGCAAAAGGAGGAATAAAGAAAAGAGACAATTGCCACCATTGTCAATGGCCTAGAAATTGGAAAAGAAATTGCCCACTCTGGTTACAGGAACTAAAGAAGAAGAAGGAAGGCAGTGATGCCTCCACTTCAGGTATAAACATTATAAGATAAATTTGTTTACTTCTTAATCTTGGCATATGATACCAAATATTGATATGACATATTGATGTGTAGGATCTGATAAGAAATAGAAGCCTTCATGGGAGGACAAAGAAGGACAAATGCAGAGCAAGAGTTGCGGAAGCCCCAATCTACATTTTAAATTTATCTTAGCCCAAATGGGCATGTAATAGAGTTACTAGAACTGCTATTTCATTTTGCCATTAGAAACATTTCTTTTATGCATCTTGTGAGACAAGAATGAGTAATAAATAAAGTTAGTTTATGTTTCTATTTCAAAGATATGATCTTGAATGACAATACCCAAACATAATGATCTTTTGTAAAAGAATCTTGAGATGAATGTTTATAATGTTAATACCAAAATATTATAATTGATAACTCAAAACAATCATTAGCAATAAACACCTTGATGATATGCATTAACCTTCATCTAATCCTTGGAGATGATTTTACAACATGTGACAGTCTTATGTTTTTAGTTTGGTCATGTTTGATTGATGTTTGAGCTATGTATCCTTATTTTGGACCAAGTTGCGATTCATCCATATTTGAGGGTTATCTTGCAATTTTTCAGATGTAGAGTGTATTCCTTGTGTCTTATAATCATGAGAGATAAGATAGTTCTATGGGGCACCTTGCTTGTACCATGGCTAATGGTTCGACATCACATGGTGAGATTAGTGTTTACTTGAGTTGTCTTGTTGTTGTGTATCGACCTTGCTAGGGTTTGTGTATGTTGTGACCGCAATACCACTCTTGGATGAGTGTTGTGACCGCAAAAGATACCCTAGGTATTGCTTGCTTCAACCATGGTGACCTTGGAGAGGTTTGTTCGACACAGTTTGTCTTCTAGTGGAGTTTTTCGACCATGGGGTGGTGTGGTGACCTAGTGTTGCAGTCTCTACATGAGCATGGTGTGCTTTGACCACAACAAGGGTGTTAGTGACCTAAGTGGTTGCTACCCTACCTAGGTTGTATTACCCTTCTATGCATGCAAGTTTTTAGTGGTTTCATGGTTCTTTTCATGGTGGACAAGTGTCCTTTTGATGTTCTCTTCTATGGACACCTCATATCTTCCACTTCCCTCCTACCCACATGTATATAAGCTCTCTCTTTTACATTCAAGCAAATCTTTTATCTCTCTTTCCTTCTCCTTCCTTGTTTGGCTAACCTTGGAGCTTGGTGGTGCTTGAGGGTGCTGATCTTGGTTCTTTGGTGGTCGATCAACCTTGCATGTGGTGAACTTGAGCTTGATCATCTTCCTTATGGTGAACTTTGGTGATATTCTTTCTTGGTAAGTGGTTTTGAACCCTTGATTTCATTTTCCCTTGAACCCTACCTCTCTTTCTCCTTCTTGGTCATGAGACTATGGTGCAGCCATGGTGGCTATCTTAAAGATCTTCTCTTCACATGGGTCGAAGACTGTGGTTTGACCATGGTGGTACCTATGTGACAAGAAGCTCTCTTCGTTCTTCTTCTTGTTCATCCTAGGGTTGTTACCCTCTTTCTTGAGCTTTCATTTAACCATGGTGTCCTTCTCTTTGGAGGTGATCTTGTGTATAAGGAGTTGATCCTTGTTGGATCTTCTTCTTCCTTAGATCTCATGATCTTGGTAGCTTGATCTCTTCATAAGGCAGGTTATATAACTCTTTACCCTCTTCTATTATTGCACCTTAATTGTTCTTGCATACTACTAATTTCATCTCCAAAACATGATAATAAGATGCTAAATGAAGTTATCATGATCTAGGGTTTATGACTTTGTAGTATTCTCATATTTATTTCCCTCTTTCTTAAACCCTAATTTCATGTGCTCAATTTTGAAGTGATGTTGAGGTGATGTTTATACATGCATCATGATCCTTGGTTTTATCACTATGCTATCTTTTGGTTATCTTGTTTTACTTGGGGTTTTGAATCAGTTTCACATATATTTAGGTTTGGTTTTCTATCTTCTAATGTGGTTTTACTTGTTGATCTTCATGGTGATCATTTCTAGGTTTGATGTCCATGTATCTATGAGTTTTACATATGGTAACACTTAGTTTTATGGTGTGTAACATTTGTTTCGGCCAACACATGCTTCCCTTGGCTCTTTGTTCAACACTCATGTGTAGTTCATGATTTGGGTTGCCATCTCAGTTGTGGTTTTGGGTCGAAACATGTGTTGTGTTTCGGTCGACAGGTTGGTAGAGGGTCTTTTGCGGTCGCAACCCCTATTGAGGTTGGGTTGGTCGCAACATAGTGTTGCCTATGTTGGTCACAACTCTTGAATTCTTTTGGATGGTTGATACACTTTGTGTGTGTCTCAATCGAAACATATGCATTGGTTTACGGTCGCTACTCATGAATGCTTGTATCTCAGTCACAACATGAGCTTGATTTGGTTTGGTTAAGGCATGGATGATGATGTGTAGCAGTCGCTACACATGGTGACACCTATGCTGACTGTCGTTACCTTGACCCAAGCACTTCGGTCACTACCCTTAGTGGGTTAACCCTCAACGGTCACAACACATACCTTAAAGGGTGTTCGACACACATACATGGGTACACGGTCACTAAATATATCTAACATGGTAAGTTTTCAACATGTGTACATGAAACTGTTGGTTGATACTTAGTGTTGTTAGGATGGCTAACTAATCAGGTTAATTATAATGTTCTAACTTTAATGTATTCCAAGAAAGTGGAAAAGGGTGTATCTAGGGTTCTATGGTTGAATGATAATATGAAACCCTAATCGGCTATCTATGTGAAATCCTAATCCTAATTCTAGGGTGTCTTATATATGTTGAGCTTGCTTGAATGAATAACATGTTATTATGTTTTCTCTCTCCTACTTGTGTAACCCTAACCTTGTAGGTTGGATGAATGTCATAGCTTGTGCATGCTATGGTGGTAAATTGTGAGATAGAGTGATGACTATGAGCCTTTATGAGGCATGTCGATATAATGATGTAATACATGAATGATGTGATTGGGTATTATGACCTAGCAGAGGATAAATGCATAGTGTGAGGTGTTATCCTCCATAATGCATAGTGTGAGGTGTTATCCTCCAATGATGTGATGAGGGATTGATATCCCATGATAGTGTGATAATGACGGCGGCCTTGAATTGGAAATGTTATCAAGTGATAATGCGACAAGATTATACTTCAAACGTTGTATATCTCCTGAAGTTGTGTTATACCCTTATCTTTGTAGAGTTTGTTTAGGTTTTATAAGATGTAACTTGATTGATGCTAAAGATACCCAATTGGCTTGAATAATAAAGTGAAACCCTAATCATGTAGTTTCCCTATGCCATATGTCCATATTCAACATCAATACTAGCTGGATGGTGAAACAAGCAATTCTTATGGGAAACTCAGAGTGCATATTGTTGAATATGTGGGGTGCAAGTCAAGGTATCTCTTGGTATTCTTAATACACTGGGATGACTAAGGTTGTTATGACCCACTCTGTGATTAATCAGTAAGTATCTTGATTAGTGCTAAGAACCCTGTTAAACATCATGGTTAATCAAAATAAGCTAATATGTGAATCAATAGTTGAGATTGAATCATCTGAGGTAACTAATGACAATTTCAGTGTTAATTGTTGAGTTAAGTTAAATGCCAAGATGTGATTGGTGCTTTGACCAGTTGTGACAAGATACTAATTGAGATTTCTTGTTTCGAGGTCGTAGTGAATTCCGTTATCGAAGTTTTGCAAAAGAAATCGTTCGATTTGGACCCTCGAGGCAAAAGTTATAGACTTTTTGTTCTCCTTGGACCTATAGTGCAATTTTTCCAGTTTTTCTCTTAGACTTTTATTTTGATTTGCCCTTTCTCGCTTATTCCTTTCTTCTTCCTTATCTGTAACTCGATAAAACAGTAAGCAACCGCCTAAAGCGGCGCACAGCATCAGGGGTGCGATCCCAGCAAAGAGGGAGAGTCGCGGGGTGATTCTTGCTCCCAGCTTCGTTCTTGGCTGCGTCCCACTCCTCTCTTCTTCTTCCTTCTTTTTTCCCTCTCATTCCTTGCTCTAGCAGGCGCCCGACCTATGTGAAGAATAGCAGCGCTGGCCGACCACCACGACAGCAAGGCGGCTGAGCTAGGGTTCAAGAGAGAGAGACAGAGAGAGAGAGGTCCGGTTGGGCTTCTTCTTCCATTTTTCCCTCTTCTTTCTCCTCCATCCACGGCCTGACATAGCCGTTTGGGCGTCAGCCGGCCAACTGCAGCTGCAGCTGTGTGGCACGGCCAGGAGCTTGTATGGGCACAGCTAGCACCTCAAAACGATGGCCCCGACTCCGACCTTCAGGTCTTAGATGAAATTCGCAGCTCCCAGCCACGTTTTAGCACCCAACCGAGCTATCCCTTCCACTTGTGAACGAGAGAGGTTGCTGCTGTGAGCAGCAGGTCTGAACTAGGGGCAGTTCCGCCCAGGAATCACCACAAAAATGGTGCCAAGGAGATCGACCACGAGTCCCGAGTGCAGATCCGCAGCCATCAGCTTGAGTAGGCACTCAACCTAGCTTCGTCTATTCAACCAGCTTGAGCGTCAAGCTGCTGTAGAGAAGAACCGTAAACAGTGAAAAATCAAAGGAAGAAGACAATAGAAATATGCCCGGAAACATGCCCTGGGAACATCTCCGGACGAATCCGGACAGTCCAAATCAAAGTGAGTGGGGTTTCATTTATTTATCATTAATAAACTCAGGCGTTTGAATATTTCCTGTTTTGTGCGCGAATTACGCTGATAACAGGCGTTATCAGGCGTCGGGCAGCGTTTGGCGTCGCCCGACTTTTTATTTCATAAAATGCTTTTAGACGATGTTATATGATTTAGTTTAGCATCTGATCAGTGTGAATTGAATCAGTGAATTTATATGGTTCATTGGAACTTGGAATACGTAATATGCTTAATGAAAATGAGGAAATTTCCTGTATTATGGTTGCAATGTACTTGTTGATTTAAAAATGGATATTTAGCATGGAAACTGGATAAATGATACTGAGTTATGTTTAAAGATGACAAATGATGTATATGTGTTTAAAGTGATGTTCAGAATGTGAAATAAGTATGGTATGTGACATTCCTGTTTAAATGTTTATATGTTAATCATTTAATAGACTTAGGTTCCCTAACACCGTAGAACCCCTTTGACAGATCTGCTTCTTAGGGGTGAAACTCGTGTTGCAACATTATCCGTGCTTGTGTCATGGAGACACGAGGATAGAGAGGCAGTGTCCAACAACAACGTGTGCTTGTGTCACGGTGGCACTGGAGAAAAATGGGGGTTATTACAACATTATCCGTGCTTGTGTCATGGAGGTAACCCCGTGAGACTCTTCGCCTGTGTACTCAGGTTAGAGGAGGAGTCTAGAGCACTCAGAGTAGTGCCTTGAGGCCGTAGAGCCTATGAGTCAGGCCGGAGAGCCTGGGGTCCTGTGGCAGAGCAGGGTTGGCGTCAGACTTAGCATTTCCCGGGTGTGTTGCTAAGTCTTGTACGGTGGGATCGTAGTTCGCTACGGATCTTTATATGCAGGGTACACTGCATATGATTAGGGCATAACAATAATATAAATATGTACTCATATAGGATCACAGTAAATTAAAGTATTCGAACTTTTGTGCTATTTCTTATTATCTGATTATCTGTTCAAATTATCTGCTATTGCATGGGAATGTGATTATATTCTGTAAATCTGTTATGTTATTAGAACTGCCCTGCTTAGTACTGCATTTATGTTTAATTTCAATTTATAAACCTGATGAGTTGTTTAGTGATAGCTAAGTGAAATGCTATTCACTGAGCGAGTAGGCTCATACCTCTACTCAAAACATTTTCAGGTCATCAGCAGCAACAGGAATCTGAAGGATCCTTTCATCCTAACGCTTAGTCTGTAGAAGGAATATGTAGTTAGTAGTTAGAGGTCTCTTAGTCCTTTCCCCTCGATCTTTGGGACAAGGTGTGGGTGAGAGAGAATGTGTATAAAGATGTAAATTAACTGTTATGCTTTATTTTATGTCGAACAATGTAATATGCTGTAGACTCTGTTTATATTGCTAGTCAGTTTAATAAAAATGCTTCCGCAGTTTGTTTAGATTTAGTTTACAACATAAATCAGGTTAACTTTTAATGTCTTTAAAAATGTTTTAAAAGCTTTGAGTGGTTTGGCTTGTGTGTAATCCCTCCGTCGCGCCCTAATCTCGTGATTTGTGGGTAATGCGAGATCGGGGTGTGACAACTTGGTATCAGAGCCTAGGTTGAGTATATGAATACTCTAAGTCAAGGTCAGGGGACGATAAGAGACCAATAGGATTAGGACTTAGGTGTCTTCCTTCTAACTGCAATTTTATAACAGGAAGTGTTATGTTATATTATTGCAGATGGTAGGAAGATGATGTGGTCACAAGGATCAAGTTGAGAATTTAAGTTGAGTTATCAGGGATCATTAAGATCAAAAGATAAAATTATAATTAAGATGGATAAGAAATGATGTGTCTTTAGCTCTGGGAGGTCTGAGTGTTTAGATACCCTGGCCAGGTGTCTGAATACTTAGATTGACCAGTATCAAGCTACTCTGTCTATTCTTCTCTGGATGCCCTGGCCAGGTATGCAGAGGCAGGATAGGCTAGAGAGAAACCCTAGAAATCTTAGGGTTAAGAAACTGGAAATTAATACAGGAATAAGAGATTAAACATAGGATGCGATGCAACTCTTGCCTTATATTGCTTAATTGATTGGAAATCACTAGAAATGCCCTTATATGTATGAATTAAATTTTCAGTTTGAAGAATTAATATGATTCTTTTATATGGTTGTGCGTCATGAAGTGATTTATTTATTGTTTTTATTCTTTGTATTAAGTAGACCAGAAGTTATGTTTAAATGAGTCTGCCCTAAGTGGATATTCTTTCCGCATGTTTGAGATTAATAGGAGTTGGTTAATCCTGAGTAGCTCTTGGCTTCAGGACTACAGGTTCGGCCTGGTCCGGCTGGTAGGATGCGTTACTGGGATTTAACGACTCTTATTAAGAATATAATGAAAGTAGACTCTGAATAATTTAGACTCACATCATAGTAAGAATGTACATACACTAAGATGTTGAGATATAAGAGAAAGATTAGAACCGCTAAGAATTTTCTGGAAATGATATCAGAGGCCCAATGTTGGAACCTCATATGAGCAATCCTTAATTAGAAATAAAGGAACACAATAAGGTTCAGATTAAAATTTAATGATTAGGTGAGAAATACCCTTAATGGTACTAATCTGTAATGTATAACAAATGCATGGATCCAATACATGATTAGTAAACCCTGGTTGAGGGTGTATCCTTGTGAAACCCTAGCTGAGGGTGTATCATTGCGATTGTTTATAGGCAACTTTATAATAAATTTATGCTTTAAACTAAGATAAGTCCATATCATGTGAGATAGCTGGACAATTCTAATGTGTGGCCTATGCATTATATGCTAAAGGTGAGTATTATGTGATGGAATGCATTAAGAGGGGAGATACCTTAATACAAGATAAAGTTGGTTAACTCAAGAGGGTATGAATTAATGAGAAATGGGGAACCCTAACCCTAATTTGGGGAAAAGGGAATGATAAGCCCTGTTTGATAGTGAACCCTAATTCCTGGTCAAGGAATGATGGTATTACTATTGTATCACATGATGTGATGAATATCTTGTATGACTGTTATCATGCCTAATAACCATGCAGGTATGATGAGATGATGAATATAGCCAAGTTTGGGCTGTGACATTTACATAATAAATGTTGATTGGCTTTTTGTGCGTTAATGTTGTTGTTGCTTAATAAAAGTAACAATGTGTACGAATTTTATGAACCATGTGAATAAGTTGTTGCCTAGTGAGAGGTGACAAGATATGAATGGCCTTGTGAGCCATGTGAATAAGTTGTTGCCTAGTGAGAGGTGACAAGATATGAATGGCCTTGTGAGCCATGTGTGATGCTTGGGTAACAAGTATCATGTTTATTTGTAGCATTTGTGTTAATAAGTTATGCTAGAGAACTTGGCTGATGTTACATTTCTGTTATATATCTATAGTTCATTGATGATTATTCATATCTGTTGTATTCATTACAAGTAGATGGATGAACTTATGAGATCTAAAGTTTGATTTCAAGCTAAGGAAGCAAAGTCACACCACAATAATGCTATGTTACTGATAAGGACCAAACCCTAGAATGTTTAGAGTTGAAGTAGTTCAAGGGATGTCGCTAGTGATTTGACCTTGAATACTAGTATCTTTATAAAACAAGATCATACGATTTGCACTATGAAAGGTAACCTAGCACTAATAAATCCAGGGTTTAAAGTTAGCTAATCTGGAAGGTAGATACACAATATGAAAATGACTTGGAGAAAAGAGTAAGATATAAATTTGAAATGTAACAATAAGTAAGTAGCATAGAATGAGGAGTACTACGCGATACATGATCGGAAGTTAGTTGTTGTAGTTCATGCTCTTTTGACACAGCGTCACTATCTTTATGATGTGACGATAGATTGTCACCTTGGGAAAGCGAATGTGGTAGTTGATGCCCTAAGTAGGAAGTCTAGTTCAACAGTGGATGTATTTTCCATGGCATGTTTCAAAAGAGACATGCTAGTGGAAATGTGAAAGTTGAACTTAGACTTGGGGTGACAGAGCTAAATGGTTTGATTGCACAGATGCAAGTCAAGCCTATTTCTTATGATCAAATCAAGGAACTACAATAGGGTGATAGTGAGTTAAACCAGACCATGCATGACATGACAAGGGGAAGAGACCAGAGTTCAAGTTTTCAGATGATGATGTGTTGTTTTAGCATGACAGATTGCATGTACCTCGAGATAATGATTTGAAAGAAAAGATTCTTGAGAAAGCACATGCATTGATGTATTCTATGCATCCAGGCAACACTAAGATGTACATGAATTTCAAGGAGTCGTATTGGTGGTCTGGTATGGAAAGATTGTAGCTGAGTATATGACTAGGTGCAGTATGTGTCAGTAGGTTAAGGCTGAGCACCAGAAACTTATAGGTACTTTGCAATCTCTTCCTATACTAGAGTGGAAATGAGAACATATTATAATGGATGTTGTGGTAGGGTTACCCAGGACACCTAGAGGTTATGACTTGATATGAATGATTGGGGATAGACTAATTTAGTCTGCTCACTATCTTCAGATTAAGTCAACCTTTGATGTCTCGAAGTTGGCTAAGATATTCGTTAATGAGATAGTCAGGTTGCACGATATCCTAAGTTCACATTCAAGTTTGGAATCAGTTGCATTGTGCTTTGGGCACAAAATTAAGATTCAGTACAGCTTTTCACTGCAGACGGATGGTCAGTCAGAGAGGACCATTCTAGTCTTGGTATGGCTCAGTATGAAGATCTGTATGGCAGAAAGTATAGATCATTCATATGTCAGTATGAGGTAGGTGAAAAGTAGATTCCTGGACCAAAGATAGTGGATTTGACCACCGAGAAAATATCAGTAATTAGAGAATAGTTAAAAGCTACACAGGACAGACAAAAGAGTTATGCTGAGAAGAGGCGTTGACATCTTGAGTTTCAGGTTGATGATGAAGTGTATCTGAAAGTTCCACCATGGAAAGGAGTATTGAGGTTCGGTAAGAGAGGCAAACTGACTCCTAGGTGTATGGGCCCATATCCTGTCATTGAGAGGATTGGACTTATAACCTATAAGTTAGATTTGCCATCCGAGCTGGCTAATTTACATGATGCATTTCATGTAGCGATGTTGGAGAAGTGTTATCCTGGTTTAGAGAATATAGTGGATCTATAACCTGCTCAGCTCAAACCAGATGTATCCTATGTTGAGGAACCAATTCAGATAGTTGATCAAAGGATCAAGAAACTCAAGAATCGTGAGATACCATTAGTGAAAGTTCTGTGGAGAAATCATAATCTAGAGGAAGCTACGTGGGAGCTTGAGTCACAGATGTGTAACAAGTTTCCTTTTCTCTTTTAGGAATTTCGGGACGAAATTCTTATAAGGAAGGGAGATTGTTATGACCCACTCTGTGATTAATCAGTAAGTATCTTGATTAGTGCTAAGAACCCTGTTAAACATCATGGTTAATCAAAATAAGCTAATATGTGAATCAATAGTTGAGATTGAATCATCTGAGGTAACTAATGACAATTTCAGTGTTAATTGTTGAGTTAAGTTAAATGCCAAGATGTGATTGGTGCTTTGACCAGTTGTGACAAGATACTAATTGAGATTTCTTGTTTCGAAGTCGTAGTGAATTCCGTTATCGAAGTTTTGCAAAAGAAATCATTCGATTTGGACCCTCGAGGCGAAAGTTATAGACTTTTTGTTCTCCTTGGACCTATAGTGCAATTTTTCCAGTTTTTCTCTTAGACTTTTATTTTCATTTGCCCTTTCTCGCTTATTCCTTTCTTCTTCCTTATCTGTAACTCGATAAAACAGTAAGAAACCGCCTAAAGCGGCGCACAGCATCAGGGGCGCGATCCCAGCAAAGAGGGAGAGTCGCGGGGCGATTCTTGCTCCCAACTTCGTTCTTGGCTGCGCCCCACTCCTCTCTTCTTCTTCCTTCTTTTTTCCCTCTCATTCCTTGCTCTAGCAGGCGCCCGACCTATGTGAAGAATAGCAGCGCTGGCCGACCACCACGATAGCAAGGCGGCTGAGCTAGGGTTCAAGAGAGAGACAGAGAGAGAGAGGTCTGGTTGGGCTTCTTCTTCCTTTTTTCCCTCTTCTTTCTCCTCCATCCACGGCCTGACATAGCCGTTTGGGCGTCAGCCGGCCAACTGCAGCTGCAGCTGTGTGGCGCGGCCAAGAGCTTGTATGGGCGCAGCTAGCACCTCAAAACGATGGCCCCGACTCCGACCTTCAGGTCTTAGATGAAATTCGCAGCTCCCAGCCACGTTTTAGCACCCAACCGAGCTATCCCTTCCACTTGTGAACGAGAGAGGTTGCTGCTGTGAGCAGCAGGTCTGAACTAGGGGCAGTTCCGCCCAGGAATCACCACAAAAATGGTGCCAAGGAGATCGACCACGAGTCCCGAGTGCAGATCTGCAGCCATCAGCTTGAGTAGGCACTCAACCTAGCTTCGTCTATTCAACCAGCTTGAGCATCAAGCTACTGTAGAGAAGAACCGTAAACAGTGAAAAATCAAAGGAAGAAGACAATAGAAATCTGCCCGGAAACAGGCCCTGGGCACATCTCCGGACGAATCCAGACAGTCCAAATCAAAGTGAGTGGGGTTTCATTTATTTATCATTAATAAACTCAGGCGTTTGAATATTTTCTATTTTCTGCGTGAATTACACTGATAACGGGCGTTATCAGGCGTCAGGCAGCGTTTGGCGTCGCCCGACTTTTTATTTCATAAAATGCTTTTAGACGTTGTTATATGATTTAGTTTAGCATCTGATCAGTGTGAATTGAATCAGTGAATTTATATGGTTCATTGGAACTTGGAATACGTAATATGCTTAATGAAAATGAGGAAATTTCCTGTATTATGGTTGCAATGTACTTGTTGATTTAAAAATGGATATTTAGCATGGAAACTGGATAAATGATATTGAGTTATGTTTAAAGATGACAAATGATGTATATGTGTTTAAAGTGATGTTCAGAATGTGAAATAAGTATGGTATGTGACATTCCTGTTTAAATGTTTATATGTTAATCAGTTAATAGACTTAGGTGCCCTAACACCGTAGAACCCCTTTGACAGATCTGCTTCTTAGGGGTGAAACTCGTGTTGCAACATTATCCGTGCTTGTGTCATGGAGACACGAGGATAGAGAGGCAGTGTCCAACAACAACGCGTGCTTGTGTCACGGTGGCACTGGAGAAAAATGGGGGTTATTGCAACATTATCTGTGCTTGTGTCATGGAGGTAACCCCGTGAGACTCTCCGCCTGTGTACTCAGGTTAGAGGAGGAGTCTAGAGCACTCAGAGTAGTGCCTTGAGGTCGTAGAGCCTATGAGTCAGGCCGGAGAGCCTGGGGTCCTGTGGCAGAGCAGGGCTGGCATCAGACTTAGCATTTCCCGGGTGTGTCGCTAAGTCTTGTACGGTGGGATCGTAGTTCGCTACGGATCTTTATATGCAGGGTACACTGCATATGATTAGGGCATAACAATAATATAAATATGTACTCATATAGGATCACAGTAAATTAAAGTATTCAAACTTTTGTGCTATTTCTTATTATCTGATTATCTGTTCAAATTATCTGCTATTGCATGGGAATGTGATTATATTCTGTAAATCTATTATGTTATTAGAACTGCCCTGCTTAGTACTGCATTTATGTTTAATTTCAATTTATAAACCTGATGAGTTGTTTAGTGATAGCTAAGTGAAATGCTATTCACTGAGCGAGTAGGCTCATACCTCTACTCAAAACATTTTCAGGTCATCAGCAGCAACAGGAATCTGAAGGATCCTTTCATCCTAACGCTTAGTCTGTAGAAGGAATATGTAGTTAGTAGTTAGAGGTCTCTTAGTCCTTTCCCCTCGATCTTTGGGACAAGGTGTGGGTGAGAGAGAATGTGTATAAAGATGTAAATTGACTGTTATGTTTTATTTTATGTCGAACAATGTAATATGATGTAGACTCTGTTTATATTGCTAGTCAGTTTAATAAAAATGCTTCCGCAGTTTGTTTAGATTTAGTTTACAGCATAAATCAGGTTAACTTTTAATGTCTTTAAAAATGTTTTAAAAGCTTTGAGTGGTTTGGCTTGTGTGTAATCCCTCCGTCGCGCCCTAATCTCATGATTTGTGGGTAATGCGAGATCGGGGTGTGACAAAGGTCATACTTGGGAAGGAGAATGACTGAGACCTTATCTCAGATGATGTGATTCAATATATGTAATATGATTACTGGGATGATTGCGGTCATACCCTAGCACGAAAATGATTGCAGCCATATCTGAGTTTCATTAATGACGTGACCTATATACCAAGGCGTACTAGGTTGATTTGCATTTGTACTTCATATGTCACTGCGGTGGACTCATATTGACCGAGGGTTTGGAGAGATCATGGATTCCAACTCTTCCATTGATCTTATACGGCACTGATTTCGACTTAGCAATGGTCAATTGGAGTATGAGTGGTATAACTCATATTCTTAGGGCATAATAAAAGATGTAATACAACTATGTAGTATTTTTGCTTAGGTTTAAATAAATCTCACATTGGATGACCCTTTGTCTTATGTTTTATATTGATTTCTTGAATTATAATTCAGTAAGAGAAATCAACTACTATACATGTTCCTCGTATTCCTTCTTAAAGTATAAAGTGTTCTACTATTTAGTGGTAGCTGCCTATTTTTCTAAACCTATATTGTTAGTTTAATACATATTGTTTAGATGAATCTGTTCAACATGATAGTAATGTTATCTATCTGTTTTAATCTACCTATGCTTATAATAGATGTTGACAGAGAGTTATATATCTCACTATGATGTTTGATCTTACCCCGTGGGCTTCCACATCTTTTAGGTGATCATGCACTAAGAGGTAGATATCGTGCGGTTGAGACTGAGTAGCAAGAGGAGCAGTAGGTGTGTAAAGGTTGGGTATGCTGCTAGTGTTTTGTAGTTGAGTCCTATGTGTCGTCCATGTAGTCTTAGGTCCATGGGGAGGTTTTTGTGGTTTTGTATATTGATACGAGGTTTCTAGCTATGTGCCATTGTTGTACAGATATGGCATGTAAATGTATGAATAGGTTGTTGTATGTAACAGGTTGTGGCCAACGAGCTAGTGAATGATTTATGTAATAATATTTTGGCATAAGATATGTTGTAGGTGGCTTTTGTGGACTCATATGTGATGATATACTTCAACTTGAGGTGGACATGTGATATCGATTTTAATTTACCCTTATTTCTGGTAATCTAGTTGTTAGTGATAATTCCACGCTTTGTTTTGAGTAATCTCACTTTTTGGCGCGTCTGGGCGTCACAAAATCTGTGATACAAAAGATTTTGTAGAAGCATATATAAGTATTCCACATGTTGATGGGGAATAACATCCCAATACTATGAGTATTGAGATTTGGCATGGAAAACACCTTCAACAATGAAGGATTAGGTGAAACATCCTATGTGATAGGAATTCAGATCTATGGAGATAGTCATGAAAATTTCATGACCTAAAATGAATACATATTGGCAAATGTTGAAAGTGTTCAACATGAAGGATTTAGAAAAAGAGAATCTATCCATATATATGGGATTAATTTCTCAAGAATCATGTATTCCGATTCTTATGAAGAATGGAAAAGACATGAGTAAAGATGCCAAATGAAAATTGGATCTATCATGTATGTCATACAATGTACTCATCCCATAATCTTGTATGTGTTGGGCATGACAATATGTGTTAGATTCTAATGAGGTTCATTGGATAATGTCATTTAATAACATCCATTAGTACTTGAGAAGCACTAAGTATATGTTGCTAGATTATGGTAATAAGGAAGAGTTGAGTGTAAAGGGTTACACTAATGCAAGCTTTGTAAATGACATAAAATGATTGCAATATAAAATATGGTTGAGTTTAGAGAAAAAAAGGAGTTGTGAGTTGGAAAGAGTTCCAAACTATAGGCCATTATTTTAAATTATATTCATTTGTCATGATGTTATGAACATAGGAGTAATATATGGATCTATAAGTTCATATGGATGAACTTATAATTGTTCCAACCATTGATGACACAATAGAAATACTATCACAACAATGGAGATATTGGTCATGCAAGGAATATCTGAGATTATACTATGACAATTTGATCTCATATGAAGTGTCGTACAATGAAGAGATGTGAAACATGCAATAAACCGATCATGGCAAGTTGCTAACTCGTTGGATTAGCACTTGCGCAGTAGAAGCCTGGTGGACATGTTTAGATCACCGAGATTAAGATTAGTTGGTGATTTTCTCTAAGTGCAACTAGGAGTCTGTTGGTGTGCATTCCAAGAGAGACAATCATATGATGATTGCAATGGCATATTAATAAAAGTATTTGATTAATAACTATAAATGTAAGCTTCCAATTCATTCTTCTTCACTCAGTTATGAGATAATGAGGAAACATAATGAATGTCTAAAGAATGACATTACTCAATGAAGTATGTCTTCAAGTACATGGCTTGGATAATGAGATTATATGGATGTTAAGAGTAGGTGCATTCTTGTTATGTCCCTAGTTGGATGTTACTGTGAAAGGCATATAGACACCAGTAACACTTAAGACTAGAGTGTGTGTTGGTTGATGACATCATCTCATTAGTCATGATATGTGATATCAAACCAAGCACATAGATACTTGTTAGAGAACAATGCATCAGGCAAACCCACCTTGATAGTGACACTTGGAAACCATACTTGGTGGTCATAGTCATATCTCATAGTGAAGGTGGTGATTGTGGTTCTTAGACCTGAACTCACTACACTCATCACATGTCGTTCAATATGCTTTGACATCATCAAACGTAATCCTGAATAAGGGTTGCCATAACAATGATGATTGGGTGACCACAACACATGAGGACTGACTGTGAGTGATGTAGATGAGATTTGTCCCTCATACTAGAGTTTGATATCCTGAAAACTTGATAACCAAGAATGAGAAAGGCATGCACATGCACATGTTAATCAAGATATGATATTGAGGTCACATATATCTCAGACAGTATGCTCTAGGTTCAAGGAACATGGACTCAACATTGAGAGGATGACAATTCTATGCCTTGAGTTCATTCCGGATATCAGAGAAAAAGGAATTATACAATCACTATAACACCTTACATAGATTGTAGGTTGAAGTTGTTCTCCAACTTTCCATTCACTTGGGTAGCACTGATGTGTGACTAGAGTGGGGCACTGATGTGTGACTAGGCACCACTCTTTGTTGTGATGTCATAAACTAGTTACATACATTTACTGCTAACATGATATGGGACCTATAGGGTCACACACATAGGAATTCACCTAGAAGAGGAGTTTAATAGTGAATGGTGATTGAATTGATTATTAAAGTGTTTAGGTATTCAATTCATGCAACAAATCAACTGACTGGACTCCCAACCGATCTATTTAATAATGAATGGTGATTGAATTTTCCGCAGCGTCAGCCGGCCTCTGATGCAACTTATTGAGATACCGGTGTGCGGACACACGGGTCTCCCGGGTTTACCATCCCTGCTATCCGAGCCTCCGCCTAGGGGGGTGGGTTTCCCCCGGCAAACTAAAAAAATTATTTATGTGATGAAATGACCGTTTGGAGTGTCAGGTTGATTAAAAATTGCATTGGCTAAATTCTGACTGAGCTGGGGAGTGAAACAACCGATTTACTTAGCAGACCGACTGGTAAGTGTTGCGAGATGACCATTTTGATGAGAAAAATGTCGATTCGTGGTGCAATTCTAGTGCATCCAGCATTAATGTTGATTTCATGCATCAATTGGAATAGAATTGCCAATTCATATGCGACTGGAAAACATGACAAAACATCATGTTCGCTAGGTGAACCGATCGACTCGCATGCCAACCAACGGATTTGCTTGGCAAACTGACCGATTCTCCACTCGCAGGTTGCAAAATTTTGAGATTCTAGTCCCTTCCTCTACCACATAGATTGGGAACCCTGATCCTAACCCCACTTGGGGCTTCTTAGACACATCAATTTCCTCTAAAAATTGTTTATCTTCTTTGGTTGTGGTAACTGAGAGAACCTGAGCAAGTCCTACCCAATAAAGGGAGGGATAGTAAGGAAGAACAATTGTGGGAGAGCAAGTTGGTGATTAATGCACCAATGGGAGGGACAACTCCTTCCTATATGTTCTAGTTGAATGACATGGGTTCTAGGTTGTCTGTGAGGACTTCTCTAGAGGTGAGGTGGCCTTGTCCTGTTGCTAGGAGGGCAATGTCAACCTATAGTCCATACAAGAGCTACCACATATGTCATCTGAGTCTACTGTCTGCGGTGAAGACCAGGAGCCGCACAAACACCGTCCAAGTGCAACTAGGAGGGTTGCACTACTGTAATGAGTTATAGTCGATAAAATTGCTCTAAGACTAGGTATAAAATCATTAAACCATCCTTCCCATTGCATAGATGTTAACGCGATCTTGCTGTTCTATGGAATAGAGAAATTGTGTAGATAGACAACAATTACAAGCCATGAGACAATCCAAAAAGCATTTGATCACGATCAAATTTGTAAGCCCACTTGGATATTGAGCAATTATTTGTAAAAACAGAATTCAAAATGAATAATTAATAATTGGAACTCTAGAAAACCAAATCCAAGAAATCTTTTCTGGATAGATAATTTTTTCCACTACCTTATCCGTCGCCATATTTCCTTACATAACATGTAACTATTTCTTACATTTTGTATCTTCTAAACTTGCACTCTATGATTTAGTTTAAGTTCTTGTATGTAAGTTGATTGATGTAGTCAAAGATACTTAATTAGCTTAATTAACCAAGATTTACCTTAATCACGTAGTGTTATGAGACCATAGAACTATCTCAGTGTCAGAACTTATTGGATAGTAAAATGTGTAATCTTAAAGGACCTCAGAGTCATATAGTGTTGAGTACATATGGGTGTAAGGAGGGCATATTCTTTCATCCTCATTCTAAGGTTTTAGAGAGTGGTTGAGGTTGTGTCTTAGATTTTATGTAATAGAAAATGATTGTGGTGTAACTAGGATTTGAGGGGTTATACCCTACTTTTGGTTTCATGGCAAGTGTTGCCAGGATGGACCATGTTTTATTTTGATAGTTTGGATAGTTGTGTGACTACATTTTATCACACGTATCGAGTAAGGGAAGAGATTATTAGGATTTTGGTCATCCTAAATCTTATATGAGGCTGACTATGACTTCACAATGGTCAACTAGTAGTTTGAGAGGTATTTGTTATGGTTCTCATAAAAATCACATTGGATGATATTTGATGTTTGTTCTTCTTAGTAGTATCATACACAATTCATATACCTTCTCATACAATTATCTATACCTATGACTTTCACTATTCTTGTTGGTTTTTCATACACTACGTACCTACTTTTCTAATATGTCATACTATTTGTTTTGTTTTCTTTAACTTGATAACCTATTGGTAAGAAATGAAGGATATTAGAGGTTATATCATATCATTAAGACTTGGGGTCTAAACTCATGGGTTTCTGTACCTTTTCCAGTATAATAGCGTGTCAGACCTGTGGTGGACAGGAGCTTCAATTTGGAGATTAGTGAAGCTAAGAGGTTGGCGTGGTCCTTTTTAGAGTTCTAGAGTTGTCCATGTACTCCCAGGTTCAGACAGGTTTTTTTTTAATATGATGTATATCGACTCAGATTTTTGATTGTATGTCATGAAAATGTAAATGTTGCAAGTACCTACAAAATACCTTTTGTACATGGTTATGACTCATGCCACTAAACTCATGTAAGGATACCTGATATGAGTATATGTGAAGTTTGACCTTTTTGTAAATGTTTCTTTTGAAATGTTTTGAGTTTTTATCAGTTTTAGATCTGAATCTTTTTTTTGTAATATAGTTAATTGATGTTTGATCGTGTTTTTAGTTTTAGTAATCCTATTTTTATGTGACAGGTTGTCACATTTGATGGTATCATAGCTTTAGGTTATCTAAGGCTACATAGGACTTAGGATGTTGGTTTGTTCTTATGTATCCAACATATGTAACCATGATTTATGGTTATGCAAATATGACTTAAAGCGTGAATACCATTTTGAGTGTAGTTATGTGGTGCCTAGAGGTGGCGGTAGGAGATGAGTACTGGAGGAAAGAGTACCTAAGATGGGCCTAAAGCATCCTGTCCCACTTCCTTTTGATCCTACAACCATAGTTGATCCAGTCTTCTAATTAGTTTTTGGACCATTAACAACAATGATAACACATTTGGTGGACATGGCTCATGTACCTCAACCAAGGGCACTTGTTGTAAAGGCTTAATCATAGGGTCCCGAGAATACCTTTGAGAGGGTGAAGTGTGTTTGTGTTGTTGAGTATGCGGGCACAATAGACCCTACATACATTGATATGTGGTTGATGGAGTTAGAGAACATGTTCATGTACCTAAATATCACCGAGAAAGATAAGTTTAAGCATGTGATCTACCTTCTAAATGGTAGTGATGGCCAATGGTGGTCCATAGAGGAAGAGAAAAGACTAGGTGAGTTGATTGATTGGGAATATTTTTGGTGAGAGTTTGTTAGTCGTTACTTTCCCAAGACATATATGGAGGAGAATATGGCTCAATTTGAACGGTTGCACAAATGATCATGGTATGTGAATGACTACAAGGTGAAGTTTATGGAGTTGTTGATTTTTTGTACTCACATGTCATCAATGGATAAGGGTAGTCACAGAAGGTTTGAGAAGGGTCTAAATGTCACATTGGTATGACGAGGTCAACTTTGGAGTCTCGTGAGAAGTTTTCCAGCTTTGTAGAGTATGTTAAAAGGATATAGAGGACAACTATGGACCAACTAGAAGCTAGTTTGAGATAGAGAGAAGTCCAATTTCAAGGACAGTTGTCATGTAGTTTAAAGAAGCAAAGGTTTTCTATGCCGCAATATCAACAGTCACTACATAGGCTGGTAGTTTCTGAGGCCACAATATGATATGAGGACATGCATTAGGTGTAGCCACTTTGAACATGTGAAGTGTTTTTTCCCTATGAGGAACCAGGAAGTTAACTAACTGCCAAGATAGGGCCATTTGGGTTTATAGAAGTAATAGTATAGTAGCAGTGGTAGTAGAGGATGTGGCCAGACATTGTAGGTAGAGTCTTCTAGAGTAACAAGAAAAGTTTGAGGAGGACAACATGCAATGACTAGATCATATGCCATGAGTGACCAATCACAAGGAGTGGTCAACTGTGAGTTGTGAAGGGTTAGATATAGATTTCTCATTGGGCATGTGTGCATTTACTTTGTATCTATTTTGGTTGACCCGAGTGAGAAGAACTCACTATTACCAGAGAGGCAATCAAAAGTTGTAACTTGCATGTTTGTAGTAGAACCAATAACCTTTTTCTTAAAACCCCTTTAGTTGGTTCCTCCATATTTCATGAAGTGTGCCCATCCTACATTCTTTATGTCTTAGGATGCAACATTTGACTGGACGATATGCTACTTGATATGCACGGGTTTGATATTATCTTAGGGATGGATACCTTGGAGAACTACTGAGTTATTTTGGAGTGTGGTTCCAAAGTTACATTGTTTTGTGATGGTGATATCTCTTAGACTTTCCAAGGAGATAGGAAGATTATTCCTACCTATATGGTGTCTGTAGTGAAGTAGAGATGTTAATGAGACAAGGATGTGAACATTTTATGGCACACATGGTGGATACGAATGTGAGAATTCCTAGTATCCATGATGTACCTATGGTGTGTGAGTTCGAGGATGTTGTCTTGATGAGATTCTAGGTGTTCTACCCCCTTGAGAGATTGATTTTGAAATCAATATAGTTCTTGGTATGCATCCCATAACACATGCACCTTATAGGATGCATCCATATAAGATGAAGGAGTTGATGATGCAATTGTAGAAGTTGTTATAAAATGTTTTATACAACCAGGAACATCCCTTATGGGTGCTCCATTGTTGTTTGTGAAGAAGTTGGATGGTTATATGAGGATTTTCATAGACTATCGATAGTTGAGCAAGGTTACCGTGAAGAAAAAGTGCAATTTTTTTAGGATAGATGACTTGTTTGATTAGTTGAGGCGTGCTATAGTGTTTTCCCAGATAGATCTGAGGTTAGGGTATCATCAATTGAGGATCAGGGTAGATGACATACCTAAGACTGCTTTAAGAACTAGGTTTGGTAATTAAGAGTTTGTGGTTATGCTGTTTGATCTAACCAATGGGCCATCAGCATTCGTCAATCTGATCAATAGAGTATTTAGGCTATACCTTGAACAATTTGTGGTGGTGTTCATAAACAACATCTTGATATACTCCAGAGATAGTCAACAACATGGAAAACATCTTTTCCATGTGTTGGATTTGTTGAGGAAGCTTTGTCTTCCTAAATTTAGCAAGTGTAAGTTTCGGGTGACGAGGTCACCTTCCTTGGTCATATTATCTATGCAAAGGGTGTTTGTGTATACCCTAAGAAGGTGGGGCCAATCTTGGAGTGGGAGCAACCTAAGACACTAATTGAGTTTCAAAGCTTCCTAGGGTTAATTACTTAGTATAAGAGGTTTCATCAAGAACTTTAGAACAATAGCTTTGCCTTTGAACAAGATAATTAGGAAGGGTGTGCCTCTTGTTTGGGATGAGATGTGTTAAATTTATTTTTATATTGGGAAGGAGAAGTTGAAAAGTACTCCAGTGTGGGTGTTGCCAGAGCCTAGGAATGGTGACATTGTTTTCTGTGATGCCTCAAAAAATGGGTTGGGATGCGTGCTGATGCATGACAAAAAAGTGATTTCTTTTGCCTATCGACAACTTAAGAAACATGAGGAGAACTACCTAACTCATGATCTAGAGTTAGCAGTTGTGGTTCTTGCTTTGATGATTTAGAGGCACAATATGTATGGAGAGAAGTGTAAAATCTTCATGAATAACAAGAATCATTAGTATATTTTTTTTGAAGAAGGAGTTGAACATGAGGTAGAGGAGATGGATGGAGTTTATCATGGACTACAGCTGTACAATAGGCTATCTTCTAGGAAAGGTAAATATGTGGTCGTTGCATTGAGCAGAAAGTCATCTTCATGTTTGTCATCAACTATAGATAGAGCACAATTGTGCTCCATTGATTGTCATAAGTAGAACATCAGATCATGTAGGAACATTGCAGGCGTTCCCAATTCCATAGCGGAAATAGAATCACATAACCATCGACTTTGTGGTTGGTCGTCCTAAGATAGCCAAGGGTCATGATTCCATTTGAGTGATTGTTGATCAGTTGACAAATTCAACTTGTTTTTCTGAATCAAGACTACCTACACCACCAAGAAGTTGGCACAAATCTATCTTGATGAGATAGTACATTTGTATGACATACTAGTTACAATAGTATCTGACAGAGTCCTCAGTTCACAAGCAGATTCTGGGAGAGTCTACATGCATCTTTGGGGACCCAATTCAGTTTCAATATAGTCTTCCACCTATAGACAGATGATTAATCAAAAAGTACCATTCAGACAATATATGATCTATTTAAACCATGAGTACTTCATTTTCTTGGGAGTCAGGATATTCACTTGATCTTGATTGAGTTTGCCTATAACAACGGTTAACATCATAGAGTAGACATGGCACCGTATGAGACTTTATACAAGAGGTGTTATAGGTCACCTCTTTGTTGGTACGAGACATGTGAATATTAATTGTTGGGTCTGGAGTAGCTTCAAAAGACTATAGAGAAAACCAAGGTGATCTAACAACAATTGAAGGTAGCAGATGACAAGCAAAAGTCATATGCAGACAACCTTCATAGACTGATGAAGTTAGAAGTTGGAGACTATGTATGCCTAAAGGTTTCCCCATGGAAAGGTGTTTTGAGGTTTGGGAAGAAGGATAAGTTGACTCCTAGGTTTGTAGGACCTTATCCTATCACTGCTCGAGTTGTAAAGGTGGCACACGGGTTGAAATTACCCCAGAGCTGCACAGGTTGTTCAATGCCTTTTACATTTTGATGTTTAGGAAGTGTCACCCATATATAAAGCGGATGATACAACCAGTAGAGGTAGAGTTGAATGGGGATGCATCTTATGTTCAGGGTCAGATTTGATCTTAGATAGGTGTGTGTGGAAGCTGAGGAAAAATGATATAAGCTTCAATGAAGGTGTTTTGGCATCATCATGGTGTATAGGAAGTCATGTGGGAATTAGAGTATGAGATGTGGAGGAAGTACCCTTCTCTATTTGTTTAAGATTTTAGAGGCAAAAATCTTACTAGGGATTTATCGTTGTCAGACCCCTAACCTTGATTTATACATAAAAATAATTATTTCTCTTAATTAGATTCTTAATTTCAAATTTTGACTATAGATTATGATTTAATACCAGTTGAGATAGCTATCTTTAAAATTTTGGCCAATTCCGACTTTGTTTGTTGAAGCAACTTTATGTACCTTGTGGACTTATGTGGAATTTACCCATTTTTAGTGGCCTAAAAATAATTTTAACAAATACTTATTTCTACCCAGTGTTCTTAAGAGTCTTGTAAAATTTTCTTTCATTTAGATGCTTTTAAAATTTGTTGATAGGGTACTAATCTCTTATAAAAATTAATAGAATTGGTAATAATGTCTTATGAATTTGGGCAACCGATGGCTTAAAAGCTTTTTTGATCAATGGAATTTTTTAAATCATCGAATGCTTCTTTATCCAATAGACCGACAGAAGTCTCTCAGCCAAAAACTTCGTTGGATCAATGAAGTTTGGTTGGTCCGTCGGGCTGTATAGTCGTCGACTGGATTTTTTTTAAAGATGTCGTTGGACCCCTTTCCTTACACTTCCCCGATGTAGAGGAAGCGTGAGCCTTGGTCACTCTGACCCTTAGGGGCCGTTTGGCCCCTGTCATCCCATATACCAAGAGTCATATATAGGGTTGGTTTCTGATCTATAATCTGTGAGGGCTCCGGCAGAGAAAACGATTTGTTCCGGACAGCAGGTAGCCACGTTAGAAAAACTGATCCGGAATATGGCAGCAGGTTGCATGTGTTCTTTCTCACTGCCACCGGACATGGCGGATTGAGAATCTCGCTTGTTTTGTTTGCCTAAGTACCAGATCGAATGAATACCGAATGGTATAACGACTATTAATCTGGCATACAATCTGCATATGAATCCATCTGTTCAGAATGGTGGAGGCCGAAGTTTTACCCCACATTGCTCACTCTTAGAACTTTTGTGTCCTTATATGTAGGATCACATGTGACACTAGTGTCCAAGGGTCCTAGGAGGGTATGCTCACCTCCTTAGCGGGTATGATGACCACAATACACACGCACACGCGCACACCACGCCACGCCTTGCCGGGCACGGGCTCGGGCTTGTGGCTTATAGATTGTAGATTGTGGAGAATGTCTTTCGTCTTCTTTTTGCATTAGGATACAACTACGTAATTTATTATTGATTTAAGTAATTATTTTTTTCTAATCGGATTTATTAATCTAACTGGAAAGTGTCTCTTTTGCGGAATTTTCCGCAATATGTACAAGAGCAACTGAGTGGTTGTGTCTTAACATGAATATGTTTGTGGGGTGTGTAAGGCTATAAATAGGCCTCCAGTCATTAGAGTTAAATACATCTTTTTGAACATAGGCGTCAGCCGTTCGAGTATGTGTTTGCGAACCCTAAGACGCAAGTTTGTTCTTGGATGCCTTCTCCTGGACATATCAAGTTTGTTCATCATCTTCCTTCCAAGACGCAACCTATCAGGCGATGGTTCCTACGGTCACTAAGTTGCACTGGTAGTGCAAATGATTCGTCTGCATCATTCATCGTCAACATGAGCGAGATGTCTCTTTTTCAGGTTCGTGACCGTGTCGACTAGGAGAACGACGCATATCCAGAAGGGTTGCAAGGCGCCGATTTCTTTAAGTATATCACGTTCGTTTTCCAACGAACGAATTGGTTTGATCCTGACCTTATTTATTTTTTATTCTCATGCATTGGTTTATTCTACATTTTCTTATCTGGATCGGCCTGAACTATTAACTTAATTACAGCTGTCACGGTTGCATGTAACGACGTAATTCAAAATTAACAACAGTCTTAAAGAAATCATTATCTGTTGTTAGTTAGCTATGGCTGGTTCTGGCATGAAAATTAATACGTCTAATATGCCTAAAAAATTTACTAGAACTTATTTTACTCGTTGGCAAAGTAATATGCAAATCTGACTTAACATGGTAGGGTATAATCAGTATTTAGAAGAAGACAAACCCTTTGAAAACTGGAAGAAGGGTAATAAGACGTGCATAGGGTTGATTCTGTTAATATTAAACAACAAACTATATGACTCATACTCAAAGCCGTCTATTATTACATCTAAAGTTCTGTGGAAGACATTAGGAAAGAAATACAATACTGGGAATCAAGGAATTGTGTTTCAAAATTTCTTAAACATATGTCTGAGGGAAAATCTGTTTCTGATCAAACACACGATTTTCAACTCTTGGTGTAAGAGCTCGCTGATGCGAGTATGGTGCTTCCTGAAAAGTTTGTTACAATGTCAATCGTTGAAATTTTTTCAAAATATTAGGAGTCATTTGACATAACTCTTAAGCACCGCAAAGGAGACTTGTCAAAAAATGATCTCATGATGGACATCAATAGTCATGAAGAGCATCTGAAAGAGAAGACAATCAAAGTACTCACTGATGTTAATGCGACTGTTAATTTACTACTGCTAAGAACAAGGATAAGAAATCTAAGAATTCACTTAAATCTAAGGCCAAGATCCAGAAGAAACCGAAGAATGAACCTTGTTGGACTTGTGGACATGTTGGCCACTGGAACAAGGATTGTCCTTCAAAGAAGGTCAAGAAAGTTGTCGCATCTACAACTTAGGAGGTTGTGGTCAACATGATGACTGCACCCTTGAACCTCAATGATGAGTATGTATCTATAAAACTTGAAGTTCATTCTATTTTTAAACCACTATATTAGATTATAGACACTGGGGCTAATGTGCATGTGTGTACTGACAAGTCTCTATTTGTATCTTATCAGGCCTCTAAAGGGCGATGCGTGACTTTGGGCGATTCCAGTGATGTAGAAGTCAAAGGCAAAGGATGGGTGGACTTAAAGTTTCCTTTAGGAAAGGTTCTGACGCTTCATAGAGTCATACATATTCCATCAATACGATGCAACATCATTAGTGGCACAATTTTAGTTATGGATGGTTTTAGAATAGATTGTAAATGTAATAAGGCTATTATTACTTGCCTTTGAGATTATTTATGTTTTGGAAAGGGGTATGTACGTGATATGGAGAACTTATTTAAGATTCTTGTAGAATCTATTTCAAATTCTATTTTAAATTTGAATGATAATAGTTCTTTATGCATGAATCTTGTATCGTCTGATGTTTGGCATGCATGTTTGGGACATGTGAATGTTGACTCAATGAAACGTATATTGAATCTGAATTTAATCCCTAAATCTGAAATTAACAATAATAAATATGAAATATATGTGCAATCTAAATTACCTAGAAAACATTTTCATTTTGTGGATACGGATTTGGAAATATTGGATTTAGTACATACAAATATATGTGAATTAATTAATATTGCTACAAGAGATCGAAAACATTATTTTATAACTTTTATTGATGATGCTAGAAGATACTGTTATGTCTTTTTGCTTAGAAGTAAAGATGAGGCGTTGGACAAATATAAAATTTATGAGAAAGAAGCTAAAACTCAAACTAGTAGAGTACTTAAACGATTAAGGTCTGATAGGGGAGGATAATATACCTCAATTTTGTTTTTGCAATTTTGCCAATTACACGGTATAGTTCATGAGGTTATTGCTCCATATTCACCAAAATCTAATGGATAGCTGAACGTAAAAACCGGACCCATATAGATATGATAAATTCTTTACTCCAAACCTCAGGTCTACCCAACTTCATGTGTGTGGGGGGAAGCTTTGAATACGGCTAGCCATATTCTAAATAGAGTTCCCCACAAACATGTAGAGAGTAGTCCGTTTGAGTTATGGAGAGGAAGAAAATCGAGTCTCAAATATCTTCGAGTGTGGGGGTGCCTTGCTAAGGTACTTGTCCCTGAACGCAAAAGGAAGAAATTGGGACTGAAAACGGTTGATGCCATATTCTTGGGATATGTAGAGATAAGTTATGCCTACAGATTTTTGATTGTAAAATCTGATATCTCAGGCATTGGGGGTCAATACAATTGTAGAATTATGTGATGCTACATTCTTTGAGGACGTGTTTCCCATGAAATTTGGTGTGCCCAATGAAGTATGTCAAAAGGATTCATTCACCATAGGTTCCATTCCTGAACACGTGGAAAGGATGACAAATGTGGGGGCGACTCAGAACAAGCCATTCCTCAATCTGATGATTAAGAAGAAATAGTTGAACCAAGGAGAAGTAAACGGTCTAGGACATCTAAGGACTTTGGAAGTGAGTTTCTCACTTACAATATTGAGGATGATCCTGTAACTTTCAAACAAGCTATGAAATCTCCAGAAGCTAAGTTTTGGAAAGAAGTCGTTAATGATGAAATCCAATCAATTCTCTCGAATGGAACTTGGGAATTGGTGGATTTGCCTCTTGGTTGTTTCTGCAGTTGGTTTCAAATGGATATTTAAGAAGAAACTTAATGTAGATGGGACAATCAATAAGTATAAGACTTGGTTAGTTGATAAGGGTTACACACAGAGGGAAGGAATAGATTATTTTGATACCTATTCCCCTGTTTCTTGTATGACTACAATCTGAGTGCTTATAGCATTGGCTTTCATTTATAATCTCTTTATCCATCATTTGGATGTGAAGACTGCATTCTTATACGGTGATCTTCAGGAAGAGATATATTTGGAATAACCTGAGGGATTTGTGGGTCGTGGGAATAAGTCCAAAGTGTGTAAACATATTAAGTCATTATATGGCTTGAAACAAGCCCCTAAGCAATGGCATGAGAAGTTTCATTCTGTGATATCATTGTTTGTCTTTGTATCTAATGAATTTGATAAGTGTCTCTACTGTAATATCGTCAATGATGGATTCATTTTATTATGATTCTATGTCGATGATATCCTACTTTTTGGTTCCGATATGAAAGTAGTAAATGAGACAAAGACATTCTTGTATAGCAAGTTTGAGATGAAAGATATGGGTGTCACTGATGTGATTTTAGGACTTAAAATCATAAGATCTACTAATGGTATAACTCTCTCTCAGTCTCACTATGTTGAGAAGATACTTGAGAGTTTGAGTACACATCACATAAACCTGTTAAGACTTCATATGATTTATCCAAGGCCTTATTTAAGAATGAGACTGGGGTTCCAATGTCTCAATTACAATACTCTCATATTATGAAAGTTTGATGTATCTTATGAACTGCATACGTCCAAACATTGTGTTTTTCGTGATAAAGTTAAGTAGATATAATAGTTGTCCTGACAAGACCCATTGGGAAGCTCTTGACAGAGTTTTGAGGTATATCAAGGGAACTTGTTCTCTTGGGATGTATTATGGCAAATATCCTTCTGTAGTCGAAGGATATAGTGATGCAAGCTGGATTGTAATCAACTCTGAGAGTAATGGTGTCTCAAGATATGTATTCCTATTGGGAGGAGGATTTGTTTCCTGGAGGTCTAAGAAACATACCATATTATCTTGGTCTACTTTTGAGGAAGAGTTGTGTGCTTTAGATGAATCTGGATTGGAAGCTGAATGACTACATGGATTTATGTCCAGTTTACCTATGGTAAAGAAGTCGCTTCTTGTAATATCAGTTCACTGTGACAACATTACAACTATTTCCAAGATAAGAAGTCACAAGTACAATAAAAAATAACATAGACAAATCCAAGTCATACTCAAGTCTGTTAGGGAGTTAGTGTCTAATGAGGTCGTGGCTATGGGCTATGTAGGTTCCAAAGAAAATACAACTGATCCTTTCACTAAAGGTCTTACCTTAGCCTTAGTAAAATAATCCAGGATGAGAATAAGACCGAAACCCCTCACTATTCGCAGGCAGTAGCAACCCAACTCAACAGAGTGGAGATCCCATAAATTGGGTTTAATGTGGTAACAACAAGCTATCAGGTGAATTGGACGATACTACGTAATTACTTTGATGTACCATGCATCTGTGTGTCTATCTCATGGGAAACCTATTAATGTCATGACTAAAATTTAGTAAGAGATTAGTCTCTTAATGGTGTCAAGTCTTAGGATAGGATGTTAGCAGTACATCCTTGAAGACTCTAACTAAATGGTTGATGTTGTGTAGGCCGCAACATGAGAATTGGGTTGTTCTCTGTCATCAATCATGACATAAAATTTTGTATGCATGGCCTTAATGCATTGTTTTCTTTTCTACCATATTTTTATTGTGTTGTTACCAACCTATACTCTTGCACCCAAGGTTCAAGTTTAAGGCTTTTGTTCACCTAGTTCATGTGGGTGTCACAATTGGATAACTAAGGTAGATTCAAACCGAAAGGTATCTGCTAAAAGCACAATATGGAAGACTGAATGGTAGAGCACACTACACATTGGACTTTGTGAGGGATTGTTAGATATATGGCTGCTACATACATGTATATAGCATGGGTTAAGCTCAATGTAGTGCAGCTAGTACATGTGGGAGAGATAGTTTTGTCCCTAGTACAAATAGGAAAGAAGTTTTATCCCACATTGCTCACTCTTAGAACTTCTATGGTCCTTATATGTAGGATCACATGTGACACTAGTGTCCAAGGGTCCTAAGAAGAGGGTATGCTCACCTCCTTGGCGGGAATGGTGACCACAACACACAACACGTACTTACGCACATGTGCCACACCACACCATGTCGGGCTTGGCCGGGTCGGGCACGAGTACGGGCTCGGGCTTGTGGATTGTGGATTGTGGACTGTAGAGGATGTCTTCCATCTTCTTTTTGTACTAGGATACAACTACATAATTAATTACTGATTTAATTAATTAATTCTTTTCTAATCAGATTTATTAATCCTAACTCGAAAGTGTCTCTTTTGTGAAATTTTTTTACAATGTGTACAAGAGCGACCGAGTGGTCGCATCTTAATAGGAATAAGATTGTGGGACGCGTAAGGCTATGAAAAGGCCTCCTATCATTAGGGTTACACACATATTTTTTAACACAACCATCAGTTGTTCGAGTGCGTGTTTGCGAACCCTAAAGCCGGAGTCTTCTGCCGTTATCACATCTGTGGTGTTACGTGGAGGCCTTCTCCTGGACATAGTAAGTTCGTTCATCCTCTTCCTTCCAAGATGTAACTTGTTAGGCGGTGGTTACTACGGTCGCTGATGAACTGGTAGTGCAATGAGTTTGTCTGCATCGTTTGTCGTCAACACGAGCGAGACGTCTCTTCTTCAAGTTCGTGACCAGGTCAACTAGGAGAACGACGCTTATCCATAAGGATTGTAAGACGCTGATTTCTTTAAGTATATCACGTTCATTTTTCAACGAACGACCTGGTTTGATCCTGACCTTATTTGTTTTTTGTTCTCCTGTATTAGTTTATTCTAAGTTTTCTTATCTGGATTGGTCTGAACTGTTAACTTAACTGCACCTATCGTTGTTGCATGTAATGATGTAATTCAAAATTAAGAACATGACCAACCTATTTTCAAGCGACTAGACACTTCCAACCGAACGATCGAACTTGCTTTGAGGGGTTTCTAGACAGAATATGATACATGGACCACAAATGTGACCAGATTTGGGACCCTTTTTGTCCCTTAGCTTGCTATAGAACAAAATAAAGGAGGGATGTAAGTTACTTCCCTCATCTTTTTTGTTCTATAGAAAGACAAGGGACAAAAAGGGTCCCAAATATGGTCCCATTTTTGTTCCCTATAGCAGATCTCTTTCTAGATATGTTGCCCAATGGGTTATATAGTCCCTTTGATTAGCAAAAATATGCCATTAGACCCTTTGACTACCACCCTACCATCAAGTATTCTTATCCATTCTCTTCTAGAAATCTCCGGCAAGTTTTCTTATCACATTTGGAAGGCCGATGAAAGTCCATCGCAGCATGACAAAGCTACAAGTTAGTGGATGAATGTCTTCGATCTTGCCTTTTAGGACGGATCTAAGGCTTTCAATTTGGTTTCTTTCTCCAAACACGTAAGGTTCTCCATTCCAAACCTTTTCTTGATGTTTCTTTTTTCCTTTGCTTTGTCATAGAGAGATCTATGGTGCAAAAAGTTGGAAACTTATTATGACTAAGGAAGCCTCTTTTCTTCCCTTTGTACACTCATATTTTTAAAAAAATATGATCATTTTGGAACCAATGAAGGGCAAAATTTAGATCTTGGTTGATCGTTTTTGTGATTCTTGGTGTGAATTTTACATGCAGTCGTATAGAAAATTTGTTAGGGTTCTCTGACGAATCACTTTGGATGATATTTGTTGTTTCCTCTTCTTGATAGTCTCATACATGATTCATATCCCTTCCCAGACATTTATATATATCTATGAATTCAACAATGCTTGTTGGTTGTACAAACACTACCCAATTCTCTATTTTGTTATACTATTTGTTTTAACTGCTTTAATCTTATAATCATATAGTAAGCAATGAATGTTATTAGATGTTATATCATATTGTTGGGACTTGGGGTCTCACATCGTAGGTTTCCATATTCTTTTTAGAGATCAACATCGCGATCAATCCTGTGGTGGCGTGGATATTCAATTTGAGGATCAGTGAAGTTGAGAGATCATTATGATCTTTGTTAGAGTCCTAGAGTCATCCCTACACTCTCATGTCTGGGCAAAGGAATTTGTATATGATGTATGTCAACTCAGAATTTTGGTTGTATATCATGAACAATGTAAATGTTGTAAGCATCTTGGAAATACCGTTTGTATACATGTTATGACTGAGGCCACTAAACTCATGTGAAGATACCTGATATGAGTATATGTGAAGTTGGACTTTAGTGTAAAGGTTTCGTTTGATATGTTTGAAATTTATATTCCTTTTAATTCAGAATCTCTATAGAAATATGACTAATTGGTTTTGATCAATATTTTAGTTTTGAATAATTCATTTATGGGATGAGTTGTCACATATCATCTGTAATAATAGAATGTCTACCCCGAATCTTATTTTTGTACAATCTAATTATGATAACCTCACTAACTAATGTAGGATATTTGAACAAGATGTTTTGTATTATTGCCACTCATTGACTCAAGTTGATGACTGTAACATAAGGATTTAGATTCTTGAATGACAATGATATGAAAATGATTATCTCTTAAATAGTTCCTGATAGATCATCGTATATTAGCCAACGTCATCCCACATACATTTTGGGATGTAACTTTCATTAAAGAAATAATTTGAAATTGTATGATCTGAGAAGTATTTTTAATATGCCAGTAATTATATAAAAAATTAGCATTTTAAGGTATCCATTGCTAAATTCTCTAGTCTTTTGTTTGCCCTTCCCAATCTTTTTCAATATCACACAATGATAGACTAGTATTGTGTCAATCGGCAGTACACATCACATTTATCCCCAAATCTAAAAAAGTTGTTCGAACATGATATGGTATTCTTCAAGGAATTAATAACTATTTTACTACTGTATGAATCATCCACAACAGAATTTTCGTCAAGAGATAATATACATGGGCTATCGGATCCTTTCTTTGTTGGGATGAGATTTTGAGTCTAATTTTTTCCCACTTTCCTAGTTTTTACTCACAAGTTTGTTCGTACTTCCTACTTTAGCTGGTTTGTTAATATTTGCTAAGTGTGCCAAAGTAACATGTCGTTGTGTATTATCTTCTCTCCCAGAGTGATCAATGAGAGCAATGTGGGCTAGTGAACAACACAACAGATAGTCATAACTGCTGTCGTGTGGTAAAAGAGAGTGATGTAGATGGAATAATAAAAAAGGTGGTCCGCGGGTCGAGTCGAATGAGTACCTTGTCACAGATTTACAATTGGTTGTTCTCCAGTACATGCAGTTTGTTCATCCCAAGTGTCATTGTGCCTCAATTACCTTATCACATATTTAGATCAAAAATGCATCTGTGGCACCTGCGTGAGATGACTCGCGTTTGACGCACCTCTTGTGGCTGGTTTCCCCAGGTGCGGGTCCTGAGGCAGTTAATTTTGGGGGACGAGTGTTTTTTAGGGATGAGCTGGTATGAGGAAGGTAAAGGGAACAAGTTGAATAATTTGATAGGTCTGTGGAGAGAGTTGAAGAGAAAAATGAAATTTTGTTTTGTGTATCACTTTTGATTTGTAATGAATTTTTTGACAAAATGAAAATAGTTAGATTTGTTATAAAAATACATTTCAACAAGATTAATATTAAAATACTTGTGACAAAACAATACACATGTATATTAGTAGGAAATAGACAAAAAATTTATTTTTTGTATACCTTTTGATCCTTCATGAATTTTTGACGAAATAAAAATTATTAGATTTTTTTATTAAAATTTCATTTCAACAAGACTAATATTAACATATTTTTAAAAAAATAATACACATCGGTATAAGGAGGGAAGTAAGAGAAGTGAGAAATTAAATGAGAAAAAAAAATGTGAGAAGTAAAAAGAGGAAGGAAGTGAAGAGAGGATAGGAAAGAAGTGATGAGCAAAGTAGTGGGCGCATTGAGTGTTGTAGTGGGCGGATTCAATCAAAAGTGGGCCCATTAAGTGTTGGTATGTATGCCCAGAGAGAGAATCATATGATGATTTTGATGGCATATTACATTAAGAAATTGATTAATAATAAAGGCAAGCTTTCAATTTGTTCTATTTCACTCAGGTCTGAGATAATGAGGAAACATAATGAATGTCTAAAGAATGACATTACTCAATGACATATGTCATCAAGTACATGATTTGATCAATGAGATCATATAGATGTTAAGAATATGTACATTCTTGATATGGGGATGTTACTATGGAAGGAAGATAGACAACATTAACACTTAAGACTAGAGTGTGTATGTTGGTTGATGACAGAATTGTTGGGAAATATGGGCGCATAATAAGATAGCAAAAATAAAAAATTTATCTATCTGTATTCCCCATATCAACAAGATCCCCTGAACTACTATGAAATAGGAAGGATGGTTTTAGCGAGTTATACATAGTCCTGGAGCAAGTCTGACAAAAACTACTCGTTTATGTGCAACTGTTGACTAGTTTCTCTTGAACAATGGATGTGCAACTCCTGATCTTCTCCTCAAACAACGAACCCATGTGGTCTCGTCATAGACTGTAGGCTGACTTTTCTCTCCAAGAAGCAACCGAAGGACTCCTGCCTATAGAGTAGTCCACATGAACCAACTAGAACTCTTGTCAATTAACTAGAACAAACAAGGAGTTGTCCCTCCCATTAGCATACTAGTCGTCAACTTGCTCCCTCACAACAACTGTACTCAGTTTATTTCTCCCGTCACTGTCACTTTATTGTCGGGTAGGACTTTTTGGGCTCTCATGGTTACCACAACTAGAGAGGACAACATTTGTTAGAGGAACTGATTCTTAGTTTTCTGTGTTGTACTTTGAAAAGCCCCTAGTACCCCTCTATTTATAGGAGGGGTTAGGGTCAACGTTCCCAATTTGAAAGGGATTGTTCGAGAGTGGAAAGAACCAAAAAATCTTGAATTTTCACAACCTACATAACTCCATACGGTCCTATGGTATGCGAGACGGTCGTCTGGATGTTTCCCAATCCTACACGAATTTGGCAAAACTTATTTCTAATTAATGCAGACATTAATTCTTTGCACCACAAGAATTGTGCAATTCAAAGCCAGTTTGAGAAAGTGTTTAGAACTTTATTGAAATTTCATTCAGCTCCAACAGGGCCATCTCACCTAGGAGAGACACCCTTTTTGCTCACCCAGATATTCGTCTGGTGAGTCTGAGATGAGCCAATCGCTTCAATCATATTGAACTGATCGGTTCAAGGAGCAGAACATAGCCAATTTGATTTTTGATCGGCCTGGCAACCCAAACGGCCATCTCAACACTTGATACACCCATCTGGCTTCCCAAATGGATGTCTCACCTAGTGAGATGAACATTTGGCAGTTCAGTCAGCCAATACAATGATCTGGTGCATGAATTGAATACCTAAATGCTTTAGTAGTCAATCCAAACCTCATTCAAGATTAAACTCCTCTTCTAGATGAGTTCCCATGTGTGTGACCCTGTAGGTCCCATGTCACGTTGGTGGAGGATGTACATAACTATCTTATGTCATCATAAGCATAGAGTGGTGCCTAGTTGCACATCAGTGCTACCCAAGTGAATGGAAAGTTGGAGAACAACTTCAACCTACAATCCATGTAAGGTATTTCAATGGTTGTATAATTCCTTTGTTTCTGATATCCAGAGTGAACTCAAGGTATGGAGATGTCATCCTCTCAACGTTCATATCATGTGTCTGAACCAAGAGCAAACTATTTGAGATAATGTGACCTCAATATCGTATATTGATTCACATGTGCATGCACATTTGTTTCTCAGTCTCGCTTATCAAGTGGCCATGATATCATACTCCAGTAGGAGGGGAAAATCTCATATCTATCACTCACGGTAAATCCTCATGTGTCAAAGTCACCCAATCATCACCGTTATTACAATCCATGTTTCAGGATGTCTATCAACCTTCCATAGTAACAACCGACTAGGGACATAATGAGAATATATATGTCTACTCTAAACATCCGTATGATCTCAGTTCCCCAAGGATAATACTTGAAGACATACGTCATTGAGTAAACATTATTCTCTAGACATTCATAATGTTTCCTCATTATCTCATAGCTGAGTGAAACATAATGAATTGGAATATTGTCTTTATTAGCGTTATTAATCAAATCCTTTATGGCATATTCCATGCCAGTCATCATATGATTGGCTCTCTGGGCATACCTTAGCAACCGACTCCCACTTGCACTTAAATCCAATCACCCACGAATTCCATTCACAATTATAAAAAACATGTTCACCATGCTTCTGCTACGGCAGTGCTAATCCAGTGGGTTAGCAACACTTTGCTAATCAGGTGGTATATTGCACGTTTCATATCTCTTTGCTATGAGATGAAATTTATCGTAATATGGTATATGATATTCCTTGCCTAACAAGTAGCTCCATCATTGTCACAATACTTCTACTGAGTCATCAATGGTTAGAACATCTATACATTCATTATATGAACTTCTAGATCCATATAGTATCACTTATGTTCATAATACAAGTATACTCGACATCTATTGCAGAATTGAATTAATGACTATTAGTTCAGAACCCTTCCAACTAATAACGCCCTTTTCCTTTATATCAAACATATGTTATGGTTATTACTTTTATAACTTTGGAAGCTTGCATCGGTGTAACCCTTTACACCCTACTCCTTTATTGTGTCTCCATTGACTAGAAATGTATCCTTAAGTACTTTACAAGTACTAATGGGTATCTTTTAATGATATTTCAATAACTCTTATTGGGTTTTGACATCATCTTTTCATGTCTAATACATACAAGATTATATGGAATAAACACATTTATAGCATTCATGATAGATCCACTACAACATCATATGGCATCATGTATTTGATATTTCTTTTCTATATAAGAATTAAAATATTTGGTTCATGAGAGATAGATCCAGATTCTATCTCAATGAATCCTCTATGTTGAACTATTTCAACATTTTGCTATTGTATGTGCTCACTTTAATTTGTGAATTTTTCAAGAACTATCTCTATAGGTTTTGATTCCTATCTCATAGGATGTTTCACATACTTCTTCATTGCTAGAGGTGGTTTTATGCCTGTTCTCAATATTCACAATTTTGAGGTGTTATTCCTCATTACATGGGGAATATTCATATATGCTCCCACTAAATCTTTTGTAACCACATATTTCATCTTTGTCTTGTTCAAGTCAAATGCTTTGACTATCTTGTCAAGTCAACTGATCCCATATCTCAGTTGCTTGTTTCAATCTCATATTGAACTTTATAGTTTATAGACTTTATTTCCATTTATGAAGTTATAAAACCCTTTAGGTTGTGTTACATAAACATCCTTTCATGTATTCCTTTTAAGGAATCTGGTTTCAACTTCTCAAGACAAATTTCATAGTCTATTCTTACTACAACAACAAGAATGACAATTGGTGAATGCATTTCTATCATGAACAACATCTTGAACTGATTTGAAAAAAAATCTTCAACCAATTTGTCCTTTTATGTTGTCCATGTAGGTCTTTACCGCAACATCCTATTGTACCCTTCAGTTACTACCCTTATAGGTAGCACTATCAAGGTCCTACCTTGTTAGTTTACATGAAATCCATAACGGCCTTCAACCTTTATACTCAAATTATAGTTCTAAATAGTTTCTAGTTGATAAGTTGACTCATCTACTTATGATTGACCTTGTCTGAGTTGTTGGATTCACTATCATCTAATCTGAGACATCATCTACCAAAACTATTTTGTTATGTGTTACATGAGGAACTTTGAGATTCCACAACTACTTGTGATTCTCCTAGTTCATATTGTACCTCTTAGTTGATTTTGAACATTTTGAGTTTTACTTTTTACTCCCACCAATTCTATAGGAACTCGGTTATTCTTTCAACAAAATTCTTTTGTTATTGGATAGGGATTAATAGTAATATTTCAACAATTGTGGATAAAACCTCTTTGTCAAGAAACTACTTTCTTAATGTGGGTATTAATCCTTTTATACATATTGGGACATTCCCATATTATATCATATATGATGTCTAATAAACCATTCAAGTGGTACATTATTTAGTGTTAGTTATATATTTATGAGGATTTAATAAGATTTAGATTTAATTGATAATCATATCATTACTCTTTATGATGTGATCATTTATTCTGACACATCATTATGTTCAAATGGATTTGAATTGTGATACATTATCACAGTTCTATCCTAAAGATTATATAAAGTATTTTAAATTTTTATCTCATCAAAGTTTCTTAATACCTTTATCAAAGTTGTAATTCATTTATAATCTTCTTGAGCACTTCAAGATAATTATATATCTATTTTAATGAGTACATATCATCATATTACCAGTAAATGATATGAAGTACAAGTAATTATCTTTAGCATTTATTTCATAAGATTTTCATGCATCATATGTATGAGGTCTAGCGGAAAACTTATCCTCCTGTTATATTTAGTGAAGGATGTTATGTCACATTGCATGCAAGTAAGACTTGCATGTTTCCTAAGGTTCAATAACCAAGAGGAGTCTAGATGAACATTAATATGTACTCTAGATATGCATTTCTAAACTAGGTTAGCCCAAAATCCAGGTCAGGGGTGTAAAGAGGCAAAATCACCCTTTTACTAAAAATTTGAAGAATAAAACATCCATTCCAAACATACTCAAAGGTGTGATGGAATAGGTGTAAAATTTCCAAATTTAAATGATGGTATGGAAAAGACCAATGAATAGCAACAGAATAAAATAAATGACTACATTTAATTACAAAATGTAAATCTTATTCACCCATAAGGGTATACACGAAAATATCACAAAAGGATCTAAGATAGAGGAAAACTAAACTATATCAATCTATCTCCAAGCAACAAATTCATGAGTTAGATCTGTGTTAGAAGCCATATATTTCTCATCATGTTCCTAGGCTGGATTTCTATACTCCTGCTACACACTCTGATCCTAAACCTGGGTGGTTGGGATCACCCGACAAGAGAAGAAATAAAGTATGTGTCAAATGGGGAATAACTACAAAGTATAAATAACAATTGGTAACATGGGGTAAAGATTTAACTATTCTAAAGAGAGTCAAGAATATGAGGCATATAACAAATAATAATTTTGTCATGACAAATAATCATAAAGTTGCATGAATGATTTATAAGATGACTACATTAATTAAAGTAGGATTGAGGCACCTACTTGATCTCAACCAATAGGTGAAGGAGAGTAACAAATTCCCAAACACCAAAAATATATATAAGTGGGGAGATTAATCACATTTCCCTCGGAGAATAACACATGCACAACTATGGGTGGGTGTGCATAAGTACACTGCATTAGCTATATAGTCAATAATTCATCATACTAGAAAAAGAATCATAAGGTAGATTAAATAAGTGAAATATTACAGTGGGGTCCAGGACCCAAAAGTTTATAAGTGAATAAGTTCCAAAGAGAAATAATGACATTTTTAGGTTAAGCTTATGCCTCATTGGGAATAGTAGGATTGGATGATAAAGTGCCCAACTTAGGGTAGAAATGCACATACACATACTCACATACCTCAATGTAGAGTCCTTGTAATCACTTTCACCAGCTTGGTTGTGTCCAAGACCACTGTAACCTAATTACAAATTATGTCACATGTATTAGGATTTTATAAAGCATAATGTGTAAGAAACCCTAAATTTGGACCTTCTAGGAAAATCTCAGATTTTAGACTCAAAACTTAGATCAATCGATCAATTTAATTTTTCTAATCAAGAAAATATATTTATTTGTATATTTTTTACTTATAAAATATTTTCTATGAATTTTTACAAATTATAACCAATTAGGAAATTCCATTAAAATTCATATATTAATTTTTTTTGTAACTAGGAGATAAAATTGATACCAATAGACATGAATTTGTTTTCTGAATCCAATGACTATTTATTTGTAATTTTCTGACAAAGCATTGATTTTCTATGAATTTCTAAAGAATTGGCCAATGAGAAAAAGAGAAAAAGCCACGTAGGCAAAATAATCCTATTCTGCGCATGAATGGTCCGGGCCCAAGTTGGCATGGTCCAATCAAGGCCTACCACTTGGCCATGACCTTAATGTGCGGTCAAAGGATAAATACAAACAGTTAAAAATTAAATTACCTTGTGATTTGAATCATTCGATTAAAGCAACATGGGCTATATCATCAAATCATAAACATGATTCATCCTACTTCGATCATGGTGACAAATAGGAACCTAGAGGTGGGTTCCTTGATCAAAGCCTACAATCAATAGGGCAAGAGGGAAGGCACACAATGCTTCCTCGCACCCAAATGAGCTCAAAGAGCCAAGGCTCAGCTTCTGGGGAGCATTGTGCCCCTAGAACTAGTCGGTAGAACTTGAGAAATAGGAGAGGGCATTCACAATTAAAAATACTAAAAATCAAAAGAGAAAGCTCAACTAGGAACATGAAAATACTCGCGAAGGCAAGGCAAGGTAAACGCATGCATTGCTACGGGCAAAGGTGCACTAAAATAGTGAAACGCAAGGACACCGACAATGACACCGATGAAGGTCTATAGGGTACAACATATGAGACATCCATAGGGTAAAAGGACAATGGGAAAATGGAGGAGAGGTGTTAGTGGTGCTACCACAGTTGCGATTGGGTTGAGGCGACCAGGGTTGTGAGACATGGGCCTCCAACAGAGGAGATCTACTTTGAATAGGTCAGGGACCTTGAGGGTGTTGGAGGGTGAATTGAGCGAGGAGGAGTGAAGCCTGAGGCTCCTTGGTGCTCAATGACACTTTATATAGGCAAGAGGGGAGTCATAGTACCCTCTATAACATAGGGTGGAGTGGCCATGGAGAGCCTGATTTGGGCATTTTCTCATTTGGTTGAAACTGAAGATGAGTAATACCTTGAATGAAATGTCAGAGCAAGGAGAATTCATTAGCAAAGAAATCAAATGAAGCAGATAAGAAATTAGGGAGAATGAGATCAAGAGATGAATCCTGTAAAATGGATGGAATGTGTGACATTGGATCAAAGTTTGATCTAGCATGTCATATCCTGACCGTTGGATAGTGCACAGGAGAGGAGGATCAAATGAAGTAATGTGTGACATTGATTTAACTGCATACTATAAGTTACATTCGATATTGAATCAAATTTCAATTAAATCTTATTCAAACTATAGGGAAAACTTCCCTAATTAAATTGAAGGTTCAAATAGATCCATAATAACATGAAATTTGAACCATAGGCAAATTTTAGTGACTAGAATATTCATATGCAATTAAATCTTGATTTTGCGCACATTTCATCCCTTAATCACTATATTGGTCAATAATGTATATTTTAATGTATAAAAATGGTGAGTTAATGTGAAAGAGCTTTTCTATTTAAATCTTGAGTAGAAATTCGAGATATACATTAATAACTTATCTAAGAGTCATAAAACACTTCTTTAAATCCTTTTATGCTCTATTTCCATCTAAGGGGAGAGAGAAAAGAAAACAAGTTCATTACTCTCATTAACTAACTCAATATTACATTACCTCTCATTTCTTGTCCCAAACGGCCATAGAAAATATAATCTAATGATTATCTCACTTTAGTGGTCATCTTGCATTTTAGACTCTAAATAAAATACGACTGGAGGTATTTGTGCACAAATCCATTTATTGGCATAAATATGAACTAAATATTCTCCAAACCACTAATAATTCCACAATTTCAACATTGAGGCCAAGAAGGATAGAAAATATAGGAAAATATAGGAAAAAGGCAAAAAAGGATATAAAGGAAAGGAAAAGCTTGGAAAGGGGTTAAACTGAAAACATTCTCAAGATTCGGTATGTTACATCACACCAACCCCTAAAGAGTATTTTGACCCCTAAATCTTAACAAAGGGAAGGGTGACTGCATAACATCTCATCTATAAGCACCTAGGTAGTTACCTCTAACCTATAGTACTTCTAGAATCTTCAGAGGCACTACTCATAGGTCAGGTTCTCATGGATCACTAAGGATTCTACTATTAAGATTGCCCTTTATTAAATATAACACAATTAACATTTTAAGCTTATTCATATTGTATCCATTATGATATTACATCATCCTTATTATTCTATTAATTATGTCTTTATGAATTCACTTTGTTGCTAAAGAAGTTATATTTCATCATTATGTATGAAACCTTATATATTTCTTATTTATCTCATTAAGAGTTTTAAACACAATTAGATTTTACTCAGTTATCTCAAAATCTATTAACGTATTAGATTATAATCCTTAATAATGTGGATTTAGATTCCATTATCCTCATATTATTGTCATATTGAATTATATCAGATTATTTTGTAATACATTTTATCCAATTTGGTATTAAGTCTACAATTAATCCAAATAATGTCATATTAATTACATATTTTCACATTACCTTTTGTTAATCATGTTAATGTCATCAAAAATCATTTAGTCATATTTATTCACTTCTTATTAATGATTAAGCACTTTTAACCTCACATTAGCAATACATGCATATTTATGTCAATCAAATTACTCATTAACCATATTTGAGTCATTATATGTATTTTAGTGAACAAGGTGATATGCATTACATATTGATAACATTTAGGTGTATCAATGTATGTTATCTAATTATGACACCTAATGTCAGTAATGTATCATGAAAGTCATCATGGATATATATGTCAAAGCTTAGATGATGTACATCTTAAGGTTTTAGGTCAACATGATCAATATATTTTACTTATACCTTCTTATCATGCATTAAGTCCAAGGTTAGGTACCATTTATCTGACTCATCATATCATTTGGGTTACTGGTTGATAACATGGTCAGCATCATGTGTATCCATAATTAGGATTAATATGTGAGTTACTCATATTATGTGCATTAGGTATTGGTTAGGATTCAAACATATGAACAAGTCATTAGATGACTATTATATGTTCGTTAGTATATAAAAAAACATGTTAGGTTATAAGTATAACTTGTTTTGGTCAATTCTAAAGAACCAAGCACACTAAACTCCTATACATGAAGTTAGGGTTTTTAAAATTAGTGTAGCTAGATTTTGATATGTTATAGGATTCCATCCCCCCTAAAATGAGATTTCATCCTAAAAATCAGCATATCCATGTTCTATAAGGAGATAACGGTTTAAAGGTTGGACCTACCAAGTCAAACTAAACTAGAGGCAAAAGGGTGAGTCTAACTAAAACATGTATACAATCTATCACAACCACCTCAAGGTCTAGATTTTAGGGATAGACTGCCCAAACAAGTGATCCTAAGGTACATATGGAAACCATATTGGGTATCCATCCTCAACAAGTCATTGCAACCAAAAGATAGGGTAAACATGTAAGTTTCCCAAGAGTATCCAACATAAATGTCTAGGATACTATTTTCTAAAGGTATGCTATTTTGGACGATCAGTATCACCTCAATCTAGGCAGGTATCATATGGATCCAGGATTCCTCATAATCCAAGCTAGTGGCACGGAGGAAAATCTTGCCAGCCCCCAAACCCCGATCCTTTCTAGACACCTTTGCTTTCAACTTATGCCCTAGTAGCTACCTAACATGCTCATCACATAAAGGCTAACTTAAAGATGTTTCTAATGTGAAACTCTTATGATCCTAAATCAACCTTTCATCTCTTAAAAAACATAGGTCAATTCTAGGGTGAACATCTTAACTAAAGGGGAACTATGCAAGGTAAGGTTAACTAGGGAGACAAATTGAAATAGTCAAGATTCCGACTACCATGGGCTCTGATACCATGTTGTAAAGAGGAGAAATCACCCCTTCAATAAAAAGTTGAAGAATAAAACATCCATTCCAAACATACTCAAAGGAATGATGGAATAGGAGTAAAATTTTAAATTTAAATTATGGTACGTAAAAGACCAATGAATAGCAGTGGAATAAAATAAATGACTATATTCAATTACAAAAATGTACATCTTATTCACCCATAAGGGTATACATGAAAATATCATAAAAGAATCTAAGATAGAGGGAAACTAAAATATAGCAATATGTCTCTGAGCAACAACTTCATGAGTTAGATCTGTGTTAGAATCCATATATTTCTCATCCTGATCCTAGGATGGATTTCCATACTCCTGCTGCGCACTCAGATCCTAAAACAGGGTGGTTGGGATCACCTAGTAAGAGGAGAAATAAAGTATGTGTCAAATGGAGAATAACTACAAAGTATAAATAACAATTGATAACATGGGGTAGAGATTTAACTATGCTAAAGAGAGTCAAGAATATGAGGCATATAACAAATAAGAATTCTGGCATGACAAATAATAATAAAGTTGCATGAACTATTAATAATATGACTACATTAACTAAAGTAGGATTGAGACACCTACCTAACCTCAACCAATAGGTGAGGGAGAGTAACACATTCCCAAACACCTAATAAATATATAAAACTGGGAAGAGTAATCACATTCCCCTAGGTGAAATAACACATGCCCAACTATAGGTGGTTGTACATAAGTACACTACATTAGTTGTATAGTGAATAATTCATCATGCTAGAAAAAAATCATAAGGTAGATTAAATAAGTGAAATATTACAGTGGGGTTCATGACCCTAGAGTTTATAAGTTAATAAGTTCCAAAGAGAAATAACGACATTTGCAGGTTAAGCCTATGCCTCATTGGGAATAGTAGGATTGGATGATAAAATTCCCAACTTAGGGTTTAGAAATGCACATACACATACTCACATACCCTACTGTAGAGTCATCATGATCATTTTCACCAACTTGGTTGTATCCAAGACCATTGAAACCTAATTACAAATTATGTCACATGTATTAGGGTTTTATAAAGCATAATGTGCAAGAAAACCTAATTTTGGACCTTCTAGGAAAAGCTTGGATTTTGGACTCCAAAACATATACCAATCGATCAATTAGATTTTTCTAACAAGAAACATATTTACTGATTTTTTGACTTATAAATTATTAGTTATGAATTTTTACAAATTATAACCAATTAGGAAATTCCATTAAAATTCTTATTTTATTTAATTTGGAACTAGGCTCTAAAATTGATACCAACAGACAGGAAATCTTTTTTCTGAATCAAATGACTATTTATTTGTAATTTTCTGACAAAGCATTGATTTTCTAGGAATTTCAAAAGAACTGACCAAGGAGAAAAAGAGAAAATACCACGTAGGCAAAATAGTCCTATTCACAACACAGTTGGTCTGGGCCCAAGTTGGCATGGTCCAATCAAGGTCGGCCGCTTGGCCAGGACGTTAACTTGTAGTCAAAGGATAAATACGGACGGTTAAAGACCAAAATGCCCTTGTGATATGAATCATTCGATTAAAGCAGCATGGACTCTATCGTCAAATCGTAGCCAAGATTCATCCTGCTTTGATCCATGGTGATAAGTAGGAACCTGGAAGTGGGTTCCTCGATCGAAGCCTGCGATCAATAGGGCAAGAGGAAAGGCACACAATGCTTCCTCACACCCAGAAAGCTCAAAGAGCCAAGGATCAACTCCTGGGGATCACTGTGCCCCTATAATTAGTCGGTAGAACTCGAGAAATAGGGGAGGGCAATTACAATTAAAACTACTAAAAACCAAAAGAGAAACCTCAACTAGGATCATAAAAATACTCGTAGAGGCAAGGTGAGGTTAATGCAAGCATTGTTGCAGGCGGAGGTGCACTAAAATGGTGAAATGCAAGGAAGCTGACAAGGACACTAATGAAGGTCTATAGGGTACAACATATAAGACATCCACATGGAAAACGGATAATGGGATAATGAAGGAGAGGTGTTAATGGTGCTCACTACAGTTGTGATTGGGCTGAGGTGACCAAGGTTGTGAGATATGGGTCTTCACCGTCAAAGATCTAATTTGAATAGGTCAGGGACCTAGAGGATGTTGGAGGGGGAATTGAGCGAGGAGGAGTGAAGCCTACGGCTCCTTGGTGCTCGACGGTGCTTTATATAGGCAAGAGGGTAGTCGGAGCACCCTCTACAACTCAGGGTAGCACGGCCATGGAGAGCCTGATTTGGGCATTTTCTCATTTGGTTGAAACCAAAGATGAGTAATACCTTGAATGAAATGACAGAGCAAGGATAATTCATTGGAAAAGAAATCAAATGAAATAGATGAGAAATTAGGGAGAATGAGATCAAGAGATGGTTCACTGTAAAAAGGTCTGACCTCGTAGAGAATGCAGAGGAGGGAGATGATGATCCGATCATTGGATCAAAGTCTGATCTAGCACGTCGTATCCCGGCCATTGGATCACATGCAAAAGAGGAAGATCAAATGAAGTAGTGCATGACATTGTTTTAACCGTAGACTATAGGTTACATCTGATATTGAATAAAAATTCAACTAAATCTTATTCAAACTATAGGAAAAACTTCCCAAATTAATTTGGAGGGTCAAATAAAGTCATAATGGCTTGAAATTTGAACCATAGGAAAATTTTAGTGTCTAGAATATTCCTATGGAATTAAATTTCAATTTTGCACACTTTTTAGCCCTTAATCACTATATTGGCCACTAATGTATATCTTAACATATAAAAAAGGGTGAGTTGATGTGAAAGATATTTTCTAATTTAATCTTGAGTAAAAATTCAAGATATACATTAATAACTTATATAAGAGTCATAAAACACTTCTGTAACTCATTTTATGCTCTATCTAACTCAATAAGACATTACCTCATTGTCTAACTCAATAAGACATTACCTCTCATTTCTTGTCTGAAAAAGGCCATATAAAGTATAACCTAATGATTATCTCACTTTAGTGGTCATTTTACATTTTAGACTCTAATTAAAATAATGCTTGAGGTATTTGTGCACAAACCCATTTATTGGCATAAATATGAATCAAATATTCTCCAAACCACTAATAATTCCACCATTTCAACATTGAGGCCAAAAAGGGTAGAAACGATAGGAAAATTTAGGAAAAAGGCCAAAAAGGATATAAAGGAATGGAAAATCTTGTAAAGGAGTTAAACTAAAAATATACCCAAGTTTTGGTATGTTACCTGGGTCTTACAGATTTCACCTTTTATCTTGACTCAAGTCAAACTCTTTGACTATATTTTCAAAATGAAAGATTCCATGTCTAATAAAGTTACTTCAACTACTTTGTAGCTTATAGACTTTATTTAAAATAATGGAGTTATAAAACATTCAAAATGTGTCATGTACACATCCTCTCAACTATTCCTATTAAAGAATTTGGTTTTAATATCCATATGTAAGATCATCAAGTCCTAACAAGTTACAATAGTAAGCAAGTCAATTGGTGAAGGGATTTCATCATGTTCAATACTTGAACTTGATTTAAAACCTATACAACCAATCCATTCTTCATGTATCCATGTTGGTTTTCCACTTGAAATCCTAATTGCACCTTATGGGTTTCACCCCTCTAGGTGGTACCATAAAAGCATACTTTGTGGGTGTTCATGGACTCAATTCTGGACATAATTGCCTTAAGCCATTACTTAGACTTTGGTCATTCAATAGTTCTTAGTTGATAGTTGACTCATCATCTTATGACCAACTCAATAACTTATCTGAGTTATATGATTCATAATCTTTAAACTTCAGATATGTTCTACTAGAAGTTATGAGTTTTGTGTTTACATAATGAACTTGAGATTCCACAACAATTTGTAATTATCCAATTTCCTTTATACCTCTTATGGTTCAAATGTTTTCTTATTGATTTCGAACTTTTTGAGTTCTACTTTACTCCCATTGATTCTTTTGGAATTTAGCTATCCAACCAACAAACACTTAGTTATTGGGTTGAGATAAGTATTGTTCAACAAATTAACATGTGATCAAATCTTTTCAAGAAACTATTTTCTTGCATACATTTTAATCCTCAGGATATATCGGGACATTCCCATACCATATTTCATATGTTTTCCATTAAACCATTCAAACAGTACTTCCATTTACTGTTAAGAATTTATCCTTAAGTAAATAGATGATTAGATTAAATGATAACCACATCATGACTCATCATGTTGTGAATCCTTCCTTCTGACACATCATTATGTTTCATGTGTAATTGATTGTGTTACCTTATAATAGTCTATCCAGAAGGTCCTCAAACTATTCCTAGTAGAGTATTTAAGCATTGATCTCATCAAAGCATCATAATACTTTTAAGGAAGTTGTGTACTTCATACATGTAATCTTATTGAACACTTCAAGAGATTTGTGTTTTATTGTATGCATATCACCATATCATCAACAAATATATTGAAGTACTTATAATATCCTTTTACCACTTATTGTAGAAGATCTTGATACATCCACATGTACAAGGCCTAATATAATACTTATTCTCCACTACACTTAGTGAGAAGTGGTATGTCATGTTGCTCACATATAAGACTAGCATGTCACTTATTGGTTCAATAACCAAAAGAGTCTAGATAAACATCAAATGTTAAAGAAATTCATCTCTCGCATACGTACTCTAGATGATGATAGTTATAGTTTGTTTGAGTTATCATTTGTAATCCTTTTATGTATGTACATTATAAAAATTTATATTTTGATCCTTTCTCATAAAGATAACAAATGTTTGGGGCATTGCCATACAAGATCACATCTTCAAAATAGAAGCATTAACAACTCTTTATTTATACTCATCCTTGTCCATACAAGATGCATAAAGAAAATGTTTCTATTTATTATCATATAACAGTTCAACTAACTCTATTGCATGCCCTTTGGGTTAAGATAAATTCCAGATGTAGACTAAAGTTGTAGAAACTCTTTCTTAGCATAGTCCATCCTTGTCCTTTTATAAAGGCTTTACTTCTTGTCAGATCCTACACATATCGTATGTTAGATGCACATCTGGTATCACATACCAAGATGAAGATGTAATTAAATTTATCTTATGACATTTATACCTGAAGTAGAGGCTTCTGGCCCTTCCTTCTTCTTCTTTAGTTCCTCCAGGAAGAGAGGTAAATTCCTTTTCCAATGTCCAGGTTGGTAACAATGGTGAGAATCACCTCTTTTCTTTATTCCCCCCTTTTCCTTGAGATATGAAGACTTAGCTTTGAGGCTAGCTTTAGAACTCTTCTTAGCTTTTCCTTTGCCTTTAGACTTTCTCTTTGTGTTTTTTATCATCATCATAGACTTGGGCTTATCTTTCTTCATTTGTGCCTCGATTGTTCTCTACATGCCCATAAACTCTATCAACAATTTGTCAAAGTCATTCATGTTGTAGATCATGACAAACTGACTATATGATTCTGGCAGAGAATCACATTGATGGTCAAGTTTTGACCCAAGGGGAATCCCTATGTAGCAAGGTTCTCCACATACCAAATGAGCTTGAGCACATGAGGACCTACTAGATCTCCTTCTGCCATGATACATTTGGATAGTTCCTTAGAGACATTGAATCTCTCTTGTCTTTCCTAATCTTGGAACATGTTATTAAGATGTGTGACCATTTCAATAACATCCATGTTCTTATGATTCCTCTGCAACCCATAGTTCATGGAGTATAGCATCAGACATTTGATCCACGACATATTTAGTGTGCTTCTTGTAAGAAAAAAATACAACAACCTAAATCCTAAGTCCATGTAGACTCAGTGATCCTAAAATGCTGATACCACTAAATGTGGCAACCCGCCACACTAAATGAGATTACTTAAAATCCAACACCGATCAGACACTAATTAATTATATTACCAGAAATGTATAGAATTAAAACCAAATAAATTTCCAAATATTTCAACGAACATTTGCTCAAAGGTCCAACTTTCACATATATTTATGCCAAGTAACTTCACACGAGTTATGTGGCCTCAACCAAAACCTCTATACAAAATATGTTGTTCACATAATTACAACATTTACATAAGGCATAAACCAAGGCTTAAAACCAAAAACTCGAGTCGATATACATGATGCGGAAAAACCCTTGCCCGAACATGAGATTACAAGGATGACTCTAGGATTATGCAAAATCTAACCAACCTTCTGACTCTACTGATTTTCAAACTGCTCCTCATCATTCTGTAATAGACAACAATTTCAAACACCTAAAAATATGTGGTGAGCCACGAGGTGAAACCCATGTCCCAATGAGAGATATAACTCCATACACATCTATTTTTTTTACCATAGATATGTATATTAAAAGGTTAAAATATATAATATTATAAGGTTTAAAGATTAATATAGTTCACACAAAATATCAAGTAGATCTATAATCATAAGTACTGTTGATTTCCCTTACCAAATTATAAGTCAACTACAACTTAAAAGAAACAAAGAAAGAAGGATCATTATCCAATGTGAGTCTCCAAGTAACCCTAATAGGTATTCGGCACGACTAGATTACATATTTTATTAAGCCCTAGATAGTTTGAGGTGTACCACTTGAACTACTAGATGAGTAATGTGAAGTCGTAATCAACCTCATATAAGATCTCAAGGATCGGAACCCTAAGATATCTTCCCCTCATCCAATATGAGTTTGTGGTAGTGGCATATCAGTCCAACTACAAAACAACCTAGTCTATCTTGGTTGCATAGGTTGTGGCACTAGAAACCAAGGTGTTCGAGCCTCAAATCTGGGTTATGGCCACAATCACCCTCAATAATATTTACATTTGAGACACAGCCTCGACGCCTCTCCAAAAACCTTAGGATCGGGATGACAAGGATATACCCTTCCTCTACACATTTGTACCCAATAGTATATGACTCTAAGTTCCTTTCAGAATACTCATTTCACTATCCAGCAAGTCCTGACACTGGAATAGTTCTACTGACTCATGACACTGCATGATTAAGTCTTCACTTTATTAATTAAGCTGATTGAGTGTTTCCGTACTACATCAAACAAGATACATACAAGATCCTATAGTATGCTCAGAAAATAATTTGTAAGATACAATTTCCAAATATGTAAAATGTAAGAAATATGTTTCATGTTATTTCATCATGGTATACTTGTCCATTGTTATCCATAAAGAGGACTAAACCTCCAACTAGGGGGAAAAGAAGCCCAAAAATCTATTTGACCAAAACAACAATAACTTCCTATAGGGGTATCATTTGCATCCAAAATATTAAAATAAGTTTAACAAGTAAAAAACAAAGTATCACCCTAAATTTCAGCATAAAACTGCATCACATGTAAGATTTATGGCATTTTCCAAGACTAAGAATTTATGTGACCAACACCTAGCATGGATGAGCTACTTTCAACATTATGAATTCATCTAACTATGATTTTATCACCAAAATAGTAATTAGTAACATTAAAACCACCAGATACAAACTTAAACCTTTATTTTTTGAATCAGTTACTTTTTGTTAGTCAATGGAGAAAAGTTTTTTAAATGAAAACTTTTTGGGTAAAATTTAAGGGTTGGGGGTATTGAGACTATAAGATCATTGATAGTAGATGTTGACAATCTTTTCAGTAAGATTTAAAATGTGGGTCAGATTTCTAAGCATTGGGTACCAGATAATACATATATGTCATTTATAGGAGTCATCACACCTATATTCGAATTTCAGACCTTGCATGTTTTTAGAAAATCTCGTTTCACCAAATAAAACATTTATAAGGTCTAAGGAAGACCTAAGAACCCATTTTATCATGATTTTCATGTCAAATGGTACACAAAAGGGCCATCTTTTACGAGTTATAAAGTAAGATTTAATACATGCACTTAGAAAGTAGGCAAGAGATGCATTCAAAGTTAAATAATTTGTCTGGTTAGAGAGGGAACTAAAGATAGAGAAGAAGAACTCCAAAATCCAAGATGAAAAACTTTGAAATCCGCAACAAAATGTCGGTCTCGATCCACCAAGGCTCCATGAACACCTCCTCATTCCATGAATAAAGGGGAACTAGAGCAAAAAGAGAGAGAAAGAGAGTTATCAAGCCCACATGTGTAGGGTTCACTTACTCAAAAGTACCTCCCATGTCCATGATTTCATGAAGAAAAGAATACAAAATCCCTTAGCCACCTACAACAAGCGACTCCCAGCAAGAACACCAAGAAACTCGTCCATAGAAGGAAGGAGGTGAAAAATAGTAAGAAAATGAGTGAAAGAGCAGAAAACTTACATGAAAGAAGCAAGGAAAATGATCAACAAATTTCGATCAGTCTAAGGAGCTCACTCATTGCACATGCATCCATGAAAAGTCCATGATCACCAACCTCGATGGATTCTCATCGACCTTCAAAAAGCAACACTAAGATCGTCAAATATGAGAAGAGAGAAAGAGAGAGAGCAAGAGAGGGGTATTTATAGGTTTGTGGAAGTTTGCTGCTGTCAGAAATCTAAGTGACTACCAAAAATCCAAGCGACCAAAAAACATCTAGGTGACCAGCAACCAAAGAGAATCCAAGTGACCAGTGACCACCGAGAATTCAAAAATCCAAGCGGCCATAGAAAATCCAAGCAACCAGTGACCACCAAGAATCCAGGCGATCACTGAAAATCTAGGTGACCAATGACCACCAAGAATCCAGGCGACCATCAAGAATCCAGGTGACCACCAAGAATTCAGGTGACTAGCAATCACTGAAAATCCAAGCGACCAGCAAACACCGAGAATTCGTCAGGCACCGATGGAAGCACTATTCTACTACTTCATAAAGATCATGTAAACCCCAAGAAAGCAAGGCTCAAAAGCATTAAAATGATATGTAAAAATTTAATATCATCAAGAACATTAAATCTATTAAGAAAGTACTCAAAATTATATTTACACCCCTAAAATTGGTAAATTGCACATAAGTCCCCAAAATGTATAAAATTGCATAACTTGTGCAAACAAGTCAGAATTGAACCAAAATTTAGACATAGCTTTATTAACTGATATAAAACCATAATCCAAGCTTATTTTTGAAACCAAGCATTCAATTAGGACAAAAAAATTATATTTGAAGGTTAATCAAGGTTAGGGGCCTTACAACCATAAATCCCTAACAAGGATTTTTCCCCCCAAATCCTAAGAAAACAAGGATGAGTACTTCCTACACATCTCATCCTCTAATTCCCACATGGATTCCTATACACCATGATGATAATACTATGTCCTTCTTCCTAAGCTTCTACACACACCTATCTAAGATCTACACATGGCCCTCATCATATGTAACATCTTCCTTCAACTCTACCTCTACTGGTTGTATCGTATGCTTTGTGCTAGGATGGCACTTTATCAACATCAAAACATGAAACACGTTGTGCAACCAATGCAAATTTGATGGAAACACCAGCATGTATACCACCTTCCCAACCAGAGTTATGATAGTGTAAGGTCTCATAAATTTAGGAGCCAACTTCCCCTTCTTACCAAACCTCAGAGCACCTTTGCAAGGGAAACTTTGAGGTACATAAGGTCTCCAACTTGAAAATCCAAATGTCTGACTTCTGCATGTCTTGAGCTACCTTTAGTTGTTGTTGGATCACTTTGATCTTCTCTATAGTCTATTGTACTAACTGATGCAAAATTTGATACTCACCTACTTCATACCAACAAAGAGGCAAGATAACTGCTCTTGAGAGGGCGGTGGAGATTTCTTGGCCCAGTGAAATATCATGTACGGCTCTTTGCCCATTCTTAAGACAATGTTGGCCATGTGCGGCGGACTTATACCGTTTTGCAGACAGAAAAGTGATTGCCTTTTTCTCCGGCCCCAACGAAGCAAAGGAAAATGCGGCAAAAGGGGTACCTACCTTTAGAGGGTATAGGATTGACACGAGGCACATGATTGGAGGGGAGCGACATGGCTGCAAAGAAGTCTTCTGGTTTTGGGTGGCAGACCTTCCCATGGTATGTCGGGATGATGAATCCGTTACAGCCATTGTCAGACCGTTTGGTAAACTAATACATATATCAGACTGGCAGAAGGGAGAAGATGATCTATCAGGTATACTCATGCTCGTGGAGGCCTTTAGTGAAGATGTACCGCAATTCGTGTCCCTCACATATGGATCAAGGAGGACCTCAATTCATCTTATCATGGTAGCTAGAGGAAAAATGGGTGCAGAAGACTCTATCCTTACTGAAGCAGACAGTGAATATGGAATACCACAAGAAGCTCTCGTTGTGAAAAAGAATAGGGAAGGACCTATTTCTGAGGCTATAGTGATTACTAGACCGCCGTCTCCGGTGGAGAGACCTAGATCACGGGGACCATCTCCGGACAGACAACGTCAAAGAGAGGATAGATCTCCGAGAAGAGTTATAGTTGATCGAGAAGGCAACATACAATTCCTTTCGAATAGAAGGTTGGAGGACTTTATACACTTTGAGGATGCCCGTGACAGAGAACGTAGAAGAATAGATTAAAGAAGATACATATCTAGCTCGAGGAGAGTTGAGTTTACTGATCGGGGACACAACACTATCCAAGAATGTGCTTATACCAGGTGTGTTAGCTCTAGGAGGAGACACTCGGAGGATGAGAGACGTGCCGCCTACGCTGATTATAGCGATGAGGATGAGTGGAGGTTTAGTCATTGACTTGACAGTGACTGAGATGAGAAGAGTAGTTTTTCTTTTCATATGGATAGTAAGTCAAATTTCTGGAATACTAGAGGGACTGCAAACAACCCAACAAGAAGGGTGCTGAGGAGACTTTGTAGCAGATTCAAACCGGGCATTGTTTGCCTCTTTGAACCTTTCTTACATGTTGAACAAGCTGCTGAGCTATTAGATGTGGTACGCCTAGATTGGATGGCTGACAACCATATAGAGGAAGGTAAGATATGGGTATATGCGGACCTAAACCTAAAGCCAGTGATTTTTAGAAGACATAGACAACACGTTACTGTTAGATGTGAGGCCTTAGATGGTTCATTCTTCTTTGTTACGGCTGTGTATGCAAGTTGTGATTGTGCCCATAGGAGAGATCTCTGGGAAGAGATTATCATCATGTCTGCTGAGATAGGTGATATGAAATGGATCATAGCAGGGGATTTTAATGTTGTGCGAGAGGCCCAGGATAAACGTGGGGGAAATGCTCCAACTTATTAGGATATGTTTGATTTCAATGCTCTTATTGTTGATGCTCTCTTGAAGGAGATTCCTTTTGAAGGAAGTCGGTTCACTTGGGTTAACAAACATATACTCACGCCTAATGTTTGGGAGAGGTTAGATAGGGTTCTTATGAATGGAGCATGGTTTGCGGAGAAACCCACGACTCGTTCTATACACCTTACTAGATCTCGGGTGTCGGATCACTGCCCTAATATAACTATACCGGGTGCACAAGCTACTACTGATAGGAAAGCTCACTTCTCATTCATGTCGACATGGCTAAGGGAGGTTGAATGTCTGAAGATTGTTGAGCAGATCTGGGAAGAAAGAGTTGTGGGAAATTCATCGTTCGTTTTCTATCATAAATTGAAGAAAGTAAGAGGTGTTCTCAGAGCCTGGAGTAAGATAAAGTTTGGAGACAATAATCAACGTATCAAAGATTTAGAGGACGTGGTGTTCACTACACAGGCTGCATTTGATGAAAATCCCACTCCACTCAATGAGTCAAACTTAAAGAATGCAGAGAATGAGCTTGAGCAGCTTCTAGATGTGGAAGAGGCTATGTGGAGGGAGAAGGCCAGAATTAGTTGGCTAAAAGATGGTGAGCACAACACTCGGTTTTATCATTTGGTAGTAAAAACTAAGTGAAGACATGGGAGGCTAAATGCATTGACACTGCCTGATGGTACTGTGATAACGAACCCTGCTGAGATGGCGGAGAAGGCGGCGACACATTACCAACAACAATACAATGAGGAAGTTGAGATAGATAGCATTGCCTTAGAACAGTCTCTACAGGACATCCCAGAGACTATCTCGATAGATGATAGCTACTTTCTGATGGCCACCCCGCACGAGGACGAGATTCTGAAGACATTGAAGGAAATGGACCCAAATACAGCCCCTGGGCCGGATGGATTTACCCTACCTTTCTTTTCAGCTGCGTGGAATATTATTAGTGATGACTTCCTTGCTCTGGCAGATGGTTTCTTTAGAGGACAAATATGTCATAGAGGTTTGTTCTGCTGTAGAATCCTCCTTATTCCAAAGGTTGACTCTCCCAAGAAGTTATCCGCTGATTTCAGACCTATCTCGATTGAGAATCTGACCCTAAGAATCCTTGCGAGAATCTTTAGTAACAGATTGGCTCCATTGATGACCCAGATGATATCCCGTCCACGGGGAGCCTTCTTGAAAGGGAATGATATTACTCATCATGTCAGGCTGGCTAGAGAGTTGATGCATGTTATCAATCAAGGTCGGGAATTTCCTAATGCTGTGGTTAAGTTCGATATGTCAAGAGCATATGACAGAGTGGATTGGCAGGTGATGTGTAAATGTCTTACTACTTTTAGATTTCTACCTAAGGTGATCGATCTATGTATGAGTTTCTTTAAATACACCTGGGCTACGGTTACTATTGGTGGGGATACAGATGGTTTTTTTTAGATTGGAAGAGGCTTAAAGCAAGGTAATGCTATATCACCATTCATGTTCATTATCTTTGAGGAACTTATTTGCAGAAGGATTAGTAGATTGGCGAGTGATCAGTCCATTGCCAATTTCTGTATAAGAAGATATGGGGTGGCACCTCCAATGCTCCTCTATGCTGATGATCTTCTGATGTTCTTCAATGCGGACCAGCGGACAATCAATACAGTTAAAAGCACATTCGAGCTATATGAAAAGGCAACTGGTCAAAGAATCAATAGACAGAAATCTGTTTGTGTGATTGGGGGGTATGATCAAGCAAAGGCAGATGACATAGCAAAGGGCTTTGGAGTGGAGAAGGCGACTCGCTCTTTTATTTACCTGGGCATACCGATTCCTAAAGGAAGGACAAAATTAATTGACTACGAGTTTCTTGTTAGAAAAGTGAACTTTAAAGTGGCTGCATGGAAATCTAGATTGCTATCTTTTGCAGGACGAAGACTACATGTTGCTCATGTGCTGTCATCCATTACTGTCTACACGACAGCGGCGGTGGGAATTCCAGCAGGTATCATCCAGCGTATAGAGAGAAAATTTTCGAGTTTTCTATGGGCAGACAGGGAGAATCACCAGAGAAAAGCATGGATCGAATGGGAAAGAGTTGCTACGCCGCTGATAGATGGGGGTCTTGGTCTCACTTCCTTGAAGATGATTAATGATGCCTTTGTTGCTAAGGCGTGCTGGGAAATTATCAATACTGAGACTTTGTGGGCATCTTTTTGCAGAGATAATATGCTAACCTTGCAACAGGCAGGTCCGGAAACTATCCTAATCACTTAAAGATTAGTAGATGTCTGTCCCCTTTCTGGAAGAAGATATGGGACATGTTCCCTAGAATGTTTCCTTTTTGTAGATGGTCAATTGGGAGAGGTAATATCCCTTCTTGGGACTCATGGTGGTGTGATGAGAGACTCACTAACCATGCCATCTTTGCTAGTGATAGAAGGCAGCCGTTCTTGGTTAGAGATTTCTGGAATGAAGAAGATGGATGGGATTGGGAGATGATCCAACATGTGGTTGATGACCAGGGTGTGGAGATGATCAAAAAGGTAGGTGCTTGGACAATGAACGCAGATGATGAATTGGTGTGGGGTGTTGACCAGAAGGGTCACTTCACTATGAAATTAGTGAAAAAGATTCTAATGCAACCAAGAGAGGGAGGACCAGATGCTCTAGGAAAGATACGGGGCATGGACGCCCCTAAGGCGAGTGCTATCATATGGAAGCTGACTAACAAAGCTATTCCTACGGATGATAATGTTCAACATAGATGTTGTGTCCCCCTTGTATCGAGGTGTAACTGTTGTGATGATCCGAGAGTAGAAGATGTTGATCACCTTTTCTTCCATGGACAGGTTGCCATGTTCTTCTGGAACAGATTCTCCCATTTGACGCATATGTAGGCACCTCATGATATACAATCACTTCTTGATACTTGTGAGAAAGGTTACTCCAGGAGGATCTCAGATTGGATTGCAGGAAGGTTAGCATTTAACATACCCCACAGCATTTGGAGGATACGTTGTGCATCTAGATTTGGGGACAAACTGCGAGGTTGGGAGTTTGAATGGAATCAAATCATCTCTTCTGTGAACAACACGATTCAGCATAGATCCTTCTCCGTTGAACATGGATCAAGCATTTACAATAGGATGAGAGATGGCAGGATTACTGAGCCTAAGATGAGAATGAGAGAGATTCAACTGATAAGGTGGATGAAGCCTGACTTGCATAACTTGAAAATGAACTTGACTATAGGAAGAGATAGGGGAGAAGATGGGGTATGTAGGAGGTGGGCGGCAGGCCTGATATGAAATCAAAATGAGGATATATGCATGGTGTTCCATGCCTGGCTCAAGGCACCGGACTTTGTCCTGGCATATGTACAGGCATGCATTGTTGGACTGAAATTGGCAGATGATCATATGCTACGAGTTTCATGTATTGAGATTGATGATCAGGAAGTCTATGATATTCTGTGGAAGGATGCTATAGAACCGTGGAGGACCAAGCCGTTTGTTAGAGAGCTGAGGTCCGAGTTGGTTAGATCTAGTATTACTGGGTCAATGGTTCACAAAGTTGCTAACTCTATACCCAGAGAGATTGGGAGATGGGGGAAAAGATTTTCAGAGATGACAATTATTACGGATAGAAGGATGATACCGAATAGAATTCGAGGCATGGCAACTTTGGAGAAAAGGTGCATTCTCTACGTGCACCTGCAGAGGATCAACGCTTGATGAATCATGGATGTTTTCTTTAGTTGTTTCTTTGTCTGGGTTGTGAGGTTTTTTTATCTGGTCTTCTAGGGGGAACAAACATGCGGACACATAAGCAAGAGGTGTATTCTGTTGATGGTTTCGCCCACAAGAGAGGGGTGGGATGAATAGAGAACCCTCTGGCTTAATTAAAAAAAAAGAGGCAACCTACAAACTACCATACAAACCCTCACACAGTGCCATGTCTAATATCCTCATATAAGTGTTGTTGAGGCAATCTCAATTAGGCTCTGGTAAATATCTCATCTTCCAAGAAACTGAAGATCACATGCTCTCAAAAGATCCTCTATTGTCTCTATGGTCCTCTCTAACTGACCATCTGTGTGACACACTGGCCACACAAGAATGTTATTACTCAATACAAAGCATGGAACTGTCACTAACAACCATATTACCACAAAATAGGGTAAATTAAATCTGATGACATATCATTATCTCAAGCGAAAACATAGAGTAAATACGGTTGTATTTTTTATTATGCCCTGAAGATTTGAGTCGTATCACTCAAATCCAACCGACCACTTTGAAGTTGAAATTGGTACCATACAAGATCTATGGAAGATTATAACTCCATGATCTCCCCAACAACTCCCGTTCAGTATGAGAAACAACATAGAAACATAATAGTCAACTTCCAACAATGACATATAGTCAAGCTAAAAACAACTAGCCCGACTTGGTACACGACATGATGCTAGAGAACAGCTCATGCATGGCCATTCTAAAAAGAGGCAAGAATGCAGTTTTACTGCTGGCTATCACATATCACAATATTTGAGGCATGACCTCAGTCATCGTCTACAATCAACAATTATGGACACAAGGCGATACCTCAACTTGCACCCCCGCATATTCAACAATATGCGCTCCGAATTTCTCATAGGAATTACTCGTTTCACCATCCAACAAAATACTAATGTTGAAGATGGATCTTTGGCAATAGGGAAACCTACATGATTAGGGTTTCACTTGACTAATTATGCCAATTTGATGAATTAAGGCTGCATAAAACAAGTGGTCATATAAACCCTAATTCAATCTAGCAAACATAACTATAAAACAACTCCAGAAGACATAAAATGTATAAGGTATGAACTTGTCTCATCATCACATGATACCACTTCCATACACAGACATCAACATTATCACTTCACTAGGGAATAACAATCCCTCATCTCATCACTGGTGGATATCACCTCAAACTAGGCACAAAGCCTCTGCTAGGTCATAAGACCTAATCATCATCTTCATTATCTCAGCATGCCTCACCAAGGATCACAATCACCACCCTATATTATATGAGATATCATTCACAAGCTATGATGTGCATTCAACCTACAACTTTAGGATTACACAAGTAGGAGAGAGAAAGTACTTCATTACATGCTAATCACTTCAAGCAAGATAAGAAATTACATCATATGCCCACAATTAGGTTTAGGTTTCCATAAATAGTCGATTAGGGTTTCCATCACCATACTTATCATCAAACTCTAGATACATCACTTCCTATATTCTTGGAACACAATTAGGGTTGACCATTACCATCACATACACATGATCAAGGACCCAAAATCATTCAAAACAACAACATTCATCGATCATAGAGATATGATATTATAGCAACCATATTGGTATAAAATAGGATTATGTGCCAAGTTTATAGCGCTTGTGTTGTCACAAAAGATAGGCATGGATGAAAATGTAAAACCATAATCATTTAAAACTTGTTGCATATAAAGCACTTGAGCACAACAAGACCCGGCTGCCATATATTCAGCTTCAGTTGTAGAGAGGGCAACCGTGTTTTGTTTCTTGCTAAACTAAGATATTAAGGCTCTTCCTAACAAGAAACAACTTCCGCTTGTGCTCTTTTGATCAATTCGACAACCAGCATAATCGACATCGATATAAGATTTAAAGTCCAAAGATTGTCATTTAGGATACCATAGACCATAACTTGTAGTTGCGACTAAATTTCTTAAAATCCATTTGACGGCTTGAAAATGAGTTTGCATAGGTTGTGATTGAAATCTAGCACAAAGTCCAAAACATGATGTCCGGTCTAGAAGCGGTTAAGTAAAGCAGGATACCAATTATGGCTTTATACAAAGAATCATCAATGGGTTCCCCATTTTCATCTTTGTCAATTTTAGTAGAGGTACTCATTGGTGTGGTAGCATGTTTGCAATTTGTCATCCCAAAGCATTTTAAAAGTTCATTTGTATACTTTTCTTGGCTTATAAAAATCCCAGCGGGCGTTTTTTTATTTGAAAACCAAGAAAGAAAGTCAATTCTCCCATGAGACTCATTTCAAATTCTTTTTGCATAATATTACTAAATTGTGTACATAAAGATTCATTAGATGCACCAAAGATAATATCAACAACATAGATTTGAACAACCAAAAAATCGGATTCACATGTTTTGAAAAATAGAGACAAAGATATAAGATATTTTACACATAAATAAATAGCAATGACATTATGCATTATTGAAAAATAGAAATATGAAATATTGGACAAGTTTCCAGTGGAAAATAAGATATGTTGTGTTTAGATAATTAAAAGAGTAATTATCTAGACAGTTTGGCAACACATGTTTTTAGATATCAATTAGCATTAGTTCATCTAGATCGACTAATGCGCCCATACGAAGTGATGCTATTGAGTCAATCACGATAAATAGAAGAAGAGGAAGACCTAAATTAACATGGGATGAGCTTATAAAGAGAGATTTTAAATCTCTATATCTCAACCAGAATATGGTCCATGATAGATTTGAATGGAAATGAAGGATCCATGTAGTCGGCCCCAACATAGTTGGGACTACGGCTTAGATGATGTTGATGATGATGATGATAGCATTATTTCATCTAACTTTTTGTATACTTGAAAGTAATAAGTAAAGGAAGAGAATTCTATAATGTGGAAGGAAAAGGGATATGACATGGGATACCGATATTGTTTTAAATAATGATAGAAGAGCAAGTTTTATATATGAAAGACATCCCAATAAATCCCAACTTACTAGATGTAGATTAGTAAAAGCTTTATGAGTTTCCTTGAAAAGAGAACAATTGATTTAAGGAAATATATTTTCAGGGGAAGCTGAGCTTGTGCAACAAACTATAGAGAAGATCAGAGTGAATTAGTAGCAGCTGAAGGCAACACATGATAGATAGAAGTCTTACACTGATAATCATCATAGACTATTGGAGTTCCAAGTGGGGGACAAAGTGTATCTCAAGGTATCTCCTTGGAAAGGCGTGTTGAGGTTTGGGAAGAAGGGTAAGTTAGCTCCCATGTTTATGGGAAGGTGCCTTACAAGTTGGAGCTACCTCTTGAGTTGCACTGGTTGCATCTGGTCTTTCACCTATCGATGTTGAGGAAGTGTCATCCGGACACAAAGTTGGTGTTGCATCCCGTGGAGGTTGAGCTGGATGAGGATGCGTCATATGTGGAGGGTCTGTTGTTGATCATTGACAGAAGGGTGAAGAAGTTGAAAAATAAGGATATCATTTTGGTTAAGGTTTTGTGGCATCACCGTGATGTCGAGGAATCCATGTGGGATCTTGAGGATGGGATGCGTAGGAAGTATCTATCTCTTTTCTCGTAAGATTTCGGGGATAAATCCGTGTTAGGGGTTTATGGTTGTAAGAACCCTGACCTAGCTTAGTGCTTGATCTTGCTTGCTTTTGCTTAATAAGATGCTTATAACCTTAATCTAATCATGTGATGCACCTTAATAACATGTGACATGCATATGTTTTTAGCTTGGTCCAGTTTGGTTGATGTTTGAGCTAGTTATACTATATGTATGTTGCTTGTGGATCAAGTTGCAATTTACCCATATTGAGGGTTTATCTTGCAATTTGTCACATGTTGGATGTGCCTCTTGTGCCTTAGCATCATGATAGAGAGAATGAGGCTTTGGGGAACCTCGTTGGACCTTAGATGATGAGGTGGCATCATGTGTAGCGATCTAGGGTTTGCATGGCTTTGCATGGTTGGTAGTATCAACCATGTTGTGTTCTGTGAGTGTAGCGACCATGTGCTTTGTGCATTGAGAGTGATTTGAGTGACACACCTTGCTTTGGTGGTGTTTTTAGCGACCTAGGTGTCTTTGCCTTCGTTGTGGTTGCTAGGGTTTCCTTGTGTTGAGATGTGTGTCAACCTATTGTTGGGTGACATAGTGTAGCGGTCCCTACTATGTTCAACCCTGGTTTTGCTTCGACCAAAGGGTGTAGTGGACCTAAGTGGTCGCTACACTACCCTTTGATGCATGCATACGGTGCTTGCATGGCTAATCTTTTGAGGGGAAAGTGTCCCTAGGTGCTCTAATATCTTGACACCTCATAATAGGGTTGTAAACGGCGCGGGTATGACCATACCCATTTAGTTTAGTGGGTACGGGTATGGGTCAGACCTGTATTATTTAAAATTAGACCTTCACCATACCCAGACCCATATTTTATGCAAGTTTACAGTGCGGGTCCAAGGGTACACATTTCTGCACTCATTTAACTATGGAGATGTCACATTACATGTTGAATTAAGAAGAATATTGTTTGTTGTTCATTATTGAATTGTCTAGTCCATTGTGCATTAGTAAATTGACACTTTATTTGCTATACTCATTTGTTTTCATATTGGATAATGATCTACAGTTGTTATAGAAGAAGTATAGTGATACAGAGACAAAGCAAGCCCACACGACAACGATTTTGGAAAAGAACATAGTCTAGATCAACGACAACAAATAGAATAATAAAAGAAAGAAAATCTAAAGCGGGAGGAGGATTTTACAGCCTGGGATTGAAATGAATCAAAGTAGTATGTAGAGGAGGAGGTCACATACCTTTGTAAGAGCAATATATGGACACGACAATCAGATTTCTAGGAGGAAGAGAGGCACTGGCACGCAGCCGCCAACCAGACTTGAGATTCCAGATCAGGAAGCCAGTGAGTATCTAAATGTCACCACCAATAGATCTGAACTCCTAGATCAGGTAGGCAACATGATTGGGGAATCTGGAATCTATCGTGGCCAGGATTGGGAAGCCAGCATGATTTGATGCCTTGACGAGCTTTGATTGGGGCATCTAGGGTTGGTGGTGCTAGAGGCGGCGGCCCATGGAGTTACTAGTGTGTGGAGTCGATGGCTATGAATGTTGGCCGGAAGGTCAGAGCTCAGGTGTCCATTTGCATCTGTGTTGGGGCGCTGAGCTAGTCTAGCATAGCTTTATTCACATGGAAACGAAAGCAGTAGGGATGGGAGGCAGAGACGAGGGTTCTAGGAAACGGGAGTCATAGGCGTAGCAACTACAGTCAACACTGGTGTGACTTTGTTCGTAATTTGTCTCACGTTTGTTAGGTTTATGTCTTGGTATCATATGTTGGCCATTAGATAATATAAAAGGTTTCAGGTTGTTGGATTCAAAGTAATGTATGTATTTATAATATATGATATGTATAAATATTTTTTAATTATTAAAATAGTAATGTGGGTATGCGAGTCTAACGGGTACGGGTATAAATATACCCATTGGTGGACTCACTTGAATATGGGTCCACGGGTATATGGATCTGTGGGTTTGTGGGTACAAAAAATTAGACCCGTGATGGGTTTTAAAGGGTATATATTTGTGGGTATGTGGGTATACACAGACCCATTTATAGCCCTACCTCATAACCTCTACCTCTCTCCTACCTTTAGATATATATATACCCTTCCTTTCAAATGCAAGTATTCCCTTTAGCTCTCTTCTTCTTCTCTTCTTGCTTATGTTTAGCCTTGATCTTGGTGGAGCAGGTGCAGGTGATGATCTTGGAGAATGCGGTCCTTTTCCCTCATCTAGGTCTTGATCATCTTCCTTGTGGTGGTTCTTGGTGATCCTTGACCTTAGTAAGTTATTATCTCTCATTGATCTCATTTTCCTTGAACTGTATCTCTTTATCTCTTCTCCTGACCATTAGACTATGGGTTACCATGGTGTCTATCTCAAGGAACTTCTCTCCATAGAGGTCGAGATCCATGGTTTTCAGTACCTAAGCGAGATGAAGCTTTCTTCTTTCTCCTTTCTTTTTTAACCTAGGTTTTTTTGCCCTATCTCTTTTGAGCTTCCTTTGACCTTGGTGTGCTCTTCTTCTCTTGAAGTGGTCTTGCTTGAGCGTGGAGTTGATCCAAGCTTGGAGTTTATCTTCTCTCTTGGAGCTCATGGCTTTGGATCTTGACCTTCATCTTAAGGCGGTTTATATAACTTTCCCCTCTACTATTGTTGCACCTATATCTTGCTTGCATGAAACCGTTCTATCCCTAAAATGTGATCATAACTTGCTAGAAGATGATATATCGAATTAGGGTTTAAGAGTATGAAGTATTCTCACATAGATTGCCTTTCTCTTAACCCTAAACTCATGAATCCGAGATCTAATTGATGGTGAAGTTGTTGTTTCTTACACACAACTTGATCCTTGGTTTTATCACCATGTTTATGTTTCACCCATCATATGTTAGATGGAGGTTTTGGTTCTAATGTACATGTGTTGGATGTTTGTTTTCTCTCTCTTAGCATGCTTTCCTTACTGGTTTTGATGATGATCATTTTTAAGGTTTTGATGTTCATCATCTTCATGAGGTTTCATCTCGGTGACGCATGAGTTCTTGATGTTGAGCTTTTGGTTCGATCGACATGCTTTCCTTGGTTTCTTAGGTTTTTATGATCATGTTGATGGTGTTCTAGGGTTTTGGTTCGGTTACCATAATCCTAACTCTAAGGGATCATATCTCTAAAAATCATGTATCCCTTCATCATGTTGATATGGAAGATCAATTGGCTGATATTTTCACAAAACCGCTTCCTGTAGATCAATTCAATAAAATAAGGAAGCAACTACTCATTACTCCCTTAGAAGATGTTTTCTTTTACATTTGTGCTTCTTAAATTGGTTGTTTTTTCTGATCCTTACATTTTGGCTTCAAATGGACATCCTTTCAAATGATTTGATGGTTATCTTTTTGAAAGGGGGAGAACAAATTAAGGGGGAGTTTTAACACATGATTTTAACGGCTATCTTTTTGAAATGACAAAAGGGGGAGAAATAATATAAATCTTAAATACTCAAGCAATGAGTTTCATAATATCTTGGCTTTACATTAAAAGTTGTTATATTCCCTAAGAGTTGGACTTTATGTTCCACACTTCTTTGGGAATAATAAGCACACATTCCATAAACAAGAGAAGGAATACACAAGGTAAATCTCAGGTATGAAACTCAACTCATTTTAAGATAATTTGATTTATATTTAAAAATGTTTGTCATCTTCAAAAAGGGGGAGATTGTTGGCTAAATTGGACATTATTATAATCCCTTTGTTTTGATGATGACAAACATTTCATTCATGTGGATCTAACGTGCTACTTGAGTGTTGTAGAAACAAGGTGGATGACAAACCTTTGGAAGATCTATATGCTCAAAATGCTTTAATTTCATGATTGTAATCAAATATAAAAACGTGTACATGTATATAATGTACAAGTACTTAGATATCATGTAAATCAAGCGTTTAGATCTTCCCTAGCCACTCACAACACTTAGATAAGTCATCCCCTATAATAGTGTCACAACTGCACACTCATACACACACATAGTATTCATCTAGAACCACCAAAATAGAGACATTCTCGGTCGAACTATTTTTCGACCAAGACACACTTGGTCAAACATCTTCTTGACCGAGAGTCTCCTGGGTTAATCCTTCTAAAAGGTTCTATAGCCATTAGACCCAGCAGACAAGGTGGTTGGGAGTTGGAATCGAACGTTATATACACTTGCTCCATACCATCCCTCGGTCGACGAAGTCCTCGACCGACTGACTCTTGGTCGACAAACTTCTCGACCGAGAAGAACTATGTCTGCACTTTTTAGAATTAATAAACTAGTCATTTCTAAAGCAATTAGTGGATACCTAACGGCTAGTTGAGCACTTAGAACCCCCTAGAAAGTATCTAGAATGTCCTTTAGCATTCATAGTCCATTCCTATAAATAGGACATGCCTTAGGACACCCAAAACACACTTGTGCAATACTTGAGCATACATACTTGCAATTAGCAATCCTTTCTTGTGAGCAATTGAGCAACTTCTACACTTGCTAATCTTTTCCATTACTACAAGCTTGTGTCCTATAGGCTAGAATCTCCTTTCCACCATACTTACACTTTCACACACATTGGTTAGGAGATCAAAACGCTTGATATAGGAAATCAAGCCTTGTGCTACAACGGTAATTGTAATTTCCATTTTCCCTTCTTGTTTCTTTTTATTACTTGTACTTTCCTTGCTACTCCTAGGGTTAGAGGCTGCAGATTGGAGAGGGTGCTATCTTCTCAGGTGGAGAAGGGTCTTCTCGGAGGAGAAGGTAGACTTTGGACTACTTATAGAAGGTCTCAACAAGAAGCTACTTCAAGGAGGAAGGCTACTTCAAGGGGGAGCTTGAAGTTACTTCAAGTGAAGGCTGCTTCATAGTTGGTGAGATGACTTCAGGGTGAAGTTTGTCCAAAGGGTGAGGAAGGTATTTGTAATTTTGTGTAACATCTTAAAAAGGTAATAAAATTCAAATACTTTCAAATCCCAATTGGAAACAATTGGGTAGTGGACTGACTCCCTTAGTTTTTGCTAAGGGTGGAACCACTCTAAACACCTTGCCTCTTTCTTCTTATCTCAATTGTGGTTGCTTGAGTTGAATTATTGTTAAAATATTTATAAAACCCTATTCACCCCCCCTCTAGTGGTTTTTCAAAGTAGACTTTCCAGCAGGTTCTATAGACGTTAGACTGAGCTAGAAAAGTGGTTGGAAGTTGGAAATGAATGTTGCAATACATTCACTCCAAACCCTCCCTCGGTCGAAGAAATTCTCGATCAAGAAACACTCAGTCGACAAACTTCTTGACAGAGACAGCTTCTGGACTGCACTTTTCAGCACTAAACAACTAGCCGTTGCAATGTAATTTATGGACACCTAACGGCTAGTTGAGCACTAAGAACACCCTAGAAAATGTCTAGAACGTCCCTAGGACCTTGTAAGTCATTCCTATAAATAGGACATACCTCAGGACACCCAAACCACTTGAGTATACACATTGCAACTTGAGAATCATTCTTTGTGAGGAACAAGCAAAGTTTCACTTGTGATTCAGTTTCCTTGAGCTCTACGTTAGTGTCCTATAGCTTAGTATCTCCTAGCCACCACAATATCAAGTTCATCTATAGTGGATAGGAGATCAATACGCTTGATATAGGATCAAAGCGTTGTACTCATTGGTAACATTGTTTCTTTCTTCCAGTCTTGTTCCTTTCATTGTTTTTTGTTCTCCTTGACTACTCCTAGGTTGGAGGTTGTTGAAAGGAGGTTCGTGGAGCTACTTTAAGGAGGTGAAGTCTACTCCCAGTGACTTGGAGTTACTTCAGAAGGCTACCTCAAGGATTGAAGCTACTTCAGGTGAAGGCTACTTCAAGGGAGAGCTTGGAGTTACTTCAGAAGGCTGCTTCTAGGGGGATTGAGGCTACTTCAAGGGTGTAAGAAAGCAATTGTATTTTGTGTAACATCCTCGTGAGGTAATAAATTAGTTGCTATCAAAATCCCAATTGGAAATAATCGGGTAGTGGACTGACTACCTTAGATTTCTAAGGTAGGAACCACTCTACATCCTTATGTCTTCCTTGTTTCCTCCTACTTCTTGTTCAAGTATTTAATTGTTTTTAATTAACGTTAAAAACTCCAAAAAGCTCTATTCACCCCCCTCTAGATCTTTCAATTGGTATCAGAGCAGGTCTTCAAGGAGCTTTAACAAGTCTTGAAGGGTGGGAGATGGTGTGCTCAACAACTTGAACCTAGAGTGAACCTACATATCTCGCCCACCACCATTCGATGGAAGAAACTACAACTATTGGAAGATAAGGATGCAATTTTACTTTCAAGGCATTAGTTGGGAGCTTTATAGGATGGTGTCTACTCCATATGAGCTTCCGAAAACTGAGTATGTCACATGGGATGCCAATACAGTAAAACAAGCTCAACTAAATGCCAAGGCTATAAGTATTTTATATTGCTCTATTTCGCTAAGTGAATTCAATAGAATTTCCTCATGTGAAACTGCATACGATATATGGCATAGACTTTCCATTACACATGAAGGAACCATACAAGTTAAAAATTATAAGATTGGTATGCTTAAACAAAAGTTTGAACAATTTAGTACACAACCAAATGAGTCTATTAGTGATATGTATGCATGATTTTCTACTATTATTAATGGCTTAAGTGCATTAGGAAAATTCATAAGTGAGGAAGATCAAGTCTCAAAGATTCTTAGGTCTTTGCCTCCAAAATACAAGCCGAAAGTGACAACCATTGGAGGAGCTAATGACCTCACCAAACTAAAGATGGAACAACTCATTGGAAATTTGTAAACTCATGAGGTCACCTTAAAGGAGGAGGAAAGACATGAGCTTGAACTTCAAAAAGAAAGAAGTAAGGATGTAGCTCTAAAAGCAACAAAAGTCATCACTCAAGAAAGTGATGAAACAAGTGAAGGAGATGATGAAGAAGTTGCACTTATTGTAAATGGTAAGAAATATAAAAGGTATAGATCTAACAAAAATTCTAGTGTTTCTTCTTCTCCCTTTCGTATGTATTTCGAATGCAGCAAGAAAGGACATGTAAAAAATGAGTGTTCTAAGATAAAGAAAGGAAAGAAAGTCACTTCCAAGAAGAAGGGAGAGAAAGCATACAAAGCTGCATTGGACGAGTCAAGTGATGATAGTGAAAGTGGAGAAGAAAATGTAGAGTGTCTTATGGCCAAAGAAGATGAAAATGAAGACTCAAATGAGGTAAGCTTACTTGATTTATCAAAAGAAGAATTAGTTTCTAGTATTGAAGAATTACATGACAAATATATTGATTGTAAAAGGAAACTAAAAAGAGTTACAAAAACTAATGAAGAATTGTATGCTCAATTAAATGATCTTGCTTCTAAAAAGGAAAGTATTATTTCTGAAAATTCTACCTTGAAAACATCTTTTAATGATTGCAATACAAAGTTGCTTACTCTAGAAACAAACTATAATTTTCTTTGTCAAGAAAAGGTTGAATTGCTTGCAAAATTAAATGATCTTCAAACTCAACCTATCTTTTGTACTCATTTATATTATTATGCTATTGTCAAAGAAAGAGACGCTTTATCATCTAATCTAGATCAAACAAAGTCAAATATCAAAAAGAAAATGGATGAAATTGCTAAGTTACAAAAGGAAATTAGTAGCTTGAAAAATAATGGTGTTCTTGATAAGATCCTAAAAAATTCTTCTGGTCAAATTGGAAGGAGATGTTTAGGATATGTTACAAAAGAAAAATCTCATCATCCAAAACCTAGGAGAACACAAGCACCCAAGACCAAGATTATATATGTACCCAAGAACAACCCAACTCAAAATCTTAGAAAGAGAATGAAATTGATTCCATTTGTTGTCACTATTACTTGCGTCTTGGACACTATTCCTTCTCATGCCCATACAAGAAAAAGGATGTTGAATTAGTTTGGGTTCCAAGACCCCAAACTTAGCAAACTTGAATATGATTAAGTTGAGATTTGACCTAAAACTTCACTTTGAATATCATAATGTCTTATCTCAACTGAATGTACTGGTACCTTAGCACATTGCAATAATTTAAGCTCAAGTTGGAACAAATGAAGTTACTGAAAATAAACAGAAACAATCTCAGTCAACAAAGAGTTTGACCAAAACACTCCTCGGTCGAGAAAATATTCGACCAAGGGAATTTCTGTCTCAAAGCTGCACCTGCTGTAAAAAATAGTAACAATCTCAGCCGAGAAAACCTTCGATCGAGATACCGTCGGTCGAACAAATAGTCGACCAAGAAAGTTATTGTTTCACACATATATCAACCTGTAAAATAGAAACACTCTCAGTCTACAAAATCTTTGACCGAGACACTCTTCGGTCGAGATATTTGTCGACCGAATATAGTTCTGTTCAGTTTAAAACATTCAATTTTTAAATCATGTAATTATATTTAGTTTGTTATTAAATGTTTCTAACCAAAAAGGACCACCACATGGGTACCAAAACATATCTCTTTTACAGGATTGAGTGGTTGATAGTGGATGCTCTAAGCATATGACCGGAAACAAAAAGGCCTTTCAAACATTTGAAGAAAACAAAAGCAGAACAGTCACATTTGGAGACAATGGAAAAGAAAAAATGGTTGGAATAGGTAACATTGGTACAAATATTCAAATAAAAAATGTTTTACTTGTTGATGGCCTACATCATAATTTAATTAGTGTTAGTCAACTGTGTGATAGTGGCTATGATGTTTTATTCAATAAAACTTGTTGTAAACTATTAATTGAAAACACTAATGAAATCATTTATGAAGGAAAAAAAATAAGAAATCTATACATACTTAGGCCTAACTCAATGCAAGGCATTATTGGAAAATTCCTTCTTGTAAAAGATGAATCCTTACAACTATGGCATAGAAAATTAGGTCATACAAGTTCACATGTTATCAAAAAGTTAATTAAATACGATCTTGTACGTGGGTTACCTAAATTATCCTTTGATAAACCTGAAAATTGTGAACCATGTACCTTAGGAAAGCAAAACAAAACTTCTTTCAAACCAAAAATAATGCTTAGAACTACTAGATCATTAGAGCTTATTCACATGGATTTGTTTGGTCCTATGAGAACTCAATCTATTGGTGGAAAAATATATTGCTTTGTCATTGTAGATGATTATAGTAGATACACATGGGTTCATTTTCTTGCAAACAAAGATGATACAATCTAAACATTCATAAAGTTTTGTTCTAAGATTGAAAACCTATTACAAAATAAAATATGTACAATTAGGAGTGATCATGGTGGGAAATTTGAAAATCACATCTTTGAAGAATTTTGTACATCTCAAGGATATACTCATAATTTTTCAGCTCCACGCACTCCAAAACAAAATGGCATAGTAGAAAGGAAAAAATAGATCCTTACAAGAAATGGCTCAAACAATGTTACTTGAACATAATACACCTAAAACTTTTTGGGCTGAAGCAGTAAATACATCATTTTATGTGTTAAATTGAGTAATAGTACATTCTCATATGAAGAAAACTCTATATGAACTCATCTTCAACGAAAAACCAAGAGTTGATTATTTTCATACCTTTGGGACAACTTGTTATATCTTAAATACCAAAGACGATAAAGACAAATTTGATTCTAAATCACAAAGCATTTTTTTTGGGATATTCAACTTCTAGCAAAGCTTTTAGAATTTACCATACTATTACTAGAAAAGTTGAAGAATCCATCCATATCACTTTTCAGGAGGTAACAACTCAAAATGCTAAAAATGAATATGAGGATATAAATGACATTACTCATCAAATTGAAGACTTAACTATAACCACAAAAGATGATCAAAATACTAAAAATAATCAACAAAATGAGACACAACAACATGTTCCTAGATTAATCAAAGATCATCCCCAAGATTTAATCATTGGAAATCCTCATGATAAAGTAAAAACCCGATCATCATTTAGAGATTTTGCAAATATGGCATTTGTATCAATCATTGAACCTAAGAAGGTAAATGAAGCACTAAAAGATGAATATTGGATAATGGCTATGCAAGAAGAACTAAATCAATTCACAAAAAATGAGGTATGGGACCTAGTTCCTAACCACAAGACAAAACCATCAATGGGACTAAATGGGTTTTTTGAAATAAACTTAATGAAGCCGGGGAGGTAGTAAGAAACAAAGCTAGATTGGTGGCTCGAGGGTATAATCAACAAGAAGGAATAGATTTTGATGAAACTTATGCACCCATGGCACGAATTGAAGCTATTAGAATGCTGTTAGCCATAGCTTTCCACAAAGAGATCAAACTATTCTAAATGGATGTAAAAAGTGCATTTTTAAGTGGAATCATACAAGAAGAAGTATATGTTGCCCAACCACCTGTATTCAAAATCCCTAGTAAAAGTGATCATGTATATAAACTTATGAAAGCACTTTATGGGCTTAAAAAAGAACCTCAAAACCGGTATGAAAGACTTAAAAATTATCTATTTGATAACAATTTCTCAATTGGAAATTTGGACTCTACATTATTCTTCAAAACACATGAATTAGATTTTCTTGTTGTACAAATATATGTTGATGACATCATTTTTGGTGCCTCAAACAATTCCTTATGCAAACAATTTAGTGAAATAATGCAAAAGGAATTTGAAATGAGTCTTATGGGCGAATTAACATTCTTTCTTGGTTTTCAAATAAAACAAACGCCCACTAGAATTTTCTTAAGCCAATAGAAGTACACTAATGAACTATTAAAATGTTTTGGAATGGAAAATTTCAAGCATGCTACCACACCAATGGCCACCTCTGCTAAAATTGACAAGGATGAAGATGGAGAACCCATTGATGATTCCTTATATAGGGCTATGATTGGTAGCTTGTTATACTTGACTTCTTCTAGACTGTACATTATGTTTTCCGTCGGACTTTGTGTTAGATTTCAATCTAAACCAATGCAATCTCATTTTCAAGCCGTTAAACGTATCTTAAGATATCTCACCGATACTACCAACTATGGATTATGGTATCCTAAAGGTCAATCACTAGATTTAAAACATTTTACCGATGTCGATTATGTTGGTTGTCGACTTGATTGCAAAAGCACAAGTGGTGGTTGTTTCTTATTAGGATGAGCTTTAGTATCGTGGTTTAGTAAGAAACAAATTACAATCACCCTTTCTACCACTGAAGCCAAATATATGGCGGATGGTTCATGTTGTGCTCAAGTTCTTTACATGCAACAAGTTTTGAATGATTATGGCTTTCCATTTTCATCTATGACAATTTTCTATGATAGTACAAGTGCTATAATTTAGCACACAATCCTGTTTTACATAGTCGTGCTAAACATATTGAAATATGACATCATTTCTTAAGGGATCATATTTCTAAAAATCACATATCTCTTCATCATGTTGACACTGAAGAACAATTGGCTGATATTTTTACAAAACCGCTTTCACTTGATCAATTTCAATATATTAGAAAGAAGTTACTTATTACTCCCCTAGATGATGTCTTCTTTGATATATGTGCTCCAACCTCTTAAAAATTATAAATTAATACAGTCTCATACTTGATTTTCATGACTATTACTAAAAACAAGCTCAAACATCCTTCACAACGACCATTCACAGCAGTTCAGTTGGTCTACAAAAACTTTGACCGAGAACTGTCTCGGTCGACAAACTTGTCGACCGAGAATCACTAGGTTGGTCCTTTTCTCGACCGACACCCACTAGGCATATTTTGCATATTCTAACTAAACAATGGTCTCGGTCGACAAAATGTTCGACCGAGAACATCTTGGTGGACCCCCTATTCGACTGATATAAGATGCAACTTTTGATTTAAAAAAAACCCACAACAACCATTTTTTTTAAAACCTCGACCGACCGTTGTGAGTAGGGCATCCAAAAAAACGACCATTGGGACTCTCGGTCAAAAAATTAGTCGACCGAGAAGGTTTCTGCTTTGCTATAAATAGAGCCCAAAATGGCCATTCTTCTCACCAATTCACAATCTCTCTTCTCTAGCTCCCCACTAGTACTTTCTTGTGCAAATTTTCAGCTATTGTCTTCCATAATCTTTCCTTTCTCCTCTTCCATCTCATATTCTCAAGATGGCTTCCTCTTCTTCACATGGAAAGAAGCAAGTTGCGGCAAGGAAAGGAAGGACGGTCTCTCCGGCTCTAACGATCATCAACGACATTCCCTTCAACGACGTTGCTGCTGGAGATCGCTATCTAAAGCTATCCTCAAAGACTCCTATTCCTCAATGGCCGGCGGACATCAACGACTTCATCACTATCGTTGATCTAGATGAGCTCTTTGAGGTGCAACATCTTTCTGAATTTCTTACTCCATCCTTCCGTTCCTACTCTACACAAGCTGTGAATGAGTTCTATGCCAATCTAGCCACAAATCTTGACCACTCTCACTCTTTCTCCTCTATGGTTAGTGGGTTTGGATTTCATTTTTCTAAGGATGATGTGCTCAATATGTTAAACATTGATGTAGAAGAGTATAGGGGGTTTATTGACTTAACCACTGGAAATCCCCTTTCTAAACTATCACAAGATGACACTACCATCATCTTGAGTGACATTAAGAGAACCATCTTTCTACCCAACACATCCTGCCATGAAGAACGGGGTACCTATTATGCAATCAATCTAAAACCTGAAGCTAGTATAGTGAACCTTATTGTTTCAACTAATATTTATCCTAGAGCTAATAAATCAAAAGTACCAACCTTTAGAATGTATCTCATTTATGCCATTCTCAATAGCATACCCATAAACTTCATTCACCTTATCCTCAAAAACATGGTTGAATTTACTGGCAATCCTCCTTATGCTGAATTTGTTTGCCAAATCACCCAACATTGTTTTAAGAAAAGCCTTGAGGACCTAGGATTTAAAAGTGATAGGAAACCTTAAAAGATTACCAGAAATACAGTTGAGAAAATGGGCATTGACGTTGGACATAAAAGGGCTAGGACTGAAGGGGAGCCATCCACCCCAAATATTCCTCCACCTCCTACTACTCCTAGCCAACCCATTGATAACCTATCCAATAACATTACCTTCCTAACTGGGGCTACCTATCACTTAGGAAGACAAATGGACTATACTCATCATGCCATGACCTACATAAACCAAAGAATGCAAGCTCTCACTCCAAATGACCCAGATAACTATCCTTATCCACGCTATTCTGGTCCTCTCTACCCTTATAATCCATCTCTTAACTACTCTCAAGTTACACCACCACCTTCTCTTGATCTTTCCCACACACAATTTTCACCCATGCAACTTCAAGATATTACTGCCCATTTCTGCTTTGATCGAGCACCCACCTTCTTGGAAGCTTATGCTCTCACCAAGACAGGTGCATTGGATTGGCAGACACTGGTCAAATATTATGGTGACACTCCATTCCTTGGGAAGGATCCTGAAGTTGATGCTATTTTGAGATCTTTTTAGTAAGGTGGCACTATGTAATGAGATGATTGTAATGTCTTTTAGTGAACTCTCTCATCTATGTATTTGAGCTTGTTGTTCTTGTTGTCATGATAATAAAATTTTCATATTGTGGCTTGCATTGGACATCTTTTATACCTTTGGTTTTCAATTTGACTGAGGGGGAGCATCATATTTAGGGGGAGTACTAATAATAGTCTTAATTATAATGCTTGGTTATCTTTTTGAAATGACAAAGGGGGAGAAGTAATATAAATAAAAAACAAATTAAATGAGTTTCATAATCTCTTGGCCTCACATAAAATATTGCTATATTCCTTAAAGAGTTGGATACTATGTTCCACATCTCTTTGGGAATAACTAGCACACACTCCATAAATAAACAAGAGAATGTCTACATAAGGTAAAACTAAGGTATGAAACTCATGCTATTTAAATTCCCTTGATTTATATTTTAGAAATGTTTTTCATCTTAAAAAATGGAGTGATTTTTGGCTAAATTGGACATTATTAAACCCTTTGTTTTGATGATGAAAAATATTTCATTCTTGTGGATCTAACTTATTATTTTAGTATTTTAGGGATAAAAAAAAAGGAAATGGATAGTTGAAGATCAATACAATTTGGAAGATCAACTTGCTTAGATTACTTTTATTTTCATGATTATACTCAATGTAAAAATTTGTATAAGTATATAATGTACAAATACATAGATATCATGTAAATCAAGCGTTAGATCTTCCCTATCCACTCACAACACTTAGATAGATCCTCCCCTAAGATAGAATCACAATTACACATTGATACACACACTTAGTAAATGATTTAACATATTGAAACAGGGACATTATTGGTCGACAAACTTCTCGACCGAGACACCCTCGGTCGATAAATTTCTCGACCGAGAACCACTAAAGTCTAACACATAAGCACTGATTAATGACCTGCACATACAACCCTAAATCAACCCTTGGTCGACAACTTTCTCGAATGAGAGTAGACTTTCTAGCAGGTTCTATAGACGTTAGACTGAGCTCGAAAAGTGGTTGGAAGTTGGAAATGAACGTTGCAATACATTCACTCCAAACCCTCCCTCGGTCGAAGAAATTCTTGACCGAGAAACACTCGGTCGACAAACTTCTCGACCGAGACATGTTCTAGACTGCACTTTTTAGCACTAAACAACTAGCTATTGCAATGTAATTTATGGACACCTAACAGTTAGTTGAGTACTAAGAACACCCTAAAAAGTGTCTAGAACGTCCCTAGGCCCTTGTAAGTCATTCCTATATATAGGACATACCTTAGGACACCCAAACCACTTGAGCATACACATTGCAACTTGAGAATCATTCTTTGTGAGCAACAAGCAAAGTTTCACTTGCGATTCAGTTTCCTTGAGCTCTACATTAGTATCCTATAGCTTAGTATCTCCTAGCCACCATACTATCACGTTCATCTGTAGTGGATATGAGATCAATACGCTTGATATAGGATCAAAGCGTTGTACTCATTGGTAACATTATTTCTTTCTTCCAGTCTTGTTCCTTTCATTGTATTTTGTTCTCTTTGACTACTCCTAGGTTGGAGGCTGTTGAAAGGAGGTTCGTGGAGCTACTTCAAGGAGGTGAAGGCTGCTCCCGGTGACTTAGAGTTACTTCAGAAGGTTGTCTCAAGAATTGAAGCTACTTTAGGTGAATGCTACTTCAAGGGATAGCTTGGAGTTACTTCAGAAGGCTGCTTCTAGAGGAATTGAGGTTACTTCAGGTGAAGGCTACTTCAAGAGTGTAAGAAAGCAATTGTATTTTGTGTAACATCCTCGTGAGGTAATAAAATTAGTTGCTTTCAAAATCCCAGTTAGAAACAATCAAGTAGTGGACTGACTACCTTAGATTTCTAAGGTAGAAACAACTCTACATCCTTGTGTCTTCCTTGTTTCCTCCTAGTTCTTGTTCAAGTATTTAATTGTTTTTAATTAACGTTAAAAACTTCAAAAAGCTCTATTCACCCCCTTCTAGATCTTTCAAGGAATATGTAGACTCCACTAACAAAAATAACAAAAACTCACTGGCCATACATGCAAAAGAAAAGAAAGAGCAAAAGCTTGGGCATGTTTGGTTACCTGGATTTTACCTTATTGGATTGTATTTTGGACTTCAGTTCAACTAATTTTGTGTTTGGTTTGCGGGATTGGAGAAATTTGGCAAATCCGGGAATTTTCAGACATAATAAGAATCCCGCATTTTGGTCTCCATCAAAATTCTCCCGGATGCCAAAATCCATCATGGGCAAGACAACATACATAAAAAAAATCCCACACTTACAAAATCTAACAAACCAAACATAAATTTTTACTTTGCGGGATTTTGAGAAATGCGACATTTCAGTAATGTAGGATGGACAAAATACATGATTTCAGTAAATCCAACTAACCAAACGTGCCATATATGGACATGGGGAATTTCGCAAAGTGCTATTTACTGTTAGGTAGGTTTGACTCTGATTTAGACCTCGTTTGGTTGGGCCGAAATTCAAGTCAAACAGTTGCAACGCATGGTATTTTTCAACTACCAACGTTTGATTGTGTGTATATTTAAAGCACAGTGTGAAAAGGAACCATTTCCGCACGCCGGTGATTACGCGACGAATGCTGTGGAGGCTTTATTTTCCTATCTCTCGGCTGCTACACGGTCGGGTACTTTTGCCCTTTTTGTTACAGTTTCGGCCAGCTGCGGCAGAAAACTGGGTGCAGAATGACCTTCTCCATGGACAAATGATGTCCAACCAAATCGAATGGTTCCAATGATCTCTAACCAGACGAAATATTTATAGTTTGAATTCACAGAGTTGCTTTTCCTGTTTTGCAAGCCGTGGTGTTGGTTGGTTTTACACCCAACCAAATTAGCCCTTTGTTTTTAGTTGTTCAATTGCTTTACACGTGTACGGTAATTACGAGTCTTTGCAACGAGTCATGCCATCGGATGTATAGTTTCTTCCAATTTGTCCAGATTCAAAATTAACCACACTTCTACCACCATCATCATCATAGCCTGACACATCTGGAACAAGAGAAATCATCGTAGATACCATTCACATCATCCGGATGACATAGTTAAAACTAACATACAAGCTACTTTAATTCATGTTCGTTCTGTCCAGATGACACCGATAGAAACAACGGCTCCACCCAATCTCCCTTGACGAAAGAAATGGGCTTCCACAACCCAGTCCGCACATACATCTTGGAGGAGATTGAGCGTGATGATGCATGCTTCTAATGACCACGGAACGCCTTTGCTGGTTGACTGTCTTCATTACCCGCATATGCTACCGTAGAAACATTTTTATTAACTTTTACGCTCATCTTATAGGGGCTTGTTTTAGGTGTGCCCTGCATTATCACATTGCCTAGCTCTCAACACTTAGAGCTTTTCTGTTATGTTCGTACTCTACTCTATTTCTCCACATCTGTTCACAACATTAAACTATCTATTATATACTCAGCGGCCTTTACCATAAAAAATTTGCCCATTTGAGGAGGAAAGATGTCTAAACGACCTCAGTTTTTCCCTAGAAAAAGTTACAGAATAAAGAAAACCCCTGTTGCGTCAAAAGGGTTGACTGTGTCTGAACTGGAAAAAGAAGGCATCAGCTGGCGAGTAAGAGTAAACGAGTACCTTTACTACTGTGTCCGGTGACAATTGGCGACATCCCTTCTTCTCGCATCTCCTCAGTCCTCACCCGATTAAGGCTTCGCTCCTCCTTCCTTACCCGTCTACGAACTGCCGAAACGGTACAAATCTTGGTTAAATGTAAAGAAAATCGCCACTCTCATCAAGTTGGATTTATCCGGTCTTGGCATCTGTGAGCAAGGGTCCGGGTGCCATAAAACCTCACACAGTGAGTGAGAGAGAGAGAGAGAGAGAGAGGAGAGAGGGGCAGGTCGCATTAGTCTATTCTGCTCTAATGCGGTCGGAGTTGATGTTTGTGCTTGCAGATTGCTCTTGGATGGCGCCAGAATTGCTTCGTCGCCTTCTAGGGAAATAGGGCAACTTGGTCCTTGTCTCTTACATTGAGGCGTATCCCCATCCTTTTAGAATCTGCTGGTTCATTTCTCCTCGTACCTGCTGGGTTTCGTCGGGAAAGGTGGAGTAATTCGATGGAGGTGGTGAGGACGGAAGCTCCTTCCAGTTTGCAGAGGGCAGCTGTTCGGATCCAAGCGCCGCTGGTGAGTTCACTCCCCCTTTTGTTTTACTCCTTTGCCACAATTACGGCCTGTTGTAGAAACCCAGGAAGAAATTTACCTATTTCGCGTTCGTTTGCCTTTATCAAAATTGGCTTCATTGAGCTGCGATAAGTAGAGCAAAAGTAGTCTTGTTCCCGTCAAAGTGCTTGATCTGTGCTCAGGATGCATCCCGTAAATTGTAGCCATTTATGATCCACTTGTTACTCAAACCGTTTTTTGAAAATTATGGAAACTAGGAACTTTAAACTCTTTGGGTGACCGGTTCATTGGTTGGCAGAAATTCTGTCAGTTCTGGCTAGAACTTTATCTATGTCTTATGATGTACCCATTTTTTCTCGTCAAAACAATGTAGAAAAGAGTAATTTAGCAACAAGGGCTGTAGTTCTAGCACCTTTCCATCTGTTGGTCTGTTCTATAAAGATCCGCGACAAACCGTTTACACATATTAGTGCTTATCAACCTCTTGAACATAAGCCCTACATAAGAAACTTACGGAAACATTAAGTAGACAGGTAATCCCGAGCTTCTGGCATACACATCTTGTTGCCAATACCTTCTCTTTTAAGTAGACAGGTAATCCCGAGCTTCTGGCTGATTGTTGTCAACACGCTTGCTGTTTGAACCATATTCATTTTATGCAGTGTGTAGCCTTATCTAGGCTCTGGCTTTGTCTTACAGAGTCTACTTTGGTTTGCATACTATTACCTTTATTTTAAGAAACTAAGATACACATTCTGAACCAGTTAAAGTATACTCATAGTGTCTGCTAGCCCTAATTATCTGAACCTCCAATTGATGTTCATTACCTTACATTTTTGTTCCATGTGGAAATAACATTTCAAGTGATCTTAGTAGTATGTAGTGTACCCTTGTTTGATAGTCAGCTGAGTGAGATGTGGAAATAACTTTTCAAGTGATCTTAGTTCTATGTAGTGTACCCTTGTTTGACAGTCAGCTTAGTGAGTCCTTGTCTTGACGGCAGGTGATGTATAGAATCCCACTTAGCTAGCAATTAATATACAACTGTACAGTAAATTGAGCATACTTGTTAAGGCGTCAAGGCGACACGACGTTCCATCTGAACACCTTGTGACTAGGCACGACTAAGTGTTGCCTAGGCGACCTTTAAAACATTAATTTATGTATATATTTTATGTATATATACATATGTGTCACGGTTTTTATGAACATTTCCCACTCATATACACATTGTATAGTTATATATGTAGTTATATACATATTTATGGTCGATCTTCCTATATATATATATATATATATATATATATATATATATATATATATTATGTATGACAAAACAACCAATTACATTTCTAATATATCACAATCAACAATAATGTCAAGAACAAGAAAAGAATTATTGTAAAGAATGTAATAGAGTGATCAACAAGTAAATATATATTTATTGTCATACATAGCTACAATTATTAAGCAATGCAGTCACTTTCCTTCATAGAATAGCTACTGAATACAATCTGAATTGAAGGTGCAAAATAAGAAAAATCAAAAGATGCGTATTAATAGTATTAGATCCAGGTCAAAACAAAAAAGAGTATTAGATCCAATTAAAAGTGATATTGTCACATAATATAAGCAACAATATTGATTTTAAACATTAGGATGCCACATTAAACATTAAAATACATAAATATAGAACTAAACGCACAAAACTAGGTCAATGTGGTATTATAAACAAGACGGCATTGCCTAAGCGCAACCCTTGGGCGCCTTGCTGCTTAGGCTACCGCCTAGGCATGCCTAGGTGAGCGCCTTGACAAGTATGAAATTAAGGAAAGATATTGTATGTAGTATAACTATCCTCTTATCCAATATAGTCACTAGTATACTTTTAGATAATGTTAGAGTGTCTATTTACTTAAGTGTTTTAGTCTATTTACTTACATTGCTTTAGTCTATTTGTAATATGGGCCCAATTGTGTGTTGGACCATTAGGGTTTGTCCTAGTGTCTATATGCTTTCCCCTTATCCTATCTATAGGAAAGGGTGATTGCCTCCTATCTATGAAGCAATAACAAAAACTACACAAGGAGTTTTCCCCACCTATATCGATTTTCACATGGTATCAACGCAGCTAGTCCTGTGCTGTCCAAACCCTGAGAGAGCAGAAAGGAGAGGTGCCTCCCCTTGCAGGCGGCGGTGGCCGCCGCTAGGTGTTGCTGATGGCTGCCGACAGGGATTTTCCATCCTTGCTTCTCCTTGGAGTCGTCTCCTTGGTGCCATCTCCATCTTTATCAACAAAAATCATCCTATGAAGTTGGTGGTATCCAAATCTACAAGGGCCGCCGTGCCTCTGTCAATCCTGCTTGCCAATGAAGCTGCCGCATCCAATTTACCGCCATCATCACAGATCTACACTGCCATTATCTACTCCGCCGCCGATCTACTCCATGCCACCGCCATCGAGATCTAATCCAAAATCTTAGATAAAGATCTCTCTTTTTTGCTGATAATGGGGATACCTCATCCATATGTTGCTATAGTGGAGATCCAGAAGGATTTCCCCTTCTTTTGCGGACCCTCTTCGAGGTTTTTCTGTTGCTGTTCACCGCCAACACAGCGTGCTGCTTCTAGACACGGTGTGTAGGCGGTGTTCTGCTTCTTCGCAACTTCATCCGCCTTTATGGGCACGACGTGTCATTTTTGGACACGACATATTGCCAGTACCTTGACACGGCGTGTCGCCTGCTTCTGTCCTAAGACCCTATCACTGACACGACGTGTCTCGCCTGCTTCTGCTGGCGCTCACTGCTGCTACTGTGATATCAGACACATCGTGTCTCTTCACTAATACGACATGTCTCTTCACCGACACGGTGTGTCCACTGCTTCCTGTTGCTACACCTTGGCGTGCTAAATCATCTACTCATAGCAGAATGTTAAATATATGGCGTGCTTCTATCCTTCTCTTACCAGTAACAATTATCTTCTCTTTCCAACATTTTTATAATTTTGTTTTTACACCCCCCGGTCTTCCAACCCTACATAACTTTTTGCCATCTCCTCAATGCTTGTTCTACCCCTATATACATATTGAACCTATTATCCTATCAAGTAACATTCCAGTAGTGTATCTCCTCTTCTACCGAGTTTCCATTCCAATAGTCTTCTTTTTGTTCTTCTTGTCCTACCCCCATATTATTTTTTGACCTAGTAAATTTCTTTTGCGGGGCTCTGCCCCCGCACCCTCAAATTTGTCGGCCTAAGGGCCGGACAAATCTCTTTTTCGGGTCGTGAAAAGATCCATTTATTTCCTATTTGAATCTATGTAATCGGGTCATATTGCACCTTGACTTGCATTATCCGTTACCTCCTCCACATATTTGCCTACACTACCCTACCTATACCATTGTTTTTGACTCTCCATTACAACCACTCTTCATCCTTTTCGTGGCTGGCGTGAGGGGGAGAATAGAGGATGAAGAGTAAAGGGAGAGATGAGATGGAGGAGAGATGAAGGAAGACAAATTTAGTTATGTTGCCACTTCTATTGCTGATATATGGATCCTTCTGCTACTATATGGTATTCCTTTTGCTTCTATGTGGATCCTTATTTTATTATGTGGACTATTCATGCTTGTTGCTGCTATATGGAGCTTTCTACTGCTATTATTGCTTATTCATCATCTACCTCGACTGCTGTTATGAAGTTACGTATTGGGACGTCATTCTTGCTACTTATGCTATGATTAGCACATTTTACTTACTGCTTTGTGCTTTTGCACTATCTGCTGTCCGTGCTTGCTTTGCACGTTGACTTTCTGCTGTGGACCAACACTCTCTGGACTTTGTGAAACAACACTCTCTGGACTTTGACGTCTTCTACTGTGATGGATATCTTATGAAGAGGGAAATTGATGAAGACTTTTGTTGCTGACTTTACATGGAGCTTCGACTACATTGCATATTGAAGTTATTTATTTGGTTGCGACTTCGCACATTTGTCTTCTATCCGCCTACGTCGTCGACTTTTGCTTATGTGATATAGCACTCTCTGGCTTGTCCGTGCTTTGTGTATGTTGACTTTCTGCTTGTCCATGCTTTGTGTGCATGTTGACTTTCTGCTACTGTGATCCAAAACTCTCTGGCTCGTCTGTGCTTTGTTTGCACGTTGAATATTGCTGCTTCTTGTGACCTAGCACTCTCTAAGACTTGTGATCCATCATTCTCTGGCTACTAGGACTACGACTGTGATGAAGATCTTGGTGCCTATCCGATATTCATTCTTTTGCTCCAGATGCCATTATGATGATCAAGAAGCCTCTATGCCTACCCAAATATCTGCTGCTTTGGAGTATCTACTTGAGGGGGAGTATTTGAGTGCTTGAGTGATTTATTGTAACATTGAGGGGGAGAAATTCTTGTATGGGCTTGGTTGTCTTTTTATTCTGTTTAGTCTGTCTATTTGCAAGCTGACTTGGGATTCTCCCAAGCTCCCACTTGAGGGGAAGTGTTAGAGTGTCTATTTACTTAAGTTGCTTTAGTCTATTTGTAATGTGTATTGGCCCATTAGGGTTTGTCCTAGTGTCTGTATACTTCCCCTTATCCTATTTATAGGAAAGGGTGGCTGCCTCCTATCTATGAAGCAATATCAAAAACTACACGAGAGGTTTTCCCCACCTATATCAATTTTCACAGATAACTCCTATGTTCTTCTGTCTGTCTGGCTCTCTCTCTCTATATCAATTTTCACAGATAACTCCTATGGTAACCGCCGGGCAGCGCCGCGCTGGGCATCAGCCGCCGGGCTCGCCGCCGGGACCGGGCGCCCACTCCGCCGCAGGGGGCCGGTGCGCCTCCGCGGTCCTAGCCGCCGGTACGTTGGCTCTGTGAAGTTCCACAGCGGTCCGGTGGCTTGAAGTTGGTGTGACGTAGACCGTTTTTTTTTCGGTCTTTTGCCTGCCTGCCTGTGTAGGCCGTTGTGCCACCGGGTTCTGTTCTGCGCTTCGGCGTAGACCGTATGTGAGAGGTCTTCTCCATTGTTTTGTGCTTGCTGTGCCTGTCTGACGGCGTAGACCGTCTCCTGCCTGATCGTGCATGTTACTTCTGTGCCTACTGCTCACATGGCGTCCTCGAGTGATGACTTCCGCCGTCAGGTTACCACTGTGAAGCTTGATGGGCGCAACTATCCGCATTGGGTCTGCTCTATGACGATCTATGCCAGATCCCAGGGCAAGTACTCACATCTTACCCGTGCTGGTCCGCCAGCACCCGCAGAGGACGCTGATGCTAAAGATGTGAAGGCGTATGACGACTGGGTTCGTGACGACTCCACTGTGATGACCTGGATTCTCAACAGCAACATTGAGAAGATTAACGTCACACTTCTTCACCTACCTACGGCGAAGCAGATGTGGGATCAGCTCGCCGGTACATACTCGCATAGTCAGAACCCCAAGAAGGTGTTTGACATCACCAAGCAGCTGGGACGTCTACAGTTCATGGGGACGGACATTGCGGATTACTTCTCTGACTTCACTGGATTATGGGGTGAACTGGAATCCTATCACCCTCTCTCCACGGACCTGGCTACCATGCAACATCAGCGCCAGGAGCTTCAGTTAGTCCAGTTTCTTTGTGGACTGCCCGAGTCCTACGCTGGAGTTGTGGACCAGATCTTAGCCAGTGACCCTCTGCCGTCACTACAGAGTGCCTACAAACACCTTCAGCGTTTGCCTTCGTCTTCATCGTCTTTGACTACTGATGTTGGGGACTCTTCGGCTCTTGCTGCAGCATCTGGTCGTGGCCGTGGTCGCTTTACTGACAGCCGTCCTCCCCTGGGTGGAGGACGAGGACGGGCTGCTTCTGGTCGTGGAGCCTCTCCTACTGCCCCTACTGCTGGTGCGCGTCCTCAGTCAGGACAACGCCTTTGTACCTTCTGTGGCCGGTCCAACCATATTGAAGAAAAATGCTGGGAAAAATATGGTAAGCCGACGTGGGCCGATGCAGCTGCTAACTCCACTACTACTGCATCAGAAGGAACAACTCAGCCTACTGACTCTGCCTCCTCGGGTGCGACTACTGACTACATCCGTGCTGAGGTGGAGCGTCTTCTTCTTGAGCGAGCTGGTGCGTCGTCTCAAGCTTCGACTAGTGGAGCTCATGCTGCAGCTTATTCTGGTTATGACACTGCCTTCCTGAGTTCTTCTTCTACTCCTGGTAATACTAAGTGGGTCATCGACTCAGGTGCCTCTTCACATATTTCTGGAAATCGATCACTGTTTCACAAATTATATAAACCTGCTCGACCCTCATCTGTTATGTTGGCTGATGGTTCCAAGTCTGCGGTGTCTGCAGTAGGGGATATTGTTTCTGACTTTCTGCTGAAATCTGCCTTATATGTGCCTAGATTTCCTTTGAATCTGTTGTCTGTCAGCAAGATATTGCGAAGCCTGCGGTGTAGTCTGACTTTTATTCCTGGTTCATGTGTTTTTCAGGACCTTCGCACGAGGATGAAGATTGGTGGGGGGTATGAAGGTGCTGATGGACTTTTCTATCTGGATCATTTGCCAAAAGCAGCTAAAGCATCTGTGATTCATGCATTATCTACCTCAGTTTCTGCATTACAGTGGCACTACCGGCTGGGCCATCCATCATCTGAAAAGCTTCGACACTTAGTTTCTGATCTTGGCATTTGTAGTTTTCAGTGTGAGTCATGTCAACTTGGAAAGCAGACTAGAGCTGTTTATCCTAGACGCAGTCAAGGTTTTAAAGTGCGTGAGGCGCATCGAGGCGTTTTTGGCTCAGCGAGGCGAGGCGTAAGCCTCAGATTGTACCGAGGCGTACATATAAATATATATATATATATATATATCCACATATAATATACATATAAATAATATAGTCATTAATACATATATGTATAAACATACATATACATATACATAATCCTATATATATATATATATATATATATATATATGAATATATATGAATACATATATGTACATATACTGATATACATATATAATCCCATATATTTATATATGAATACATATATGTACGTGTATATAGTCATATATACAGATTTACATATGCATACATGCATATACTATATAGACAGATTTCTATTTTATTCTATATAGATTGACATATATATAACATATATATATAAATATACTTACTATATAGACAGATTTCTGTTTTATGCTGTACAGATTTACATATATAACTATACAGATTTACATATTTCTGAAACAGAAATATATATATATATATATATATGTGTATAGATAGATATACTATTACAAATACGCATGTATATATAGATACATATCTATACATATAAATAAATATACTTACTATATAGACAGATTTCTGTTTTATGCTGTACAGATTTACATATATAACTATACAGATTTACATATTTCTGAAACAGAAATATATATATATATATATATATATATATATATATATATGTATAGATAGATATACTATTACAAATACGCATGTATGTATAGATACATATCTATCCATATAAATATAGTTATAATTATACACAGATGTATATATATACACATACACAAGAGAATGCATACATACATGCAGCATATAATGATAAAAGTAGTAAAATATCCATAGTTGTTAACAAACAAACATACACATATATAGATATGCACATACATATATCTATATACATATAATTTTGGGTTAATTTAGCCTCTATTAAGTCCAAAATAGGATAATACAACCTTTTTTTAGACACAAAGTCTGAGGCTTACGCCTCTTACGCCTCGATACGCCTCGCAGAAACTGAGGCGCACGCTTCTCACTGGCAGACTGAGGCTTAAGCCTCGAGGCGTACCGGAGGCCGCCTCGCCTCGAGGCGTACGCCTCTTAAGCCTCGAGGCACGTTTTTTAAAACCATGGACGCAGTCAGATTAGCAGTAAAAATATGTTTGATATAGTGCATTCTGATGTATGGGGACCTTGTCATGTGCCGAGTCTATCTGGTCATAAGTATTTTATTCTGTTTATTGATGATTTTTCAAGGACTACTTGGTTGTTTATGATGAAAAGTAGGTCCGAAGTTTTGTCTATTATCAAGTTCTTTTTTGCTGAAATAAAAACACAATATGGAGTGCCTGTCAAAATTTTTCGTACTGATAATGCACTGGAATTTGTTAAAAAAGATGTGGATGTTTTTTGTAAATCTGTGGGTACAATACATCAGACCTCCTGTGCTTATACACCTCAGCAAAATGGTGTGGCTGAGCGTAAAAATAGACATGTGTTAGAGGTGGCTAGAACTATTATGATGCATGCACATGTTCCTCGCTCGTTTTGGCCTGAGGCTATATTGACTGCTTGTTTTCTGATAAATAGAATGCCATCATCTGTGATTGGAAACAAAATACCTATTCAAGTTCTTCAACCCGATATTCAGCTATTTACTGTGCCTCCTCGGATCTTTGGATGTACCTGTTTTGTAAGGTTACTTGGACCTACTTCTGATAAACTATCTCCTCGTGCTGAGAAGTGCATTTTTTTGGGATATTCTCGTACCCAGAAGGGATACAGGTGTTATAGTCCTACTGCAAGAAGATGGTATACTAGCAGTGATGTAGTTTTCTTTGAGGATACCCCTTACTATTCTACTCGTGGTGACAGTTTACAGTCTGATCTTATTGCCTCTCCTCTACCTGTTACTCCTGATTGTGTGCCTGATACTACTGATAAAGTCACTACTGAGGCTGCTAAGCCTCCTCTTATAGTTTATCAACGCAGGAACAGAGCACCTTCTACTCAAGAAACCCCCCATGAAAACCAATCTTCACCTCCAGAAGGTTCTACTACACCTGAGGTACATTCTGATCTTGATTTACCCATTGCTCTTAGAAAGGGTACTCGTTCCTGCACATCACACAGTATTGCTTAGTTTGTTTCTACTGATCATCTGAATGTTCATTCTAGCAATTTTGTATATGCCTTATCTGCTGTTGCTGTTCCCAAGAATATCCAGGATGCTCTACAGAGTACTGGATGGTTGTCTGCTATGAAGGAGGAGATGTTGGCTCTTGTTGAACGAGATACTTGGGAGCTGGTGGATCCACCTCCTCAGTGTAAACCTGTAGGTTGCAGATGGGTGTATGCTGTGAAATATCAACCTGACGACACTGTTGAAAGGCTGAAGGCACGGTTAGTTGCTAAAGGCTACACCCAAACTTATGGTATTGACTATTTTGAGACTTTCTCTCCTGTTGCTCGTCTTAATTCTGTCAGAATTCTTCTGTCTGTTGCTGTTAATCTTGACTGGCCACTGTTGCAACTAGATGTGAAAAATGCCTTCTTGTATGGTGATTTACAAGAAGAAGTCTATATGGAGCAACCTCCTGGGTTTGTTGCTCAGGGGGAGTCTCACAAAGTTTGCAGGTTAAAGAAGTCTATTTATGGGATTAAGCAGAGTCCCCGTGCTTGGTTTGATAAATTGAGCAAAATTATGATTGATTTTGGGTTTCTGCGATCTCAGGTGGATCATTCTGTTTTCACCAAGAAGACTTCAGCTGGTATTATTATTCTGATTGTCTATGTTGATGATATTATCATATCTGGCAGTGATTCTCTTGGTATTCAGGCTACTAAATCTCATCTAGCAAGCACTTTGCTACCAAAGATTTGGGCAAACTTAGATATTTTCTGGGCATAGAAGTTTCTAGAAATTCTAATGCTCTTGTGTTGTCTCAGCGAAAATATGTCCTAGACATACTGCAGGAGACTGGTATGCTGGGGGCGAGACCTGCTGATATTCCTCTAGATCCTAATGTAAATTGGAATGATGACTCTTCTCCTCTCTTTGCTGATCATAAAAAGTACAGGAGGCTGATTGGTAAACTCATTTATTTGACTGTCACCAGAGCTGACATTTCTACTGCAGTGGGTCTTCTTAGCAGGTACCTTGATAAACCCAGACAGTGTCGCTGGGATGCTCTTTGTCAGATTCTACGATATTTGAAGAAGTCTCCTGGCAAGGGACTTCACTACAGGAAGCATGGACACTGTTCTCTTGAAGGGTACTCTGATTCTGATTATGCAGGCAGCAGAGTTGACAGAAAATCTACTTCTGGGTATTGTACGTATGTTGGAGGTAATCTTGTTACCTGGAGGAGTAAAAAACAAAATGTTGTGGCCAGGTCCAGTGCTGAAGCTGAATATAGGGCCATGGCCCATACTGCCTGTGAATTGTTGTGGGTGCGCTCTCTGTTAAAAGAGTTCGGGGTTGATTCTTCTTCTGCTATACCTATGCACTGTGATAATAAAGCTGCTATCTTCATTGCGAATAATCCAGTTTATCATGAGCGCACTAAACACATTGAAGTAGATTGTCATTTTATTCGGGAATCCATTCTGACTGGCAAGATCTGCACTCCCTTCACTCGTTCTGAAGACCAAGTTGCTGACATCTTCACCAAGCTGCTGGCGAAGAAGCATTTCTGCACACTGACGGACAAGTTGGGCATGATTGATATCTATGCTCCAACTTGAGGGGGAGTGTTAACATATATTCCTGTTTTTATATATTCTGTTAGTTGTTTTGTTATTTCCATATTATATGTGGACCTCTCTGTAAATGTTTCAGTGTTATATATATGAGGGTGCACACATTGTGCAACCCTACGCTTCTCAAAACTGCTTTGTGTTTCACAGTATGCATGTATGAACCATATGTGTGTGTAACTATTTATGTGTAGAGGTAGTGCTGCTGATTATAAAGTGGCTGACCAACTTATCCTCACCAAGACAAATTTCTCAGCACTAATAACAAAGCACCCCAGATGGTTCCTAACGTTTCCTTCTTGCTCTCACACACAGAGGGAGGGAAGTCTACTATTTGACTTCCTGTTTCTGTTCGATTGAGTTCCTCCACCGCAAGTCGTGGTTGTATTCAGGCATAAATTTCTTTTCCTTTTTTGAAGATTATGAGAAAAATAAAATCTGCCTATTTTTCTTCCTTATATTGCATTTATGGTACTTTTGCCCCGATGGATCCCTCTATCATTCAGCAAACTTTTAGATTACCTTGGGTTGCAAATGGTTTGGAAATCGGACAATTCCAAACATCTATCGTATTAATAAGATAAAGTTTTATCAAGATGCTTGAAAAATAGAGAAGTATTATTGTTGAGCGAAATAATTAAGAACTTTTATTGTTGGGTGAAATATGCTTTCACCAATTGCATAGTTTCATTCACGAAATCCTATAGGAAGCTTTTATAGGGGGGTCTTGTCACTCATATGGGTGGGTTTATGGATTTTATATTCTTATGGAACAGGTTAACAAGAGGCGCTCATTAAGTTGTTTGAAAGTGCCAACTGGATCGTCTTCCTTAGTAACCCCATATGATCCCTAGGAGAGCTGTCGACTCCAATTGTTGATCTTAGCACGTGTCCATCTTAGCGTATTCGTGTTCGTGGCTGACAGTTTTTCAATGAACTTTTGTTTGGCACTCTTCCCTTACTTTAGTAAGGGGAGCCACTGGTTTGAGTACAGGATATCATGGTCTTACCCCTTCAATTTTATTTGAGAAGTATGGTATCGGTTGCTTCTTCTTGTTTCCATATGTAAATGCAATTCATTCGATTAAGGATGAGCCCACTCCAAGAATATGAAATTATGAACCATAAATGAAAACACCTATTGAACCAGAAAACAAGAGTGTTGTATAGGCGGCCTGGCGACCGGGCGTTCCATATGGACGCCCAGGCAGCCTAGGCGCCCATGCGGAGGCCCAGGCGTTTCCAGGCATTTTTATATATATCTTGTTTTAATATATATATATATATTAATAGTATATATATTAATAGTATATAAGTAATCTTGTTTTAATATTTATATATATATATATATACATATATATTAATAGATATATCTAAATTGCTTATATAGTAGAAATAGTACATTCAAAAATCTGAATTTGTAGCACTTTTTTAGAAGATATTTCCATTTTCGTTTATTGGGTTTTTGTAAAGCTGATTTGAGTTAATCACAAAATTGATTACCCATAATCAGAAATCAGAAATGTCAACTATATTTGTATTTCTATTCATGAGGCTATACATTTATAAAACAGAACAGTTAATTAATAAAGTCAAATAGTAGACAAGTTAAAACAGTATATTAATACTAATCAGTAGATAAATTAATAAAAACCAGTAGATAATAAATACAAATCAGTAGATAAGTAAATACTAATCAGTAGATAAATAAATATAAATCAACAGATAAGTAAATACAAATCAGTAGATAGAAAATTCAAAAGATTAGATAAGTAAATACAAATCAGTCATAAATAAATACAAAACATTAGATAAGTAAATACAAATCAGTATATAAAAAAATCAAAGCGTTGGATTAGTAAACGAAAAGCATTAGATCAGATCAGTAGATAAAAAAATTCAAAGTGTTAGATAAGTAAACTCAAAGCATTAGATAAATAAATATAATCAGTAGATAAACAAATACAAAGCATTAGATAAAAAAGTACAGCGCAGTTGATAAACAAATATAAATCAGTAGATGATTAAATAATTTGAAAAAGTAGATGAACAAATACAAAGGCCTAAATTTAAATAATGTGATGAATCAAAAATCATTAGATGAACAAATCAGTAGATAAGTAAATACAAATCTGTAGATAAGTAAATATAAATCAGCACATAAGTAAATACAAATCAGTAGATAAGTAAATACAAATCAGTAGATACATAAATACAAATCAGTAGATATATAAATTCAAATCAGTAGATAAGTAAATTCATATCAGTAGATAAGTAAATACAATTCAGTAGATAAGTAAATACAAATCAGTATATAAGGAAATACAAATCAGTAGATAAATAAATACTAATCAGTAGATAAGTAAATACTAATAAGTAGATAAGTAAATACTAATCAGTAGATAAGTAAATACTAATCAGTTGATGGAAATCAGTAAAATAAAAAACTCTGTTACATACATGTATTACTTCTGGGCGCCCAGGTTGAGGCGGGCCTTCGGCCGCCTAGGCGCCCGCCTGTACAACATAGAACAAGACTGTTGAATACCAGTTAATGCACATATATGCCAAAAGGAAAATCCTTCTAGTAGTAGTGGCTATTTACTGCACTTCCCTCCATATATCATCAGATGGTCATGCTAGGGACAACCAGAAGAAAAATAGGGTGCGACTTTGACATGGATCTCTAATGCATAATATAGAGATGAAAAGACCAAACTGGAAATCATCGTTGGTTCTATGTATGTGTTTGCAGAAAGATATGAAAGACAAGGAGAAAGAACTTACCTTGGCCCCACCACCTCGTGGTATCCTAATCAAGGAGAAGCTTGAAAAACAGCTATCATTTTCACGAGAATCTCAACAATTCTACCCTGGGTGGATTTGAATGCGAGACCTCCTAAGTGTGCCTTCTGTCTGATCGCAGCTGCACCATAGCCATGCTACCAAATCATAAGATGCTGCAATTATGTTTTGGTTGCTTTACATGGGATATGCTACTTATTTTGCCTCCTCACCTCTATGACATAAATACTTGTAAGCTTCATTTCAAATAATGTAAGTTACATACGACCCAGCATACACACATGTTATCTATCTTATGAAGTTACATCTTGATTCCCCAACGTATCACAAAAAAAATGTTATATCTGAATTTCCGCAATGTTTAAAGTTTGACGTCTTTTCCTCTTCCTCTCTCCCTTCCCCCTCTCAACTCTTTTTAGTTTTACCTAGCCGTTTTTTTTTATATTTTTGTACAAGTAAGATACTGCATCTTATGATTGTACTGTAGCATCGTTGTTGTAATTTCTACTATAATGAGGAATGGTCCTCTGCAATGTATGCTTCATGGGAGATGAGTGAGGTAGATTAACAAGCGTCCATCTTGAGGTGGTATTATTTTGAAGTCGAAAGAAAATGGTGCTTGTGAAGTTGGACCGTTCTGTACAATGCAATTAGATCCTCTCAAAATACTTTGGACATGGGGATAGGCCACCAAGAACTCAACTACTAATATGCCATGGATTTATGTAAGCTTGGCATTATCAATTAGACTTGGTGCTAGTAATAAGTTTGAAGGCATTGTTAGTGTAATATTTCGTTGTATCTAATTTTAGTTGGTTAGATTCTCAACAACTCTTTTACAGTGAGAGAGTTGTGCCCTTCGAATTAGCCTAGTTATATTTTATGGTTCTTGGCAAAGTAATAGTGGGAACACTAGGAAGCATATCACTTTCTGAAATCGCTTCATCATGTTGGTTATGTGTTGGACATTGACCCACCGAAGATATATCAGAATGTGTAGGGACTTGGACATGGCCAACACTTCCTGTCTATGTTTGCCCTTGTGATCGGAGGGAACCAAGTGTAAACACAAAGCTACTTTCCTATACACCTTTTAGCTATCACATACTCTTTATTACTCACTAGGGGTCAAGTGACAACCTTTTCAAATTCTTAGGGGCATTCAACAAAAGAGAATCACCCATTTCATGTCTAGTAGGACAATCATAGGCAAGGAACGAGGTATCCGATACCGATGCCGTTTCGACAACCTGGAAATAGGTATTTACCAGTATATTGACAGAAATATCGACAAATGCAATCCTGACCTTTTTGACGAAAATGAACGAATGAAATCATGAAATCTTACAGGTGTAATCTCTACACCTACATGCATCGTTTTATGCAATAAAATTTTATAATGGGTATGTGGGGGTGGGGTGTCCATCATGTGGGAGGTAGGGAACATGACCTGTTTATTGGGGATTTCAATGAAGGATTTCGATGAAACAATGTAGGAATTAAGATTTGAAATTTTACTAGCACAATCCATAAACATAAATACTCACACTTATACAATAATATCCAATTTACAACACAATAATAGCATAGTAACTAACTAACTCATATACATTGTATGTCGAGTAACGCATTGATTCTCCATACAATATTGAGTTGATATGGTTGACATATTGCTCCCTTGACATGTACATTATGTAAGGTTGGTTTAATGAAGTTCCGTGTTGCTCATTCATGTGCAATACTGTATAAGTGTATAATACTCATTTTCATTATTTTCACATTACTCTCTAGTAAAACATCTACTATGAAACATTAATAAGTAACTAATTATATCAATACTTATTGTAATATGATTAGATAAATTGCATGATAATAGTAATAAATAGTGTTGTAATTAGGTAGATGTAGTGATAATATTGTAGATCTACATAATATACTTATAGATGTATGTATAGTTCGCATAAACATATAAATATCGGAGTAATACTAGGCTTTGGTGGTAAAAATACCCTTTTTTTAGGTGAAAGTGGAAGAAAAAAATAAGAAAAAGAGATGGAGAGGTTGCTAATGGTAGAAAATGAAAGAGATTAGTTAGACTTACCTTGATTTGGGTTGATATTAACTCCAATCGCCAAAAATATCCAAATGCACCTTCTTTTCTCCTCCCAAGATGTGACAAAAGTCATTCTCGCAAAAAAGGTATATCCGTCGGTATACCGCTGGTTTCGGTCGGTACAGTGAAGTTAGTAGTGAGTTTTGCATCAAAAGCATCGAAACGTGGCGGTATTGACGATACATGTCGGTATTATCGATATTTGCGATTCTATCAGTACACACACATGTATCTGTGCGGGTACCCGTCGGTATCGATATTTCGACCGAAATACCGCCAATACCGACGATACCTCATTCCTTGATCATAGGGACATTTTAACCAAAGGATAAAAATATGTAATAACTCAACACGTTGTTATATGTTTGGTATATAAAATATAGATTCACTTGATGGCTTTTACCAATTTAAGTATCAGATTGGATATGATCTCAAAACATGAAGCTGGTTGATGGATCTGGCTATTTCCACAACTGCTTCACACTCATACAAAAGCAAGAGGACAAGATCTGTGGATATTTCACCACATTCATAGGTTAGGATAAAAGGACTAGGAGTCGTAGAGAGAAAGATAAGGGAACTGGGAATAGAGAAGGAAATGAGAATATTATCAGTAGGGAGGAAAGTAGAGATGGAAAGTTGTCCAGATATCTCAGAATTCTACAGACTGCTGTCCAGTGTGACTGTCGCGGAGAGTGCATATGTTGGCTGACCACGCCCACAGCAAAAGAAATATCAGGTCGAGTGACTGTTAGATATATTAACTTGCCCACTATTCTCCTGTAATATTCTGGATCTTGATACTCAACATCATCAACCACCTCTTTGATGTGATAATCCATCGGTGTAGATACCGGTTTGGATTCAACCATGCCTGTCTCCTGAAGTAAATCAAGCACATATTTCCTCTGAGATAAATTGACACTTGTATGGGATCTAAGCACTTCAACGCCTAGAAAGTATCTTAGTTTGCCCAGATCCTTTGTATGGAAGTGTTTTTGCGAACTTTCTTTGACACGAGATATTCCCATGGTGTCACTGCCAGTAATTGCTATGTCATCAACATATACAACGAGAATAATGGATCCACAAGAAGAGCTGGAGTAAAATAAGGAATGATCAGTCATGGAGCGAGAAAAACCCATCTGAAGAATAACTGCACTGAACTTGTCAAACCAAGCTCTAGGTGACTGTTTCAGCCCATATATAGCTTTCTTTAATTTGCACACTTTCTGACACTCTCCCTGAGCAACAAACCCAGGAGGTTGCTCCATATATACCTCTTCCTGTAGATCACCATGGAGAAAAGCATTTTTGACATCCAGCTGAAACAGAGGCCAATTAAAGGTAGTAGCAAGGGAAATAATGATCCACACAGAATTCAGGCGAGCAACAGGAGAAAAGGTTTCAAAGAAGTCAACACCATAGGTTTGGGTGTAGCTCTTTGCGACCAATCGGGCTTTCAACCGTTCAACTGATCCATCCAGATTGTGTTTGATAGTGAAAACCCATCTACAACCCACTACTTTCTTTCCTGCAGGAAGATCAACAAGATCCCAAGTGCCATTATTTAAGAGAGCTGACATCTCAAGTTCTATAGCCTGTTTCCAGCCACTGTTCTTCATAGCATCAAAATGATTTCTTGGTATAGTCACAGAATCAATTCCAATAGCGAATGCACAAGCCTGCTTAGATAGATGAGACAGACAACATACATTTGTAATAGGATGTTTAATAGTACAGGACCGAGTACCTTTCCGAACGGCAATAGGAAGATCGAGGTCTGATATCTCTGTAGGAGTCTCTTGAGTAGAAGGCGATGATGGGGGCTCAGGGACTGGTGTCGCTACTTCTTCTGGATCTTGCCTGCCTCACCTATGGTAAACATGTGTGTAATGCTCAATAGTAGGTCTATCTCCTGCTTGTTCATCCGGAATAGAAGTAAAATCCGGAATGATAGGTGGCACTCCCTCACTCTGCACCGATGGTGCCAGTCTCTCATTCTGTATTTTTGGTGGCTCTCCCTCTCTCAACTGCTCCCCCTCTCTCAACTGCTCCCCCTTGCTCATAACATTGGAGAAATATGGAGTGGTCTCATGGAAGGTGACGTCCCTAGACACAAACATGCAGCGAAGACTAGGACAGTAACACTTGTATCCTTTGCTAGTGTTAGAGTAACCCAAGAATAGAGTTTTAATGGACCTAGGAGACAGCTTGTCGGCCTTAGGGTCAAAGTTATGGACAAGGGAAGTGCAACCAAACACTCTAAGAGGAACATGAAAGGGGGAGTCCATGGGACACAATACAGAATTCGGAGTCTGTCCTTGAAGAACAGAAGAAGGTTGCCTATTAATCAAGAAACAAGCAGTTAAAAGAGCTTCAGACCAAAACTTCTTGGGCACATTGGATTGAAACATAATTGATCGAGCAATATCAAGAAAATGACGATTCTTCCTCTCTGCCACCCCATTTTGCTGAGGGGTGTGAGGACAAGAGGTGCGATGAATCATACCAACCGAGCTGCAAAAATCAGACATAGCCTTTTGAACATACTCTAAAGCATTGTCAGACTGGAGAATTTTTATATTGCAATCAAACTGGACTTTAATTTCAGTATGAAAATGTTTCACAATAGACAACACAGACTCTCTACTTTTAAGAAGGTAGATCCATGTCATGCGTGAGAAATCATCGACAAAGGAGATAAAATAACGAAAACCATTATAACTCTGGTCTTTTACAGGACCCCACACATCACTATGCACTAACTCAAAGGGACAAGAAGCCCGCTTATTGACTCGACTGGGATAGAGTAACCTATGGTGCTTTCCCAGTTGACACGACTGACACTCTAAAGACGATAATTGGGACAACTCTGGTTCCAACTTCCGCAGGCTCTCTAAAGAAGGATGTCCATATCTGCAATGCCATAGTAAGGGGGAACCACTCAACAGGATGGATGGAGTAGGAGTAGGCATTTGGCGAGGCAGACTGTCACCGTTGAAAAAGTAGAGATCACCTTTCCTAGGCCCCCCACCAATCGTCTTCATACTCTTGAGATCCTGTAATATGAAACAAGAAGGTCCAAATATTACCCAATATTTTAGAGTGTCAATCAATTTGGCAACAGAAAGAAGATTAAAAGGAAATTCAGGCACAAAGTGAACGAATTTAAGATCAATCTTGGGTGTTAGGGAGACAGATCCACTAGCTAACACTCTTTTCACTGAACCATCTGCCAGTGTAACAGATTGGTGAGGAATAGATGAGTCAATAGTGTGGAGCAATCTCCTCATACCAGTCATATGCTGTGAGGCGCCAGAGTCAACCACCCAAGATGAGGATGAGCCAGATGCTATGAGAGATGTAGCCTGATTACCAGCTGTAGATGCCAGATTTGCCGATGAAGATGATGACGACCCCATACTCATGTGCTGTGTCGCCTGAATGAACCGAACATATTCTTCTTGGGTAAGAGTGATGCCGGTGCCAGAGGTAGTACCCACAGTTGTAGAGGATGAGGATCCTGTGGTGGTGGCACAATGTGCTGCTCCCATAGGTGGTGCAACATGTCTCCCATGTTTCTTCCAACACTTCTCCACTGTATGTCCCGGTCTGTCACAAAAGGTACACTTAGGACGTGTTCCACGCCCTCTGCCCATACCGGGTCGTCCTCGTACCGCAGCAGCAACAGACACATGAGATTCTCCAGAAGGTATATCAGAAACAAAGGAAGCAGACTCAAATAGAGATTGCTGGATCCTTGAATAAGCCTCCACAAGACTAGGTAGTTTATCAGTAGCCAGAATAACGCTCCGAGCGGAGCTACAAGCCGAGTTGAGCCCAGATAAGAATTTGGCTGTAACAAGATCATCTCTATCCTTTATCTGTTCAGCAACAACCACAGGATGATAATAACTTAGCTCTTGAGCAAGAGCCTGAACCGCCCCAAAATATTCCTCAAGAGATCGGTCACCCTATTTCTCAGCAAACAAATGATCATAGATCATAAACTGACGGAGAGCATTCTTCTCTTGAGAATAATGTTGCTTCACCGCATCCCATATTTCCTTGGCCGTAGAGTAGAACATGAACCTTGCGGCGATTGCAGGTTCCATACTATTCCACAGCCAAGTCTTCACAAGACTGTCATGACGCTTCCGTTCAGCATACCCTTCGTCAGTAGATGCCTTGGGACCCGAGTCAACATGCCTCGCTCTGTCACGAGCCTCCAAGACGGTGTGGATGGCATTCATCCATAGAAGATAATTTTTCCCGTTGAGCTTGATAGAGGCGATAGGTGACACTTTGTTGTAGATCATAGGTGTCTTGATATCCTCCATTGTAGACCGGAATATGTGACAGATTGATACACGTCAAATAGATTGTGGTGACGGAGAGATACACGTCACACATAGAAGAAAAACAAGGAGAAATGCGTTACTGACGCATTCACAGCCTCCAAATGATCTTCCTAATCACACACGGAGGTGTGACTAGGATGATGGCTGAGACGAAACTAGTCCTCCGGTTGTGTTTTTAGATGATCGTTGGATCACCCGGAGATCCCCAAACGCTTTGTGATGGAGGCTACGGTAGAGTTGGATATCTACCGCAGACCCAGAGTGGCCGACGGTGGTTCTACACTGCCGGTGGATTACGCCAAGTCGACGGGTGGGAAGCAGGCGGCCGCCGGAGAGGGAGAGATCCGCCGGAGAGAGGAAGGAGAAGCCCTAGATCGATCTCCTCTCTGATGCCATGTGAGAAGAAATGAAGAAGGGAAGACGACAGGAACACCGATCACATGTCGGCTGCAAAACGCAGCAAACGTGAATAGGGCTTGAGCCTACTCACTTGTATTTATATATTAGGGTAAGTACATGAGGTACAAAGAGAGAAAAGAAATAAAACATAGATATTATAAAGAAAACAAAACAACCGCCGGATTGACGAGCCGCCACTGCGCCGGTGTCGATACCATCGACATGAGTGTCGATGGTATCGACGAAACCTCATCTCGAACCTGAATTGATCTCGATATCATCGACATGAATGTCGATAGTATCGACCAGGATGCCGATTGCTTCATCTCGAACCTGAACTGATCTCGATACTATCGACAGAATGTCGATAGTATCGACCGGAATGCAGGTTGCTTCACAATTTCAATGCCGTTTTGATGGCCTATAAATAGAAATGTACACATTTTTTGACATTTACTTGATGCCAAAATGGACGAGGTAGAACTTTTACCATAACGGTCTAAATGTCAAGATGCACTTATTATGCGATAATATTACATATTGAATATGTGGGGGGAGGGGTCTCCTACATATGTGTGCTAGGAAGCATGGACACTTCGTCGAGGCTGCCGTGTTTGTGTCTGACACATGTCCAACATGGACACGCCTGGGCACACGTGGACACGTGGTGGACACTGCACAGACGTATCTGACTCCCTCATTTTTTAATCAAGAGTTGGACCGTCCCGAATACAGCTTGGACACACTAGGATACAACCCATTACTAATTAAGAAAGGGAAACATCCTGTTGCATGTAAACTTCCTCCTCACCACTCCTGATATACCAACCTCCTCATCTCGCTCATGTTCTTCCTCCACCTATAGACTCTGGCCTCTCCTCTCTCTGTACTTGTTGCCGACCGCTACTATTCCTCTTCGTGGGTCTCCTCTTCTTCCTCCACCTCCTGTGCCTATTTGTCCACCATCACCACCACCACTACCAACAACTACATGCTCTCCCCCCTCATCTTCTTTGTAATTTTCAATGTACATCAACATTTCACTCTCTTCTACAAATAACAACCTACCTCTTTTTTCATTGTTGTCCACCACCATCACTATCTTTTTATTGTCCAAATTTACACGTTCAAATGTTTTACTGAAGTTCATACTTATAGTGTTTAGCTCGTTAATATATCTAAATAAAAATTCTATTACTTTGACTATTATTGCGTTTACAATGTGGGTCTTTGAGGCTTGATTTCATGATGTATGCAATGTGTGTTTGAATGAACATATGAAATTGAATATAGCTTGGATGAAATGACCTTTATGTTTGAATGTGCTTGTTCTTTTTGGAGTTTATATATAAAGACAATATACATGCATATGTATAATTTTTGCAGTATCCGACGCCGTGTCGGTGTTCTATTTTTTTGAAATTTGCCTTGTCTTGTGTTCGTATTTGTGTGTGTCTGTGTCCATGCTTCCTAGTGTGTGGGTGAAGGAAACCAAACGGTTCCCACAAGGATTTTGATGGTGAAATGTAGAAATTAAGTTGTGAAATTTTGCAAACACAATGTATAAAGATAATTACACTAGAATTAAAATAAACTTCTATTTTGAGAGGTTGGGGTGGTTTTCCATGTCTTCATTAGTTATAAAGGAACTGAACTACTGAGTTTATTACGAATAAGTTGCAATTCAGGACTTAAAACTTACAAGTTACAAGCTTGCATATCATGACTTATAACATATAAAACAATATACCATGGTTATCGGAACCGAACCGGCCGGTTGAACCGGGAACCGTTCACTCTACCGAGTCTAATGGTTTGGTCCCCTCCCAAAGTCGGAAATGAAGTCTGACCGACTTCAAAGCGGTGAACCGACCGGTTGAACCGGTGAACCCGGTCCGATTTTAGCCCAACCGGCCGGTTCTCTAACTTAGCAAATAAATGTGTTGTTGCTAGTATTTTTCATTTATGAATTTTGAATACTATATAAATGTTTGTATATGTATGTCCATGAATAGAATTATATTTGTTATTTGGTCTATTTATCAAGTTATTTTGAGCAGTTGTGCTATTATTCATGTTTTACAATTTTGTAGGGATATTTTCCATGAGTATCAAAGACATTTATATATTTACTATTAATGACGTCATGTTGACGTCACTGGTTGAACCGGTCAGGCCACCGCTTGAACCAGCGCACCGAGAACCAGAGGCCTCACTGGTTCACTGACCGGTTCGGTTCTGACAACCTTGCAATATACAAACTGATATATTTAATAGCTCTATAAGTTTTGTTTGTAGATCATGGGCTTTTGCAAAGATCGAGCACTTAGAACGTTGTTATTTTCGGAGTGTTTGTTTAGATCCATTTAGAAGAGAGGAGGAATAGGAGGTGTAGATGTGCTAAGGATAACTGAAACATACCTTAAAATCAAGGAATATATAGCCTTCCAAAACAAGAGATTCAACAAAAATCGCCAAAATACACAAATTTTTGCAGAAAAAGCCCAAAAAACCACAGTTTCAAACACGATTGTGTTTCAGGCTTATTTCTCAAAATGAAGGCCCGAGCATGGCTTTTTGCAATGATCCCCACCCCCAATTTTGTGAAAATTTTCACCTATCAATGATTTTATAATGTGAAATTGCACCCTAGAACGGTACATGCATATTGGTGTATGATTGCCCAAAATTGAAATTTCAATTGGAATTTTGTTCCTTGTTTAAGAGAGAGGTAAAATGTTCAATACAAATATTATTAGGGAAAAAATAATCTGAGACTGGCATCAAGGAATGAAGTTTTGACGAAATCAACAAAATTTTGCCATTTTAAAAAAAAAATCTGTGATATCTGCTATCGAAACATGCGAACATGTCAATTTCCATGGGATCTGCAACCAAGATTGCATTTATTGAAATGTTGATGGAAATTTGACGATCTCGATGAATTTCACCAATTTTGATGGATTTCTAGGTTTTTGTGCATGAACCAATTTTTTTGATGGAAATGTCAATGGAAATTTGATAATTTCAATACTTGGTGTTATTGTTGCTGTTTGAAGAGGAGAAAAGGGGGATTGGTTGATTTCACTACTTAGTACTGACTCATACCTAGTATATACTTATAGTATATCATAATTGCATTGCATTCCCTAATATATGCTATTCAATGTATTTAATACTTGTAAAGTAAAAGAAGGCTATGCAATATATTTGATAAGAGGAATCCCCCTCCTATATATAGGAGAAGGGGGAAGCGTACAAACTTTAGACTAAACCCTAATGGGCTATGATGTCCATATACAAATAGACTCAAATGACCTAATTAACTAAATTAACCAAACTCTCTAATAATACTAATGCAATGCATGCTTTATGTTGTTTTTCAGTTTTTAGTACTCACTCCTACGTAGGCTAGTATATACTTATAGTATGGACGACATGTATTTGGGTGGTGGTTTATTAGACAAGGAGGGTGCTAGGAAGCCAACCACACCAAAAAATAATGAATTTGCTCAGAGACGATGCACTGTTGTTCCTACTTCCTAGTGCCAATGAAATGGTTGACTGTTGAGTCAATATCGACATCAAACTATCATCCCAAGTAAAATATGTGGGGGAATGCCCTACATATCCTATATGTGATATCATATCACAAATAAGTATATGCATGCATATAGCTCATGCTTGCAAAATTACGTAACCTAATTCCTACATTTTGTCATCAAATCTTTAGGAAACATGACAGTTTCCTAACCTCCCACATAAAGGACCCCCACACCTCCCATATATAATTTATTACATAAAACAATGCATTAAGGTGTAGAGACCACACCTGCGAAATTTCATGGCTTAAGTCGTTCATTTTGGCGTCAAAACGGGCACTGTTGCATTCAAGGAATGAGGTATCCGATTTCGATGCCGTTTTGACAACATGGAAATCGATTTTTTTTAAAATTTTGACATGAGTTTTGATAAATGCATGTGTCTGTTTCGACCCCAAAATGAATGAATTAAGTCATGAAATTTTAAGGGCATGAGATCTACACAGTATTCTTATATGCATTGTTTTATGCGATAAAATTATATATGGGGATAGGTGGGGGGGTCCTTAATATGTGAGATAAGTAAACTTTACTATTTCTTGGAAAAATTGTGAAATTGGGCAAAATGTATCGCTGATTTTGACATAGCGGTACAATCACATGATTTCGGTACATGCAAAATCGAAATTTCAAGCAAAATTTCGACAATTTTGTCGAAAAACTCAATTTCCAAACAAGGTCATTTCCACGCCGTCAAAACGGCGTCGAAACCAGACACCTCATTCCTTAAACTGGCAAATAGTAGCCAACGGGACCTCTAATATGGATCTTTGGGACCATATGAGTAAAGGTGAACTGCACAATCAACCATATAGTTTCCACAACTCTAACCTTACAAAGGTTGTCATTAATGTTTTTTCTGCAACATGCCACCAACAAATCAGACATGCTAAACTATATTCCTCAAATATACCCTCAACCTCTCTTCTTCCTCTAAACTTACCTTGCTGTCAACCGTCGATATTTGACCTACTCGACGACCCTCTTCTTCCTCTCATGTGTCCCTGTTCTGAGCAACAATTAGAGGAGATATCGGGATGGAAAAGGATGAAAGAGGATGGAGAGTTGGCCCGATAATAATTGAATGGCAGTTTACAATGCAGATTATGAACATAATTGTGGCAGTGGTTGGTGACAGCATGGAAGCAAGTGCTGAAGGCGATCATGGTAGAAGAATGACAACAATATCCCATAACCCCTCAAGTCTCACCATCCTTCGTCATCTTCTTCCTTCAGAGCCTCCCCTTTTGTTGTTGTAGCCAGCCGCAACATGTAGTGATGGAGGAGGGGTTGGTAAGCATGAGGGTGGGAGGGAGGGAGAGTGTGGAGGGGGAGATGCATGACTACTAGTTATATGGTTTGTGCTATGGTGGTGTTGGCTGCCATGGTTGAGGGATAAGAGTATGAGGAAGTATGTGATACAACATGCAACATATGCGGTGAAAATGAAAATTAAGGATAAATTTGTTCCTTCATGTGAGAGTTATCTTAGAGTCTAAGTATTTAGTTAACTAAGTCGTGTCCGCTTTCCTGTATCTGCATGTCCTATTTATTAGAGAGGGTTTGTTCTTCTATCAATAAGAAATGCATGTAATTTTCCCCATTATATCGTTTCTCCACATGGTGTATCTCTCTCTCTCTCTCTCTATATATATATATATATATTATATATTCTGTGAAACTGTCATCAAGGGATAGCACGGTTGGCGAAGTCTGATGGTCCCCAATGAAGGGATCCAAGTTCGAACCACGTACAAGTATTTCTTGAGTTACCACCCTACCGGGCCTCCGCTCGGGCTGTGGCAGGAGGGGGAGGAGAACTCTTTCTCTCTTGATCCCATATATTCTGTGGACCATTCTCCTACTCCATTATTGGTTCATCATATGGTGAATATGTAAAGCTCATCTGCTCCTATTTCTGCATATTTTTTGTAACGATCTTCGATTTGATGACACTACTCTTATTGTTGTGCTATCTTAGCACATCTTTCTGCTCTTTTGTGCTATTGCACTATCTGCCTTCTGTGCTTTATTTGCACATTGACTTGTCTGTGGTTTTTATGCATGCCGACTATTGCTACTGTGATCCAGCACCCTCTGGATTGTGACGTCAGCTACTGTGATAGAAATTGTATGAAGAAATACCATGACAAAAATTCTTGTTCTTGATTTGCTTTTGTGGGTGATACATATATGACGAAGCTTCATGTTTTTTTGCTACTACTTTGCATCTTGGAGTCTTGTATCTGTTGCTTCTTTTATGTTATTCATTCTGGCTACCTCACCTTTGTTGCTACTATTATCCCGTGCTACTGTTTTGCATGTTGACTACTAGTATCTCTTGTGTGCTAGCACTCTCTGGCCTGCTTGTGTCTTAGCACTCTCTGGTCTACTTCATGACGATTATACTGCTGTTGTTTACTACTGCTCTAGATGCCGACTCTTTTTTGTCGAGAAGCTCCTGCTTGGAATGTTTGAGTGCTTGATTGTAATAGTAAAGGGGATACACATTCTCAAGGAAGAAAATGTCCGATTTCGACGCCGTTTCGGTGGCCACAAAAACAGAAATTTAGACAAATTTCGACAGATGCGTTCCTGGCGTTTCGACGTCCAAATTAACGAATTATTTGATGAAATTTTACCAGAAGCATCTACTAGTCTAGATCTACTCAAATATGCAATAATATTTCATATGGAATATGTTAGGGGGGGAGTCTCCTCATGAGTGAGTGAAGAAAGCTAAACTGTTTCGTTGGGGATTTTGATGAGGATTTCAATGTCAATTTTGATAGTGAAATGAATTAGTTAAGTCATTATAGTTTGCAAGCACGATAAATAGACTTAAAGACACAAACATATGCAAAGAAAATATGGTCTAGTATGGTAGGACATCTAGGTGGGATGACAGGCTGTACATAAGCAATGTTGATCTGATCATCTGATTGTGAGTAAGTTTTAAGGAACTCACAACTTACAACTTCAATTAAAACTTACTAGTTAGTAGTTACTACAAGTCTACAAGTATACAATCCAAGTTTATGAAGTAGAAACTTAAAAACATGCAATAATAGTAGTATTCCCAATTTCCCATACATTATTGTAGTACACTGCACTCCATACCTGTACTAGTTGAAGCTTGAGTGTCTTGGTGGTTGTTGTTGTGGTTGTGGTTGTCCATACATAACTTCATTAATCCGATCTACATAATCCTTCCAGCTCAAATGATGCCTATAGACGCGATTGTATGTCTCAACATGGTCTAAATATATTTGACCATACACATTCTTCAGCATCCAATGTTTTGGAAAAAATTCCATAAGATCTTTCTCCTGATCGCCAATACTAGGAACTGTAGGAGGCAATGATGATGATGCACTAGATTCACCACCATAGACATAGCCATAGGCTGGGAAAACATAACCACCACTAGCACCTTCAGTAGGTAAAACATAGCCATAGGTTGGGAAAACATAACCACCACTAGCATCATATCCAGAAGGAGTATAAGCAATACCAGATTCTCCATAGCCATAGGAACCATAAGGAGGTTGTTGTGATGGTAGGGGTTGTGGTTGTGGTTGTGAAGGTCCAAATCCAAAAATACTATCAGCAAGAGTAGAGGACGGTTCCTTATCAGAAATACTCAAACTCGATATTGATTCATTTAAGTCAGAAAAATAATCACTTTGGTATTGAGGAGCTGGTGCTGGTCCAGGGGGAGGTTGTGTTGGTACTGGTGCACCACTATACTCTTTTTGACCTCGAGTTTTCCTTCTGTTATATGTCTTTTGAGCTGTTGGGTATTGAGTTTGAGTAGGGTCAGGTGGTGCAAATTCAGCCCTTGGGCCAGTGAGATAAGGGCGATCATCATCTTCATTTGTATATCCTTCCCATCCTTCAATGCCACCACCACCACCACCACCACCACCACCACCTCCACCTCCTTGACCATCGTCATTGTCGTCGTCATTGTTGTCATCATCACTAGCAGAAGGAGACTTTGATGATGAAGATTTGCTTTTAGAACCATATCTGGTAGCAGCACCACCAAGTTCAGCATTCACAACACTTTCAATGTCCATGTCATCATTTAAATGTGCATCCTCTTCCTCTAGTCTTTGAACGGGGCTGCGGTCATCGTGTGCTTCTTGTTGATCTTCAACACGAGCAGGTTCAAAAGTTTCTTCAACTGTTGCATCTGGCATACCCGTTGCTCCATCTAAAATTGGGGCACCGCCAATCTCATTCATCCATTCTTGCAATGGATCTTCTTCATCATTATTATCGGCGCCGACAAAGGTGTACGCAATATCAATAGGATCATGCAAAACTGAGAGATCCACTTCTCTGAACTCTGGTTCTCTAAGATCTTTTGCCCTCAATCTCATATTGTAGTGGACGAAGACCAAGTCGTTTAAACGAGCAAACCCAAGTCTATTCCTTCTTTTACTGTGAATAAGGTTGAACGTGGACCAATTCCTCTCACATCCACCAACAGCAGCTGTTTGTGATACAATTCTCAAAGCCATTCTTCGTAGCTCGGGACAACCTGTGCCATGCCACAACCACCACTCACAAGGAATGCTTTTATCCCTATCTTGAACAACATTTGGATGCGCAAAACAACCCAACCCTTCTCTGAATTGTCTTAGCTGCTTATAAGGAAAATAAGCTGAATTTTAGGATGCAATTCTAATTGCATAATAAAATTATGTATTACATAATAAAATGATGTAAGGTCTGAATTAAACCTGATTCATTATAGTCAGTCTCTCCTCAGATGTTGTAACAAGTCTATTTGTCACATCCTTTATTACTGAAATGAAGACACTATTTGAACCCAATTTGTATTTGTACTGGAATCGTGGATTCAAATAATGTGCTGTAAAGATGCATAAGCATGCATTTAGAGAGAGAGCAACATAATTATTCCAATATAGTTATAAGACACAAGTAACTCACCAACTTTGTGCAAAAGATGCATTAACATGTTGTCCCATCTTTCTTTAATAATATACAGATATTGTTCATGAGATCGGGGAGCCACTAATTTTATGGTCTCTTTTAATTTTACCATGGTCTCATACAACCATGGAATGGTGGGTGACTTATCTCCATCTACTAACCTCAGCACTTTGACAATTGGCTCCATTATTTTCAACAAATTTGTTATCTTATCCCAAAAACTCCTATTATTTACAAGTTCTTCTATCTTTGCTCCCAGAGTTGTTCTACTTCCTTCATTGAACTCCACTCAACACCAGCAAATAACTTCTTCAATCCATCTCTCTTAGCCTAAAGGCTCTGAAGTGCTAAAAAATGAGTAGCAAATCTTGTGACTCCGGGCTTAATCAAGTCGCCACCACAATATTCCTTCCTCCTCATTGCTGCCAATAAGAATGAGTGGTTGTAGATAAAACATGTAATAGTTCTAGCTTCAGTAACCACTGCTTTCACATGACTCAACCCCCCTACAATAATTCAAACATGGAAATGATGGTTAAATCTTAAGTGATTATATTAATAGTCATAGATATATCTTGAAGGTATAAGTAATAGAATTTGAAATTTTGAATTACCTATATCTTTCAGTATTAGGTCGATGCAATGGGCTGGACAAGGTATCCAATATATTGGATATTGCTTCATTAACTCTTTCCCAGCTTTCTTGAAGTTTGGCCCATTATCTGTCACTATTTGGACAACATTTTCCACCCCAACATTTTTCAGAAATGTCTTCATCTGCTTCTTGATGTACTTACTATCCCGAACTTGATCAGATGCATCACGGAACCAAGGAAAATTGTGGAGCCATTGCTGTATGCTAAAGAGTTGATTATTTGCTTTCTGTTACCCGATGTCCACCCATCACACATCAGCGTAACTCTATATTCAGACCACCTACAATTTGTAATGCAATAAATAAATGAATCTCAAATTCTCAACACTAATTTTCATATAATAAAAAATACTACAAAATATATCATTCATACCTCTCCTTTTTTTCATCAATCCACTTCTGGATCTCTTCATTCTGTTGAGGAAGGTAAACATTCATCAACTCATATGCAGTTGGGGCTTTTACACCCGGGCCAGCTGCCCTTGCAGTCCTCAAGAGGTGTTGCAAGTATGGCTCAGAAGCCACATGTGCTGGGATCCCATGTGCAAAGAAAAACTTTCCCACAGCTTTTCCAACTTTATTCTTTGCTCCAGAGAACATATCCTTCAACCTCTGTTGAGCTGGTTGAGATTTTCGAATACCTGGCTCTTCAACATCTAAGCCCAACCTTCCTCTTGTAGTACTAGCAGATCTGAACAATGAAGGAATGCCTCTCTTCTTTTTTTTCACCTGACCAGATGGCATGTCATCCTTAGTTAAATCAACTACAGTTCTCCCTGAACCCCGACTACCACCACCAACTTCATAAGCAGACGGTCCAATTCCCCTTCTATACTCATCTTGTTGTTGTTTTTCCCATGCAGACCTCTTAAAATCTCTCAGGGCCCTCCTAAACATGCGTCAGGCTTGGGGGGTGTCATAATCTTGGGGATATTCCACATCAGAGTCCTCCTCAGCAGATGAACCATGTCCTCCCCTATAACCAAACAAGGTATCCACATACAACTGGTCTAATTGTTTCTGTTGCTGACGTGTTTCTTTCTTAGCTTTCATCATTTCATTAAAGTCATCCCTCACTCCTTAAGGGAATTTCTTGCAGTTGGCCACATTCTTATCCCCACCAACAATGTGTGCCTTGAACCTAGTAATTCCTCCACCTCCAATCTTTTTATCGCAGTAATTACAAACCACTTGTTGTCTATTGCCACCCATAGGTTGGCAATGCCCCCATGCAAAATCAGGATTTGGACCCTTTTTACCGGCTTGGTTCTTACCCCTCCCAGCACCCACATCTCTGTCACCATCAGATTTAGATGAACCATTGCTAGAAGAATTTGCCATCACCAGCAAAATATAAAGATTAAAGAAAAACACTCATGAGTCATGTCATTGCATTTAAATCATGAATTATGTAACATATTTACAAACATGTACAAGTAGAGTAGAACTAGAAGACAATTGCATCATTTTAGTGTCTCTTAATTTTTTAGAATATAATTTATTTTACCATTTTAAGTTCTGAAATTATCTTTTAATGATATTAAATAGACTAATAGAGTAAACTCAATTTTTTAATATGTTTGCGTTACTTCAATAATTTATGATACTAAATAAGTAGAGTATAAATGTATAATCATGCTAAGACATTTTATTGAATTATTTTTTTAATAAATGTATTTTTTTCTTTTTTAATTACTGAAAATAATTTTTAATCATATAAAAATACTTGAACTTTATTCTAAATACATTTAACTTATTTAAGTATTTTATCATACTAATATTGGGTTATTATAGTATTATTTATGCAATTTCTATTATTTGGAAATCATTTTATTTAACTAAAATAGAAAAAAATAAAATTTTAAGTCTGATTTTTCGAAAATAATTAAAAGTACATAATGTTTGACCTTAATCTAAGTTAATATTAGTACAAATTGTTCATATAAGCATGAATCTAGGCAATTCCATGTTAAAAAATGATTTTTTAAGCAAAAAAGATTAGATTTAAGTAGTAATACGGGTTTAGGTTATAGATTTAGTGATATTTAGTAGGATTCATGTTTAGATCTACACCATTTAAGGATTTAATGCATAGATCCACCATTTTTTGTAGATCTAGTACCTTAGATCTAAGAGAATAGAGAGAGAAATATGGTAGGAGGAGAGATTGGAGAGAGAGAATAGGTAGAACATTAGATGGGGGGAGAAGAAGAAGAGGATTAGAGAAAACATACCTCAAAATCCCTCAAAATAGCCTTTGAAACCTTCAAAATCGCCCAAGCAACAAAACTGTAGCAGTCGTCTACTTTTTCGGCGGCACAGTGCAGCATCCCGAGCCGTGCATGCGAAATAATAGCCATAAGTGGCCAATTTGCAGCGAAACCCCCCCTGTTTCGGCGAAATTTGAAAAAACTGTCGAAATTTTTTTTTGCCGGCGAAATTACGTACGTAACTAGAGGTACTGCTGTTTCTATGTCCGATTGCCATTGAAATCGAAATAATTGGCGAAATTTTGAACATGGCATATTCTTGTACGTGCTTGGTGTATCTTTTTATTATGTTGCTTTGTATTTTAGTCTTCGTGTTTGCTTGCAAGCTGACTTGGAATTCTCCCAAGCTCCAGCTTGAGGGGGAGTGTTAGAGAGTCTAAGTTTTTAGTTAATTAACTTATTGAGTCTATTTGTAATATGGCTCTAATTGTGTCTTGGCCCATTAGGGTTATGTCCGCTTCCCTGTATCTCCTCCTATTTATATGAGAGGGTCTACTCTTCTATCAATACAAAACACACAGGATTTTTCCCATTATATTTTTTCTCCACAAGAGTGATTACTAATATTATAAATAATATTGCTAGGGTTTTTCGAAGCAGGTGTTAGTGGGAGCACTAGGCAAGTAGGGATGCTTCGTATGATATACCTATGAATAACGATCCTTTCTTCAGATGCTAGGGCCCTAATAGTAGTATCCAGACAAGAGAACCAGTGTTAAATTATAAAGAAGCAATGTGCTGACTAAGTCGACCTGATATGAATTGCCAAGTTGGGCACCCCAACCATGTCACATTAATTCATCTTAAAATGCATGGAGTTTAGCTTGGGCTTCCAGGATTCTCACCGGCTGTGTCTTGTTTGGAACTAATCCATGCCAATCTAATAAATGGAAACAAGAGGAAGTGATACAGACAACCCTAGGCTGAAGCACTTGCCTTAGTGGCTACAATTTGGGGGGACATGTGCTCACGTTTTTGAGCCTTCTTAAGGTGTTTATGATCTAGAGAGTATCAAATTCAAGAATGGAAACTGATAGTATTTGGATCCATTTGAGAATTTCTTAGGCCTTATTGATCATGTGTTGTAGTGGATGCCTGGATGGTAGTTCAGGTTAGAAACTTGGTTCAATGGAAATGTGAGACCTATGAACAATCCTATCCAATGTTCTACCTGACTAGTGCCTGTCTGTTATGCATTATGCTTGGAAAGTTGAGCCAGGGTCTCGGTGGAGTGTCTGCGCCTCTGCTGTCATTGTTTGTTTGGTGCAAAGAGAAAGATGGGGACTGAGCATTGAAGTTTCACTGCTCTTGGTTAGTAAAATCTGACTGTGAGGGGAGGGAAGGGGAGGGGAGGGGAGAGGACAGGAGGGTAAAAAAATCAAAGTGGAGACGGGAAAAGAGTATATATGCATTTCCTTTTAAAGGTTCCCCTCTTCAATTTATATCAAACATAAACATGTGTTGTCTTTTCCCCTGTCCAAACCAATCGAGAACTTACCAATATTGTACCCTTGCATTCCTTTCCCACACAATTATCCAAGCATGGTGATGGCATAAAGGTGCTGGAGATCACCTCTAAGCCATACACCAAGCTGCAATGTGGATTAAGAAGGTATCATTCTCCTAATTTATGGATTGTGACAGTTGCTGGTGTATTAAGGTCTAGAGATTCCACCTCTAGATAAGAGTAGACTAGGCAACTAGAAGATAGTAAGCTAATCAGCAAAACAAGGAAGTGCCCTATTTTGCATAAATTAGGTTGCTCTGTGATAGAAGAGCAATAGCATTATAGTGACAAGATAACTCAGTGCTTAGGTCAAGATTCTGTCCAATATTCACCAATAATTATCCTAAAATTAGAAGACACTGTTCCAAAAAGCGGTATGTGGTATGCGTGGGGAGAGGTCACCATATAGAGAATATGCGTATGCGGGAGTATATGTGGAAGTATGTGGTTTTGATTTTTTTAGTAATTTAGTTATTTTATATAAATTAATCACGCAATTACATATATAATATGTACAATTACATATTTGGACCACAAAATTTGAGATAGATTCCAATATAAAGTTTCAATGAAAAGTAAAACACCACTTAGAATGCATTCTAGTATCATTTAAGTATAAACTCCAACGAAGCAGACTCAAAATGGTTGAACACAAGTAGATAACAATCAAGACTAACCAAATCATACAAAAAGATGCACGTATGTCCTAGAGGTCCAAAACAAGAAACATTAAATAAGCATACAACTTATGTACTAAACATACAACAAAAGAGTATATCAAGAGAATGTTATCAATTAAACTATAATCTAGTTTCGGCTGAGATAGGAAATGTCTCTATAAATCGTCGGCTAATCGGCCTTATAAGCGGCTAAGTATCTGCGGGCCGCACGACCTCTTTTGAAACACTGCTAGAAGAGATTCCTGTGGTTGGCTATATAAATAGCAAAAGCTTGATCCTATTTTGATTTAACTTCTTTGCTGGTAAAAAATAATTCAAATATCTAAATATTATTTCCAAGATAAATTGAGATCAGATTTTTGATTATTGGGCTATGAAACGAGACAAATATCTACAAAATTAAAAATAAGTATGCTAAACTAATTGGACTGCCACACTGAGGCCTTAGTATGGCTGTTAAAATTCCGGGTCCATGTTGGTTCCAGGTCACAAAAGACTGACGGATTTTCTGCACGTCAGACCTGAAATTGATCCGGATTGTGAAAATTTAAATCCGCAGCAGACTTGGACCCGTATCTTAGTCTTTTTTTTGGAACTTAGAACCGAATCAGATTGTCAAAACTAGAACTGAAAACTAGTCTTCTCCGGTTCGGATGAGATCAAGTTCAAGAACATTGATGTATCATTGACAGTCCTAGTCCTGGGTAAGAGTGCTATCAGAACTACCTTAACTTCATGACACGTTAGTTATTTTGTTAATACCTGGACATAACTTTTTCTGCCAGGCTATATTGTCATAGCAAAGTATTGTGAAGCTATGATGCTTTTTCAAAACATTGTATAGTAAGTAAGATTCTACCTAACAGATGTAGTGTTTTCTTCTGTATTCATTGAACATGTAAAAGAACCGGTTGTCAGATGTTGAAATCAAATGTATTTGGTATATCATCATTTGGTATGCTTCAACTGTTTTAGTTTCTCGCATGTTGTGTTTTAGAATAGTTTAAGAGAATGCCTAGCCATACAGAGGTGTAGGGGAAGCAGCTAGTGGTGATGATTATTAGCTTGATAAATCACCGCTGCTTGTTCTTGTAGTACAGCGTTGTTCTCCATACTAAACTATTAGTTCAACTTATTTTTGTCTTGTCCATTTGATAAACTGGAGATTGCAAAAACTGCAGGTAGAATCCGTGTCGTGCTATTGTAGAGTAGATGCAGGACTGAAGACAGTAGTGGGAGCTAAGAAGTTTGTTCCTGGAGCAAAATTATGTCTCCAACCGGATATCAAGCCTCAAGGGCCTAAGAAGAGGAGCGCGAGAAGGGATAGGTGCAAAACTCAGCCTCCTTTATTGCCTGGCCTTCCTGATGATCTTGCTATTGCTTGTCTAATCCGGGTTCCAAGGGTTGAACACCGAAAACTCAGGCTGGTCTGCAAAAGATGGTGCAAACTTTTGTCTGGGAATTACTTTTACTCTCTCAGAAAGAAACTCGGAATGTCAGAAGAATGGGTTTATGTTCTCAAAAGAGATCGTGATGGGAAAGTTTCTTGGCATGCTTTTGACCCCGTATATCAGTTGTGGCAGCCATTGCCACCAGTCCCTATGGAATATTCTGAAGCCCTTGGCTTTGGCTGTGCAGTTCTAAGTGGCTTTAACCTCTATTTATTTGGAGGAAAAGATCCTCTGAGAGGGTCTATGAGACGTGTTGTGTTTTATAACGCCCGAACAAACCGATGGCACCGTGCTCCAGATATGCTCCGGAAACGACACTTTTTTGGTTCATGTGTAATTAATAATTGCCTATATGTTGCCGGTGGAGAATGTGAAGGAATTCAAAGAACCTTGCGTTCAGCTGAGGTTTATGATCCAAACAAGAACAGGTGGACCTTCATTGCTGATATGAGTACTGCAATGGTTCCTTTTATAGGAGTTGTCTATGATGGCAAGTGGTATCTAAAAGGGCTTGGTTCTCATAGGCAAGTCATGAGTGAAGTTTATACGCCCACGGTGAATAGCTGGTCTCCTGTTAGTCACGGACTGATAGCAGGATGGCGCAACCCTAGCATTTCCTTGAATCAAAGACTTTTTGCCTTGGACTGCAGGGATGGATGTAAGCTGAGGATTTATGACGATGTAACAGATTCATGGAGCAAGTTCATGGATAGCAGGCTTCACCTGGGTAGCTCTCCAGCACTGGAGGCGGCAGCGCTCATCTCACTGAATGGGAAACTTGGGATAATTCGAAACAACATGAGCATCAGCCTTGTGGATGTCTCTGGTTCTTCCGGGAGTGTTGAAACCAACAGCTCCTGGGAGACCATTGCCGGGAAGGGGCATTTTAAAACTTTTGTAACTAATTTGTGGTCCAGCATTGCTGGGAGGAACGCTATAAAAAGTCATATCGTGCATTGCCAGGTCCTTCAAGTTTGATGACAGGCAGGGTGACAAGATGAAACCTTGCATGCCGACTCAGCTGGCATCTGCAGGTAGGCAGAGGAAGAAATAATTTTTCCGTTTAAATGTTAATTTTATCTACCAAATAAGAAAGCAGTTTGTACATTTCTTCTTCTTCTTCTTAAACTTTGCTTCTTTTGCATGTAACAGGTCTTCCCTGCAATGTTTATAGTGATGCCTGAAATGTTCCCACAGTTGGTACTGCCGGTAACGACAGCTTGCAGCACGCTTGTTTCTGCTTAGTGCTCTGTAAGTAACCAATTTGTCAGCAATTTTCCACTGTTGACATTCTCAGCTTAGAGGTAGTGTGGGCCTTTTACTTCTTTCTTTCCCTTTGGGGTGGGGGTGGAGCCGTCGAGGTGGATTAGTGGAAATGCAGTGTAAGATTGTTTCATACATTCGGGCTCTTGTAAAACAGCTGTTTTTGGCTGAAATGAAAGTAGTGTACTAGGTAGAGTTCTTTTAATAATGTATGTGCTGCAGCCGCGGCGTTTAGAGACTTCGGCTTGGTGCATGAACTGACTGTTTGGTCACGGACGAATGGAATTCTAAATCACCTGCAATTGACAAGGCGGCCTTGGGGGCTGCAGTTGCTCTAGGAAGTGGCTGGCGGCCTTATGGAAGTTGGCCGGGGAAAGAAAACCTTGTTTGGTAGTGGTCCAAGTACTTTGCAATGGGAAAGATGGTGGTGAGCTGGTGGAGTTCCCCACTGGGCTATAGATTTGGTCGTACTTACATCTGTTTTGGCAAGAAATATCATGTGTGTTCTTGAAGATACTGGTACTTAGTTTTTAGAGGATATGGTGCTGTGGCCAATTGACCAAGGCGTGCTCTGTTCGAAAGGCCCACTTCAAATCCCCAGTAGTTTTGCACATTGCGGACACACTAAATTGCTTTAATTAAAAGCTGATGCTGTGATGTACCGGCGCAGGCTGGGAGGGTCGGGGTGGGGGTAATGCTTCCAGATTTTGAGTGACTAGAAAATAGCACTATTTCGGTTAAATCATATACAGGGATCTATCAGTTTGCTATATCAGCGTTCTGGCAGTAACGAGATTTGAAATCAACTTGAAACAAGCAAAAAGATAACTGAAAGTGTCCTTGCAACCATGCAGATTGAAGTCTCTCTTCGATTCTATTCCAAAAAAGCTATCATTCGCAGGTTCTGGAGAGTATTGTAGGGCCCTCGAACACCATCAATATAGGACTAGACATCAATCTGTCGAACATAGAGGATGATTGTACAGACATGCCGTTTGCCTCAAACGAGGAGGAGAATCGCCTCTCTTTAGTGGTATATTTCTAAGTAAGGTGTCCCCAGCAGTCTTTCTTCCCGCACGACCTGCGACGTCGTGCAGAACCTCTCCATATCAGGTTTGGACAATGGAATCGCACCAAAAAAAGTTTTGCCTCCCTCTCTCACATGATAAAGGGAATTGTACACGCCCACCTCCAACTTTTAATATTGCCCGAATCTGTCAATTTATTAATGTTATAGCGACCGATCAGGCCTGAAAAGTACCAGCCGCGTATTTGTTGCCCATATCGTATTCGCCCACCTTCATATGTGCAGTAACATAACGAAAGCGAGCATCCTATATATGGGGTCTTGATAACACCCCATATACGTGTATTCATGGTGATCACATGCAAAATATCTGTGACAAAGGAGGTGTCACAGTTGTGCGGTGACCACTACATCAATGCACGTATACATGATGACAACAAAGAGCCTTCGATGTATGTATGTATGATGACAACAAAAATCGGAGCTATGGAACGAGAATTCATGATTCTCACGATCCTCTTTAATATTGCTTAAGGCCTTTTCGGACACAATAATTTGCAAGCGCGAGCGACCCTTCAATGCGCCAAACAGTGGAACAAGCACCAATGATAAAATCAACCGAATTAATCTGAAATATGATAGAAGCAAGTGGCAAATGTTCTCTCACCGTAGTGATTTGATGTGCAAGGCAACTGTGCCTTAATGTTGAGATTTGAATGAATTAATACTCGGTCGAGGTAAATATTTGATGTTTATCTAAACACAACGTATGCCATGAAAAGAGTCATCTTGGTGCCAAGGAGCCCGGTGCTTGAAATAGACCATTGCACGCCAACATATCTGCTATCACAAGTTTGTCCCTATAAAACGTTGTTGGATTTCGTGTGTATTCGTTTTTGTTCGGCATCTAATGTTTGAAAATAGCCTTATATAGTTTGGAGAAATCATTTTCATCATTATTTTAAATTTAAATCCAGCGTTCCAAAACTCCATTTGCATTATGTGAAAACACTGGAGGGGGTACTTGAAGGTGTCCTAAAGTCTAAAATAATTCAATTTCAAACATAAAGAGGTCAAGTGTAACTTGCTTAGAAAAATGCAGCATGAAAGTTAAGCAAGAGATCAATCAAAGCAACCGCAAAACCACGAGATGTATAGTGACTCTGTAGATGAAACTGTACATTCACTATATGATATCTATTTAGAACCCAAACCGTGCTTCTATCGAAGCTTCATATAAAAGAGCGGGAAAACACATAATGACCAAAAATTTGAAATTGACATGATTGTAAGAAGAAGTAATAGATTTCACCAAACTGTTAGCAATTTTCTTACTAACAATTAAATATCCTGGCTTATAATGTGGTTCACTATTTCCAATCCAATTAATGTGTGTAAGACATTGTTCAATGTTTCCTATCACTTGAAAATCTTTCTAGAGAAAATTCTAAGTTCATAAAGAAATGAATAAGAAATTCTCGGTAGTAGAAATTAAGCATTCACCATACTATTCACCCATATTCAAGGATAAAAACTTTACCAAAAAATTCTTGTTTCTCTTTAACAATAACATTGTAATCACCATGAGAGAAAAGGACATGAGGTTTCTCCATATCACTCACTTTTTCTAGATGAGTACAAACTCGACATTGGAATGCCTTTATCAATCTTATCCTTTTTAATAGTATAGTGATCATTAAGCTCATTAGGTTCATCATGCAAAGAATCAACAATTTACCTAATCTTTTCCCTTTCTATAAATTTCAATTTTTATAAAGTATATTCAATGAACAAAATGAATTCTTCTCTAAAATAAGATTGAACAATTATGATTCCATATTCATCAATCAAATGTTGGACATCTTCTTCCTCACTTCCTTCCTTTTGACCATATTTGACAACAAGACACTCTACTATATGATGGTAAGCTTCTTCTTCTTCTTGTTTCAATCCCTATTCAGAAGAGGAATCCCACACTACATAATAAGACTTCTTTTTGTGCTTTGAGTGTCTTCTTCTTGAGTTTTGTGCACTCATCTTTCCAATTTTCCTTTACCCTATAATCATGACACCAACAAGAAGAATATCTAGGCATTTTATTAGAAATATATTTTTATATTTTTGTTATCCTTTGTCGTGTTTTTCGAACTTCCACTAGGTAAGTGCATGCTGATTTTGTAGCCCTTGTTTTGAATGCAATTTTCCTTTTCACAACATGATTGTTTTCCACTTCTTGCTCATCACGAGTTTGGAGATCACCTCATGTCTCTAAGTTCCCTATAAAGTCTTCAATCTGGAAAGTTGAAAGAGAATACAATTCTTCTTAGCAATATCTTTCATTATACACTTAGGTATTAACTAACACAAAATCTTAGTAACTTGATCCATCTTATAAACACCCTTCCCCAAGGATTTCAAACCATTAATGAGAGAGATTAGTCTAGAGTACATTTGAAAAAAGATCCATGTTTTTCAATAAAAATGTTTTTCATATATGTGAAATCACATTGATTTTAGTATACTTCACTTGTTAGTTCCCTCATGAGTGATAATGGTTTTCTTTATGTTTTATAAGCATCATGAGGCAACTCTATTAAATTCATTAGGTAAATGGAAGCTAAGAACACTTACGGACTTACCTATAAGAGTAGCACACGTTAATGTTCTAGTATTCCAAGATCCTCTATTGAAAGATGATAAAGAAGATTGATCATCTCCCATAAATCAAAACTTATTCCTTGGAAGAAGAATTGTATTCCTCACTTCTAATATGTGTAGTTGGAGCCATAGAAAAGACTTGGATGATGGATATCCTCTCCTTCAACATTGAGCTGGACAAGTGAGTTTACCCAATTCTTCAAGACCCATGAGAGCTCCTTAAGGACATGATCTAATACCAACTAAACCCGCTAGAGAGTGAGGTGAATAATTTAATTCTAAATTTCATAATTTCAAACCAATGGAATGATTTTCAACTTGGTTGAAAAGGAATATAAAATATAATTAATTTAAGAAAGTGACCCATAAGAGAAACCATAGAAGACACAAGATGTGTAGTGGTTTTACTTTGAAAATCAATACATCCACTAGGTAGAAATTTTGTATCAAGATTTTCATCAATAATTTATGACTCATTTTATAGTGATAAAAAAACAATAATTGGTGTTTTGGTGGTCAAAGATGAGACATCTTTTTCTAGATCAAGATAAACCAGTGTCTTCTTTGTGGGATGATAAAAGATTACCCAAAGACATTTGTAGGCTCTAACTCCAAGCCTTCACCTACTCTTTAGAAGTTGTAGAAGAGTATCCTTGGAGAAAATTGACTTATTCTACTTCCACTTCCAAACACAACCTTTTTACAAAAAGTAGCTCCATAGAACAAGACCCAACAAGTAACATGAAAGGAAGAAGGAAAGTACAACACTCTCGAAGATTACAAGTAGTAGATCCTAAAATTTGATGAAGAATTGCACCTTCAAATATAATTAGGTGAGGATTTTCTATGGTGGAGTAGGAAACTTAAGCTTAGCTTGGATTTTGGCTTACTAGAATCAACTAGGAATGGTACAGTGAGATTATAGGCTCAATTAGGTAGAATGTAAATAGGCAAGTGCCCTTAGGTTCTTCTGAAAATCCCATATCTATAGGAAACACTTAATCTAGATAACTATTAGGAAGACGTAGGATGTAATAAGTATACAACAAACTAAAATAGCCGACCACACACTAATCTAGAATAGTTATGTAGAAAAAATTCTCTATTGAACTATAGTTGATTGAGAAATAGACAACACTTAGAAGAGTACAATTGACATTTCTTGGTTATAGTAAAGTGGATTGAATAACTTTTTTGACTAAGCTTGTAGTTTGAACAAAAAATAGTTTGTTCCGTTAGTACTAATTTTCAAAAGATGGTTCAAAAGATCTTTTTGAATAAAACCTATCAATAAGAAAAGGTGTATACTGGTGTAAAACTAGATTTATAATTTTTGGGGGTCGTTCATCACTTGTTATTATTAAAAATCTATCAAGTTGTACAAATATATATGTACAAGTCATTACAATTGGTACAATTTGATTTACATGCACCCATAAACTAAGTACATTCGTTATTTTTCTTAGATCACATCTTTGAATCTTGTGTGAGTTATTTGATCATTTGTAATACTCAATACGCACGTAAAAAACTGTTTGCATCGTCGGAACAGGATTCATCATTATATCCATGAAGCCCAACACTGGAGAACATTACGTAGAGTATGTGCATCATAGGGTAGCATACACACCACATATATAGTTTTAGTTTTTTATGCTATATATTAAAATACACTTCTAAGTATATATAGTTATGTATGTATGCATGCACATACTATAATATGGTATTTGGTATTAGGATGGCACATTGGCATGAGCATACATTTTAATCAAGACCATGTAATTAATAAACTGTCAAAGAGCCACTGAGAAAAAATAGAGTAAATTCAAAATTAGATGAGATACACATACATAAAAGTTTTGGAGCGATTGACACATGAACATGTCCAACACTACCAGTACAAATAAATACCACATAATTATTTTCGAAGTAGAAAAGTAGATACCTAATATTTTATCAAAAAAAAAATATACCACATAATTATGTTCGAAGTAGAAAAGTAGATACCCAATATTTTGTAACAGCTACATCTATTGCAATGATATTCTACAAATACTTCAATGCATTCTATGTGATATAGTTATTTCAGGTATCATTAAGCATTAAAGTAGACCCTATATGTTACAAATTATATTTCATCTAAAACTTGGTATTTATAACCCACATATCCTTGCACAGCCTATCTTTTCTATCATGACAACTTATTGGGCCATATATATAAACTTACTGCAAAAACCAGGCTGAATACATTTTTAGCCATAAATAATAATTACAATATAAGATAGCAGAAGAAAAATGAATAGCTGGACTAAGCTGGACTTTAGATACGGATAGATGAAGGACAAAAAGAAAAAGAAAAACAATTTAGAATAGTCGACTATGTATGAATAGTCGACTATGTATGAATAATAAGAATAGAGTTTTTAATGAACAATACAGGAATGCATCTAGAAGTGCTCTTTTTCGAGCATGTAGTTGTTTTGGACAACTGGTACATGATATATTTCCACTAACAGGACGTCATACTCATTGTATTAATAATAATTTTTAAGGCTTATCGATGAATGAACAATACAAGAATAGATCTAGAAATGCTCTTTTTTGAGCATGAAGTTGTTTTGAACGACTGGTAGATGATATATTTCCAGTAATAGGATGCCCACTCACTGTATTATTAATAATTTTTAAGGCTAATCTGTGCATATTCCTATTCAATATTTTCATATTTCTACATGAGAAAATTGTTGTGGTGGGATAAAAATGAAACAACTTTTCTCTTTGATACTTAAGTGTACAAACACATCACAACTAAAAAATGAAATACAAATGGATACACGTGATACATACTAACTCTTGATATAAAATCTACTCTTCACTACTTATGAACAAACTATCTAGGACGTATTAGCCAACACTTGATTACATTCCCCTTAAAAAGATCCCAAAGATTTACAAAGACCCTTGGTGATCAATCCAAACGTAAGGTCCCCTTTGTATTCCAAATTGAATTCCATGATGACGTAGAAGCAAAAAACTCTAAGTAGATTTGATACAAAAAGAAAGTTGATTTCTTGCTTACAAATTTGAACCTGGTCTTGGAATATAGATATGTACAAGTAGAATCTTGCAATGAATAAAGTCACAACAAGCGCTTACTTTTAAGGTCTAACGGTAGTAGAATTCAATATGATATCCAAAAGCTTTTCAATTTTTAGACTCATTCTCTACTCAGAGAGCATCAATACTTCTAGTTAAATTTTATAAAATTAGCCAATAATCGTGCATATGTACAAGTATTTTGCATAAATGTAGGCGAAGGAGTGCATAGGTTAGTCACTCAATAGTTTTTTGCACGACATGCTGAAGAACATATCACAACTTCAACTAGCTAGGTGACATGCAATCATCATGTGAAAGAAAACTCTTACATCGACTTGAGATACTACAAGTATATGAAAATGTCATTTTAAAATAGTATGAGATGTGCTCCCCTTAAGACCCTAAGTCAATATCTAGCTTATGTCAGTACAATAAGACACAATTATGTCATACACTCTTCTTTAAATTTAAATACAACATATCATTTCTTAACTAAAAGCAAATTTTCGTAGACCTTATTATTCTAGCATGTGATGCTTTATAAATCATGATATGTATCTTGATCATGTCTAGCATGAGAGGGCCATCACTATCTTTAACACCATATTAAATAAACACCCATATATTAAGGCATATAGTAAAGCCACAACACATCATACTAACTTTATACATTATGCGAATGGATTTTTACTTTATAATGAAATCTTCCCTTTCAATTGACTGAAAGATGAAATATTAATTTAAACATATACACCTCTATTTTTTGTTGTGTGCGTGTGTATGTGTGTGTGGGGGGGGTGGGGGTAATCAGGTTATAGCGTATGATGACTTGAATGCTACTTACACTTGTTGAATATCTCTTCAATGATAAAGAAGGAGCCGTTCAACTGGTAGGCTTGCCACTTTTTGTTTAAAATTGAGACAAATAGATATTTATTCTTAAGAGTTGCATGACTCTGACATGATTGTAAAATTTCCCATAAGTCAAACTAGTTCCATTTCATTATTATGCAAGAAAACATATCTATCCACTTCAACCAAACAATAACAAGAAGCCTTTTTAAATATAATAAATACAACTAATCAAGAATCTATCTAGTCAAGTAAAAAGGATTACTTTACAAGTGATGTTTTGGGTCCTATAGTACAAGCATACAAACTAACTCATTTTGGAGATTTTTTTCTTCCTTGTTTCCACTAGTCTACATAAGTTCATGTGTTGAGGTGGTGGAACCCATAGTAGTCATTTTAAATTACCAAGTTATATTTCTACACCCTAAAAAATTCAAACTATCTGGTAAACATTGTTAGCATAAGCATATTAATTTTATTTGTAACATAACATATGATCACACTGTAATTTTCTGGCACACATAATTGTCAAAGAAGAGTCTTTGTCTATGGACTAAAACATTACTAGTATATTACACTTGTAGAGGAAACCTAATAACGTATTGTAAAAAGTGTTGGATTAAAGGGTTTTAGAGGGGGTGGGGTGAATATAGCTAAAACCACTTGCATAAAACTTGTTAGACCTTCAAGTTAATAAGAGATGTAGGATTGCAAATATTGAATTTGTAGTGCAACTAAACATTCACAACAAGGATGAGAGAGATTTAACATGTCCAAGAACACAAGATATTTAGAGTGGTTCCTATCCTCAAACTGGAAGACAGTCAGTCCACTACCTAGAGAAGTCAACTCTAGGATTTTGTAACCCATGTATACTTATATTCTATTATAAGACATATAAGATGGCCTTCCTTTTCCCGGGACAAAAATACCCATCTTACCTTTGAGGATAAGGGAGACAATAACTTTACAAGAAGGGATTACCTATCCAATCCAAGAGTCTTCCACCTATCCAAGGACTTACCCACTTGTACAAGTAGTCTTCTGCATTCATCAAGGTCTTACCTACTTTTGCACCAAGTCTTTGGCCTTGTAAGGATTACCCACTCTTCTCAGATCTTCTTCCTTCTCCTTCTCCTTCACTCAGACAAGCTCTTTGCACCTTCTTCTTCAACCTTGAATAAGATTTGCACCTTCTCCTTCACTCGAAGAAGCCTTGACCATTTCCTTCACTTGGAGAAGCTTTCACTAATCTTTGCTCTTAAAGAAAGGGGTTTGGGGAAAGGAAACTATGAGATCTTTACAATACTACAAGGGAGTATCTTTCTCACACATTCCCTATCTCACTCATATGGATGAAATGAAGTATAACCAAGAGAGAGAAAGGGGCTCAAGTGGACTAAATGCACTCAACTATAGCAAGGACCTTGAATAGAATGAATGAGCAACCTTGGAATGAACTCTAAGAGGTCCTATTTATAGTTGGGAGTGTTCACTAGAGGGTAGGAACACTTAGGAACGTTTTCTATCCATTTGGGGTGTTGCAACAGATATGTTTTTGGGTTTTGTAACACTCCAATGGTTAGAATCACTTTTTCTGTGTTTTCTGTATTGTACATTCGATTGAGTTTCTATAAAGGTAACTCGACCGATCACACTAAGAAACAAAGCTAATTTAAAGCATCAGTCGAGTTTATCCTAGATGAAACTCAACCAAACCACTTAAATGAGTTTTCTTTAGTGCATGGATCAATCAAGTTCTGTGTATAGGAAACTCGATCGAACGTGGACATTCTCAAAATCCATCAAGGTATCGGTCGAGTTTGTAATTTGACCAATCAAAAACCTGTAATGAATTTTGGAAAATGCCATTTGAGTGATCAAACATTCGAATTAAGGGTTCATATTTTTTTCATCTTAGTTACAAGTCATATCATCAATATAAATGGTTACAAAAATCATCTAAGGTGATTTATAATGTTTTCCACAAAAGTGCATTTGTAGTGCTTTTGACTTGAACTAAGGCAAGCTAGGGCTTGGTGAATTTTATCCTTTTCATGTACCTAATGCATGAAATCAATCTCAAACAAATATATTAGATACATATGAATGGAATGGTTAAGTCATTATCAAAATATGGATAATGTATAACTCTCAAGTCAACAGTCTCCCCCTTCTTAACAATGACAAACCATTCCTCAAAATATTGAAAATTATATGAAAGTTGAAACTTTACCTTGTGATTTACAAGGGGATACAAGATGGAACAATGTGAATTTCTCCCCCTCAAAACATGCTTACTCTTACCTGTTGGTTAGTATTTTCTTGAAAAACTATAGCACATATATATTACATGGCCCTCTAGCAAGTCACATGATATTTTAGATTGTTGACAAGAAAAGGATCATATAAGCAATACAACCAATATGGCAGAGTACACTTCTCTCTCCCCCTTTTGGAATTATAAAAAAGGTAGGGGCTAGAAGAGCTAAAAAATGTAGGTCTTCTCCACAGGCACAAAGTAAACAAGCAACCACATATATCATACACCAGAAAGAGAAAGTCAAAGAGAAATAAGCAACCAATGTCATAATCAAAATATGGGACAATATACCACGAACTCATAAGATATAGTCAATCAAAGAGTTATGGTGCTTGAGATTAAGATCACAACATAAAGCATGCCCTCTCAGAATAGGAAATACAAATGAGAAAAAAATGACGAGATGATAAAAATAGTATGCCTCAAATACACAATGCCCAAATGTCTAGTACATGATAGTCTACAAAAAGATATATATATATATATATATATATATATCTAAGAATGCTAAAGACTATAGAACTAAAGATCTACAACATCTACTACATCAACTAAGTACTCATATTCCTCATCCCTGGGCTAGTAGTCCTCATCATCATCAGATGGTGCAACAACAACAACAGTGGTGGCAACCTCACTATCATCACCAGATAACCAACAAAACCATCATCAGAAACCTATGTATCCTCATCATCCTCAGCCTCATTTTCAACATCCTAGTCTAACATCTCCGTATCAGTAGGAGGACCAAAAGCACGTGTACCAGGACACTTGGCATTCTTCCCATCCCACGACATACCACATCCATGGAGTGCATTTGCTTGTGGAAAGGTAGGAGTAGAGACTCCATTAAAAACAAAAAGCATAGTGGCAGTGGGGCCAACACGTAGAGCCAAAAGAGGAAGAGCACCAGGGGCAGGGGTAGGTCCATCATCAGCAGTAGGGTGTGCAACGAAAGCAATAGGAGGTGGGGGTCTGGGTAGAATTGACTATATGCATAAGAGGCATAGTCATCGTTGGGGTACGCCTGGTAGGAAGGGTAAGGATGGCTACAGGACATGTGTTGACTTAAGAGTTAGACATTGACCATATTTTGATAATGACTTAACCATTCCATTCCTATGTATCTAACATGTTTGTTCAAGATTGATTTCTGGCTTTAGGTACATGAAAAGGATCAAATTTCACAAGCCCTAGCTTGTTCAAGTTCAAGTCAAATGCAATGCAAGTGAGCATTTTGGAAAATCACTCTAAATGACCTTAAAAGAATTTTGTAATCACTTGTATTGATGATATGACTTGTAACTAAGATGAGAAAAATATTAGGGATACTTAATACTAAGGTTTAATCACTCAAAAGACAACTTAGAAAATTTGTGACAAGCTGCTCATTGGTCGAGTTGGAAACTCGACCGATCCTATGATGGATTTTCTGAAGATGACCCATTGGTCGAGTTGTACACTCACTGAAATCGACCGACCGAATCACTGAGAAAATCTAATTTTAGCTCATCAGACGAGTTTATTAGAACAAACTCAATCGATAGTTCAAAAATTGGCTTTGTCTTTTAGTTGATCGGTCGAGTTACCTTTATTGAAACTCGACTGAATGGACTGTACAAAAAATGTAGACAAGTGATTATAACTATCGGTGAGTTGTTTTGAGTGAAAATAGATATGTTGCATTGTGAAAAATGGATATATTTTGACCCTAAGTGATCCCCAACTCAAGGGAACACCCCCATCTATAAATAGTACCCCTTGGAGTTCATTCCAAGTTTGCTCATTCATGCTATTCTAAGTCCTTGCTATAGTTGAGTGTGTTGCAACTCCTTGATCCCCTTTCTCTCTCTAGTTTATACCTCATTTTGTGATTATGAGTGAGATAGGCATGTAGTAAGAGAGCTACTCCCTTGTGCATGCAAAGCTCTCATCTTCTCCATCTTCCCTACCCCTTTCCTCCATGAAGCAAAGGTGAAGCAAGCTACTCCGAGTGAAGGTGGAGTTGTTGCTGTTCCTCTTCAAGGTTGATGAAGAGGTGATGATCTTCTCCAGGTGAAGGAGAAGGCAAAGGTTGAAGATCCAAGAAGAGTGGAAAATTCCTTGAAGGCGGAAGACTTGTGCTAGAGTGGGTAAGACCTTGGAAGAAGGCTGAAGACTCTTGTAAAGTGGGTTAGTCCTTGGTACGGTGGAATAATCTTTGTGCTTGTATGGGTAAGTCCTTTAGTGGTCTTGTATTGTAACTCTTATTGGTGATAATATAGAGAAAAACACTTGCAAAGTCCTAGAGGTTGACCTCTCTAGGTAGTGGACTGCCTCTCTCCTAGTTTGGAGAGTGGAACCACTCTACGTGATCTTGTCAAGTGCTTGCTATCAATTCCTCTCATACTTTCTATGCTTGCTAGTTAGGACTTCAAATTTCACTTAAGTTATTAGTTTCAACTTGATATAATTTGAAGGTCTAATCTATCTTGTGAGAATTTTTTGTAACTCTATTCACCCCCTCCTCTAGAGCCCTAGGTCCAACAACTGGTATCAGAGCCAAGGATCTTCTCCAACAATCTCCCACAAGATGAGAAGATGGGCGAAAACCTACTGGGTTCTCTCAACCTAGAGGGAAGCTTCTCCATGCATCCTTTGGTCTTTGATGACACCAACTTCCTCTATTGGAATAGGCGTATGCAGTTCTACATTCAAGGCATGAACTTTGACATATGGAAAGTGATGGTCACACCCTACAAGGAGCCAAACGAAGCTTTTGCAACATGGAGTGAAGCTATACTCAAAGAATCCCAACTCAATGCCAAAGCCATAAGCATCCTCTATGCAGCCCTCACATCAACATAGTTCAACCAGATCTCATCTTGGGACACCACCTATGAGATTTGGGACAAATTGTACATCACCTATGAAGGCACAAAGAAAGTCAAGGAGGCCAAGATCTACATGTTGAACAACCTTCTAGAGAACTTCAATATGGGTAAGAAAGAAGGGATTGTGGAGATGTACTCAAGACTTAATGTCATCATCAATGGGCTGGCTACATTGGGTAACACTTTGGATAGAGGTGTAATCAACTCCAAGATCTTGAGGACTCTACCAAAGAGATGGGAGTCAAATGTCACCTCCATTGAATAAGTGAGGAGGCTTAGTGACATCCCAACCAAAGAGCTCATTGGAAACCTCTAAGCCCATGAGCTAAGGCTTTTCAAGCAAGAAGAAGAAGCCAAGCAAGAAGAGAAGGAAGCCAAGAAGATCAAAGATAGTGCTTTCAAAGCACATGTGGAGGCGGTCATCCTTTAACAACAACTTGTTTGCTGGACTTACCCTTCCTCCTCTTGTGAAGATGATGGCCCAAGTGAGAATGAATCCAACTACATCAATGGCAAACACTCCAAGAAAAAGTAAGCCTCCTCCTCCTCCTCTACTCCTCAATGCTACAAGTGTGGACAAAATGGACACTACAAGAGTGAATGTCCCAAGTCAAGAAAATCATACCACAAAGGAAGCTCAAAGAAGCAAGAGGAGTACAAGAAGGAGAGAAAATACAAGAGGAAGGACAAGAAGGAGAAGAGACACAAGAATGCAACTCATGCAACTTGAGAAGCTTAATCTTCAAGCAGCTCAAGCTCCAAAGAAGATGGAGAGTGCCACCTTGCACTCATGGCCTCTACTAGTGAAGAAATTGGTGAGGTAAGTGATGTAAGTTTTCATGAGTTACATAAGGAAGCTGTTATTGACATGCTTATCTTTACCCATTCATCTTTTTCTAAATGTAAATATAAAAGAAAATAGTTAGGAAAAATCATTCATGATCTATATGCTAAACTTGAAACTCTTGAATTGAATGAGAAAATAAATCTTGAGAGTATTGATAATTTGCAAGAGCAATACCTTGATCTTGAGCTCCAATATAATGGGTTTGAAGTTGAGAATGGTATCTACCTTAAGAATATTGACAGTCTTAAGGAAGAAAACCAAAATTGCTTTAAAGAGCTTGAAATAGTTAAAACTGAAAATGCTGAATTTAAGCTCCTTATTAATACTCATAGAGAAGAAAGAGATGTTTATATTAAAGAAATCCAAATGCTTAAATCTAAAAATGTTAGGTTACTTGGTCAAGTAAATGATCTATCTTCTAGACCTTTATTGCCCAGTGTTAATGTTGCCTCTATCACTCTTGAAAAGGATTCATATTTAACTAAAGCCTTATGTCTTGAGGCTGATCTTGTGCATGCTAGGGATGTCATAGCTATCTTATCTTCTACCATTATTTCTTTAAAAGATGATAACCATATATTGAGAGCATCTCTACAAAAATTCCTCAAAGGGAAGAACTCCCTAAATGAAATCCTTGACCATACTACCAAACAAAGTGGTACTAGTGGTTTGGGGATTGTAGGGGGGGAGCATCAAAGGGCAAGAGCAAAGACAAAGATAAGTAAAAGAGCAAGGAGACCTCTTTCTTTGTAGGAGAGTCTTTTGGCACTAAGAATACTATGAATTGTTCTTATTGTAAATGTGATGATCATTACTCTGCTTATTGTCCTTACAAGCCTAAGGGGATCAACCCAAAGATGAAATGGGTCCCCAAGCTAAACTCCGGATCCCAAAGTTTGAGTTGGGAATTGAAATTCTCCTTTCTTGCAGGAAAAAGGAAGATGGATTGTTGATAGTGGATGCACTAAGCATATGACAGGTGATATAAGCCATTTCAACAACTTCACAAAAAAAAGGTGGATTGGTCACTTTTGGGGACAACCAGAAAGGTAAAGTCTAAGCTGAGGGTGATGTAGGTGAATCCTTGTGTATCAAGAATGTTCTTTGTGTGGATGACCTACATCATAATTTATTAGTGTTAGTCAACTATGTGAAAATACTTACCTTATGTTATTTACTTCCTTTGAATGCTTGATTCTAGATTCCCTCACCTACCAAGTTATATATAAGGGATCTAGAAGTGGTAATCTTTATGTTATTGTTCTGGAATCTATTAAGCCTATTGTTGGTAGATGCCTAGTAGTCAACGCGAATGATATTTCTCTTTGGCATTGTCGGCTTGGTCATGTAAATATGTATCGGTTGAAGAAGTTGAGCAAAAAGGATTTGGTCAAGGGCTTCCCAAATTAGATTTTAAAAAGGATGAGGAATGCCAACCTTGTACCCACAGAAAGAAAACCAAATCCTCCTTCAAATCCAAAGGAGTCCTTAGTACCAAGAGAGCTCTTGAGCTTCTTCACATTGATCTATTTGGACCAATGAGAACTCAATCACTTCCTGGTTCCAAGTATTGCCTTGTTGTTGTCGATGATTTCTCTAGATATACTTGGACATTCTTTCTCATTTCTAAAGTGATACACTTGATGTTTTCTCAAGATTTTGTAAACAAATTGAGAATGAAGCTTCTTGCCATATTGTTTCCATCCGTAGTGACCATGGGGGACAATTTGAAAATGATCTTTTTGAATATTTTTGTCAAGAAACTGTTTATCCACACAACTTCTCTTCACCTCAAACTCCTCAACAAAATGGGGTTGTAGAGAGGAAGAATAGGTCTTTACAAGAGATGGATAGGACCATGCTTCTAGAGTATGATACTCCTAAGAAGTTTTGTGATGAAGCTGTCAATACCTCATGTTTTGTGAAAAACTGGGTTTTTACTCATCCTTGTTCAAAGAAAACCCCCTATGAGCTATGGTGTGGTAGGAAGCCTTCTATCGAGTATTTCCATATTTTCGGATGTCCTTGTTTTGTCTTGAATATGAAATATTCTCTCAACAAGTTTGATTCGAAATCTTATAAAGCTTTCTTTCTTGGCTATAGCGCTACTAGCAAGGCTTCTAGAGTTTTTATTGTTGATCTTGCTAAAGTAGAAGAATCCATAAATGTTAAGTTTATTGAGATTAACCCCTCTATTCCCAAAGATATTTTTCCAAATGATGATGTTGCAGGTGAAGTAATTCCTATTCTAAAAGTGCTCAACATCACCCAAAAGGGTAAAGAGGTGGCCACTCAAGAAGAAGAGAAAGATGATGAGAAGAAAGATTCAACCCCCTGTTTGTGAAGAATCATCCAAAGGAGCTTATTTTAGGTGATCCATTTGAAAGAGTGAAGATGCAGGCTGCATTCAACAAAGAACAAGCCAATATCGCCTAATCTCACAACTCGAGTCTAAGATTTTTTAGGAAGCTCTTGGGGATGATGAGTGGATCCTAACTATGCAAGAAGAGTTGCAGAAATTTGAAAAGAACAAAGTTTGGACCCTAGTGACAAAACCAAGTGATAGAAAGATTATTGGCACCAAATGGGTCTACCACAACAAGCTTGATGAAAATAGCAAATTGGTAAGGAACAAAGCAAGGTTAATGGATCAAGGCTACAATCAACATGAAGGCATATATTTTGACGAGACATATGCACCTGTAGCTAGACTTGAGTGCCATTTGTATGTTGCTTGCCTTTCTTAGTTATAAAAACATTCTTATTTATCAAATGGATGTTAAGAGTTCATTTTTGAATGGTACAATTGAGGAGGAAGTGTATGTTGCACAACCTCCGATCTTTGAACATGTAAGTGTACCTAACCATGTTTATTTGTTGCAAAAATCTCTCTATGGACTCAAACAAGCACCTAGAGCTTGGTATGAGAAATTAATGAACTTGTTGTTAGATCATGGGTATATCATGGGCAAAGTGAATTCTACCTTATTTCTAAATCACACTTCTAACCATTTTCTTATCATACAAATATATGTTGATGATATCATTTTTGGTGGAACTAACCTTGATTTTTACAAAGAATTTAGTGATCTTATGCAGAGTGAATTCGAGATGAGTATGATGGGTGAACTCACGTTCTTCCTCGGCTTTCAAATCAAGCAAACAAAAGATGGGAACTTCATCAACTAAGGAAAGTACACCAGTGAACTACTCAAATGCTTTGGGATGGAGAACACCAAGCCGATAGACACACCCATGTCAAACACTACCAAACTTGACAAAGATGAAGAAGGTGAGAAGGTAGATGAGAATCTCTATAGAGGTAGATGGAAATTTTACTTTATTTAACTACCTCTAGACCTGATATAATGTTTAGTGTTGGCTTGTGTGCTCGATTTCAATCAAATCCTAAAAAATCACATCTTATAGCTGTTAACAGGATTTTAAGGTACTTAGCCAAAACCCAAATTTTAGACTATGGTATTCCAAGTCAAGGGACTTTACTCTTACTGCTTATAGTGATGCGGATTATGCAGGGTACTTGATTGATAGAAAGTGTACAAGTGGTACTTGTTTCTTCCTAGGACCATGCTTGGTGTCTTGGTTCTCCAAGAAACAGAGCACAGTGGCATTATCGACCACTGAGGATGAATACATTGCAGGCGGGAGTTGTTGTGCCCAGGTCCTATGGATTAAGAAAATGCTACAAGACTTTAACATTAATTTTAGTGCTTCTCCTATCTATTGCGATAATACTAGCACAATTAATTTGTCATATAATCCTATCTTGCATAGTAGAGCTAAACATATAGAGGTTCACCATCATTTTCTTTGTGATCACATTGCCAAGAAGGATATCTTTATCACACGTGGACACAGAAAATTAGTTTGCAGACATTTTCACTAAACCTCTAGCTAGAGAGCAATTTAACTTTATTAGATCAAAATTGCTTATAACTGCTTTGAATGAATCTGATATGCCTTCTAGCTAGTTGTCATCTATCCTATATGTATTGTCTCTATTTTGATCATCTTTTCTTGCTAATATACTAAAAATCCATTTTTCATGTTCATTTAGCCTTTTTTTTTCTCTTTTTTGGGTATTTTTTGCAAACACACGTTTTACCGCAAAATAGTACCCAATGATGAGTGATATGTGCCTAAGTATGTTCAAAATACATAATGGACTTGATTTAATTAGCACTCAAATGGCTATAAACTAAGTTTATTATGTTTAGGTCAGGTTGACCATCGATCGAGTTGCCAACTCGACCGATTGGAGGCCGAGAGCTTTTTAAAAAGCCTATTGGTCGAGTTTTCAAGTTCAGAGAACTCGACCGATGGTCGGGATGGAGCAATCTTAAGTTGGGTTCTGTTGACTATTCTCCCTGTCAACTAGAGAAAAGTTGAATGATTGCACCTCCATTTGCCCTAAGCTCTCTACCCTTACCCTTCCCTTCCTCAACCTAGCCCTAATCTAACCTAACCAGACCACCCTTGACCTTCCCCCTTGCTAACCTAGGTTTGTGGACGTTTTTGGCAGTGAGTTTTTTAGCTTTTGCTCTCTCCTTCCTCTCTTTTTCATCTCTATGGCATCTAATAGGAGGAAGGGAGCCGCCCCAACTAATACACCATCTTCTTCACCCTCTTCCCCCTTGATTCCCTTTGATGACACTCTTTTTGTCTCAAATGAGGCTGTAAATAGGTATAAGAGCTTTTTCCCCAGAATCCTTTCCCTTTTTATGCCCTCTTTGAGCCTAGACCTAGAAGACAAGAGGTCATAGATCAAGTAGCGGAGTTTCTTAACGTTCACCATCTCTCAGCCTTGGGTGTTGAACGCACGTGCTACAACAATTCCATCACTAGCACGAAAGCAGTTCATGAATTCTATGCTAACTTGCATTGAAATTACGACATCCTTGTACCCCCGCCTAATACTCAAGTAGTCCTCACATCCATGATAGCTGAGAAGAAATTCCAAGTCTCTAAGGATACCCTGAACATCTTCTTCTCAGGTACCGATGAGACTAACACCTGGCGTAAGGATTACCCAGAGTATTTTGACCTAGTTGAGCCCGCGGCCTTCTACAAGCAATATGATCTTACTCTCCCTAACATTCATAGATTCTTGAAGAAGCCTCAATTTCTGTATAAGAAGAAGTGCACAATTCCCTCCTCTGCCTTGGATCTCAAGAGACACATCTTTGCCCTAGTTGTTAACTGCAATATCTGCCCCAAGAAGACACAGACAGAGATTGCAGAAAACACTATGGTGATCATGTATTGTCTCTTAGAAAATGTCAGAGTCAAGTGGTCAAGATATATTCTCCACCATATGACCAACTTTGACTCAGGCAAGAACACCTGTGGCACCCACCCTCCCTACCCTGCCCTAATTTGTGGTCTATTTCAGCTTTCCACTAGAAAATCTCTTTTCCACGACTTCCATTACAAACCTACCCGGAAAGGAGTTTGTATCAGTGAGACCACTCATCAGAAGTCCATTCCTATCCTCTCCTCCACCAAACCTGGTGCCTCTACATCTACCTCGACCTCTACTCGAGCACCTCCACCACCTCAGCCTACCCGACTTGCTCGTGCCTCGTTCCATGTGTCAAATGAAACCCTTATGGGCTACATGATGCATCAACATCCATACAACCTTCAGGTTTAGAAGCACATGCATCAGGATCTATATTCAATCATGTCAAACATGAACATGTCCTGTGCACATCCCTACCCAGGAGGTGATTATGCATCCTGTGAGTATAATCACTTTTACCCAACCCCTCCACCTGCACCTTCTACTGCTACATCCTCTACTATTGGTGGACCCTCCCCTATTGTGATACCTCTACCTGCTGGCCCCTTGACCACTCTGCTTGCCAGCCTCGATAGTTCTGCTCCTTCCTTCCCACAGGCCAATGAGCTCCATGCTCTTGGTATGTCTTAGGATGAGCAGAATGATCGTTGGCCTAGTCATGGTTTCGGTCCCTCTACTGATGAAGAGATGCCGAACTAGGATGATGAGGAGGATGCTGATGCTGATGAGGCTATTGGTGATGATGAGTATGATGGTGATACATTTGCTGATGATGGCTCTGATGGCTTTGTTGGTGACTCTGGTGATGAAGGCGATGCTGCTGCACCTTCAGACGAAGATGATGACTACGAGCCTGATGCTGATGATGCTGTGGATGATGTAGACATAGATGACCTAGATATCTAGTTGCTCTTAGTTTTTAGTCTAGTTGCTGATCATATATATCTTTCTAGGCTATTTTGTATTAGCAACATCTGGGCACATGTTCTGAGCTGTACTATTTTATCATCTTAGTTTTCATCGTTTTGGCTTGTTGCTATTTTATGAGAACTGGATTTCTGGGTTGTAATCTTAATTCTGTGCACACTTACTCTTTTATTTGCTATATCTTATGAGTTGGTGCCATGTTTTATCATATTTTGATTATGAATTAGTTTGGTTGTTTCTCTCATCTCTATTAGGTGTATTTTTTTGAGACTGCATGTTATGGTTGTATGCTTGGCTGTGCTTGGAGAAGACATGTTTTTATGCTCTTCTACCCCCTTATTGATAATGTCAAAAGGAGAAGAGAAATTCAATGGTTTGAAGCTCAACCATATTGCTTTTCTTGCCTATGTGATCCTTTTCTTGTTCATTATATGATTTATCATGTGACTTTCTAAAAGACCATATAGTACATATGTGTTATATTGCTTTGTGTAGACAGACTAACTATGCAGGTTAAAGTAAGCATAGATTGAGGGGGCACAATTCACATTGTTTAAATCTTGAATCCACTTAAAATACAAGGAAAAGGTATAACTTCAATATCCTTTTCAATATGATTAAGGAATGGTTTGTCATTGTCAAAAGGGGGAGAATGCTGACTTAAGAGTTATACATTGCCCATATTTTGATAATGACTTAACCATTCCATTCCTATGTATCTAATATGTTCGTTCAAGATTGATTTCTGGCTTTAGGTACATGAAAAGGATCAAATTACACAAGCCCTAGCTTGTTCAAGTTCAAGTCAAATGCAATGCAAGTGAGTGTTTTGGGAAATCACTCCAAATGACCTTAGAAGAATTTTGTAATCACTTGTATAGATGATATGACTTGTAACCAAGATGAGAAATATATTAGGGACACTTAATACCAAGGTTTAATCACTCAAAAGTCAACTTAGAAAATTTGTCACAGGCTGCTCATCGGTCGAGTTGGAAACTCAACCGATCCTATGATGGATTTTCTTAAGATGACCCATCGGTCGAGTTGTACACTCACAGAACTCGACCGACCGACTCACTGAGCAAATGTACTTTTAGCTCATCGGTCTAGTTTACCAGACTAATAGTTAAAAAATTGGCTTTGTCTTTTAGTTGATCGGCCGAGTTACCTTTATTGAAACTCGACCGAATGTACTATACAAAAATGTAGAAAAAGTGATTATAACTGTTGGTGAGTTGTTTTGGGTGAAAATAGATCCGTTGCATTGTGGAAAATGGCTATATTTCGACCCTAAGTGATCCCCAACTCAAGGTAACATCCCCGACTATAAATAGGACCCCTTGGAGTTCATTTCAAGTTTACTATTTATGCTATTCTAAGTCCTTGCTATAGTTGAGTGTGTTGCAACTCCTTGAGCCCCTTTCTTTCTCTAGTTTACACCTCATTTTTTATTATGAGTGAGATAGGCCTATTTTAAGAGAGCTACTCCCTTATGCATGTAAAGCTCTCATCTTCTCCATCTTCCCTACCCCTTTCCTCCATGAAGCAATGGTGAAGCAAGCTACTCTGAGTAAAGGTGGAGCTGTTGCTGTTCCTCTTCAAGGTTGATGAAGAGGTGATGATCTTCTTCAGGTGAAGGAGAAGGCAAAGGTTGAAGATCCAAGAAGAGTGGAAAAGTCCTTGAAGGCGGAAGACTTGTGCTAGAGTGGGTAAGACCTTAGAAGAGGGCTGAAGACTCTTGCAAAGTGGGTTAGTCCTTGGTAAGGTGGAATACTCTTTGTGCTTGAATGGGTAAGTCCTTTGGTGGTCTTGTGTTGTAACTCTTATTGGTGATAATATAGCGAAAAGCACTTGCAAAGTCCTATAGGTTGACCTCTCTAGGTAGTAGATAGACTCTCCTAGTTTGGAGAGTGGAGCCACTCTGCATGACCTTGTCAAGTGCGTGCTATCAATTCCTCTCATACTTTCTATGCTTGTTACTTAGGACTTTAAATTGCATTTAAGCTATTGGTTTAAACTTGATATAATTTGAAGGTATAATCTATCTTGTGAGAATTTTTTGTAGCTCTATTCACCCCCCTCTAGAGCCCTAGATCCAACAACATGTTCATGTGTGACATGATTTGGAAAAGGTCTTGGTGAAGATGATCCTGAACCTGAAGGTTATACACATGTTGGTGTAGCATGTAACCCATAAGGGTTTCATTTGACACCGATAAAGAGGCACAGTCAAGTCGGGGTGGTGGTGGTGGTGGAGGTGTATGGGTGGAAATAAAGGCTCCAGGAGTGGTACGGGAGGTAGGAAGAAACATATTCTTGATTGTAGTCTCATTGATGCAGACTCATTTCTGACTAGGTTTGTAGTGGAGATCATAAAAAGGGGACATATCAGTCATGAAGGCAAAGAGACCACATATCAAGGTAGGATAAGGTGGATGGGTACTATGTGTGTTCTTCCTAGAACAAAGTAGGTCACACGATGAAGAATGTAGTGAGACCACTTAACTCCGATATCCATCAAAAGACAGTTCATTATTACAATGATGTAGTGCATTATTACAATGGTGTTTTTCAAAATCTCCATTTGGTTTTTCTTTGGATGGATATTTCCGTTAACCACCAATGCAATAAGATAGTTTTTGATATCAAGGGAAGAGGATGGCAGGGTTGATTTCTTCCTATAGGGAACTCTAGGTTTCTTCAAAAATTTATGAATGTCAGGGAGAGTAAGATTATAACTTTTGTAGAATGCCTCAAGGTCAAGTTGGTAATGATACTCAGGGTAGTCATCCCTCCATGAGTCGGTAACCTCAATACCATTGAAATAGATATTTAGAGAATCTTTAGAGATGGTAATTTAAGTACTGACTATCATAGAAGTCAAAACTACCTGGGAATTGGGTGGTGGAACAGTTGAGTCATAGTTCCATTGGAGATTAACATAAAACTCATGGACCACCTTAGTGCTAGTGACATAATTTGAGAAGAATAGACGTTCTACACACTGCGTTAAGGTGATGAGTCAAAAACACCTCAGTGAACTCCTTGATAACATCACTCGTTGTGAGATGATGTTCATATAAAGCTCAAAATAGAAAAGGATTCCTAGGAAGGAGTTCCTTATAGAGATTTAAAGCTTTATAGGATATGAAGGAGGTGCCATCATGGGATATAAGGCAAGGAGCAGAGGAAGAAGATGGAGCTCTAACTGGGGCAGATATTTTTCTACGGTGTGAAGCTATCTTGGGTGGATGGAGATGAAGAGATCACCAAAGGAGAAGGAAAGCACCATGAGAAAGTCACCTATCCACCTAGGTTAACATAGGGAGAGACAAGGAAGGAAAAACGGAGACTAGTAAGGGTGTAGGAAGGAAGGTTGGGCCTAGGGTTTGAGGACGAAGGGGCTGGAGGTCGAGATTGGTCAATTTTTCTCTAGTGAGAGGGAGAAAAGTCAGCCGATTCCCTTTTTAATTTGGTCCAACACCACTATTGGTTGAGTTCTATGATGCAGAAACTCGACCGATCAGGGTATTTCCACATGTCCTCAGGCAGGGATCGGTCGATTTGTTAATTCGACTGATTGCCAGTCTATTCCAAAACTTAAGATATTCAATTCTAAACTTCTAGAGTTCTAAATAAACTTATTTTTCTAGCCTACCATGTATATTAGACGTATTGTAGAACATTTCACTTATCATAGGGTACTATTTTGTGATAAAACACACGTTTGCAAAACATACCCCAAAACAAGAGAAACAAGACATGAAAACATGGCAATTATAGAATTTGGCAAGCATAAGGTGAGCAAGACATGAGCAATAACATATAGGAATAAGTACAATTAGATAGAAGGCATGTCAATATCATTGAGAGAAGTTATGAGTAGTTTTGATCTAATAAAAGTAAATTTATCTCTAGCTAGAGGTTAAGTGAAAATGTCTACAAGATGATTCTCTGTGTCCACATGCGTGATATAAATATCCTTTTTGGCAATGTGGTCATGAAGAAAGTGATGACATACCTCTATATGTTTAGCTTTACTATGCAATATAGGATTGTAAGATAGGTTAATTGAACTAGTATCATCACAATATATAGGAGAAACATTAAAATGAATGTTAAAGTCTTGGAGCATTTGCTTCATCCATAGGACTTGGGCACAAAAACTCCCAGTTGCAATGTATTCAGCCTCGGTAGTTGAGAGATCCACTATGCTTTGTTTCTTAGAAAACCAAGAAACTAGAAAAGGTCCTAGGAGGAAGAAAGTACCATTTGTGCACTTTCTACCAATCAAACAACATGTAGAATCAACATCACTATAGACATTAAGAGTAAAGTCCCTTGACTTGGGACACCATAGTCCAAAATTTTGAGTTTTGGCTAGATACCTCAAAATCCTCTTAACCGCTATGAGATATGATTTTCTTGTACTTGTTTGAAAGTGAGCACACAAGCTAAAACTAAACATTATATCAGGTTTAGAGGTAGTTAAATAAAATAAACTTCCAATAATACCTCTATAGAGCTTCTCATCCACTTTCTCACCTTCTTCATCTCTCTCAAGTTTGGCAGTGTTTGACATGGGGGTGTCCATCGGCTTGGTGTTCTCCAACCCAAAGCGCTTGAGTAGTTCACTTGTATACTTGTCTTGGTTGATGAAGTTACCATTCTTGGTTTGCTTGACTTAAAAGATGAGGAAGAAAGTAATCTACCCCATCATGCTCATCTCAAACTCACTCTGCATAAGTGCACAAAACTCCTTCATGTTGATTGTAGCTTTGACAAACTAACCTTGCTTTGTTTCTTTCCACTTTGCTGTTTTTCTCGAGGTTGTTGCGGTAGACCCACTTGGTGCCAATGATATATCTATCACTTGGTCTTGGAACTACGGTCCACACTTTGTTCTTTCCAAATTGCTCTAACTCTTTTTGTATGTCTATGATCCATTTATCATCCTCAAGAGCTTCTTTCACATTTTTGGGCTCAAGCTATGAGATGACTATGCTGTCTTCTTGTTCTTTGTTGTAGGGCAGCCCGCATATTCACCCTTTCAAAAGGGTTACCTATGATGAGGTCTTTTGGATGATGATTTGCAAAGTGAGGAGTTGAATCCTTCTTTTCTTCCTCTTTCTCTTCGTCATCAACTATCACCTCTTTTCCATTATCAACAATGTTGTGCTCTTTCAAGTGAGGGATCACCTCATCTGCAACATCATCATTAATAATATTATTGGAAATAGAGGGGTTAGTCTCAAAAAATTTAACATCGATACATTCTTCAACTTTAGATAGTTCAATGTTAAATACTCTAAAAGCTCTACCGTTAGTGCTATAACCAAGAAAGAAAGCCTTGTAAGATTTTAAATCAAACTTGTCGAGGGAATCCTTGGTGTTCAAGACAAAATAAGGACAAACAAAAATATGAAAGTAGTTGATAGAAGGATTTTTACCATGCCATATCTTATAGGGGGTTTTCTTTAAAGATGGATGTGTGAAAACCCAATTTTCACAAAACATAAAGTGCTAACGGCTTCGGCCCAAAACTTCTTTAGAGTATCATACTCTAGAAGCATGGTCCTAGACATTTCCTGTAGCGACTTATTCTTTCTCTCTACAATCCCACTTTATTGAGGTGTTTGAGGTGAAGAAAATTTATGTGCATACCCGATTCCTCACAAAACCATTCAAATAAGTAATTTTCAAATTCTCCCTCATGATCACTACGGATAGACACGATGCGGCAAGAAGCTTCATTTTCAGCTAGTATACAAAAAAGTTGAGAAAACATCACGAGTATCGCTTTTTGAAACAAGAAAGAAAGTCCACATACATCTAGAAAAATTGTCGACAATCACAAGACAATACATTGCTACCACAAAATGCTTGCATTCTCATTGGTACAAAAACATCAATATGAAGAAGTTAAAGAGCTCTTTTGGTACTAAGGACTCCCTTGAATTTAAAGGAAGATTTGGTTTGCTTTCCTTGGGTGCAAGGTTGGCATTACCCATCCTTCTCAAAATACAATTTGGTAAGTCCTTTGACCAAATCCTTTTTTCTCAACCTTTTCAATTAATGCATATTTACATGACCAAGCCTACGATACCACAAAGATATTTCATTCGAATTCACAACAAGGCATCTACCAAAAATAGGCTTAATAGAGTCAAGAAAAATAAGACAGAGATTACCATTTCTAGTTCCCTTATATATGACATTGTAGGTGAGGGAAGATAGAAGCAAACATTCAAGAGAAGTAAAAAGAACAAGATAACCATTATCACAAATTTAACCAACACTAATTAAATTGTGATCTAGGCCATCCACAACAAGTACATTCTTGATGCATAGTGAATCACCTAAATCACCCTCACCTATCACCTTACCCTTGTTGTTGTCACCAAATGTTACCGATCCTCCTTTCTTCTTTGTAAAATTGTTGAAGTGGCTGACTTCACCTATCATATGCTTTGAGAAACCACTATCATCAATCCATTTTCATTTTACCTACAAGAAAGGAAGATCTTGGTACCCAACTCAAACTGTGGGATTTAGAGTTAGCTTGGGGACCCATTTCATCTTTGGGTTGGTCCCCTTTTGCTTGAAAGGATAATAGGTAGGGTATGATCATCACTCTTGCAATGTTCACAAACCATAGGGTTCTTAGAGCCGGAAGACTCTCCATGGAAAATAGGACCCCCCTTTCTCTTTTTCTTACCCTTTCCCTTTCTCTCGCTCTTTGGAGCTTTCCCTACATATCCCAAACCACTAGTACCAACTTGTTTGGTAGAGTGATCAAGAAATTCATTGAGGGATTTCTTCCCTTTGATGAATTTATCCAAGGATGATCTAAGGTTGTGATTATCCTCACTAATAGTAATGACATGAGTAGAAAGACTAGATAGATCATCTTGAGCATGCAACATGTTGACCTCTAAACATAGGGCTTTTGTAACATCCCTGACCTGGGTTATGTGTTAACCCTAGATGTTTTGACTAATAAGGTTGAGTAGATGCTTAATCTTATCTTGGGAAAAGTAATTAGGGCTCATGAGAAACCTATGTTTCAATTTTGGTCCTGTTTGAGCAATGTTGAAGCAATGTTTGCTTATTTTGGACTAAAGTGAAAATTACCCAAGTTGAGGGGTTAACTTGCAAATTTCACATGATAAGATGTTCCTATGATGTTGAGACATCATACGAATGAATATGATGTAGTGGTATGGTTTTCACAAGCTTGGGCACCAAGATTAAGCTTGTAAAGCAATCCTTGTGCAATAAAACCTAGTTTTGGTGTAATGTGCAATTTACCCAAAACCTAGGGTTCAACATGCAAATTACCACTTCAACAAGGTCCCTAATGTTTCTTGTCATCATGTAGAGTAAATAAAATGAGAGGGGCGCCTCATTGGAATTAAGTTAGAGGAGAGAGAATCTTGATATTAAAATAATCAATATTTAATCCTAAGTGAAACCCTAATCCAATTTAGGGCAAAAATGAATGTATTAATTAAAGGGCCTTCAACCAAAATTAAAATGGTTGGATTCATATGTGTGTGGATGATCTTAGAGCCTTGCAAAGGTACGAGCATATCTTAAGGAGGTGAAATTCCACTCACCATTATTATAAGGAAAAGAATTTCCACTCAAATATGTATATTCTTATTATAAGGGTTAAGGTGCTTAATTTCTTTTCCCTTAATTCTTGGATAATGGAAGGGATTTAGGTGGGATAGAGATGCCTTTTCATGTAAGAAACCAAGGGGGGAGTTTTGGCAACAATTTTGTAATTAAAAGACTTTTATAAAAGATTTTCTCTCTCATCAATTTTCTTATGAAAGTATTCTTTCCAAGCCAAAACAAAGGCTTTTTAGGATCCCTTCCTTCCCCCTTGCTTGGAAAACGACCACGGATCTTGGGAGGAGCAGGAGGACGACCCCCAACCTGTTGGTAAGGTTCTTGACCTCCTTTCACCTTGAATCCATGGTGAAAATCGAAAATCAATGTATGAATTCTTCATAACTTGATCCCCTCTTCAATTCTAATCAATTATTTTCACTCAAAGCTTGAGGACGACCCTTGGAATAGTGAAAAGAGTTGCATCCACCATTGTTTACGTGAGCTTGGAGCTTTGGAGCTCATTTGGAGGCGGGTTTTATAACTTGAAACCCTAACTTTGTTATTGCATTCAATACCCCATCAAATAATGATCATTTCTCTATTTACAATTAATGATTTGGTTGATTGATGCAATTTCCATGGAAATCACAGCAGGTTTCGTGGGTCTAGAGCTTGATGATGATGAAATCATCATAAGCACACACCTCCCGAAATATCTAGACCAAACATTTTCAATCAAATGTGCAAACGGTTTGTGTTTTGGGAGCAAACAGTTTCAAACCGTTTGGAATGAAACGGTTTCACTAAACCGCATAGAAGCAAACGGTTTAAGACCGTTTGGTGATGTTGACCAGGGTTGACCGTTTGGTGACTTGTTCATAATGATCTAGGTTAATGACCCACTAATTATTATTGATTAAATCCAAGTGGTTCATGAGTTGAAGGTCTATCAATCACCTAAACCCTAATCGGTTTGAGTGCTGATTTCATAAGTGATTGAGTTTGAAATTTGGGTTGATTGACCCAAACGGTTTCAAAACCATTTGGGAATCACCCAAACGGTCTCAATACCGTTTGGAGGTCAACCAAGACCATTTGTAGGTCTAGGGTTGAGTATGGTCAAGTATTTGAAGATTCAAACATATGGTATAAACCCTAATCGACTAAGTGCTGATTTTGCAATTGAATGAGTTGATGCTTTGGGTTGATTGACCCAAACGGTTTCAAAACTGTTTGGGGATCACCCAAACGGTCTCAAGACTGTTTGGGGGTCACCCAACACCATTTGTAGGCCTAGGGTTAAGTTTGGTCAAGTGTTTGAAGGTCCAAAGATACCAAATTTAAATACAATTAAGTGCTGATTTGGTGAGCAATCCTAGGATCCAAACCCTAATTGAATGACATGATTAATGATGATATGATGGGCAAACGGTCTCAAGACCGTTTGGAGGTCATCCAAACGATCCTAAGACCGTTTGGGGGTCATCCAAGACCGTTTGGAGGTCTAGGTTTGACTATGGTTAGGTGTTTGAAGATCTAAAGGTACTAAGTTGAAGTGCAATCAAATGTTGATTTGGTGATCAATCCAATGATCCAAACTTTGATTGATTGACTTGGAATTTGATGTTGACATGGGAAAATGGTCTCAAGACCGTTTTGAGGTCATCCAAACGACCTCAAGACCATTTGGGGTCAGGATATGTTCAATTTGGATGATGGTCCAATCGTTTTAAAGCAACTAGACTCACATTGGTTAATGTTGAAGGATCATCGATTCCAAACCCTAATCCAATTGATTCAAACCCTAATTGATGATAAATTGAGGGTTAATTTAGGGTCAAATCAATTGAAGGATGACCTAATTGACTCAATTGAGCTATGGTGATAGGTCCAATTGAAGATTGGTTACATGAATTCAATAATTGAAGAAATCAACATTGAGAACCCTAAATCGATTTGATAGGGTGAGACTATAATTGGTCCATGCGGTTTTGAGGAGGTTTGGATCAAACGGTATCAAGACCGTTTGGGACCAAACGATCCCAAACCGGTTGAGTTCATGCGGTTTCAAAATGTTGCTTTAGCAAATGGTTTCAAGGGTCACTTTTAGCAAACAGTTTCAAAATGTTTGAACCTAATAGGTCAAGACCGTTTGAGGTCTAAGTGACCAAGATCGTTTGAGGTCTAAGTGATCAAGACCTTTTGAGGGTCAAATTGGTTACACCATTTGGACACCTAATATGATCAAAGGTCAATTAGCTACTTGATTATTAATGATATAGATCAATGGTGATTATGAAGGTTGACCTAACTATGTGTACTTAATTAAAGGGCTGACCTAAATCAATCTTGGAGTAGCTAACATCTTAGAGAGGATGAGAGGGAGAAAGAATGAGAGAGATGATTGCTTACATATATAAGCATTAATTCTCTCATCATGAATAAATGTCTAATCAGGGTTGAATCCATATAATGAGAGCATGAAATCCTCATTGAAATGATTGATGCACCTTGACCTTAATTTAGTGCAGGGTTATGTGAAACCATAATTTAGGGCAAAGCTCATTGAAATCATAAATCTAGGGTGATGATGTAACCCTAACTTAGTGTAACAAAGTAAGAAACCCTAATTTAATGGGAATTGTACATCCTAACCCTAATTTGGGTATGAGACAAGAGAAACCCTACTTGGATGTGAATGGTAAACCTTAATCCCTAAAATGGGGTAAATGTGCAGGAAACCCTAATATAAGGTAGTGCTACTAATTCTAGGTGAAGTCCTATCACTGGGTGATGTGTTGTGAAATCTTAATTTCACATAATACTAGGTGAAACCCTGATATAGAAGGATGTTATGTGAAACTCTAATGAAGAGTAATCCTAGGTGAAATCTATATGTGTTTGTGAGATGCTAAGTGAACCCCAAATTATAATTATGGAAATCCTATTCCTATTGATAGAATAGTGATTAATGTATTGACAAATGAAATACCTAGAGGGGTTGATTATGGATATCCTTATATGAATAGTCCCTGACTCAAGGGTGAGTCCATATCTTTGACAATGGTTGTGTATTCTAAAATAGATGAATCATGACCAATACATTGCATAATGAATGTGATGATCTAGTGCATATGTATTAGGATGAGTGATACCCTAATACAAGCTAAGTGAATAAATTCAAGCAAGATGAGGGTGTTGAGGGAAGTGATACATCAAGGCATGATAGATATCACATCCAACACCCCAATTCTGATATATCATGATGTGTTATAAGTTCATTATAATTGGAATATATGACACATGAAATGTGTCATGACAATTGTTACATTGAGATGTAATGCACTTTGTTAAGTGTAGGATAACATGCCTTATGAAAAGGTTAATCCAAATCAATAGACTATGATACAATCATATTCTGATAAAGATGAGAGAGAAACTCATAGTTGGTGTTGATAATACATCCAATGATGAATGATGAGGATATATAAGTATGTTTGAATACTTATGATATCTATTTTTGGTTTCTAGATTTGAGAAGCAATGGAATAGGGATGATCATTAATAATATGATCTTAAGAACCCAAGTGGTTATTTATGGAACACCCTAATGAAGGGTACTGATATAAAAGAGAATCCATGAACCCTAAAGAGGGAACAATGGTATTACTTAGTGTTGTATGGTACTGATGTGAAAGAGAAATCATGAACCCTAAAAAGGGATGATACTACTTAGTGTTGTATGACACTGATATGAAAGCATTATGATTGTTACCATGAATACTAATCATGCAGGGATGATGAGATGAGAAGCATAGCCAGGTGTGGGCTATGATGCTTGTTTATTGAGAATGTTTTATAGGCTTTATAAGCCTCCATATGCTTTGTGCAGTAAGAATCAATGAGCTTTGTGTACTATGTAAAATACATTGTATAGAAAGAATTATGATGTCTTTGGTCAGATGATCTGAAGGTAAAAAGTTACCTAATAAGTGGTAAAAAGTATCCTATGGTGAGCTATGGGTTCAAATACCTAGATGCTATAATCATGATGATGAACTTGTTAAGAAGAGGAAATGTACTTGGTGAGTTGAGGGATTAAGATCCCAACACTTTGTGAAAAGAGTATGGCTATAGGCCATGACTCCACAATGACAATGCCAGGTAGTAGATATATGATCTAAGCCTGAATATAGTTAATGTTGTGGTAATGATGCTGTAGTGAATAAATGTTATACATGTTCTTCATATTCCTTAATGAATAAGTGACATGTGGCTCTTTCAAGTTATAGCTGCAATGTTTTAGATAAGAATAATATTCTAATCTGTTAGACATTGAATTAGCTGCTGCCAAACAAATATGATTCCTTTGTGCATATTTATCCTCTTAAGCTGTAATAATAATGTTACTGGCGAAGAGTTATATCTCTCACTGGGGAAATTTACAATTGTCTCACCCCCGTGGGAACTACATTTTTAGGTGGACGCGGACGAGGAGACATGAATCCTTCAGTAGGAGGACAACAACAATAGCAGCAGGGACAGCAGTGAAGTCTCAGGTGGAGACACTGGCTGTTACGCCTTGTATAGATGTAGATAGAGTCCTATGTGTCGTCTCTGTACTCTCAGGTCCTCGGAGTAGTAGTTAGTGCTTTCGATATTTTGGCTCAGTGCCTCGAGATTTTATACTGCCTGTGTTTAGCTTAGCAGGATAGTTAATGCTTGTAATTCTCTGAAGGAGATGATACAGAATATGTGCTTTTGAACAAGAATGTAAATATGTTACTTTGGTTCTATGTGAGAAAGTTTTTCTTGATGGATCTCTTGATAAAAAGGTTTTAATTTTTAGTGATTTTTGATAATCCGCTTCTTAGTGAACGCTTCCGCATTAGATAATTATGTTTTCGTGAGACGGTCGTCACAATTAAGTGGTATCAGAGCTCTAGGTTCGCTGAGTCTACAGAGACATAGGACTAAGGTTGTAGAGTCTGTTCTAAGTGTCTTCCAGTTTATCTGATAGTATCTTCTGCTCACATAGGAGAAGAAGAACTTGAAAATGACTGGAGAACATGAGGAACACATTGCTAAGGGCAATGTTGCTGCACTGGGAGAGGGTGCTTGGGACCAGGCAAGAGGAGAACAAGTGCCTGAGAATTCCCACCTTGACCTAATTAGGATAAAGAATCCTATGTTATGCTCTTGAAGGTCAGGATAGGACAACAATAATGTATATAGAAGACTGGATACTAGTATTACAACCTAAGTTACCAGTCTTTAATGCATAAACTTTGGGCTTTGAAAGGATTCCTGAGTGACATGGTCATGTTAGAACAGTGGAAATATGGGAAAGATTAATAAATGGCAAGAAAGTAGACTCTGCCATAAGTCTGGACAAACAATACATCTGTGATGATAGTGCCCAAGGAGGGGCCATAAGCTATGAATTCAGGTAAGGTCTCTACACTTATAGAGACATTTGCCTATATATTCTGAAAAGCCAAAGTTTTTGGTGTCACCATTACAATAAATGCCTAGTGCACTGGGGCAGTAGCCATTAAGTAAAGGCAAAAGCAACAACATGAGATAACTGGACACTATGTGTTGAAATCAATCTAATGTGGTAGGTGACCTTGAGGGGTAATACTTAAATAAAATATATTCATCATGATACTTCATTTCATGATTCTATGTGTTAAAGATACGAAAGTAGTTGTTTTTGAACTTCCTTTGACTAGTCCTATAAGGACACAAGGAAGATGAGAATTTACATTTTACTCAGAGCTCTTTAAAATGTTTTATGATTTCTCTTATCTTTGTGATATAAGATAAAATATAGAAGTGATGCTTGGAGAAAATCTAGAAATGGAAAATCCTGTGTGTATAATGATATGAAAAGTGAGGATTATGACAGTAAATAAAGTGCATACTACCTAATCTCAATACTTGTAGATAAGGCAAGTATGAAACTCTTAGATTGTTATCTTTTTGATTACTCTGATCAAGTAGTCATTCTGAAACAATCTAGAGAGTATAATGAAATTAAATAAGAAGAGCTAAGTGAATTTTTTTTCTTCCAAATAAACTACTTAGTGAACATACTCAGTGAACCTTCTCAGTTAATTTCTCCAAAAAAAAAACTACTTAGTGAACATTCTTAGTGAATATTCTCAGTGAACTTCCTCAGTGAATACTTATAAAACAACATACTCAGTGAACATTCTCAGAGAACTTCCTCAGTGAATACTTACAAAACAACATACTTAGTGAATATTCTCAGTGAACTTTCTCAGTGAATACTTTCAAAACAAATTACTTAGTGAATATTCTCAGTGAACATACTCAGTGAACTTGCTTAGTGAATATTTTCAAAACAACATTCTTAGTGAACATACTCAGTGAATTTTCTCAGTGAATATTTTCAAAACAATATACTCACTCAGTGAACTTGCTTAGTGAATATTTTCAAAACAACATTCTTAGTGAACATACTCAGTGAATTTGCTCAGTGAATATCTTCAAAACAAAATACTCAGTGAACATACTCAGTGAACTTGCTTAGTGAATATTTTCAAAACAACATTCTTAGTGAACATACTATGTGAATTTGCTTAGTGAATATTTTCAAAACAATATACTCAGTGAACATAATCAGTGAACTTGCTTAGTGAATATTTTCAAAACAACATTCTTAGTGAACATACTCAATGAATTTGCTCAGTGAATATCTTCAAAACAAAATACTCAGTGAACTTGCTTAGTGAATATTTTCAAAACAACATTCTTAGTGAACATACTCAGTGATTTTTCTTAGTGAATATTTTCAAAACAAAATACTCAGTGAACTTGCTTAGTGAATATTTTCAAAACAACATTCTTAGTGAACATACTCAGTGAATTTGCTCAGTGAATATTTTCAAAACAATATTCTCAGTGAACATACTCAGTGAACTTGCTCAGTGAATATTTTCCAAAACAAATTACTCAGTGAACATACTTAGTGAACTTACTTATTGAATTCTTCCAAGACAAACTGCTCAGTGAACCTTCTCATTGAATATTTCTAAATTAATTGCTTAGTGAGCTTTCTCAGTGAACTTTCCAAACAAATAAAGGATTGCTGAGTGAATTATCTGTGTTAGATATATATGTTTCTCTTTTGGTAAATATTCTTGGGTGATGATAGAAGTATGTTCTTTTGTGCTTCTTCCTTTCAATAATATGGACATCACATGTTAGGGGTTTATGCTCTGCATAAACATAAACAGTAATGAGGAGGAATTAATGAAAGAAACTTTGTGTGAATTACAGATCCATGGTATCTACATAATATTAAGATGATATGTGGAGACTTGAGGGCATGATCAACGAATAATCTGTCCCTCCCTTTTTCCTGGGATTTTGGGGACGAAATCCTTGTTAGGGGTTTATAATTTGTAACATCCCTGACCTGGGTTATGTGTTAACCCTAGATTTTTTGCCTAATAATGTTGAGTAGATGCTTAATCTTATCTTGGGAAAAGTAATTAGGGCTCATGAGAAACCTATGTTGCAATTTTGGTCCTGTTTGGGCAATGTTGAAGCAATGTTTGCTTATTTTGGACTAAAGTGCAAATTACCCAAGTTGAGGGGTTAACTTGCAAATTTCACATGATAAGATGTTCCTCTGATGTTGAGACATAATAAGAATGAATATGATGTAGTGGTATGGTTTTCACAAGCTTGGGCACCAAGATTAAGCTTGTAAAGCAATCCTTGTGCAATAAAACCTAATTTTGGTGTAATGTGCAATTTACCCAAAACCTAGGGTTCAACATGCAAATTACCACTTCAACAAGGTCCCTAATGTTTCTTGTCATCATGTATAGCAAATAAAATTAGAGGGGTGCCTCATTGGAATTAAGTTAGAGGAGAGAGAATCTTGATATTAAAATAATCAAGATTTAATCCTAAGTGAAACCCTAATCCAAATTAGGGCAAAAATGAATGTATTAATTAAAGGGCCTTAAACCAAAATTAAAATGATTGGATTCATATGTGTGTGGATGAGCTTAGATCCTTGCAAAAGTATGAGCATATCTTAAGGAGGTGAAATTCCACTCACCATTATTATAAGGAAAAGAATTTCCACTCAAATATGGATATTCTTATTATAAGGGTTAAGGTGCTTAATTTCTTTTCCCTTAATTCTTGGATAATGGAAGGGAGTTCGGTGGGATAGAGATGACTTTGCATGTAATAAACCAAGGGGGGAGTTGTGGCAACAATTTTGGAATTAAAAGACTTTTATAAAAGATTTTCTCTCTCATCAATTTTCTTATGAAAGTACTATTTCCAAGCCAAAACAAAGGCTTTTTCGGATCCCTTTCTTTCCCCTTGCTTGGAAAACGACCACGGAGCTTGGGAGGAGCAGGAGGACGACCCCCAACCTGTTGGTAAGGTTCTTGACCTCCTTTCACCTTGAATCCATGGTGAAAATCGAAAATCAATGTATGAATTCTTCATAACTTGATCCCCTCTTCAATTCTAATCAATTCTTTTCACTCAAAGCTTGAGGACGACCCTTGGAATAGTGAAAGGAGTTGCATCCACCATTGTTGCCGTGATCTTGGAGCTTTGGAGCTCATTTGGAGGCAGGTTTTATAACTTGAAACCCTAACTTTGTTATTGCATTCAATACCCCATCAAATAATGATCATTTCTCTATTTACAATTAATGATTTGGTTGATTGATGCAATTTCCATGGAAATCACAGCAGGTTTCGTGGGTCTAGAGATTGATGATGATGACATCATCATAAGCACACACCTCTCCAAATATCTAGACCAAACGGTTTCAATCAAATGTCCAAACAGTTCGTGTTTTGGGAGCAAACGGTTTCAAACCGTTTGGAATGAAACAGTTTCACTAAACTGCATAGAAGCAAATGATTTAAGACCGTTTGGTGATGTTGACCAGGGTTTACCGTTTGGGGACTTGTTCATAATGATCTAGGTTAATGACCCACCAATTATTATTGATTAACTCCAAGTGGTTCATGAGTTGAAGGTCTATCAATCACCTAAACCCTAATCGGGTTGAGTGCTGATTTCATAAGTGATTGAGTTTGAAATTTGGGTTGATTGACCCAAACGGTTTCAAAACCATTTGGGAATCACCCAAACGGTCTCAAGACCGTTTGGAGGTCAACCAAGACCGTTTGGAGGTCTAGGGTTGAGTATGGTCAAGTATTTGAAGATTCAAACATATGGTATAAACCCTATTCGGCTAAGTGCTGATTTTGCAATTGAATGAGTTGATGCTTTGGGTTGATTGACCCAAACGGTTTCAAAACCGTTTGGGGATCACCCAAACGATCTCCAGAACGTTTGGGGGTCACCCAAGACCGTTTGGAGGCCTAGGGTTAAGTTTGGTCAAGTGTTTGAAGGTCCAAAGATACCAAATTGAAATACAATTAAGTGCTGATTTGGTGACCAATCCTAGGATCCAAACCCTAATTGAATGACATGATTAATGATGATATGATGGTCAAACGGTCTCAAGACCGTTTGGAGGTCATCCAAACAATCCCAAGACCGTTTGGGGGTCATCCAAGACCGTTTGGAGGTCTAGGGTTGACTATGGTTAGGTGTTTGAAGATCTAAAGGTACTAAGTTGAAGTGCAATCAAATGCTGATTTGGTGATCAATCAACGATCCAAACTTTGATTGATTGACTTGGATTTTGATGTTGACATGGGCAAACGGTCTCAAGACCGTTTGGAGGTCATCTAAACGACCTCAAGACCGTTTGGGGTCAGTATATGTTCAATTTGGATGATGGTCCAATAGTTTTAAAGCAACTAGACTCACATTGGTTAATGTTGAAGGATCATCGATTCCAAACCCTAATCCAATTGAATCAAACCCTAATTGATGATCAATTGAGGGTTAATTGAGGGTCAAATCAGTTGAACGATGACCAAATTAACTCAATTGAACTATGGTGATAGGTCCAATTGAAGATTGGTTACATGAATTCAATAATTGAAGAAATCAACATTGAGAACCCTAAATCGATTTGATAGGGTGAGACTATAATTGGTCCATGCAGTTTTAAGGAGGTTTGGACCAAACGGTCTCAAGACCGTTTGGGACCAAACGATCCCAAACCGGTTGAGTTCATGCGGTTTCAAAATGATTCTTTAGCAAACGGTTTCAAGGGTCACCTTTAGCAAACAGTTTCAAAACGTTTGAACCTAATAGGTCAAGACCGTTTGAGGTCTAAGTGACCAAGATCGTTTGAGGTCTAAGTGATCAAGACCTTTTGAGGTTCAAATTGGTTACACCATTTGGACACATAATATGATCAAAGGTCAATTAGCTACTTGATTATTAATGATATAGATCAATGGTGATTATGAAGGTTGACCTAACTATGTGTACTTAATTAAAGGGCTGACCTAAATCAATCTTGGAGTAGCTAACATCCTAGAGAGGATGAGAGGGAGAAAGAATGAGAGCGATGATTGATTACATATATACGCCTTAATTCTCTCATCATGAATAAATGTGTAATTAGGGTTTGATCCATAATAATGAGAGCATGAAATCCTCATTGAAATGATTGATGCACCTTGACCTTAATTTAGTGCAAGGTTATGTGAAACCCTAATTTAGGGCAAATCTCAGTGAAATCATAAATCTAGGGTGATTATGTAACCCTAACTTAGTTTAACAAAGTAAGAAACCCTAATTTAATGGGAATTGTACATCCTAACCCTAATTTGGGTATGAGACAAGAGAAACCCTACTTGGATGTGAATGGTAAACCTTAATCCCTAAAATGGGGTAAATGTGTAGGAAACCCTAATATAAGGTAGTGCTACTAATTCTAGGTGAAGTCCTATCACTGGGTGATGTGTTGTGAAATCTTAATTTCACATAATACTAGGTGAAACCCTGATATAGAAGGATGTTATGTGAAACTCTAATGAAGAGTAATCCTAGGTGAAATCTATATGTGTTTGTGAGATGCTAAGTGAACCCCAAATTATAATTATGGAAATCCTATTCCTATTGATAGAATAATGACTAATGTATTGACAAATGAAATACCTAGAGGGGTTGATTATGGATATCCTTATATGAATAGTCCCTGACTCAAGGGTGAGTCCATATCTTTGGAAATGGTTGTGTATTCTAAAATAGATGAATCATGACCAATACATTGCATAATGAATGTGATGATCTAGTGCATAGGTATTAGGATGAGTGATACCCTAATACAAGCTAAGTGAATAAACTCAAGCAAGATGAGGGTGTTGAGGGAAGTGATACATCAAGGCATGATAGATATCACATCCAACACCCCAATTCTGATATACCATGATGTGTTATAAGTTCATTATAATTGGAATATATGACACATGAAATGTGTCATGACAATTGTTACATTGAGATGTAATGCACTTTGTTAAGTGTAGGCTAACATGCCTTATGAAAAGGTTAATCCAAATCAATATACTATGATACAATCATATTCTGATAAAGATGAGAGAGAAACTCATACTTGGTGTTGATAATACATCCAATGATGAATGATGAGGATATATAAGTATGTTTGAATACTTATGATATCTATTTTTGGTTTCTAGCTTTGAGAAGCAATGGAATAGGGATGATCATTAATAATATGATCTTAAGAACCCAAGTGGTTATTTATGGAACACCCTAATGAAGGGTGCTGATATAAAAGAGAATCCATGAACCCTAAAGAGGGAACATTGGTATTACTTAGTGTTGTATGGTACTGATGTGAAAGAGAAATCATGAACCCCAAAAAGGGATGATACTACTTAGTGTTGTATGATACTGATATGAAAGCATTATGATTGTTACCATGAATACTAATCATGCAGGGATGATGAGATGAGAAGCATAGCCAGGTATGGGCTATGATGCTTGTTTATTTAGAATGTTTTATAGGCTTTATAAGCCTTCATATGCTTTTTGTAGTAAGAATAAATGAGCTTTGTGTACTATGTAAAATACATTGTATAGCAAGAGTTATGATGTCTTTGGTCAGATGATCTGAAGGTAAAAAGTTACCTAACAAGTGGTAAAAAGTATCCTATGGTGAGCTATGGGTTCAAATACCCATATGCTATAATCATGATGATGAACTTGTTAAGAAGAGGAAATGTACTTGGTGAGTTGAGGGATTAAGATCCTAACACTTTGTGAAAAGAGTATGGCTATAGGCCATGACTCCACAATGACAATGCCAGGTAGTAGATATATGATCTAAGCCTGAAGATAGTTAATGTTGTGGTAATGATGCTGTAGTGAATAAATGTTATACATGTTCTTCATATTCCTTAATGAATAAGTGACATGTGGCTCTTTCAAGTTATAGTTGCAATGTTTTAGATAAGAATAATATTCTAATATGTTAGACATTGAATTAGCTGCTGCCAAACAAATATGATTCCTTTGTGCATATTTATCCTCTTAATCTGCAATAATAATGTTACTGGCGAAGAGTTATATCTCTCGCTGGGGAAATTAAAATTGTCTCACCTCCGTGGGAACTACATTTTTAGGTGGACGCGGACGAGGAGATAGGAATCCTTCAGTAGGAGAAGGACATCAGCAACAGCAGCAGGGACAGTAGTGAAGTCTCAGGTGGAGACACTGGCTGTTATGCCTTGTATAGATGTAGATAGAGTCCTATGTGTTGTCTCTGTACTCTCAGGTCCTCAGAGTAGTAGTTAGTGCTTTTGAGATTTTGGCTCAGTGCCTCGATATTTTATACTGCCTGTGTTTAGCTTAGCAGGATAGTTAATGCTTGTAATTCTTTGAAGGAGATGATACAGAATATGTACTTTTGAACAAGAATGTAAATATGTTACTTTGGTTCTATGTGAGAAAGTTTTCCTTGATGGATCTCTTGATAAAAAGGTTTTAATTTTTAGTGATTTTTGGTAATTTTCTGCTTAGTGAAGGCTTCCGCATTAGATAATTATGTTTTCATGAGACGGTCATCACAGCTTTAGTATGAAAAGAATCTCTTTCAAGAGAAACGCTAGCTACTTCATTTGAAGGCAAAAAAGGTCCAGAAGATAGATCATTTATTTGAGCAAGTAACCTAGCATTTTGAGTCCTAATCATGATAAGTTCATCAAGATAATTCCTATTTTCATCTTTGATAGCATCACAAGCAAGCTTAAGATCAACATTTTTAGTTTTATGTAAAGCAAGCTCATCTTGGCACTTTTGGTTCTCTTCCTTAAGAGCATTGATGTTCTTAAGGTAGATACCATTCTCAACTTCAACCCCATTGTATTGGAGATCAAGATCAAGAAATTTCTCTTCCAAAGAATCAATACTATCAAGATGCTTTTTCTCACTTTGCTCAAGTAAATCAATTCTAGCATACAAATTATCAATGATCTTCCCTAACCTCTTCTTCTTTGATTTGCATTGGAAATAAGAAGATTGGGAAGCTTTAAGAATATCAATGAGATCTTCCTTAGATAATTCATTAAAACTTACCTGACTTACCTCACCAATGTCATCACTTGTAGAGGCCATGAGAGCAAGATGACATTCTCCCTCATCGGAGTTTGAACCACTAGAAGATGTGTAGCATGGGCTTCATCTTTGTTCCTTCTCTTCTTCTTGTCCTTCCTCTTGTACTTCAAATCTTTCTTGTTATCCTCCTCCTTCTAGGAGCTTCTCATGGTAAGACTTTCTTGCCTTGGGGCATTCACTCTTGTAATGCCCTTTTGACCACACTTGTAGCACCTTAGAGTAGAAGAAGAGGATGGCTTTCCTTTGAAGTGCTTGCCCTTGGATTAGTTTGCTTCATGGTCACTAGGGCCTTCATCTTCACTTGAGGGAGGAGAGGACCAAAAATCAAGTTGTTGTTGAAGAAAAAGTTCTTCCACTTGAGCCTTGAAAGCATTGTATTTGATCTTCTTGACATTTTTTCTTCTTGATTTTCATCCTCCTCTTGCTAGTCAAGCCTTGGCTCATGAGCTTGAAGGTTGCCAATGAGCTCTTCGGTGACAATGTCCCCAAGGCTTCTAACTTCTTCAATGGAGGTCACCTTGGATTCCCATTTATTAGGGAGAGACCTTAGGATCTTGGAGTTGATGGTCCCTTTATTCATGGTGTGACCCAAAGAGGCAAGGTCGAGCCTTGTGTACATTTCATCCACTCTCTTCTTCTTTCCCATCTTGAAGTTCTCAAAGAGATCCTTGAACATGTAGATCTTGGCCTCCTTCACTTGCTTTGTGCCTTCATAGGTGATGCACAACTTGTTCCGTATCTCATGGGCTATGTCCCAAGAGGAGATACAATTAAAATCAAAGGGAGTGAGGGCAACATAGATGATGCTCATTGCTTTTGCATTGAGCTGCACCTTCTTGAGTGTATCTTCATATTATGTATATACTTCTCCTCTGGCTCCTTGTATGGAAGGATGACTACCTTCCACATCTCATAGCTCATCCCTTGGAGGTATAAATACATTCACCACTTCCAATAGAGGAAGTTTGTGCCATCGAAGACCGGGGGACACATGGAGAAGCCTCCCTCTAGGTTAAGAGAACAAGTAGGTTGTATCCCATCTTCTCATCTTATAGGAGATGTTTTCAGAGAAGACTGTGGCTCTGATACCACTTGTTGGATCAAAGGGCTCTAGAGTAGGGGTGAATAGAGATAAAACCACTTGCACAAAACTTGTTAGACCTTCAAGTTACTAAAAGATGTAGGATTTCAAATATTGTATTGCAATAAACATTTATAGCAAAGATGAGAGAGATTGAACATGTCTAAGAACACAAGATATTTAGAGTGGTTCCTATCCTCAAACTAGAATATAGTCAGTCCACTACCTAGAGAGATCAACTCTAGGATTTTGCAATCCATGTATACTTATATTCCATAATAATACATACAAGATGAACTTACTTTTCCCAGGACAAGGATACCCAACTTCCCCTTTAGGATAAGGGAACCAATAACCTTACAAGAAGGGCTCACCTATCCAAGCCAAGAGTCTTCCACCTATCTAGGGACTTATCCACTTGTGCAAGTAGTCTTCCACCTTCACTAAGGTCTTACCTACTCTTGCACCAAGTCCTTGGCCTTGTAGGGATTACCCACTCTTCTCAGATGTTCCGCCTTCTCCTTCTCCTTCACTTAGAGAAGATATTTGCATCTTCTTCTTCAACCTTGAAGAAGCTTTACACCTTCTCCTTCACTCGGAGAAGCCTTCACCATCTCCTTCACTTGGAGAAGCTTTGACCAATATTTTCTCTTGAAGAAGGGGTAGGGGAAAGGAAGATATGATAACTTTACAAACTAAAAGGGAGTATCTCTCCCACATATTTCCTATCTCACTGATATTGATAAAATGAAGTGTAATCAAGAGAGAGAAAGGGGCTCAAGTGGACTGAATACATTTAACTATAGGAAGGACCTTGAATAGCATGAATGATTAACCTTGGAATGAACTCTAAGAGGTCCTATTTATAGTTGGGGGTGTCTAATAGAGTGTAGGAAAACTTAGGAACATTTTCTAGACGTGCAGGGTGTTGAGATGGATATATTTTTTAGTTTTGCAACACTCCAATGGTTAGAATCATTTTTTCTACATTTTCCATACACAATGCATTCGATTGAGTTTCAATAAAGGTAACTCGACCCATCACACTATGTGACAAAGCTAATTTAAAGCATCGATCAAGTTTATCCTAGATGAAACTCGACCAAACCACTTAAATGAGTTTTGTTTAGTGCAAGGATCGATCAAGTTCTGTGTATAGGAAACTTTACCGAACCTGGGCATTCTCAAAATCCATCAAGGGATCGGTCGAGTTTGTAATTCGACCGATCAACAACCTATAATGAATTTTGGAAAATGCCATTTGAGTGATCAAACATTTGAATTAAGGGTTTCTAATTTTTTCTCATCTTAGTTACAAGTATATCATCAATACAAATAGTTACAAAAAAACATCTAAGGTGATTTGGAGTGTTTTCCACAAAAGTGCATTTGCATTGCTTTTGACTTGAACTAAGGTAAGATAGGGCTTGGTGAATTTGATCCTTTTCATGTACCTAATGCCTAGAATAAATATGAAACTAACATATTAGATACATATGAATGGAATGGCTAAGTCATTATCAAAATATAGACATTATATAACTCTCAAGTCAACACAAATTTGTAATAGAATTTCATGAAGGTATCTTATGGAAAGACTTCAGGTCGCAATGTTTTATTTAAGGATTTTCGTACTAATACTTCTTTAGTTAAGAAAAAGAAACTAAATTCTTAGTTTACAATTTTACAACTTGAACATGAGGGCCATCTTTATGATAAATACCCTAACACAAACATTATGATAAATCCTTAGATAAAACATGTAACACCCCACTTGTACAACTCAGAGCGGAAGCACATATGCTCATTCACATCAAGGGGGATGTCACAACCATGATATTCATTGCTCAAAATAGAATATAAATAAACTATCACATGATATTAATTAAAATTTGTCATTCTCAAATCTTAACAAAGTTTACATGTACATAATCTTAGCAAAAGGAAAAAGGATCTATAAACTAGGTATTGTTGGCACCCCACCGATGCTTTTCTCCTTGAAGGTCCTTAAGCTAGGATTTTGCTTTAGATGGCCTTGCCTCCTGATCTAGCTTCCAACCTGTGGGAATCATGCCCCCAACCATGCAATAAAACTAGAGGTAAGTGGAATTGAACATCGTATAATTTAAATAAAACTTGAAAACTAAAAATAGACATTTAGCATTGAACATTGAAAAGACATGCAATTTCTTTTAGGTCAATTTCTTTTATCTTAACCTATATAAAAGTGTCCTCAGGTTGCACATATGTTCCTCTTCTCTTATGCACCAAAGTTCCTCTTAGGTTGCACTGAGGTGCCTCTTCTCTTATGCACTGAAGTGTCTCTTCTCTTATGAGGAACTTATATAAGCCTACTTTTAACATTTTCTTTCTCTTAAATTTCTTAACATTAGTTTGGACTTTATTTGTAACTTTATAATTAATGTTCATGAATGTGATAAAACATACAACATAAAACTCAATTCATCATAATTTTACCGACTTTAGCAATTAGAACAGTAAATAGCATAAATATGACATTCATTGAAATTCTCATACACATATATATAAATCATAAAATTTAACTATGTTCAATTTGCATGGACCACTTACCTTTTCACATGGAGAATATATTCTTTCTTTTCCTAAGTTGAGTAATCCTAAACATGATCTTGGGGAATGGTAACCCTAATTACCCTGTTTAAATTTTATTCCATTTTAATATACATTTCAATCACAACATCAAACCTTAATTTGCAGTTCCCACATAATCAATGTTTGAAGATTTAGAAATAGACTCTAAAACCTCGATATTTGAATTCCTCATGAAAAATCCTTTCCATTGACTATTTATTCATATTTTTCTGATCAAGAGTCGATTTATTATGAACTTTAAATAACAGACCAATAACAAAACAAGAAAAAGCCACGTGTATAGATCCAAACCCAATGGCTCGACTAAGAGGTGGGTCGGCCCTGATTTGGACCAATCAGGTTTGGCCAACTCATAAGGGAGACTCACCCCTTGTCTCAGCATTCGAAGAAGATGAGGCGGGGTAAATCCCTTAACTACCCTTGTAGATTTAATAGTATGATTAATCGTGGGGGGGTACAATGGTCATTCAATGACCTGTGATCTTCTATTACGAGCCATGGCTTTAACATCTCACAGGAATGCCTTAGTCCTGATTCGGGGTCATGGCACAAGCCTCCTCAAGGGACAATAAGGTTTCCAACAAATTGCCCGTCATTGTACGAAGCTAATAGAGTAGGCAAAAGGGGAAGATGGCCTTCTATATCCAAGTTTCTCACCGGGAAACCTAGTGAAATAGGGGCGACAACTCAGGGTCTATCGTGAGGAAACAACAAGAAAAATCGATGAGTAAAGCTAGGAGGATCATCAACAAGGTCTGACAAGCTTGTATGAAGGGAAATCAGGTCTGGACAGGTACAGAGGCGCGGAGATGACTAGCATCGACAAAGACATGAACTAACCCCTATAGGATATGACGACCGAACACAAGACAAGCCAAAGAGATGATACCAGGATGAAGAACAGAGGTCTAGGATGCATATTGGAAGCTTGATTGAACCAAGGTGGTCGAGGGATCCTAGATGAGGTCATAGTCACTGGAGATGAGGTGCTAGCAAGGTCTCGGAACTTGGGGCTAGATGAGAAGAAATTAAACATGGAGGAGGACGAGTCGGGACCTGGAGGTGGTGAGGGGTGCTTAAATATTCAATGCGAGATGCCTTGTTGGTGGATGCAAGTTTTAACAAAGAGGAGATCCAACACCCTAATGGGCATTTTATATATAGAGCATAAGAGTGCGAATAGTGGCTCGTTGTGTGGAGGAGAGAGAGGAGAAGATGTTGGTCAAAGAATCTTGTTGAATGGTGAAGTAAAGGGAAAGAACGAGGTCAGGGGATATGGACCCATGAAATGGTTGTTGGCCGTGAGAGTCACAGAGGTTGATGATGACATCTGGGCCGTCGTATCGAGGGTGGATAAAAAGGCAACCGTTGGATGGGCGTGGGGGATTAAAATCAGAGTAAGAAGCACGTGGCAATGAAAATAAAATAAATCATATGGTTAATTTCTCACATTAAATGAAATAATATTCAAACTTAGATCAAACTAGATTCAATCCTCTCCTAAATCAATTGGAGGGTCAAACATGGGTCAAATGAGTTCAAATTTGAACCATAGGCAAATTAGAAGGTCTAGAACATTCCTTCCCAATTAGATCTAGGATTTGTACACATTTTGGTCCACATTTTTTTTATAATGACCATTAATCTCACAAGGTGAACCGATCATCTCTCCAACCATGAGCCAATCGGTTCACCCTGTGAGCCGACTGGTTGGTGTCCTAATTCATGCATATTTCATCCAATTCAATTTCCAATCAACTTGACACTCCAACTAGTCAATTCAACACTTGAACTTGATGAGTCTGAGTCCAGTCAGTTAATTGGTTGTTTAATTGAATACCTAAACATCTTTAGTAATAAACTTAAACATCATTCATGGATAAAGTCCTATTCCAAGTTGTATCCTATATGTGTGATTGTATGGGTCCCATTTTTGTTGGCAATAAATTTCCACAACCAATGATCACATCAAAAGCAAAGAGTGGTCTACCCAAGTAAATGGAAAGTTGGAGAACAACTTCAACCTACAATCTATGTTTGGTGTTGTAGTGTTTGTATAGTTCCTTTGTCACTGATATCCAAATTGAACTCGAGGCATGAAGTAGTCATCCTCTTCATCATTTAATCTCTATTCCTTGCTATAGAAGACTGTTTGAGATATATGTAAGCTCAATATCAAATATTGACTCACATGTGCACAACCATGCATTTCTTAGTTTCACTAATCAAGTGATCAAGATATCATACTACTATAGGAGGGACAAGTCCCATTTACATCTCTCACAATCATCCCCATGTGTCATAGTGTTCCCAATCATCACGTTTATGGCAATCCTTTTTCAAGATGACGTTGGATGATGTCAAAGTACACCGAACGGCATGTGATGAGTGTAGTGATTTCAGGTCTAAGAACTAGAATCACTGCCAACACTATGAGAACTAACTATGACTATCATTGTATTGGTTTCCATGTGTTATTCTCATGGTGGGTCTGTCCGATACTCTATTCCCTAAAAAGTATCTCTGTGCTTGGTTTGATATCACCATATCATGACTGATGAGATTCTGTCATCAACTAACACACACTCTAGTCTTATGTGTTATTGCTGTCTATCATCTTTCCACAATAAAATCCGACTAGGAACATAATGTATACTCTTAACGTCTGTACGATCTCATTTTTCATGTCATGAACTTGAAGACATACTTCATCAAGTAATATCAATCTCTAGGCATTTATTATGTTACTTCATTATCTCATAATTGAATAAAATAGAATGAATTGGAAGCATACTTTCTTATTAATCAAATCATTTACAAGTTATGCCATTACAATCATCGTATGATTGGCTCTTTGGGCATGCATACCAATAGAATCCCAGTTGCACTTAGAGCCAATCACCCATGAATTTCAATCCAAGTGATATGACATGAACATCATGCTTCTACTGCAAAAGTGCTTTAGTCATGGGATCAACTACATTGTTCTTAGTTGGTACTATGCAAATCTTCACATCTCATCATTGTAGGATCTCTCATATGAGATGGAACTGCCTTTGTATATGCTTGGAATGTTGATGCAATCTGTGTTCTTTAGCTTGTGCAATAGCTCCATTGTTGTCACAATATACCTCAATCACATCGCTGATTCTTGGAACCACCCCAAGTTCTGAAACAAACTTCTTGATCTAGATAGCTTCCTTTGCTGCATTTGATGCAACAATATACTCGACCTCTGTTGCAGAATCAACAACTGTATCTTGCTTGGAACTTTTCCAACTTACAACTCTATTATTTAGGAAAAACACAAATACTGATTGTGATCGATAGTCATCTTTATCAGTTTGGAAGCTCGCATCAGTGTAACCTTTTACCACCAACTCTTCCTCTCTGTCGTAGACTAGGAACTGATCTTTAATTCTTCTCAAGTACTTAAGGATGTTCTTCATGGCTATCTTGTGAGCATCACCTAGATCTTACTGATATCTTCTCGTCATGCTCAAGGCATATGAGACATCGGGATGGGCACATAACATTACATACATGATTGATCCAGTTGCTGATGCATATGTAATCATACTCATGTATTTCCTCTCTTTACAAGATCTGGGACTTTGAGCTTTAGAGATGGTAACTCCATGACACATGGGTAGGTTCCCTCTCTTTGAGCTCTCCGTGCTGAATATCTTCAACACTTTATCAATGTATGTTCTTTACTTAGTCCAATAAGCCTTCTGGATCTATATCTATAGATCTTTATCCCCAAGATGTAGGATGCTTCTTCCAATTCTATTATAGAAAATGTATTTCCCAACGATGTCTTTACCTTTTGTAAAGTATGGATGTCATTCCCCATCAATAGTATGTCATCCACATATAATATGGGGAATAAAATTATGCTCCCATTAACCTTCTTGTACACACAAGGTTCATTTCATTTTGAATAAAGAAAAACTCTTACTGTCTCGTCAAAACAAAGATTCCATCTCCGAGCTGCTTGCTTCAATCCATAGATTGACCTTTGTAGCTTACACACCTTATTTGCATGCTTTGGATTTATAAAACCCTTAGGTTGTGTCATATACACATCCTCAAGAAGATTTCCATCAAGGAACTTGGTTTTAACATCCATCTGCTAAATCTCATAGTCATATAAGTTGAAATAGCAAGCATGATCCTGATGGACTTAACCATGGCCATTGGAGAAAAGGTTTTGTCATAGTTAACACCTTGAACTTGTCTAAAACCCTTTGCAACCAGTCTTCCCTTATAGGATTGTACTTTACCATCCATGTCAGTCTTCTTCTTAAAGACCCACTTGCATCGTATGGGTTTTCTCCTTCGGGTGGATCCACCAACGTCTATACCTTGTTGGTGTACATGGATTCCATCTCAGATCTCAGGGCCTCAAGCCATTTCTCAGACTCTGGTTATTGGCTCATCATCTATGCCCAATTCAATGCCTTATTAAGTCAAAAGATATCCAAATCTTTTAGGTTCAAGGCATGTCCTACTAGGTCTATGGGGCCCCTGTGTTACTTGAGGAATTCGAGATTCCACAACATTGTGTGATTCTCTTTGTTCCACTTGTTCATATATCGGTTCAATGCTTTCTTGTTGGTCTCGATCCTCTTCAAATTCCACTTTTCTCCCACCGATTCCTTTGGAAATAAATTCCTTTTCTAGAAATGCAGAATCTCTGGCAACAAACACATTGCTGTCAGATAGGAACTAAAAGTAATATCCTTTAGTCTCTTAGGATATCTAACAAAATAAAATTTATCAGAATTAGGTCCAAGTTTTTTAGGAAACATTTTTCTTACATAGGCTTCACATCTCCATATCTTCATAAATAACACATTAGGACAGTTCCCATACCATATCTCATATGGTGTCTTTTGAACTGATTTAGATGGTACTCGGTTTAGTGTATACACGATGATTTCAAGAGCATAACCCTAGAAGGTAGTTGGAAGTTCAGCTAAACTCATCATCGATCGCACCATGTCAAGTAATGTGTGATTCCTTCTTTCTGATACATCATTATGCTATGGTGTTCCAGGCAGAGTCCACTGTGATACAATACCATGGGCTCATAGAAGGTACTCAAACTATTGGCTTAAGTATTCTCCACCTCGATCAGAACAAAGTGCCATAATATTTTTCCAAGTTGGTTCTGTACCTCGTTCATAAACTCCTTGAACTTTTCAAGGATTTTTGACTTATGTTTCATCAAGTAAACATAACCATACCTACTGAAGTCATTAGTAAAGGTAATGAAGTATGGATACCACCCCTAACAATTATTCTAAAAGGCCCACATACATCAGTAAGTATGAGTCCTAATAGTTCACTAGCCCATTTATTATTACCAGTGAAAAGGGTCTTGGTCATCTTGCTCAACAGACAAGATTCACATGTCTCTATTGATTCAAAATCAAAAGAGTCTAGATAACCATATTCATGGAGTCTATATATGTGATTCTAATTTATGTGCCCTAGAAGACAATGCCAAATGCATGTTTTGTTTGAGTTATTGAGTTTTAGTCTTTTGGTATTTACATGTTAAACATATGTCTATAGATCTAACAAATAAATACCATAAGACATTGGGGCACTTTCATAAAAGATCCCATCCTTTGAAATAAAACATGGACCCTTTTTTATATGAAATTCATATGCATCCTTGTCCATACAAGATAGAAAGATAACATTTCTATTTATGGAAGCTACATAATAGATGTTCATTAACTCTATTACAAGCAATGTAGGTAAAGATAAACTATAGGTTCCAACTATTGTAGCCACAACTCTTGTGCCATTTGCAACTCACAGCTCAACCTCGCCCTTTCCCAAAGGCCTACTTCTTTTCAGATCCTTCATATTTGAGCATAGAAATCCACATCGCTATCAAGTACCCATGACAAAGAAGTAGATAAGTTTATTTGAATAATGTATATACCTAAAGTGGAGATCTGTATCCCCATCTTCTTCATCCTGAATTCCCTCAAGTACAAAGGATAAGTTCCTCTTGTACTTTTCTTTGTCCTCATCTTAAGTGTCGAAGATCTAAATTTGAGCTTGGCCTCAGAACTCTTCACAACCTTACTTTCATCCTTGGACTCAACTATGCCGATCACCATCACAGTTTTGTCCTTCTTCATTCCTGCTTCGGCATGAATTAGCATACTAAGAAAATATGACATCGGTCTGGACATTTTATTTAAGTGATAACATGTAATAAAATGGCTATATGATTCTAGCAATTATTTCATAATCATATATGTGGCCAACTCTTGGCTCAAGGAGAATCCCAATTCTTCAAGATGATACACATGTCCAATCATATTGAGCACATGATCTTCTACTGAGTCGCCTTGTGTCAGTTTATACTCAAAGAGCACCTTTATGACATTGTTCCTTTCTTTCTTTGTGAGATTATGGTTCACCTTATTAAGTTGTGTTACCATCTCAAGAATTCCGATGTCCTCACATCGATCATGCAACTCATAGTTCATGCAGCTCAACATAAGGTACTTTATGTCTAGGACATCATTGACATGCTTCCAGTAAGCATCCACTTTGGCCCTAGGCACATCAGGGGCATGTAATTTTGGAACTGGTTTGTCAAGGACATAGAGCCTATGCTCATCATTGAGAACTCTTCTCAAAGTCAAAACTAGTTGTGGAAATTTGTCCCATCAAGTTTGTCCTTCCAAAGGATGGATCATAACAACAATTTTTTGTCATTTGATTCTACAAGAGAAAATTGCATTTTGTCAAAAAACAACTTTTGATTTGATTTGAAAATTATTTGACGATACTTAATTAGGTATTTAATTAATTACCACTCCCACTATTTTATTCAAATTGATATCCCTACATATCAATTTAGAAGATTGCAGTGTGCAACCTTCTTGTGAACCAAGATCCAAAATAATTCAACTATTACCCAGCCAACGCCAGTGTCTATAGTTAATTATTAAGGTAGACACCATTTTCCGATTGCATAATATGCAATTCTTGGATAGATGATATGCACAACTCATTACCATAATCATTTACATGCCTCTGGCACTTAATCCCATTTAGAATTACCAGTTAAGCTTCACCCAAAATCCAAAACGATAGATATGCACCCTGGTTGGGTAGAACCTACATATCTATCATCATAATCCATGAGATGGATGACACACCATGCTTGGGCGTAACCTATGCTTCGTCGATCAAGCTTTTCATATTTGCTACTAATGGAAAGCATATTAGACTTAATATTTTATTTGAGGGAGTTTATATTTATAAATACATAAACATTATTCAATCACCACATATATAATACATATCATATACATGCTATATCCCGCACATAAAAACATGCAATAAATAAAAGTGATGGTTATGGAAATTCTAATGTAATTCCTTAGAGCCACAAGGAATTACCACAACGTAGGTCCACATCTCATGTAGAAACTTGTTGTTGATGAAGATTTGCACTTTGCCAATCTGGGTTGACAGGTTCAACCCTTGAACCACTCGACTCACCTCCTGGCTAGTGCTTTTCAGTCTTCCGACTGATCAGTTCGGCTCCTCCAACCTATAGATTCATCTTGTCCTTCAAGGTCCTCATCGATCCTCCAGTCGGTTGGCTCGGATCCCTCAACCGATCAGTTTGGCACCTCTGGCCGATCGATTCGGTGATGAGACCACTGGTTGGTCTGACGCTGATCATCATCTTCTTCATTGTACGAGAAAGTAAACTATCCTACTATTACATGATAATGGTGAAACCTCAAGTTACATTTGAGGGGAGCAAAGGTAGGAGAGAATAAACTTTACATTTGGAAAATAAAATAGAGGCTCCGTATGCAAATCGAGATAGAACAGGAAATAAACACACAACCACCATGCACATATAATTAGGATTATTGTCCATAACCATGCTACACATCCACCATCAGAACTTTCTTATAGGATGGCATCTGTAAATTGCATATATATATCATATATATATTATTTTGTGATTTATGTGGTGTTTGATCAGACATTAATATTCACATCACATGCAATAAATAAATGATAAAACCAAAAATTTGATCATATCAATAATTTCAAGATATAGTAAATGACATGGCCCTAATACCACTGTAGGGAAATATATGCATCAAGTAGGCAGTGGAAACAAAATTTTACTGACATATTTCCATCAAACTAGTAGATCGCATCAACAACTATATAATGGGAATGATGGTTTCAAGGATATACCTGGTCCTGGAGAAAGTCTAGTAACATCTCCTCATCATTGTTGTGTGTCCTTTTCTGAAGTCATACCTCGAACAACGTATGTGTCAGCCTCTTGGTTGATCATCATAGATGTCAAGTTGACATTTTCCTCCTAGAAGCATCCAAAGGACTCTTGCCTCTGTAGTGGTCTACACAGACCATCAAAAACTCCAGCCGTTCTAGTGGAACAGACAGGAAGGAGTTGTAAAAACCTACTTCCTTTCTCTCCTCCAACTATGAACACCTTGACTATTAATACAATTAACTGATTTCAATGATCTACCCATAAGGAATTAGATGTTTAAAAGTCCCATGTTGACCAATTGATGAGTGTTGATGGCTAAATTGCAAGTTTGAACTTAATTGTACAAAGTTGAGTGACTTCATTTAATTTGAGGATGGTTTTGAATTCATGAGATAATTAAACGTGCTTATCTTGATCTCAAACCTTGTCCATTAGATAGATCATGAAATTTTTTATCCAATGATGAAGATTTCACCCAAATCAGACTTCCAAGGAGAAAGTTGTTGCAAATTGAATTTTGTCTTTTGGTTCTAGCCTTTTCACCTTATTTTTCTTCCTTATTGCCTTGTTGGGCCTCAACCCTTTATCCACTATTGGGCCGGCCTCCTGCACACTCAACAGGGATACAAGCCACCCATGGCTAGGAGCGACCCCCAGTCGTCCGGTCACGTCCTCCAATCGTGCGGTTGGGGGAGTCACCCCAAGCTCGCAAGTCAGCGGGATAGGGCTAGTCGCGGCCATGCCGCAAGCCGCCAACCTACTCACACACTCTTGACTTCCTAGACCTTTTTTTCTTATGGCATCCTCATCACCATGCTTCTATGAAGTCAATAATGCCCCTAGGGCATCAGTAGGACTAGCGGAATGGAGGTGAGCAACTCCACTACGTTTCCCCCTCACTCCAACGATGAATTGTACCTCCCTCTATCTCCCTCAGCTCCTATAAATCCCACCCCCAAAACCGTGAGGTGCCCCTCTTTTCCATCATCACTTCCATCAACTCTCTCCTGCCTCATACTTCCTCCCTATCTTTTACTCCGGCGAGGCTCCACCTTCTCATCCATGCAAGCAGTGAGAGGTTGATGATGACACTAAAATCGTTGGATCAAAATACAATGATATCGGTTGCCCTCCCACTAACACAAGCCATTGCTTTATGTATCCCTCTCCTCTCTCTCCTGGGCCTACAGTCAACTATAGTTGGGCACCGACCAACCTATCACATGGAGCCACTCAACCTTACTCTCCCCAACTGCTCCTAGCATGCTGGCCTTACACAAAGACGCCGATCAACAAGAGGACGACACACATCCTCCTCACAGGCCCACAACCCCTCTCCCAAACACATGCATGCCCCCTCAGCACAAGACAACCATTTCTATGCTGGCACCCACGTGGCCTAGCCCAACCAATCATACAACACCACCACATTGCCCCAAAGGGTATAATCTCTCCCACTCTTAAATATATATGCCATGATCTTGTAAAATTCATATAAAATCATTCCTTAGCCCATATGAGACATATTATATAAGAAAATTTATCTACTCAATGAGATTTTTCTAATGAACTAAGTGTGTGAGCCTAATTCCATTCTTAGCTCTTGTAATGTTGAAAATGGTATCTAAATCATCTCTTTTGATATATTCAATGGTTATTATGCTCAACCATGTTCATATCTTGAATCCAATTGTCTTTAATGACCCTCATAAGTAAAATATTCTATCGTGTGCTATATTAATGGAACTTGTCCATGCTTAGTCCTTTTGATGTCTCTAATGTTTGAAATGGGCCATGTAATATGTGTATTTTGGACTTTGATACTCATGATCATTAAATTGATGCCCAAGTTGATTATATGGACTCCAAATTGTTATGTTTCATCTTGATTAGTAATTTTACATGCTTAGGTCACATGACTAATGGAGCAATAATGGTCACGACTATGATTTAGTGACCTAAACATGATATTTAATGTGATCTAATGTGCATGTTGCTATATTTGAGATCTAATCTTGTACAAATGTCACCCTAGTGGTCACACATGCTATTTTATCTAATCAAATTAGTACCATGTCGATATCTATTACAAGAAATCAAACTTGAACCCTATTGTACTCTAATGTTGACAATCTTTCATGAAAATAACTAAATATGACTTAAATGGATGATATGATGATTAAGACTTTAGTCATATTTAATCTTATGATTTCCCTATTAAGATCCATGAAACCTAAGTTGCAAATACTTTATATTGTAAGGATCTTTCACCCTAAGTAAAATGATATATGATCTAGTATGTAGCTTGATGATGAACATTGCATGAACATTGGAGATGTCGAAACCAGTCATGATGATATATGGGACTTAGATTAGGTGAAACATCCACCCTTGATGAATATTTTTAAGATGACCTAAGTGTTGTGATGTTAATCTAGTCACACTTGGTTGTTATTTCAGGAAATCTTTGATGGACTCTTTTCAAAGATCCAATCATGTTGTATAATCCTAGTTTGCTCGTATCAAGGTACACTTTATCCTCCTATTGGCCAGACTAGTGGTATTGAAAATTTCTTGTATGCATGAAATATAAGATGATTGTCTTATATGTTTGTTTGAGCTATTGTTCCATATGACTGCTATGTTTTGGTCTTGATTACATATGTTGAACAAACTTGAAAACATAATGATAGATGTCCATTATAGAACCTTGTGTACCTTCCTGTATTCTTGGGGGTAAGGCCATAAGGTTGGGTGCCCTACTTGAGTTGTTATGTTAGGGAAGACCATGTTGATACAAGGGTTAGATCTTGGCAATGACCTTGAGGTCCCTTATGAATAGGGTTAACTCTCGACGTTTAGTCTTGTAGTCCCTCATGTTGAAATAGGGTAGCTAATCTTGAGCACCCTCACAGACCCCATCCTTTGAGAAGCTGGTCAAATGCCTTATGATATTGTTGGTATAATAAAAATGAACATAAAACACGCTTGCATGTTCATAAGAAAGTCTTTAATCATGTTGTTTCTTTGTTCTTGTTATTTACTTTATTCTTTTACCAAGCAATATATGTTCTTAAACCTATGATTTTATATGTTTGCCAGCGTACTCAACATAGTTGTGCTTATGTGTACCCATTTTATGATTTTTGGTAACAAGTACACTATAAATTTCTAATGATGGTCAATGCTTCCAAACCTATGATAATATGCTTGTACTCTGATGATATATAAGGACATTCCAATGAAATACACAATGTTGATATATGGGACCTAAGATCTTATCAAGTATTAGTTTAGTATTCTTTTTTGCTTTGTTATCTTATACATAAGTTGTTGTTTGTGGTTTTATTCATTCATATTTTATGTGATCTATCTTATAAACGGACGCTCCAGTCCTCTCGCCTTTGTCTTTCTAGCCATTAGGAGTGATCATTTGAGTAACAAACAGTTCTATGACAGATGGTATCAGAGCAATCACATATCCTCTATGTGTGTTTAATAACCCAATTTGTACAAACTATGTGAAAACCTTAGCCCATAATGGTGAAGCTGAGGTGTCTAGGCAGGTCACTACATGGGGGATGATGCACCTCCTACCCGCCCAGTTGCAGTGGCTGAGGTCTCCCTTGTACACCTACCTGACCAAAGTGAATCCAAGAGTGGGTTAAGGATTTTTCCCTAAAAAGATTAGAGAGTCTACTAGCATCTCATATCTTCTTTAAGGACTACCCTAAGCCACCCATTATATGATGATTAGATAGATTCTCATCTTATCATGTATTCTCTCTCGTGACAATTAATCACATGATCTCTCAATTATTGGTAGCTTATGTATGGGGAAACGAAAATTCGAATTAATTTGTAAAATGTGATTAATATGATTGTGATGTCATGATCTGACCTTAATATGAAAAATCGATTATGATTAATGAAAGTAATGCTCATGTATAATGTCTCAGATCATGTGAACTGGATTTTACCAAATATGACCTAGGCGCTTCCTATGTTTGAGGAAAATGATAATGATCCTTAATATGATGAAATAACAAGAAGCCATGTGTTATAGCTCATTGTTGACGAGGTCCCTATTGATTAAGTCCATGTTCCCCTATTGTTGATTAAACCTCAAACGTGATTAAGAAAACCTTTCCCCTATTTGTTGACATGTATCATGATCATGCTTTGAAATGAAAATGACTTCGGACTCTCAAAATCATGATGAAAAATTTGATACAAGAGGCAAAATCCCTTATTGATTATAATGCCTCATTGTTAAACTTGATATTGAATAATGTGAAATATATGAGATCTCAATCATACTCGGTAATTCTCAAAACATTAAAAGTGTCTGCATTGACTTCTCTATTTTCATGTACAACCCTTGCTCTTAATTATAAAGAGAAGGGAAAGATATTATGACCTCAAATATATAGAATCTCGAATAATGGTTGCTGCATTATGATAAACGATCTTTTATATCATGACCTTGTGAAATACAAATCGATAAGTGATGCTCTTCCCAATTTGATGGACTTGACACTTCATGACTAATGGGGACAAATGTGTTAGCTTAGGGTGGTATTTTGTTTCATAACTCCCTAACATAACATAGGTCGCATACCTATTACGGTTGCCTCTAAATTTTCATCTTGTTGATTATCTAGAGTTTGAAAAGGTAACCCCTTTCATATGATTTTGATTTCTTGACCTAAGTCTCTAATAGGTCAAATCTAATGATGATACCCAAACTTTATACTAAATCTCAATTTGATGTTAATATTGAAATATGATGATGTTGACTATAGCTAGTGTTTAGGTCCTAGAAGTACTTAGGTCTAGATCATCAACCTTGAATACCATTATAATGAAATTGATGTCGATATCACAACATATTGCTCGATTGTTGATTATGGATGACTGGTCTCACCTATCATATAACTAGGAATATTATACCCTAGCTTAGAAATTTTGGACCTGTTGACTTTTGTTGTCTAAAATCATGACTCTCAATATTGATTTGCATAATCTCGACTATTGATAACCCATCTCGATATTGATTCAAATTCTATGACCACCCTATTTGGATCTTGCGATCACCCTCAATATATGATTGATGACTTTCATGTTCCCAAATATTGATATATTTTGAAATGATGATTATGTTGATTCTCTCAATTTACGACTTAGGGATAGCTGTCATATGGATTAGTGTGGGACCTTCCAATGATTTTGATGCAAAACCTCGATATTGAAATATGATGTTTGGAATTGTTGAAATATGAAATCTCAATCAAGGATGTATAACCCCACCTAGGGACAATGTAGAAGATAAAACCCTAAATGTTGGGATTGAAAGTCATGATTTACTCTTAAATCTAAGAGCTCTATTGTTTTGACAAAATTGGTGATCTATCCAGATTTGTGATCTTTTGATGATCTATTGTATCAGAGCGGTGAAGTGGAAGCATGGCTATGTTTGGACTTTGATGTTTGGTATCTTGATATTGGAGTAGTGTTGATGATTGAAATATGATGTTTTTATCTGTGGAGTATTAGAATCAAAATGATATGGAATGTGGAGTTCCAATGTCTTTTTAGGTTTAGATTTAATTTTGGGGACAAAATTCCTTTTAAGGTAGGGAGGACATAACAACCTAGTTCTTCTCTCTCCTCCAACTATGCACACCTTGACTATTAATACACTCAACTTTTTTCAATGATCTACCCATAAGCAATTGGATGTTTGAAAGTCCCATGTTGACCGATTGATGAGTGTTGACGGCTAAATTGCAAGTTTGAACGTGATTGTATAATGTTGAGTGACTTCATTTAATTTGAGGATGGTTTTGAATTTTTCAAACATATAAACAAGTTTATCTTGATCTCAAATCTTATACATTAGATAAAGCATGACATTTTTGATCCAATGGTGAAGATTTCACCCAAATCAGACTTCCAAGGAGAAAGTTGTTGCAAATTGAATTTTGTCTTTTGGTTCTAGCCTTTTCACTTTGTTTTTCTTCCTTTTCTCGTTGTTGGGCCTCAACCCTTTGTCCTCTCATGGGATAGCCTCCTGCACACCTAGTTGGGATGTGAGCCACCCACAGCTAGAAGCGACCCCCAGTCACTTGGTCATATCCTCCAATCGTGTGGTTGGGGGAGTCACCCTGAGCTCGCAAGTCAGCGGGCTAGGGCTAGGGCTATTTGTGGCCATATCGTAAGCCTCCGACCCAATCGCATGCTCTTGACTTGCTCAACCTTTTTTTTCTTATGCCATCCTCATCACCATGCTTCTAGGAAGTCAATCATGCCCATAGGGGGTCGGTAGGACTAGCAGAATAGAGGTGAGCAACTCCATCACGTCCCCCCACTCCGCAATGAATCGATGCCTCACTCTCTATCCCTCAGTGCATATAAATACCACCCCCAAATCCATGAGGTGACCCTCTTCACCATCGTCACTTCTATTGACTCTCTCATGCCCCATACCTACTCCCCCTCTTTTGCTACACCGAGGCTCTGCCTCCACTACTGTGCCAGCAGTGAGATGTTCATGACGACACAAAAATCATTAGATCCAAATCCAACTATCTCGGCCACCCTCCCATTACCATGAGTCACCACTCTATCTCTCCCTCTCCTCTCTCCCCAGGCCAACAGTCAACTACAGTTGGGTGCTGACCAACCAATCACATGGAGCCACATTGCCCCACTCTCCCCAAATCCTCCTGGCGTGCCGACCCCATACGAAGATGCCGGCCAACAAGAGGATGAAACACATCCCCCTCACAGGCCCACAACCCCTCACCAAAGAACATGCATGCCGCTCTAAGCACAAGCCAACCGGTGCTACACTGTCACCCGTGTGGCCCAAACTAGCCAATCAAACAATGCCACATCGTCGTCCCCAAGGGTATAATATCTCCCCCTCTTACATACATATGGCATGATCTTGTAAAATTCATATAAAATCATTACTTAGTCCAAATGGAAATATTATATAAGAAAATTGATATACTAGATGAGATCTTTCCAATGAACTAAGTTTTAGAGCCTAATTCCATCTGTAGATCTTGGAACATTGAAAATGGCATCTAAATCATCTCTTTTAATGTATTCAATGGTTATTATGCTCAACCGTGATCATATTTTGAACCCAATTGAATTTAATGAACCTTATCAATAACATGTTCTATCTTGTGCCATATGAATGGATCTTGATCATGGTTAGTCCTTTTGATATCGCTAATGTATGAAATAGGCCATGTAATATGTGTGTTTTGGACTTTGATACTCATGATCATTAAATTGATGCCCAAGTTGATTATATGGACTCTAAATTGTTATGTTTGATCTTGATCAGTAACTTTGCATGCCTTGGTCACATAAATGACTAATGGATCAATATTGCTCACTACTATGATTAAGTGACCTAAACATGATATTGAATGTGACCTAATGTGTATGTTGCTATATTTGAGATCTAATATTGTACAAATGTCACCCTAGTGGTCACACATGCTATTTGATGTAATCAAATCAGTAACATGTTGATCTCTATGACATGAAATCAAGCTTGATCCCTCTTGTACTCTAATGTTGATAATCTTTCATGAAAATGACTAGATATGGCTTAAATGGATGATATGATGATTAAGACTTCAGTCATATTCAATCTTATGATTTCCCTATTAAGATCCATGAAACCTAAGTTAAACCTAAGTTGGAAATACCTGATCGTGTAAGGATGTTTCACCCTAAGTGAAATGATATATGATCTAGTATGTAGCTTGATGATGAACAATGCATGAACGTTGGAGATGTCAAAACTAGTCATCATGATATATGTAACTTAGATTATGTGAAACATCCACCATTGATCAATATGCTTAAGATGACCTAAGTGTTGTGATGTTAATCAAGTCACACTTGGTTGTTATGTCAGGATATCTTTGATGGACTCTTTTCAAAGATCCAATCATGTTGTATAATGCTAGTTTGCTTGTAACAAGGTACACTTTATCCTCCTATTGGCCATGCTAGTGGTATTGAAAATTTCTCGTATGCATGAAATATAAGATGATTGGCTTATATGCTTGTTTGAGCTATTGTTCCATATGACTACTATGTTTTGGTCTTGATTACGTATGTTGAACACACTTGAAAACATAATGATAGATGTCCATTATAGAACCTTGTGTACCTGCCTGTATTCTCTGGGTAAGGCCACAAGGCTAGGTGTCCTACTTGAGTTGTCATGTTAGGTAAGACCATGTTGATACAAGGGTTAGCTCTTGGCAATGTCCTCGAGGTCCCTTACGAATAGGGTTAACTCTCGACGATTAGTCTTGTAGTCCCACATGTTGAAATAGGGTAGATAATCTTAAGCACCCTCACAGACCCCTTCCTTTGGGAAGCTAGTCAAAGGCATTATGATATTGTTGGTATAATGGAAATGAACATAAAACATGCGTGCATGTTCATAAGAAAGTCTTTAATCATGTTATTGCTTGGTTCTGAATAACCCAACTTTGTTCATAATAACCCAACCTGTATAAACCATGGGAAAACCTAATCCCATAATGGTGAAGCTAAGGTGTCTAGGTAGGTCACTACATGGGGGTTGATGCACCTCCTATCCATGTAGCTGCGGTGGCTGAGGTCTCCCTTGCATAACTACCTGGCCAAAGTGAATCCAAGACTGGGTTGAGGATTTTCCCCTAAAAAGATTAGAGAGTCTACTGACATCTCATCTCTTCTTTAAAGACTACCCTAAGCCACCCATTATATTATGATTAGATAGCTTCTCATCTCATCATGTGATCTCTCTTGTGACAATTAATCACATGATCTCTCGATTATGGGTAGCTTATGTATGGGGAAACTAAAATTCGAATTAATTGGTAAAATGTGATTAATATGATAATTATGCCATGATCTGGCTTTAATATGAGAACTCAATATGACCAATGAAATTACTCCTGAAGTAAAGTACTTATGTATAATGTATCAGATCATGCAAACTTGATTCTACCAAATATGACCGATGTGCTTCCTATGTTTGAGGAAAATGATAATGATCCTTAATATGATGAAATAAGGACAACATGTGTTATACTTCATTGTTGATGAGGTCCCTATTGATTAAGTCTATATTGCCCCTATTATTGATTAAACCTCAAAAATGATTAAGCAAACCTTTCCCCGATTTGTTGACATGTATCATGATCATGCTTTGAAATGACTATGACTTTGGACTCTCAAAATCATGATGAAAAATTTGATACAAGAGGAAAAAAACCCTTATTGATTATAATGCTTCGTTGTTAAACTTGATTTTGAGTAATATGACATATATGATATCTCGATCATACTCGATAATTCTCAAAACGTTAAAAGTGTCTATATTGACTTATCTATTTTCATGTATATCCCTTGCTCTTAATTATGAAGATAAGGGAATGATATTATGACCTCAAATATATAGAATCTTGAATAATGGTTGATCTATTATGATAAATTATCTTTGATCTCATGACCTTTTGAAATACAATTTGATAAATGATGCTCTTCCCAATTTGATGGACTTGACACTTCATGACTAATGAGTAAAAATGTGCTAGCTTTGTGTGGTAGTTTGTTTTATAACTCCCTAACCTAGGTCACATACCTATTATGATTGCCTCTAAATTTTCATCTTGTTGATTATTTAAAGTTTGAAAAGGTAACCCCCTTTCATACAATTTGATCACTTGATCTAAGTCTCTAATAGGTCAAATCTAATGATGATATTGAAACTTGATACTAAAGCTTGATTTGATGATGATCTTGAAATATGATGATGTTGAATATAGCTTGTGGTTATGTTCCTAGAAGGACCTAGATCTAGAACATTCATCAACCTTGAATACCATGATAATGAAATTGATGTCGATATCACAAAATGTTGCTCATTTGTTGATTATGGATGATCAATCTCACCTATCACCTAATTAGGAATATTATACCCTAGCTTCAAAATTTTGGACCTATTAACTTTTGTTGTCCGAAATCACGACTCTCGATATTGATCTACAAAATCTTGACTATTGATAACCCATCTTGATATTGATTCAACTCCTATGATCACCTTATTTGGATCCTGAGATCTCCCTCGATATAGATTGATGACTTTCATGTTCCCAAATATCGATACATTTTGAAATTATGATTATGTTGATTTGATTATTTATGACTTAGGGATAGCTATCATGTGGACTAGGGTGGGACCTTCCAGCAATTTTGATACAAAACCTCAAAATTGAAATATGATGCTTGTCTTGAATTGTTGAAATATGAAATATCAATCAAGGATGTATAACCCCACCTAGGGACAATTTAGAAGCTAAAACACTAAATGTTGGGATTGAAAGTCATGATTACTCTTAAATATAAGAGCCCTATTTTGTTGACTTAATTGGCGATCTCTCCAAATTTGTGATCTTTTGATGATCTATTATATCACAGTGGCGCAGTGGAAGCATGGCTATGTTTCAAATTTGATGTTTGGTATGTTAGTATTGGGAGTAGTGTTGATGATTAAAATATGATGTTGTTATATGTGGAGTATTATAATGAAAATGATATGGAATGTGGAGTCCCAATGTCTTTTTAGGTTTTGCTTTAATTTTGGGGGCAAAATTCCTTTTAAAGTGGGGAGGATGTAACAACCTAGTTCTTCTCTCTCCTCCAACTATGCACACCTTGACTATTAATACACTCAACTTATTTCAATGATCTATCCATAAGAAATTGGATGTTTGAAAGTCCCATGTTGACTAATTGATGAGTGTTGATTGCTAAATTACAAGTTTGAACTTGATTGTATAATGTTGAGTGACTTCATTTAATTTGAGGATGGTTTTGAATTTTTGAGAAAACTGAACGTGCTTATCTTTATCTCAAACCTTTTCCATTATATAGAGCATGAAAATTTTGACCCAACGATGAAAATTTAACCCAAATCGGACTTCCAAGGAGAAACTTGTTGCAAATTGATCTTTGTCTTTTGGTTCTAGACTTTTCACCTTGTTTTTCTTCCTTTTCTCCTTTTTGGGCCTCATCCTTTTGTCCTCTCATGGGCCAGCCTCCTACACACCTAGATGGAATGCAAGCCGCCCGTAGTTGGGAGCGACCCCAAGATACTCAGTCACATCCTCCAATCATGCGGTTGGGGGAGTCATCCCGAGCTTGCAAGTGAGCGGGCAAGGGCTAGCTGCAGCCATTCCACAAGCTTTTGACCCACTCACATGCTCTTGACTTCCTCGACCTTGTTTTCTTATGCCATACTCATCACCATGCTTCAAGGAAGTCAATCATGCCCCTAGGGCATCAGTAGGACTAGTGGAATGGAGGTGAGCAACTTCACCACGTTCCCCCTCACTCCAATGATGAATCATGCCTCCCTCCCTCTCCCTCAGTACCTATAAATCTAACCCCAAATGTGTGAGGTTCCCATCTTTGCCATCATTACTTCTATCGACTCACTCATACCCCATACCTCCACCCTCATTTTCTCCAGTGAGGCTCTGCCTCCTCTGCTGTGTGAACAATGAGAGATTGATGATGCCATAAGAATCATTGAATAAAAATCCCACGATCTTGACTGCCTTCCCACTACCACGAGCCACCACCATGTCTCTCCCTCTCCTCTCTCTCTCAGGCCTACCGTCAACTACAATTGGGAATTTACATGCCAAGCATAGGGAGCCACACGGCCCTACTCTCCCCAACTACTCCTGGCGCGCTGTCCCCACATGAAGACGCCGACCAATAAGAGGACAACACAAATCCCCCTCACAGGCCCACAACCCGTCGCTTGAGCACATGCATGCCCCTCACCACAAGCCAACCAGTGCTATGCTAGTGCCTGGTTGGCCCAGCCCAGCCATTCAGACAACACCACCTCGTCACCCCAAGGGTATAATCTCTCCAACTCTTACATATATATGCCATGATCTTGTAAAATTTATATAAAATCATTCCTTAGCCCATATGAGACATATTATATAAGAAAATATATCTACTTGATGAGGTTTTTCTAATGAACTAAGTGTATGAGCCTAATTCCATTCTTAGCTCTTGTAATGTTGAAAATGGTATCTAAATCATCTCTTTTGATGTATTCAATGGTTATTATGCTCAACCATGATCATATCTTGAATCCAATTGTCTTTAATGACCCTCATAAGTAAAATGTTCTATCGTGTGCTATATGAATAGAACTTGTCCATGCTTAGTCCTTTTGATGTCTCTAATGTATGAAATGGGCCATGTAATATGTGTATTTTGGACTTTGATACTCATGATCATTAAATTGATGCTCAAGTTGATTATATGGACTACAAGTTGTTATGTTTGATATTGATCAGTAACTTTACATGATTTGGTCACATATATGACTAATGGATCAATATTGCTCACTACTATGATTAAGTGACCTAAACATGAAAATCTAATGTGCATGTTTCTATATTTCAGATCTAATCTTGTACAAATGTCACCCTAATGGTCAAACATGCTATTTGATGTAATCAAAATATTAACATGTTGATATCTATTACATGAATCAAGCTTGATCCCTCATGTACTCTAATGTTGGCAATCTTTCATGAAAATGAATAAATATGACTTAAATGGATTACATGATGATGAATACTTTAGTCAAATTCAATCTTATGATTTCCCTATTAAGATCCATGAAACCTAAGTTGGAAATACCTGATATTGTAAGGATGTTTCACCCTAAGGATGAACATCACATGAACATTGGAGATGTCAAAGTCAGTCATCATGATATATGGAACTTAGATTAGGTGAAACATCCACCCTTGATGAATATGCTTAAGATGACCTAAGTGTTGTGATATTAATATAGTCACACTTTCTTGTTATGTCAGGATCTCTTTCATGGACTCTTTTTGAAGATCTAATAATGTTTTATTATGCTAGTTTGCTCGTATCAAGTTACACTTTATCCTCCTATTGGCCAGGCTAGTGGCATTGAAAATTGCTTGTATGTATTAAATATAATATTCTTGGCTTATATACTTGTTTGAGATAGTGTTCCATATGACTACTATGTTTTGGTCTTGATTACATATGTTGAACAAACTTGAAAACATAATGATAGATGTCCATTATACAACCTCTTGTGTACCTTCCTGTATTCTTGGGGTAAGGCCACAAGGTTGGGTGTCCTACTTTAGTTGTCATGTTAGGGAAGACCATGTTGATACAAGGGTTAGCTCTTGGCAATTTCCTTGAGGTCCTTTACGAATAGGGTTAACTCTCGACATTTAGTCTTGTAGTCCCTCATGTTGAAATAGGGTAGCTAATCTTGAGCACCCTCACAGACCCCTTCCTTTGAGAAGTTGGTCAAAGGCCTTATGATATTTTTGTTGCCCCTATTGTTGATTAAACCTCAAATGTGATCAAGCAAACCTTTCCCCTATTTCTTGACATGTACCACGATCATGCATTGAAATGACTATGACTTTGGACTCTCAAAATCATGATGACAAATTTGATATAAGAGGTAAAATCCCTTATTGATTATAATGCCTCATTATTAAACTTGATTTTCAATCGTATGACATATATGAGATCTCGATCATACTCGATAATTCTCAAAATGTTTAAAGTGTCTATATTGACTTTTCCATTTTCATGTATACCCCTTGTTCTTAATTATGAAAAGAAGGGAATGATATTATGACCTCAAATATATAGAATCCTAATAATGGTTTCTCTATTAAGATAAATGATCTTTGATCTCATGACCTTAGAAATTGATAAATGATGATCTTCCCAATTTGATGGACTTGACACTTCATGACCAATGTGGTCAAATGTTCTAGCTTAGGGTGGTAGTTTGTTTCATAACTACCTAACCTAGGTTACATACCTATTACAGTTTCCTCTAAATTTTCGTCTTGTTGATAATTTAGAGTTTGAAAAGGTAACCCATTTCAACCAATTTTGATCACTTGACCTAAGTCTCTAATAGGTCAAATCTAATGATGATATTGAAACTTGATACTAAATCTCGATTTGATGATGATCTTGAAATATGATGATGTTGACTATATATTGTGGTTAAGTTCCTAGAAGGACCTAGGTCTAGATCATTCATCAACCTTGAATACCATAATAACAAAATTCTTGTCGATATCACAAAATGTTGTTAGATTGTTGATTATGGATGACTGGTCTCACCTATCATCTAATTAGAAATATTATACCCTAGCTTTGAAATTTTGTACCTATTGACTTTTGTTGTCCAAAATCATGACTCTCGATATTGATTTGCAAAATCTTGACTATTGATAACCCATCTCGATATTGATTCAACTCCTTTGATCATCCTATTTTGATCTTGAGATCACACTCGATATATTATTGATGACTTTCATGTTCCCAAATCTCTATATATTTTGAAATGACAATTATGTTGATTTGCTTGAGTTATAACTTAGGGATAGATTTCATGTGGGTTAGGGTGGGACCTTCCAACAATTTTTATACGAAACCTTGACATTGAAATATGATGTTTGTCTCGAATTGTTGAAATATGAAATCTCAATCAAGTATGTATATAGAACCCCACCCAGGGAAAATGTATAAGATAAAACCCTAAACGTTGGTATTGAAAGTCATGATTTACTCTTAAATCTAAGAGCCCTATTTTGTTGACTTAATTGGTGATCACTCTAAATTTGTGATCTTTTGATGATCTATTATATCAGAATGGCACAGTGGAAGCGTGGCTATGTTTGGACTTTGATGTTTGGTATCTTGATATTGGATTAGTGTTGATGATTGAAAGTGATGTTGTTATATGTGGATTATTATAATGAAAATGATATGGAATGTGGAGTCCCAATGTCTTTTTTAGGTTTTGCTTAAATTTTGGGGATAAAATTCCTTTTAAGGTGGATAGGATGTAACAACCTGGTTCTTCTCTCTCTTCCAACTATGTACACCTTGACTATTAATACACTCAACTTATTTCAATAATCTACTCATAATAAATTGGATGTTTGAAAGTCCCATGTTGACCAATTGATGAGTGTTGATGGATAAATTGCAAGTTTGGACTTGATTGTATAATGTTGAGTGACTTCATTTAATTTGAGGATGGTTTTGAATTTTTGAGACAAATAAACATGCTTATATTGATATCAAACCTTTTCCATTATATAGATCATGAAAGTTTTTATCCAATGGTGAAGATTTCACCCATTTCAGACTTCTAAGGAGAAATTTGTTGCAAATTGAATTTTGTCTTTTGGTTCCAGCCTTTTCACCTTATTTTTCTTCCTTTTCTCCTTGTTGGACCTTGACCCTTTGTCCTCTCATGGGCCAGCCTCCTGCACATCCAACTAGGATGCGAGTCACCCATGGCTGGGAGCGACCCTAGTCACTCGGTCACATCCTCCAATCGTGCGGTTGGGGGAGTCACCCTGAGCTTGCAAGTCAACGACCTAGGGCTAGGGCTATCCAAGGCCATGCCACAACCCTCTGACCCATTTGCACACTCTTGATTCCTCGATGTTGTTTTCTTATGTCATCCTCATCGCCATGCTTCTAGGAAGTCAATCATGCCCCTAGGGCATCCGTAGGACTAGCATAATGGAGGTGAGCAACTCCATTGCGTCGCCCTCTCACTCTAGAGATGAATCATGCCTCCCTCTCTCTCCATCGATGCCTATAAATCCCACCCCCAAATCTGTAGGGTGCCCCTCTTTTCCATTTTCACTTCTATCAACTCTCTCATGCCCATGCCTCCTCCCCCTCTTTTGCTCCAGTGAGGCTCTACCTCCTGTGTTGTGTGAGCATCGAGAGATTGATGATGAAACAAGAATCGTTGGATCAAAATCCAACAATCTTGGCCACCCTCCCACTACCACAAGCCACACTTCTGTCTCTCCCTCTCCCAGGTCCACACTCAACCATAGCTGGGCGCTGACCAACCAATGTAGGGAGCCACACAAACCTGCTCTCCCCAACTCCTCCTGGCGTGTTGGCCCCACACCAAGGCATCAGCCAACAAGAGGACGACACACATCCCCCTCACAAGCCCACAACCCCTCACCCGAGCACATGCATGCCCCCTCAACACAAGCCAACTGGTGCTACGTTAGCGTACACGTGGTGCAGACCAACCAATCAAACAATGCCACCTCATCGCCCCCAAGGGTATGATCTCTCCCCCTCTTACATATAGATACCATGAACTTGTAAAATTCATATAAAATTATTCCTTAATCCAAATGAGACATTTTATATATGACATTGATATACTCAATGAGATATTTCCAATGAACTTAGTTTTAGAGCCTAATTCCATTCATAGCTTGTGTAATGTTGAAAATGGCATCTAAATCATCTCTTTTAATGTATTAAATGTTTATTATGCTCAACCATGATTATATCTTGAACCCAATTGACTAAAATGACCCTCATTAGTAAAATGTTGTATCTTGTTCTATATGAATCGAACTTGACCATGATTAGTCCTTTTGATGTCTCTAATGTATGAAATGGTCATGTAATATGTGTATTTTGGACTTTGATACTAATGATCATTAAATTGATTCCAAAATTAATTATATGGACTCCAAATTGTTATGTTTGATCTTGATCAGTAGCTTTACATGCTTTGGTTACCTAAATGACTAATGGATCAATATTGCTCACTACTATGATTAATTGACCTAAACATGATATAGAATGTGACCTAATGTGCATGTTGCTATATTTGAGACCGAATATTGTACAAATGTCACCCTAATGGTCACACATGATATTTTATGTAATCAAATCAGTAACATGTTGATCTCTGTGACATGAAATCAATCTTGATCCCTCTTGTACTCTAATGTTGATAACCTTTCATGAAAATGACTAAATATGACTTTAATCATATTCAATCTTATGATTTCCCTATTAATATCCATGAAACCTAAGTTGGAAATACCTGATCTTGTAAGGATGTTTCACCCTAAATAAAATAATATATGATCTAGTATGTAGCTTGATGATGAACATTGGATATCTCAAAATCAATCATCATGATATATGGAACATAGATTAGGTAAAACATCAACCCTTGATGAATATTCTTAAGATGACCTAAGTGTTGTGATGTTAATATAGTCACACTTGATTGTTATGTCAGGATCTCTTTGATGGACTCTTTTCAAAGATCTAATCATGTTGTATAATGCTAGTTTGCTCATATCATGGTACACTTTGTCCTCCTATTGGCCAGACTACTGGTTTGAAAATTGCTTGTATGTATGAAATATAAGATATTTGGCTTATATACTTGTTTGAGCTATTGCTCCATATGACTACTATCTTTTGGTGTTTCTTACATATGTTGAAAACACTTAAAAAATATAATGATAGATGTCCATTATACAACCTTGTGTACGTTCCTGTATTCTCAGGATAATGCCATAAGGTTGGGTGTCCTACTTGAGTTGTCATGTTAGGGCAGAACATGTTGATACAAGGGTTAGCTCTTGTCAATGGCTTTGAGGTCCCTTACAAATAGGGTTAACTCTTGATGTTTAGTCTTGTAGTCCCTCATGTTGACATAAGGTATCTAATCTTGAGCACCCCCATGGACCCGTTCCTTTGAGAAGCTGGTCAAAGGCCTTATGATATTGTTGGTATATTGGAAATGAACATAAAACATGCTTGCATGTTAATAAGAAAGTATTTAATCATGTTGTTGCCTCATTATTTTCATTTACTTTATGCTTTTGCTAAGCACTATATGTTCTTAAACATGCAATTTTATATGTTTCCCAACGTACTCAGCACAGTTGTGTTGATGTGTACCCATTTTATGATTTTTTGTAACAGGTACAGTATGAATCTCTAATGATGATCAATGCTTCTGTGCTTATGATAATATGCTCACACTCTGATGATATATAATCACATGCCAATGAAATACACAATGTTGATATATGGGACCTAATATTTTGTCATGTATTAGTTTAGCATTCTTTTTTTGCTTTGTTATCTCATACTTTAGTTGTTGTGTGTGGTTTTATTCATGCATATGTTATGTGATCTATCTTATGGAAAAATTCTTGGGTCCTCTCTCCTTTGGCTTTCTAGCCATTAGGAGAGAGGATTTGGATAACAAAAAGTTTAGTGATAGGAGTTGTCCTATTGGCGTACTAGTCACCAACTTGCTCTCCCACAATTTTTCTACCTTGTTGTCCCTCCCTAGTCGGGTAGGACTTGCTTGCGCTCTCTTGGTTAGAACAACCAGAAAGGACAACAATTTTCAGAGCAACTAATTCTCAATTGTGTGTGTTGGGAAGCCCCCAGTACCCCTCTATTTATAAGAGTTAGGGTCTGGGTTCCCAGTCCGTGTTGGGGTAGAAGGGTCCGAAGTTTCTTTGAATTTCACAACTTGCGACAGGTGAACCGATCGGTTCACTAGTGAACTAGTATTCTAGGATAGTGAGCCAATCAGTTCACTTAGTGAACCGGTCCTTTCACATTTTCCCAATCACAATTTAATTCGTAATTCCTCTCCAATTAGCATCCAACATTAATTCCTTGTACTAATTGAATTGAGCAAGTGAAATGATTCAACTATTCTCATGATTCGGGAAAATCACCATAAGCTCCAGTTGTCTTGATTGAGCCGATCTATTCACCAGGTGAACCGGTCGTCTCACCAACCATGATCTGATCAGTTCACCCAATGAGCTAATCGATTGGTGTTTTGATTCATGTAGATTTCAACCAATTCAATTTCCAATCAACCTGACACTTCAACCAGTCAAATCAACACTTGAACTTGATGGTTCTAAGTCTAATCTGTTAATTGGTTGTTTAATTGAATACCTAAAGATCTTTGGTAATCAACTTAAACATCATTCATGGATAAAATCCTATTCCAAGTTGTATCCTATGTGTGTGACCCTATAGGTCCCATATTACGTTGGCAGTGAATGTCCATAACCAATTATGACATCACAAGCAAAGAGAGGTGCCTAGTCACACATCATTGCTACCCAAGTAAATAGAAAATTGGAAAATAACTTCAACCTACAATCTGTGTTTGGTGTTGCAATGTTTGTATAGTTCCTTTGTCACTGATATCCAGATTGAACTTGATCCATGGAGTAGTCATACTCTTCATCATTCAATCTCTATTCCTTACTATATCAGTCTGTCTAAGATATATGTAAGCTCAATATCACATATTGGCTCACATGTACATGGCCATGTATTTCTCAATCTCACTAATCAAGTGGCCAGGATATCATACTCCTATAGGATGGATAAATCCCATATAAATCACTCACAATCATCGCCATGTATCACACTGTTCCCAATCATCACCCTTATGGCAATCCTTATTTAGGACCAAATTGCATGATGTCAAAGTACACCAAAAGACATGTGATGAGTGTAGTGATTTCATGTCTAAGAACCACAATAACCACCAAAACTATGAGAACTAACTATGACTACCATTGTACTAGTTTCCATGTGTTATTCTCATGGCGTGTTTGTCTGACACTTTTTTCCCTAATAAGTATTTGTGTTCTTGGTTTGATATCGCCCTATCATGACTAATGAGATTTTATCATCAATGAACACACACTATAGTCGTATGTGTTAATGTTGTCTATCAATATTCTATAGTAACATCCAACTAGGGACATAATAAGAACATATAATCTTAACATCAATATGATCTCATTGTGCAAGTTACATACTTGAAGACATATGTCATCGAGTAATATCATTCTCTAGATATTTATTATGTTACTTCATTATCTCATAACTGAACAAAATAGAATAAATTTGAAGCATGCCTTTATTATTAATAAAATCATTTTACAAGTTATGCCATTACAATCATCATATGATTGCCTCTCTGGGCATACATACCAACAAAAAATTCATCCCAAGGAAAACAACATGTAAATGGAGGAGAAGGAGAGTAATCAATTCTAGCATGTCAACAACTCTGAGTTTTGCTTCCTTTGGCAACCAAAGTGGCACACCAAGAGTTTCTAAATCCGCGCAGATGATGTCAAGGCCAAGGCCCTTGGGTGTAGTCTTGACAACAAGAAACTCATCCAAGGATAAGACAAAGTTTTTCTATGATGAGAAGTTGGAAACAAAAAAAAATGCTTTGGATCTGGACCCATAAGTAACACTTATAGACCAACATAAGACATGTCTAGTTGTTGTACAACTACAATGTTCCAAGGTATATTTGATACCCATTCTATATTGGTTTTCTTGTATTTTACTACACCCTTTCCCCAACATTATATAGTGTTACCAAGGCCTATGTCGTATGCCTTTAATGTTGGTTTGGTTCTTGAATCACATATAGTTGTTGAATGGCTAATCGTGTGATGTGTATCCACATTAATCGCCAACTATCTTAAATGATATGGTATGTCTATATTACATAAACCAATGTGGAACCTCTAATGTTGTGTTGTTTGATGGTTGTGGATACATAAACTAGGTCACAGTGGTGAATGCTTGTGATCTAAAACATGTAATTTATGGTTTTGATTATGATCAAAACATGTAACATGTATGTCGCATGCATTACATGCCTTCCTCTCTACATTCTCCATGAAAAATGTAATTCTTACAATTAGATTAAGATGATTTAATGACATCATTGGTGGGCCATGGTAGAGAGGAGGAGACGATCACAAGCCCCCACCAACAAGGAAGGTCCTTATAGGCTTCGTGATGAAGACAAAATAATGACTCTATCAAGAATCAAAGGACTACCCAAATGGGAAATCCAGTCAGGTGACTAGCTTGCTAGTTGGCCAATCAGAAAACCCTTAGAAGTAGATTTAAGGTTATATTAGGTGTGAATCTCTTAGTTATTTTTACAACTCTTTTTGGCTCAAGATGATTTACTAGTTTCCATATCATGTTTTATCATTTGTGGTGATGGTTGTTTATGTGATGCGTACAATATGGTATATGAAATGGTAGTTGGATACATATGATTATTATATCAAATACCTCAATACAATATCAAAATTTGAGATGCCTTCCATTGTGCAATACACATTAAAACTTCAATCGAAAATGTGTAGACAAGCCAAAGAGTGGTGCACCATCTATCTTGGGAAAGTGTGATAATATGTAGGTCTACCAAAGCAAGATCTATAACTTATTGATTGACCTTTGGTTTAGAGTAGACTAGGTGATGTTAATATGAATAAGCATCTAGAGGCATATATATGGCATATAATTCATAAATGGTATATGAGAAGGGTTGTGCATCCATCTATACAATACATGAATTGTATGTAATTGGTAATTATTACCTACCAAAATAGTTAGATTGTGAGCGGTCAACCAAAGTATGTTCACAATGTATTATGGGTCTTGGATCAATAGAATATTGCTTGTTGCAATCTTGTTCATCAATAGTGAAGGATATTAATTTGATCAAAATAGTGGGAGAATTATTATTTAAATACCAAATTAATATCATTAAATCAATTTTTTTACTTGTGCAAATATTTTCTTTGTATATCTAATGTTGAACACATATAAAACTTCTCATTATGGTCACTCGTGAGTGTAATATTTATGTCCTAGAAACACAAGAACCAGAATAACTAGTTCCATATCCTCCTAGAGCGGATAGGGAAGCTAATCGTAAGCATATAAATTACGCTTTTGACCTTAAGTGCCTCATCGTATGATCTACGAATTATGAGTGCCAAAAGAAATATAAGAACATGGGAGTTCTAGATATTTCAACATATCTCAAGAATATGTTCCAAGAACAAGGATGGAAGGAGAGGTATGTTGTCTCTAACATCCTATTTAAGTTTAACATGACTGAAAGGGATCCAAAGGGTCCCCATGTACCCAGTTTTATTGAGTGTGAGGAAAGCCTAGAGAGACTTGGATCTATTTAGTCCAAGAGTTGTCCATTGATGTAATATTGTAATCATTATAAAAAATTACAGACAATTATCGTTAACTACAACATGAACAACTTTGTTTGACTATTGTTAGAGTTACTTGGCATGTTAAGAACTATTGAGATTAGATGAAGAAGACAAGTCAAATTCTTTGTTGAAGGTCTACAAAGGAAAAGGCGAGTCAAAGGGAAAAGACAAATCTAAGAACAACTCTAAAGCTAGATAAGAGCCAAAGTCTTCTGCACCTAAAGAAAGAGGAGTAGGAGAGGAAGACAATTTTCCCCCATTGTCACCCATCTATTCATTTGAAAGAAATTTCCCTCTCTACCTTCAGGAACTAAAGAAGGAGGGGATAAAGATTTCACATATGCTCTAATATGCATGATTTAAAAGAAGTAAACCCTTACTGAAAGAAGGGTAGATCTATGAGTTTGTAATGGAGCAAGAGTTGTTGCCACAAATTTTGGAACCTATAGTTCATCCCTATTCAGTGGTCTTGTAATATAGTTAGATTGCTATTATGTACCTTCCATAAATAAAAAAATAATTTTGTATCTTGTTTGGACAAGAATCTTTTTGAACTTCTAATAAAGAATGATCAAATTTCATGGCGGTACCAAATGTCTTATGGTTTTATTTGTTGGATCTTAATACAAGTGTATATTACATAAATACTAAGAAGTTAAAACTCAATGAGTAAAAAAATACCTATGACATTGTCATCTAGGGAAAATAAATGAGAACCTCATTTCTAGACTCCACAAATATGGTTATCTATACTCTTTTAATTTAAAATCAGTAGAAACATGTGAATCTTGTATTTGGGCAAGATGACAAAAGCACCCTTCACTATTAACAATGAAAGTGAAGGTGACTTATTACGATTGATATATATCAATGTATGTGAAACTTTTAGCACACGCTCTAGAGGTGAATATCAATACTACATCAAATTTACTGATGACCTCACTAGATATGCGTATGGTACCTTATGAAACACAGATTATTATCTTTTGAAAATAAGGAACCAATGAGTGAAGTACAAAACCAACCTGAAAGGATATTAGAGCACTTCAATATGGTCATGATGGAGAATATCTGAGCCACAAGTTTGAGGCCTTTCTAGAGATTGTGGCATTGTATCACAATTGACTCCACATGGAACACTAGAGCATAATGAAGTGTCAGAAAGAAGGAATCACACTTTGATGGGTGTGTTACAATAAATGATGAGTTTATCTAATCTTTCAGACACGCTCTTAAAACCTCCACATTTACACTCAACTGTGTACTTTCTAAAATCATATGAAAAGATACCATATGATATATGGAATGAGGAACATCCCAATATGTCTTTTGTGAATATATTGGGATGTGTATTCTATGTCAAGAAAAAGTCACATGAAAATCTATGACCCAAATGTGATAAATATATTATAAAGAAACCAAGGGTTATCACTTATGTATTCCATTTTGACAACAAAGTGTTTTTTTTCTTCCAAAATTATTGCATTCCTCAAAGAGGAACTAATTTCCAAAGGAACCCAAATGAGTTCAAGGCAAACAAGATAATAATAAACCTATGAATGTAGATGAGCAAAGAAGAGAATTACAAGCCATTGTGGAATCTCAAATCCACATTTTGCAAAAAAACCTAGAAGGTCTATTAGGGCATCTTTGGATCCGGAGAGATTTGGATTTGTCCTGACTCAATTAAATGATTTGTTGGTCATCAATGATGTTGAGCTAACAACCTACAATGAGGCTATTGAGGGACCAAACTCTACTAAATGGCTTGAGGCCATTAGATCTTAGATGGACTCCATGTACATAAACAAAGTATGGACTTTGGTGGATGCTCCTGAAGGACAAATCCATAGGATGGAAATGGATCTTTAAAAAGAAGATTGGCATGGACGGTAATGTAGAAACCAATAAAGGCTGAATTATTCAAACAAGTTCAAGGTGTTTATTATGACAAAAAAGTCACCATTTTCCATGGTTAAACCCATCGGGATTATGCTTGCCATTACAACTTATCATGACTATGATATTTGGAAAATGGACACTAAAATGCTTTCCTTAACATAAATTTTCTTGGGGAGGTGTACATGATACAACCTGAAGGTTTTATCACTCCAAATGAAACCAAAAAAATTTTTAGTCTGTAAAGGTGAATCTATGGATTGAAGTAAGCATCAGGAAGATGAAATATTTGTTTTGATGACATAGTCAAAGAGTTTGGCTTTGTCAAAAATGAAGATGAACCTTGTGTCTACAAGAAGGTTAGTGGGATCATAATTGTATATGGATGACATATAATTAATGTAAAATGACATACCGAATTAGATACAACTTCATTGGGAAATACCTTCAACATGAAGGATTTAGGCAAAGAATCATATATTCTAGTAATCAAGATCTATTGAGATAGATCTAGAAGGCTTCTTGGCCAAAGATACATACATCAAAAAGAAGTTGAATAAGTTGAACATGCAATTTTCTAAGAGGTAAATTACCCATGTATCATAGATTTAGTCTCTTGAAATTCTAATGTCCAAAATCTATGAAATAGCAGACACGCATTAATAAAGTTTCATACACATCTACAATTAGATCTATCATGTATTATAATATTTACACACCTAGATGTCTCTTATTCTTTGAGCATGACGAGTAGGTACCAGTTAAATCTGAGTGAAGGTCACTAGATTTCCATGAAGAATAACTTGAAATATTTGAGAATAACAAAGGATCAATTTTTTATTTACAAAGGTTAAGAAGAGTTAGTTGTAAAGGGTTATACAGATGCAAACTTCCAAACTGACTAGGATGATTACCCTCACAAATGTGATGCATGGTTTTCCTAAATAGAGGGTATATAAGTTGGAAGAGTTACAAGCAAGAGACAATGACCAGTTTTACCACAAATGTCAAACATATTGTCACATCCAATGCTACAAAGGAAGCAATATGGATCAAGAAGTTCATTGGTGAACCCGAGGTGGTTCCAATCATTGAGGACAGAATAGAGATTTACTATGGCAACAATGAATCTATTGCATAAACTAAGGAACCCAAATCACATCAACGTTCCAATCATATAAAATGTCAACATTGTCTGATACGAGACATCATGCAACAAGAAGATGTAATTATTTGTTCTTTACCAACTAAAGCAATATTAATGATCCCTTGACAAAATTAATTTGACAAATATAAGCATGATGGTCATGTTAAATCATTTGGAATACTATTCAAGAGTGATTGGATCTAGTATAAGTGGGAGATTGTTGGTTGTGTGCCCTGATAGCCATTGTATGATGATAATAGACATGCATTGTATACTATGTGATTATTAATAAAAGTCAACTCCACTTATTATGTTTGTTTCATTATTGAGATATGAATAAATTTAATAGTGTCCTAATAAGTTTTGATGAAATGACATATGGTTTTGGTTGGGGAACATGATATCATATGTATACTCAAGAGTATTCATTCTTGTTATGTCCCTAATCAGTTATTTTTGTGGATATTGTAGGACCATAATAATACATAAGACTCTTGTGTATGTTAAATGAAGACTATGTCTCTTCAGTCATGATACTAGAAATCAATTCTGATACATTAGGCCTTTTTAGAGAACAAGTTGTAATGAATATATACACTTTGATAATGACACATGGAAGTCATGTCATAGTAGTCAGAGTCATAACTCAATGTAACATTGGTGACTGTAATCCTTAGATTCGAAGTTACTACAGTGAACACATGTTATTCTGTATAGTTTAAAACTACCCAACATGAATTTGAATAAGGGTTTCCATACATGTACTGATTGAATTCACTATAATATCAACAGATTGTTGGGAGTGAAGTAGATGGATTTTCCCCCCTCCATTGGAGTGATATCTAAACCACTTTATAAGTAAGACTGTGAAATGCATGGTCATGCTCATGTGAGTTAATATATGATATTGAGCTCACAATCTCAATAGGCTGCTCTAGTTTAAGAAACATAGATTGCATGTTGATAGGATGGCAGCTTCATGCTTCATTTTCAATATAGATATTTGTGACAAAGGGATTTATGGTCATGGTAAAATTGGTTACTTACATGTGAAAGTTGAACTCAACTAATATCAATTACTTGGTAGCAATGATGTGATTCTAGAAGCCCCAATTTTTGTATGAAAGTTTTAACATAGTTATAAATGTAGTGTTCTAATAGGGGATCACAAATATAAGTATGCATGAAAATTGAAGCTTGGAATCAATCAGATGATGTTAATGGTGATAAATTATGTACTTGTTGATTTCCTACCCAATTGATCAATTGGGTAAGCCAACTAGTTGACTAAATGGTTTGAATCAATCGATTGATTGATTGTCAAATGACTTGTTGATCAACACTTTGGGAATATAGCCATTTTGACGACTAGACAACCTAGTCGATTGATTGGACCAAGGTTAGGAAATAACCAAGAATAAGATACATGTGCGATTTGGAACAAAAATTAGTAAATTGAAATCAAAACATGATTGGTGAACTACTTAACAAGGTGATCCAACCAGTCCCCACCACTTTTTGATAATGAACCACTTAATTTGGAAGTCTGACAACATTCCTAGTATATTTCTATTTTGACTTGTGATTAGGAACAAGATTGGATTTTTTGGGAAATCCAAGAATGAATATCCTTTATAAAGGGATGTCCATTCGAAAGGAGACACACATATTGAGACACAAGTTCTCTAAGAGGTCTTCCTCTTAGAGAGAAAAAAAACCCATACCAAGGACAAAAACCCATAATAGGAAGAGAATGAGAGAGAGTGACACTATCACATGAAAACTCTAAATTCTGTTTCTTATTTATGACCAAGATGGTGCACCAAGATTTCCCGCTCTGTGTGGATGACTTAGAGGCTAAAGCCCTTGTGTAGAGGCTTGAGGAAAGGCAACTTCTCCAAAGAGAAGGCAAGGTATTGTTTTAAGGATAAGGCAACATCAATAATAACAACGACTCTTGATATGTATCAAGAAGTGAAATTTATACGCCAACTTAGATGTGTCTAGTTGTTGGACAACCAATGTGAGTCTAGGTATATTTGATACCCCTTCTACCTTTGTGATATATTGACATTTTATAGCTATGATAGGTCCCCTGAATAAGAGTTTTGATGAGAAAAGTTTTGTATTTCCTCTTCATCCCCTTCCCTCAAAATTGTAAAGATTATATGAAACTAGTTTGACCAAAGCACCTATAATTCGTGTGTTACACTTTAGATATTCAAGGTTCTTAGGAGATAAGAGGATTTCTACGATTTTGAAGATATTGAATTTGGAAGAGAAAATGTGTTTCATCCTTTCAAGGTTGGTGAATCAATGTAACCTCATCAATCATGGATAGATTATCAGAGTTTTTCTTCTCTCCAATGTTTGAAGTTGTCATCCCTCTGATTTGTATCAAATACAAATGAAATACAATTCTTTTCTCATTCTTTTTCTCCATTTCACCATTTCTAGGGTTCTTGAGTGGAAGGATAAAGAAAAGACTAATTACTTGAAATTTTATTTTGTTCAAAACACTCAATTCTCAAGCTATGAATTTGAGACATTTAACTAATGTGGTGAGTGGTTAATTTATGATTCATATATTTAAACATGTATAAAGCTAAATACTACCTGACTAAAAATCAATTATATGTATACTTGTATGTCTATGAGTTGGGTAATAAATTAGGAAAAATCTTAAAGAATTAACTATCCCCAATTTTTTATTCTTTTATTGATTTTTGTGATTGTATATCCTTAAATCAAATTCTATTGAAAGCTAATGTGATGAAACTACACTATTTCTGGCTAATATTGCCAAAAATCCTCATCACTAAGATGCTCAGAAATTGGGTAGACATGTGTAGAATCTAGTTTGAATTGAATAAATGTAACATACCAAAATTTGGGCATCAGACTTATCTTTTTGATATAATATATTTTCTCCTCATTCCAAAACCTCATTTTCTTTCCCATATTATTAAATTTATTTTGATAGCCTTGAATGATTGTACACAAAGTTTAATACGTAATACTCTAGATCGGTCCAATTAGATCAGGAACCACTACAGATTTACCTGACCCAATGGAAAGTCAGTTTTTGGAATCATACAAGAGCCACTATAGATTTACCTAACCCAATTGAAAGTCAGTCTTTGGAATCAATTTAAAATATGTTTTTATTATTAGAATTTGTATTTTCAAAAATTAAAAGAAATAAGTCATTGATGGAAGTTGGAGATGATAGCAATGTGGGTTAGTATTTATATCAAATACTAGACAATAATATGAAGTTACTAATGCATAGCCTATAGAAAAAGAACAAGTACCTTAGATTTGATGTGGGTCATCCATCCAATGCTCCCAATAGATCTAAGCCATTGTCTTAACTGTAGATATCATGCGGGAGCCAGATTATCTTCCTGACATCCAATGGTTGTTGGTAGTCAATGACAAGTAATTTCTTGGCCGTTACTTTGCCTCATCATCTCCTTCCTAGCCCATTAGCTTTGTCAGCCCTTTCCCTACCCCCATTGGCCTCCCCTTAAGTCACACCTTTCGATCAAGCTTGAAATGCCATTTTTAATGTGACCTAAGCCTTAAGCGACCTGTGGGCTAGAGAGTGAATGTTTCACACCCTCCTACAAAATTGGGAGTTCCATGAGCATTGTAGGGTTACCTTATCCAAACACCAACTCAAAGACCTCCCATAAATGTGCTAACTATCTTGACGATGAGCCACCTTCTCCATGTATACAATGACCAAGATCCTAGCTCATTAAGCCCCATCTTGCCAAACTAACCCCAAAAGATCTCTACCTACAACCCTTAGTTTTTCCAGTCTATCTCTGATGGTGAATGGGCCTCAACTACCACAACCAATTATGCCTTCTTCTATGGCCACATAAATGTCACGGATGAACGACTGACTCCCTTGAGCTTTGACACCACCACCAACACAATCCTCTCAGCCCCAATGAAGTATTCCAACCACTAGACACCATTCCATAGCCTCCACTATCCTATCAGCCACCTCATCATCCTTTTTGTTTCTGGAAAGAAGGTTGGGGACCAACTACTCGTTCTCCTTGACACCTAAAATGTGGTCACTCTATTTTGACCTCAGTGGAGCTTGTAGACCCCCGACAGTCCATCTCCGATCATCTTCCACGTTCCATCTAATAGGTCCCCTTCTCCTCCTCGATCCTTTGTTTCTTCTTTTTCTTTCAATAAAATCAAGTAGTTAGCATTAATGATATGAATAAAAAAATATTATGTATAATTAAATATATAATAATAATAGTTAATAACTAGTGATAATAATAATGAAATACTATAAATAATATGGTTTGGTTTAAATGATTAAAAATTATGAATAGTAATTGCTTGGTTCATGGCTAACTAATGTAATTATGAATATAAATAAATTAGATACATTCCAAAACAACTAGAAATATTATGTTAGCTTATTTCTAACTTAGTTGGACCCTAGTGATTAAATATTATAGAAACATGATTATCTTTCCATATAAACTGATAAACGGCTAATATGCACGTTAATGAATTAATAAAGATTATAAAGGAAATATATGAATATAAATAGATGGAATATTAGGAAAAAATGTTAGATGCTTAAATATACTATTTTGACTTACATTAAAATTATTTTGACCAATAATGACTCATCTCTTCATATTGATTCATTGTTTTACCTAAGTGTTTAATAAGATGGTAATTGGTAAAATAATGTATCAAAAGAAATTGGAAAATGGATATAAAGTGAATTCATGCTCTCCTTAATGAACCCTTGAATATTTGAAATTGTGAGAATAATGGAAAGGAAATATAAATTCATGATATAGATATATTCACATGAGATTAATTAGTATGTAATATAAATATACATTCATGTGGCATTGATATTTATGTGGAATATGAATTTTTAATATGTGACCATGAGTGTGATGATTACGAACCTAGTAATAAAATATGAATCTAGGAGGTATGAATGTGAAGTTATAGCAACCAAAGACACATGCCTTGAGAAATACAGACATTAGGGCCTTTATGCATGAATGACAAAATGGTAATTTTACATCATAGAAACCTAATGCTTTGGTCCATTTAGAGCTTTGTTTCACTTGAAATTGGGACGTCCTGCTATCGTGCATAGTGGGTAATGAACTAGTTGCCCCCATCTACTAGCTAAAATAGTGAATTAGGCTATAGTATTGTTCTCTCATAGATAATTGAACACAAGGAGTTTATCCCTTGAAGTATGTGATATGATAGTGCTCAATTTTTGTATTTGAAATTGATCATAGTATTCTAAGAAATCTTGGACATTTTGATATCTTATGGATTGTTTTGAATGTTGAACGATCTTGCGTATTGCTAATTGAACAATCTTGTGAACATGATACCTTGTTACTTGAACCTTCGAAATATTAATACTTGAAATCCTTATTTTGATTACTAAGTCCACCAAATAGTTCTTGCCTTGTTTGGAATTGCAAAAAATCCTTTATTGTTGTGTATTTTATAATTTCTTGGTAATAAGAATTTAGTACCATGGATGACCTCTTTTCTCTTTGATCATGTCGTGGATGGATTTATCTCTTTGGGATATACATGGACAAAATATAAAAGGAAGACATAGAACAGACATACATGAGATGTCCTATGCTGATTGAAGACTAGATAGGACTTATGTTCTAATAGATTCCTTATGTATAGAATTCCATGTACTATGATGTACAACATGATTGTATGAAGGCTTATTTATATATTGTGAAATATAAGTCATTTGAAAATATTGGTCACAAGATTGGGTTTTTACAATAACCGTGGATATGTTTGATTCCATAGTTGTTATCACTGAATCATAGACAAATTAAAATATGGATTGTGTATGAAAGTTAATGTAAAGGTTATACTAGGAGGAATCCATGTTTAGGGAATAATCTTGAGGGATTGTCTCAAGTGAGCCAATGAAACAATGTATGCTTGTAATTAAAGGATGAATTACATAGAATCAAAATTAGGATTTGTATGTGTTGTGAATAGCTTTATCAAATCCTAGTACAATTGATGCATTTAATGATCAATAGGATGATTATCATGATGTATAAAGATGTAATGAACTAACTTGACTTCATGAAAACCATAAAATCTAGTAATAGAATTAGAAGAGAAGTCAATCCTTGTATTTGGATATGATGTTGTAAATAGAAGAAGATACTCTGAATTAAGTATGTATACTTCAATTGAAGGTGAGAAGTGTTATTATGATAATCTAATTATAATGTAACTGATATATTAATATTTAAGGATTAAGTAGTAAATCATGCGTGAGTGCAATTCTTTTCCATAAACACATAATAACGAGTTGAGAACATTGAACAATTATTAAGGAAAGAGATGAAGTATACCTAATATGTTCTATTTCTTCAACTGATTAGATTTATTAGAAATGGAAGTTTATCCTTTTAATACCAAGACATCACCAGGATTTAAATGACCCACAATATGAGTATCCAAATGCAAGAAAGGAAAAGGAAATATGAGAACAAATTGGGATGATAAGTAATGGGAAGATATCAATGAATGGAGTATGAGGAAATATTTAATATATTTATTTTAGTATATTTGAATTGACCTAAATTGAAGGAAAAACACTTAAATAAGATTATGAAGCATTTTAATGAAAAAAATAAAGATAATGTATTATGTGAATTGAGAATATTTGATCCCTATAGTAGTACATAATTCGAATGAAAGAAGTCAAGACTAATGAATCTAAAATGCATGGAAATCCAAGTAATTAAGTAGATGGAGTTAAGAACCTAACCATAACTCTTATATGATGAATTAAGTAAAAACAACGAACAAAATTATTCAATGAAGGATTGATGAATGTAAATATCTAAATATACCATGTCTCCCCGATGATCAAATATCCAGTCACGTAGGGCAGCCTCTATGTGAATTTACCTTGTCGCCCCTAGTGTGCTGGTAGCTAGCGGGTGGGGGTTTACACTACCAGGGGTCCCACTTAATCGTAACCCATCCTGGGGTGGTTCCCACATCATCCACACACCAAAAATCTAAATATATATTGGTTTTAATTGAAGAGAAGGAAATCAAGGTTTTTGAATAAAAGTCATAAGAATATGGTATGAAATATTGATATTAAAAAAATTTATGCATTGACATTACTTTATATCTAAGGAACTTAGAAGGAATTCCCCATGTGTTGAATAGTTTACCTAATTTGGGCATAATAAGTAAAAATAGATGTTGTATGTGATGATATTGTTGTGGTCCTAACGACACTATGAACTCTTATTGAAAAGTTTGAGACAAAAAAATTTAATGGGTTGAAAGGCATGTAACGATGTACATATCTAAATTTATTATTAGGGTAAATACTTGAGCGTGAGATTGTATTTGAGTTTGGTATCCCATTGATGATAAATATGAAACAATGTGAGTGGGAAAGAAAGACGTTAAATATGAAACAATGTGAGTGGGAAAGCAAGATATGTGTGGTAAATTGTAGATTAGAATGTTGCTTGTTGTGATGTTTAAATCTTGTCATCTTGCTAGACCCAATTTAACTCATGTCATTAAGTTGCAATTGGATAAGCACAAATGATAGATATTGATTTCAAATCTCTTTAAGATGAGTAAGAGTAATAGGAAACAAAAGAAATGATGTAAAGAGGATTAGTGTCATAGCATTTATAGGAAACCCTATAATAAATACATGTTTGTTGTAGCTATCTTGAGTTGGTCGGATAAACCCTAAGATAATGATTGTGAGTATTTTTCATGGGAATAAGCCATGATGACTTCTACCTGGTGAGGTAAGAGTCAAGTAATTTCATAATAAATGCATAATAGATGATCAACCATGTGGTAAATGATATGAATGTGTACCATGTATCACCTACTATCATTAATGAAACTAGAGTTGATGAATATATTTCATATATGAAATTATCAATTAATATTGTATCTAATATGTATTGTTGTATCACTAAAAGATATATATATATATAGTTGTCTTATTTTTATCTTCTTACTTTGAAATCTGATTAGTAAATATTGGGTTGCAAGAAAATGATGATACTTAGTTAATGGTGGGTATCATATCTATTCTTCTCAATGATAGAGTTTTCATTTTGGAGTTTCAGGAAGATGTTTGTTATTATCCGACTATAAGTGTTTTGATCAAGACCTTTCATATTTAATTCTAATAACCACTCTCAAATATGATCCTAGTTCTAAAGCACTTAGCATTAGTTGATCCCTTAGTAGATATGATATCAAAATAGTTAATACGTTGGTTCCATATTTGAATGAATGCTTTTATTGATCAATTAGTTTATTTTCACAAATTAGAAGTAATTAATAGTATGATAACTTATTTAATAATATGTTTAGTATAATACAAATACATATTAGTAATTAGAGTGGGAATTTTCCAAACATTGGACATATATATGGGTTTCATATGGTTGTTTCAAATGTATTTAGGTATAACAACATCTAGTGGAGAGTTCAAATTAAATACGATGTAAATAGTAATAATTTATATTAGAAAGTATGTGTATTATCATCTTTCTGGTTGGGGTTGTATACACAATTATTTCTTTCATGTACATGTAACTTGATGCAAACTGGTATGTGTACTAATTATAAAAGTGGATTCATTTTGGTTGAATTGAAAGAGTTTGGTCAATGAATAGGATTTGGATGTTCATCTGATGTGGAGTTCATTCTAAGTATTTATGGAAAAGGGAAAATTACATGTGTTTCTTGACAATGATTTCAATCATGTTAATTTGGAATCTAATGTTTAGTTTCATTATCATAGTTCAATTTTTGAAAAAATCCTAATTATTTGCAATTATTATAAGCCAAAAGGTAGGTCACTAAAATACAAACTTTTATATTACAATATTTTCTCAATTTTTTCTAGTTGTTCTGTAATGTATGTGTGGTACATTTGACTTTGAAAAATAATAATTAGGATGCGCAGTTAAAATTTTCATTTTTTAAGTTTTATGATTTTTATGTAAATCATGTAATAAGTCCATTTATTTTATTCTTACAATAGAAATTAGTGTATTTCGTACAAATGTCCTTGTTTGCCATTATTTTTATCACCATATGCATTAGGGTTGTCAATTATTGCAAACATTAGAGTGAAAGATGCTTTTTAGTGATTTAGTGGGCAATCATAGTTTTGGTCAAACTCCACTTCAACAAAGATAGTTGTTGATTGAATTGTTAGTTAATATGTGATTATTCTAGAGTTTCTGAGACTTAGTGATCATTCTCAGTCAAGCTCTTAGTTTGAATGAGCACCAACTTCAATGAACTCTAGTTTGAGAGTCAGTACCTCATCTTAATCATGTACATAGCCATTTGCAAGTGACCCTTGATTTCCAAACCTTCAATTAAAATCATTGTTTGATCTATGTATATCTTGATCCAAGTGCAAGTTTTATCAATCATGGACATTGAGCACATTATAGTTGACATAAGATGATTTTAGCCTCTTGCAATGTTTATATATCAGCTCACTGCTCTTATGCCCCCTAGTCTAATCCTGACCTATTCCTATGATTAGAAGCCCTCTAGGCCCATTCTAGAAACTCTTGATACATATAATTTCCTTAATAATAGTATTGACGGTAATACTTATCTCTATCGTTATAGTAGTTCTCACCCCAGGGTTCTCTTACATTTGATCTTACACATCTTTTAGTAAACCTCAAAAACACTTTCAAGTTATTGTGCTTTGGTTTTAATCCTTATTTCCATATCTTTACTTTGTTGTTAATAGCGTCTATAAATGTGCTTCAAGGTAACAAAGCATCAATGGGCATCTAAGGAAGGCATTCTCGACTGGAGATATTTTTTGAAGCTTGATAAAGAAGAGAGGTGGATTCACCTTGTAAATCACGTCCAAAGGAGGAGTGTGAAAACTCTAGATGGGGCGTGTAATGTCCCCGGATGTTGCCATCTTGAACCCCGTGGGGTAGAGAGGATAAACTCTAAAAACATTAGGCAATTATATCAAAATGAAATGTGGAAGCATAAGCATACATGAACAATCAACCATAAGCACATACCACACATTCTCAACATTCAACATTTGTATATTACAAAATGAATTATTACAACACGATTTAAGAATTACATACAGAATGAAAATTCTACAGTCTATGAACATATATGCTAACTAGGATCTACATAATAGGTATAATCTAAACACTTCTCACTTCTTGTATTTTCCCCCATTCTAGCTCTGAACTTAGAAAATATTTGAAACAACGGATTAACACAATGTGTTGTGTATGTGAGTAAAAAGATGCATACTAATAAGATTGCATAATTGAAAGATTTGAAGAAAGAACAAAATAAAAGAAAACATTATATAGATCAAGAATTAGGTATACCATTTCTTTTAAGCATGTGTTTGATGCAGTTGTACTATTAAGTGTGCCGCCACCAATAATAGTTATATGTTGGCCCCTCCCCACCCCTTAGGCTATGGGGATCCCCACCCCTACCGCTATGGGGATGTGCTGACCTTAGTTTTAGAAGAGGGATAAAATGTATGTCTCACTCAGTAGCTACAACCCATCTCTTCATTTATGTTCTTAAGGTTATTGCAAAGGCATATACAACTAATATGCATCCAAGAACTTTACACAAATAAAGCATCCAGTATATCACACTTTATGCACATAATAAAACTAGTCATATACTTAGATGAAGCCTACATTCTTGAGTTCAGAGATTCTTAATTTATCCTTGATCACATAGTAGTCTGGTCATCACCTGGTTAGTTACAATTAGCCATCACTAATTATAGGATCGTCATTTAACTTAGTACTTAGGTCCAAACTATAGTTTAGACAAGTCTAGGTTTAAAATGACCTTAACTAGTTTATAATATTTTTTACTGATCTAGAGGCCAATATCTAGGTCTAGTTCAATTTTCATAATTTTCTAATGATTGGTCTATTTTCTAGAATTAAAAAGAGGTTGGAAGCACTTCATTACATTTTAATTCCAAAACACCTAATATTTGGAGATTTCATGAAGATAACAATTCATATTTGGTTTCTAGATGACATTAGGATTCATATATATTTTTCTCAGATTTAGTGTCCACTATATGCTAATTATACTAATTTAATCATCTTAAAATGAGGTATTTGCATATAAATAAGAAACCTTAAATTAATCACCAAAAGTCTGATATAAGAGTTTCATAATAAAGAGGGAAAGTTTATGAATATGTGGATATTTTTAGGAAATTATTTATCTGTGTTGTTTATAATGTATTTTCTAAGATAAGGCCATTTTATGGGAATTAAAAGTATTTTACCTTCTGCGAGGGGTCCCACTGCCAGTCTTGGATTGACCTACATAGATGAACTTGGGCGCGGTTCATTCCTTATCAGGTCAATGTGAGCCATCCAATTTGTCTTATAAGCTGGACCAATTTATTTGAACTGAGTGTTGAACCAGTCCGACCTCCCTCGCCTCGTGTCTGCAGCGCCTCAATTTGGTCTTCCATCTCCTGGTGCATGTATGAGGTCTAGCTCTGACGAGCTCTCCATCGAGCTCCAGGCTTTTGTCATCAAGGATTAGGCTTTATTTGGGTTCGACGCAGAACAAAGCCCTACATCGGCGATGATTTGTGGTGACATGGGGCTCAACCTCCCATCCACCCTCTATTATGTCGGCTACCATCAGTTGGACGGAGGGAAAGAGGCTTCTTCTACTCAGATGTGTTTCCCACCAAACTCCGCACAGGGAGCATTTTCTTGGTCCCATGGACTCCAATCCTTCATTGCCAGGTGGTGGCGAGGTCGGTAGCCATGACCTCCAACTCTGACTCTCCCTTAGACAAAAATTGGGTTTTTCAACAAGCTTCAGACTCCTATAGATCCTTCTCAATCCTCCTACGGCCTTGCAAGGTTGTAGTGGTGATCTTCCCCTTCTAGAAATCTCATGACAAGAAGTCCTCTCTTCTTCCACACTTTAGGGATTGTACTGGTGTATCAAGTAGAGAATGAGTGTGGAGAAAGTGTTTGTATTCCTTATCTAAGACACATCATCGCCTGAAACTCAAAGTCATCAAGTAGATCTCAACCATACAAAATGAACAATGTGCATGGAATCAGCTAACATCCCACATGAATCGTAGTAGAAGTGGGGAACAATCTACAACTATCGTCCACGTGTGGAGGTTGGAGACAAAGTCTCCACCATTAGATCCATATAGAAGACCCTGATTGGGTCAAAATTCACGCTATAGGTCCACACGACTAAAAGGGTTGCATAACATCTAATTTCCACAACCTAGCTACATTGTTCTGAAAATAAAGGTTTTGTTGACTCATTTAAATCAATCATTCACATCTTATAATCTTGGTAACTTCCAATAGGGATCTCAAAACATTATGAAATTTTAAACACAACTGTCTTATTGTATAATATCTCATCCAGAAATGTTAGAGATCAAAAATATGTTATTTAGTAATGCAAAGAAACACTTTAAACAACCTTATAAATTTACATGTAAACCTTGAATTCATTCCAATAATAATCAAATCTTGATCCTACAAGTCCAAAATACTTGTTATAGTACTAACACACCTGAAGGCTCATCGATTGGCCACTTGAGTTTACTGCAACTAGTAAATGGACCTCTTGACCTCAAAGTAACCAAGTTAGTTAATAAAATATATTCATCATAATTGAACTCAATTACGTCTGATAATCATCAACTACATCTGTAGTTACACTTTTTGGGTGAAAAGACTCGGTAATTGGATAACTCATTCCTCAATTTGATACCAATCATCTACACAACATTCGTCATATTCAAATACTATATGTGGTATCAAAACCCTAAAATAAAGGGTCATCACATGGTGAATATAGCAAATCTGATGTTTACAATTATAAAACATAACCTTGGTTAAATGCAACTTGTTGGATAAGATATTACAGTAAAAATAGTAAAATAGATAATGGATAAAAGACAATCACACAAAATACAAAATATGTAGAGTGATTTCATCCTAAATGACGTTAATCCACTACCTAGCTATTTGTAACAAGGATTTTCAACATATACTTTATCCTTTTTCTATATCGATACAAAATATACAATTTACTACTATCTTTTATGGCTCAAGTCTAACCTCCTTTTCAGGTCAAGGATAACTATCATCTTCTTTGTTGGCCATTGGAATACCACCATATTTTGGAGAAGACTGCAATCTACCTCCACCACCTATAGCACAACTTTCTCACAAGAATTAGCTCCAAATAAACTCCACCGCAACATTTTTGCAAGAAGTAGCACAAAACACCGAATCAACAATGAACAAGAAGGGAAGAAGGAAATTATAAACACTCATAAAGATTATAATTGAAGCACTATGAACAAGTGATTATCTACTCCACATAGGTTTAGACAAGCCTATATTTGGTGGAGTAGGACACTAATGTTGAGGTATAGCTTAGACTAACTAAAATGTATTTGGAGATGGTAAATCGATATTCTAAGATTCTAAGGATAGAATGTAGATATCTTGTCTGAGTGTACTCTAACTGTCCATACAACACGTTTATATATAGGAAATACTTAGGAATGGATAAAATAGTTGTTGGGAATTTTTATGCCAATTTTAGTGGAAACTATATGTTAAAAGATAACTAGTGAGATTAAAATGATTATTTGTGCACTTTTTGAAACTTACTGAACATCGACAGTTGGTCAAAAATAAGTCCGACCGATATTCATCTTGATCAAAAATATGTTTGACTGAAACACTACTGAGACACTCCTTTGATCTAATGATAATGTCTCAATCGATCTAAAGTTTTATTAGGATGTATTTTGGTCAAAAAGAAGTTTGACCAAAAAATACTAGATCACAATAATCCTTAAATTTTGGAAAATGGCTCAAATAATTGTTGCAATGATACCTACTTATCCTAAAGGATGTAAACAAGTATAAAACTAGGTTTAGCATGGCTTTGAGTTGATCATCACTTGTTCTTACATCATTCCTATCAAGCTGTATAATTTACACCCATACAAAGCATCAACTAGGTACAACTTGATGAGCATCCAAACACACATGTGATTACACATCCTTTGTTATCGAATCTTGTCTAAAGTTCCTTGATTACATGTAATAAGAAATTCACACACTAATAACACAACTTAGAAATTTGCATCATCAAAATCAGAGTGTGCAATATCTAAAAGCCAACAACTCCCCTTTTTTATGAAGACAAATATTTCCATAAGAAAATTTTGAGATAGCCAAATTGACGTCATCATACCTTTGATTAGTTAAAGAAAAAGAAAATTCATCTTGTGAATTTTTCTCCCACTTTTTCAATGTCAAAAAGTCTAATGTACTTACCAAACTCTTCCTCAAAAAGTTACTTGCCCTCAAAAAGATATGCATATGGAGGGGAGGCCACATAACCAGTTAAAAAGTGAACATCAATTGAAAGTAACAATCTACATGGTAGGCCATGATATACATTAAGCCATATTTATATCAAAGAAACATGTTTAGATATGTCTCAACACCAACGATAGGAGTGTTAAGTCCTTCATGATAAAGAGACCCTATTACGCACAAAAATTAACCAACAATGATTATCTATGCAAAGAACAAGGAATGTTAAGCCTGTCATTGTCACAGAGAACCACTAAAACAAAAAACCATGATCTTTCTAAAAAGTTGTCTCAATACCAATGAGGGGAATGTGAAGTCCTTTGTGATATAGAGATGACATTAAGCAAAAAATGAGTTCAACAAAGAATCATTACACCAATATTAAGGGATGTTAAGACTATAATTGATATAGGGAAGCCATTTAACAAAGATATCAACGTAAATCACATAGTTTGAGCTCCTCCTAAATCTCGTACTCATAAAAATCAAGCTCAAATAATGAAATTAACTACTACGATAAAGGTTTCCATTAAAGAACTAAATCCTACATTTGCCACATGTAAAAAAAATCATTTCAAACCTAGAAACCCAAATAGACATATAGCAACCCGACACAATATATCAGATTCAAGATAGTCAGCTAAACTTGACAGACAACATTTTGGTCGATTTTTATTTTGACCAACTGCCCTTGGGACAAACTCCATATCATTCGAGAGGCAATTTTCTATAAAAAATAATCTAGCAGAAATACACATCTACCAATTGACAACCTATATAATTATCAAATTTGAAAAAAAATAAACATTTAAGGATAAACCAATTGAAAATAAATATGTTATGATCAAATACAGATATCCAATAAGTCCCATGATCATACAAAACCTCCTTCAGAGAAAGGTTCTAGGTACCCGAACTATGTTATTGTCACTTTTTCACTTTAAAAGGTATGAGAAATCATAGTGACCAACTCTCCCACAAACAAAACATATAACATGGTTAAAGGAGAAAGAAGAACTAGTATTTGGTTTTAAAAAATAGGCCATTTCTTCTTCTTGCAATTCTTCTTTCTTAGAATATAAGCAAACCATTTGTACCTAAATGACTATGCAATATATTGTGCAACAAATTTCTACTATTTGAAAATTTATCTAAAGACCTTCTAAAATATTCATTTTTCTTGGCAAGAATCATGAGTCTTTAGCAGTAGAAATTAAGCATTTTATACTACTAGCAATGTTTTCTTCAAGTATATCAATTTTATCATTTAACTCATTATTTACTTCAAGAATAAGTCATAACCGAAATGTGAAGCAAGTTCTTCTTTTTTTTCCTTGGAATTCTTCTTATTATTTTTCCTTGGAATTCTTCTTATTATTTGTTGTGAGTTACATGCATTCCTCCTCCCAATATCCCATTTTCCCCAAAAATACAACATCTGGAGAGATATCCATAATTTTTGTTAGAAGAAAAATTTATCTTCTTACCCTTGTAGTTTGTTTCTTCCTCACTAGTATATTCCACTTGAAGAAGAATAAACTTGTTTTGATGCCCTTGCATTGAGGGTTGTGCTCTTTTTCTTGGGAAACTTTTCTGCTTCACCTTCCAGCTCACGTTCTTGGAGCATGACTTCACATGTTTTTAAGTTAACTATAAGTTCTTCAAGATGCAAAATCAAAAGATCTTAAGATTCATCTTTGGCAGCAACTTTCTTTTCATATTTAGAGTTTGGAAAACAAAATACTTTAGTAACAAGCTCAGTATATTCTATATTATTTCTAAGAGGTTTTATTGCATTTATAATAGAATTAAATATAAAGTACATTTCAAAATTAGTCTCATGTTTTTCCATGAAAAATAACTCTACTTTATGAATAAGCATATCAAATTTAGTATCCTTTAGTTTCTTGGTTCCTTAATGAGTAACGAATAATTTTCTCTAAATGTCATAAGTAATTTAATAAGAAGAGATACTAACAAAGTCACTAGGAGAAACATAAGAATATAGAATGCTTATGGCTTTAGCATTTAAAGTAGCCTTTTATAATGTAGCCACATTTTATTACTCAAGATCAGTTGTTGGATGCTCATATGGTAGGATGGCTATCTTCCAAAGTTCAAAGCTAATGTATTGAATGAAGAACTACATGTGCCTTTCCAATAAGTGTAGTTGGAGTCATCAAAGATAGCAGGTTGGTAGACATGTACTCCTTTAAGGTTGAGCTAGCCTAGTATATTTTCCCCGATCTTCTAAACTCATTGGCCTCCTTGAAGCATCTTTTTTATACCAATTGAAATCTCTAGAGGGGAGTGTATATATCAAGTCTATTTTTTACAGCTTTAAAACACAAGGTTGGTTAATGCAACTTTCTTGATAAGATATGACAATGGAAATAGTAAAGCAAGTAATGGACAAAAGGATACCACACAAAATACACAATATGTAGAGTGACTTGTTCCTAAATGACGTCATTCCATTACCAACTAGAACTCCCACCCTATACTTTTATTCTTTTTCTATATCGATACAAAATACACTAGTTATCATTGTCCTTTGTGGATCCAGACTAACCTCCTTTTCAGATCAAGGATAACTATGATTTTCTTTGACAGATGCCTAAAGACCATTGTCTACAATCTACCTCTACTACCTTTGAACACGACCTTCTCGGATGAAGTAGCTCCCAAGAAACTCTATTGCATACTTCTCACAAGTAGTAGAAAGCACCAAAATAATAGTGAACAACAAGACAAAAAGGAAAATGCAAATCCTTTCACAAAGATTACAATTGAAGAGCTATGAGCAAGTGATGATCAACTCCACTTGGTTTAGGTAAGGTTGTATTTGGTGGAGTAGGACACTAATGTTGAGATATAGCTTAGACTAGCTTGGGTGTAGCTGGAAATGGCAAATGGATATTCCAAGCTTACAAAGACAATATGTATCAAGCTTTGTCAAGTGTACTCTAAGTGTCCATAAGACACTCCTATATATAGGAAATACTTAGGAATAGCTATTATAGTTTTTGAGAGTGTTTAGGCTGGTTTTAGTAGGAAACACGGCTTTATAAGATAGCTAGTCGGATTAAAATGGCTAGCTAGATGTGCACTTGCTAAAATTTACTACAGACTAATAATCAGTAAAAAATAAGGTTCATCAAAATATATATATATCTTGAACAAAAATAAGTTCATATGAAACACTACCTATACCTCCTTTGGTCTAATGGTAATGACTTGGTTGATCTAAAGTTCTATCAGACAACATTTTAATTGAAAAGAAGTTTGATCAAAAAACACTCTGCCTCAATAAGTCCTAAATTTTGGAAAATAGTTTAAATGATTTTTAAAATGATACCTACCTGTCCTAAAGGGTTTATACAAGTATAAAACTAGGTTTAGATAGTTTTGAGTTTAGCATAACTTGTTCTTACAGCATGCCTATGAAGTTGTACAATTTGTACCTATACAAAGCATCAACTAGGTACAATTTGATGTACAAGCATCCAAAAACACATTTGTTTGCACATTATTTGTTATTGGATCTTGTCTAAGTTCCTTGATCACCTAAAACACATAATTCACACATTAATTAAAACAAACAGGAAATATTTACATCACTGGAACTAGAGTGCGGTATATCCAAAAAGCTAACGGAGTGGTGGTTGTCTAAGTCCTAATGTAAAAAGAAATAATTAGTGATCTCATGTAGGCAGGATCAAAAGAGCGTTACTAATTCCTAATTGTGTATAATATTTACTTTAATCAAGTAAGGTTGTTTTATCAACCCTAATAGTTGCAAAGACAACTAAGGGAGGATGTTGGGTTTCCTTGGAAGTCTGGACCAACTTATATTGTAAGTTCAATTTCCACTGACCTTTCTCTTCCTCTCCATTCTTTATAATATTTATCAACCAAGTTATAGGTAACTATTTTGTTCCTTTAATGTTTCCTTATTGTCTAAGGGTGTCTATCACCCATCCCCTTATAGACTTTTCTTCTAAGATCACAAGCCTAGTCATGGATCACTATATGATGATGGTTTATCGTTCATGTGGGAGGTATATACAAGGAAGATTTGGAAGGATCTTCAAAACATCAAGAACATGGGGGATTTTGATGTTATGCTTTCCCCCACTGTGAAAATTGGTGGGTCGTCATTCTCTTTCTTGGAGGCTTCTCTTTTCTAAGATTGTCTTCTAAATTCTAATCTATCTGACTTAGATTTTGAAGGGTATGCTTTCACTTATAAATTTGGCCCTTTATATGAACGGTTAGATAGAGTTTTGGTGAATTCCCTATTTCTAGTATTAGGAATGCAGTTTCATGTCAAGCACCTTACCCGCATTCAATTGAATCATAATCCTCTTTTATTCTATAACACACAAAGGCAGTCTTATGCTCACATTTTTCATACTAAGGCTAGTTGGAGCTTGGATGCTTCCTTGAAATCCTTCATAGTCAATAATTGGCATGCACAGGCGGAGATCTCATAAGCTTTTAACTCTTTAAAAGCATCGATCACACAATGGGATGTCAACTATAGGCGTATGCAGCATCTTCAACTACAACAAATCTTATCTTCTCTACACACTGCTCAGGCTGAGTTAGCAATTCATTACTCACATGAGTTGGACCATTATTGCAGCTTATTACAAGTTTAGTATGATAGATTGTTACCAAAGAAGATTGTTGATGTTTGCCAAAAAATTCATATCTCATGGTTGAATGATGGGGATACAAATACATCATTCTACAATGCTTATATATGATCCACAAGGTAGTCCAATACTATTAAATCTTTATCTGACAAAGATGGTGTTCTCATTGATGACCCAGTTCATGTGAAACAATTGGTTCTTAAGTACTTTAAAGATGCAATTTGTCTCTAACACATCAAGAATCTTATCTTTACCACAGATACAAGACATATCCAACCCATTGACTTCTGAATAAGCTATTTCTATGATTGTGATTCCACCTGAACTTGAAGTTCTACAATTTTTGCAAAACATGGGAAGGAACAAGGCATCGAGGCATGATGGTGTTGATAGGGAATTCATGATTTGTCATCGGAACACAATGAATTCTATACTACTAACTATCAGAAATGGGTTACAAGGTTTTCCGCTCACTCTGAATTTTTGTGATTTAATTACGGTTCTTACTCCTAAAGTTACACATCCTCAGAATTGCAATCAACTCCGACCGATATCTTTGAATAACACATGCTTGAATCTATGCTAAAAAAATTTGTTAACCATATGAAACCCTTCCTCCCTAGTTGAATTAGTACGGAACAATCCAGCTTTATTCCTGGGAGACATATTATTGATTATATCATTCAGGTGCAAGAGTTGATTCACAATATGAGAAGGCCAAATAGTGCTAAAACAATGGCAATTAAAATAGACCTCGTCAAGGCCCATGATCATATGGAGCGGTCCTTTATCCTTGATACTATTATAAATGTCGGTATCCCATCTACAATTCAAAATTACATAATAAATAGAATCTGTGGAGGTAGAATATGTATTGACCGGAACGAAGAGCTACTATCCAATTTCAAAGTAAATTGAGGATTGTGTTGAGGAGATCCTCTATCTCCGTATCTCTTTGTAATGTGCCTTAATCTATTAAGTCTCATGATAAGAAATGAAGTGAATACTAGCATTTGGAACCCTTTGAAACTTTCTCAACAAGGAATGGGATTCTTGCATGTTGCATTTGTTGACGATCTAATACTTTTTGCCAAAGCATATATGCATCATATCAATCTCATTCTGAACTGTTTTCATTTATTTGGTATTGCATCTAGAAAATCTATATCAGTTGGAAAGAGTATCATTTTCTATTATATTTGCAGAATTGTTGGCATGCAAGTTACTGACATCCTTGGAAGGTACCTTGGAGTACTTGTTATTCATGGAAGAATTACTACATATACATAGGCCCAAGTGCACGATAGAATGCAATCCAGAATAACTAGTTGGGCGGCACGCTCACTAACATTTGCATGAAGAATTTTTTTAGTTAAAAGTATGGTGGTTACTGTACCTACGCTCACAATGCAGAATGCACACGTCAGTTCTTCCTCTATCTCTATGTTCAAAAATGGGTTCTATGATTCGAAAATTTACCTGGAAACAGTCTGAAAACCAATAATCTTTCTCTTTAGTGGCATGGGATCAGCTCATTGCTCTGAAATTAGATGTTGGATTAGCGTTACATTCAATGCATGAATGGAATCAGACGCTAGTAATGAAGTTTGCATGACATCCGTTTTTCTGGACGTAGCATGGTATGGGGTGACGGTATCAAGCAGAAGTACTTACACTTAACTTCATCTTTTGTTCAAAGGAGTACGTCTTTTTGGCGTGCTATAGTCATAAGATGATAGGTAATTGAAATGATACCTCAGTCTGGCGAGACAATTGGATTCTCAATACTACCAATCCTATGAGTTTCATTACCTAAAATATACCCCATGATCTGTTAGATTTAAAGGTGTCCTCTGTGGTAACATTAGAAAAACAATGGGATCGTGAATTCATTATCCAACACTTCCCCGAAGAAATAGTTGACAACATATGTACTCTCCCATGTCCACGACTGTCTTTTTCGGATGATCTTTTATCTTGGAACCATACTCCTTCTGGCAACTTTTCAACAACGTCAGCCTATAAGATTTTGTCACAAAAAAATACATGTGTCAAAATCAGGTTGTTGGTTTCTTTTGTGGAAAAAGAAGTTACCAGGGCAAATTAAAACATTTTGTGGTTACTTATGCAGGAGGCGCTAATGACAAATCAGCGAAGAGTTAAACGTCATGTGGCTACGGATTCTACCTGCCTGATGTGTGGGTTTGACCAGGAGACTACCTTACAGTCGTTTCGGGATTGTCTTTATGCAAAAAATATTTGGCAATTTCTTCGTATTCAACAACATATACATTCTTTCTTCTCTTTATCTCCGATGCCTCTACCGAAAGACATACTACACTCTGAAGAAACCAATTTTTATCTGTGTTTCTATTTGCTATAAGCTATGGATTAGTCGTAATAATCTGGTTTTCAATCAAACGACTACAACACAGGCGCTTATTATCACCACAACGTTGATCATTACATCTTCCATGAATGAGGCATTTTATTCATATGTTGCAGTCCAAGAAAATATCACCCCAAGATATCCTTTTGGGTTAGACCTCCTTCTAGTGTTATAAAGATCAATGTTGGTGCATTTGTCTGGGGAACTAAAGCTACTATTGCTGTTATTGCTCGAAATTACTTGGGCCAATGGATAAGGGGATGGTCACAACCTCATTTTTCTGGTTTAGTGTTACAGGCAGAAATTTCAGCTATATATTTGGCTCTTCATCAAGAAAAACTTATGTCATGGTCACGCCTGATTATTGAATTTGATATTACCATATGCATTGAATCTATAAACAATTTTCGACAATCTTATCCTTCTCTGCACACATGGTTGACAACTATAAGACGACTGCTGGTTGATGAATGGGAGGTTATTGTATAAAAATATAGTAGACAACAAAATTATAAAGTGGACATCCTGGCTAAAATGCTTCACTCCAGTCCTTCCGTATTCATACACTTTGAAGCACCACCTCCTATGAATTCTCATGTTATGCCTTGAACTATGACTTGTAGGTGTTAGATGAATGCCTTGAATGATGTTTTATTGTTCATCATGCCTAGTGCATGATTATAATGAAACTTTTAAGTTTTCCAAAAAAACATCAAGAACATGGATAAAGGGATATCATTTTTGGTAATTAGAGACTTCAAAAGATATAGAAGGGTGGAGGTAAATTTTGGGAGCCATGATTGTTTTATGGATGTAATGACTGGATAAGGATGATATGAGACTTTTGAAGTAGAATGTTCACTTGGGAGGATAAAGAAAGAGGGAAACTAGAAAAATGATGGTAGGTGGATAGGGAATTTTTATGATTAGGGTGAGAGGAGAGATGGTGTATCTCTAAGGAGAGTCTAGTTAAAATACAAGCCTCATAATAGTGCACTTTATTGTTCTTTGTAAGTATAAGAACTCATACTCTAGAAACCCTAGTGTTCAATGGATTTACCATGAGATTGTTAATGTTGTTGTAGTCAAGTAGAGTTGGAATCTTGGGAATGCCTTTGTATTGGCCATTTGAGAGGCAAGGAACTTTGATAAAGTCTCTCAAGATATGGACAGTGTGAGGTGGGGACATCTTTATGAAAAAAGAGGTTTGTGAGGTTACATATGAAGCTTGCAAGAGAGATTTTGGTTCTAGATATGATGATGGAAAAACAAGACTAGGAGGACAAGAAAATAGTTGTTGTGAACTCTAGTATGGGGAGGAGAAAATTTAGGGATGAAGTGTCTCAAAGAAGAGAACAAATACACAAATTTATTCACTTTGATGTAACGTCAATGAGGATGAGGATGTTGAGGATACATGGTATCAAGAGGGAACATGGATTGTAGGTGAAAGGGTACAAGTAGTGATGCTTAAGACAATATACTATCACACATAGATATTAAAGTAAAGAGGATGGACATGATGTATGGGTGTTTTTAGGGTCTTAAGGAGGAAGGTCTATGAGAAGAAGAATGTGAGGATAGAAGTTGAGGTCTTAGAGGAGAAAGTCAAGTTGTTGATGATGATGATGAACCTTGGTAGTGCAGTAGGACTTACAGGTTCACACTCACTTTTTACTAGTTTTCTTAAATATGGTCAAGGAGGACTCAGCGGATTTGGTGTTGTGACGTCCCCAGATTTTCTAAAACTTGATCTGATGTATGACATCCAAATTGAAACCTCGCCTCAGAGAGAATCCCAATTTAAACACCACACACTAGGCTAAGAAGACGAAAATCAAGGGAGTCAGAAGGAAACATAGTAGCACATGCACATGAACAATAAACAAATCACAACACATGTTCACTATTCAACATATAATTACATAATGAATTATTACAACATTTGATATTACATATTGTGTTGGGTTTTGTGGGACAGAGAAGGTAGCGAAAATAAAAAAACTTCTCACCACAAACCCATAAAATAGAAGATTGCATCAACGACTATGAAATAGGAAGGATGGTTTTAGCAAAATGTACCTGGTCCTGAGGCTTGCTCAGCGATAATACCTAGGAGCTAGTGCGGTCTTCAACCTCCTAGTCTTAGATGGTGTCTGTGCAGCTCCCGGTCTCCACCCAGACTACAGTTGACCGTCGTCCTCCTGAGCGACAAAAATCTCCCGCCTCTATAGATAGTCCACACGGACCACCGGGAACTCTAGTCGTATTGTCCCACAGGATACTAGAAGGAGTCATCCTCTTCTGTAGGTGTACTAGTCACCGACACACTCTCCCGCCACCAGTTGTCATCATGCAGTTGTCTTTCCCTCGTTGTGCCTCCCTAGTCGGGTAGCACTTGCTTGGGCTCTCTCAATTACCAAAACCAGAGAGGACAACTTTGTAGAGCAACAGATGTTCTGAGTTGTGCTATCTGGGAAGCCTCCTATACCCCTATATTTATAGTAGAGGGCAGGGTCAGGATTCCCAATCTGTGTGGGAGTAGAAGGATCCGTAATTTCTACGAACTGATTGCACTGCAGCAGGTGAACCAGTCATTTGGATTGGTGAGTCGGTCGGTTCACCAAGTGAACCAATCATTTCACTTTGTAGACCAACCTCCAATTGGCTTTTCTTTTTTCGTTTCCAATTAATCCAAAGATCAATTCTTGTCCCAATTGAATTGTACAAGTGAAATAAAAATCTTTTCTCACAAGCCGAGATAACCCTATCTCGCTCCTCTGGTCCAGCTGAACCGATCGGTTCATCAAGGTGAACTGGTCATCTCACTAACCATGATTTGATCGGTTCACCAAGTGATCTGGTTGGTTGGTGGTCCAGGTTGTGTAGAAATTAGTCATGAAATTCTCAATCAATCTGACACTCTAATCAGTTGGTTCAACACTTGAGCACTATGATTCTGAGTCAAGTCAATTGATTGAATGTTTAATTGAGTACCTAAACACTTTAGTAATAAATCTAAACATCATTTGTGGATAAAATCCTCTTCTAGGTTAATCCTATGTGTGTGACCCTATAGGTCCCATTTCACGTAGGCAGTGAAAGTCCATAACCACTTATGACTTCACAAGTAAAGAGTGGTGCTGTTATGACCCACGTTGAGGTTAGCCAGTAAATACATCAATTAACATGAAACACCTTGATTAGTGTTGAGTATATTATTAAATAGCATGGTTGATTAAGATAAGCTAAGTCATGAATCAATAGTTGAGATTTACTCATATGAGGTAATTAATGATGATATCAATGTTGATTATAAAGTTCATTAAGTTGAATCAAGTAAGCACAGATGCAATTTGAGCTTTGATCCAGTGAAACTGTGTAATCAGTATGATTTCATGCCTTGAGTAGGTAGAGGATTTTGTGCTTGAAATGATGCAAAAGAAATCATCTAAATCGGACCCCCGAGGCCATAGTTATGGCATTTTTGAGAATATTGGACTTGAGATGCAATTTCTCCAATTTTGTTTTTCACCCCTTTAAGAGGGTCGGCTACCCCTCTTTTCCTTTACTTCTATCCCGATAAAACAGGACTTCGTCTTCGTCAGGTTGAGCGGCGCCTAACGCCCGATCATCCGCGGCAAGGGGGGGATCTATGGGGCGATTTTGAGCGCCCATGGCATTGCGTAGCTGCGCCTACCTCCGCCCACTCCTCTCCTTCTCTTCTTCCTTGTCCTCCATGCCCTAGAGGCGCCCTTTAGCCACCAATCTGCTGGGCGGCGCCCCAGCAAGAAGCTGTTACACGGCAGCCGTAGTAACGAATTAGGGTGATTCAACCGGCGACTTACCTCCGCCCACCCTTCCTCTTCCGTCTTCCTCGCCCTAGGTGCACGCGCGGCACCTCAGCTAACTTGGGCGTCCGACCTGCTGCACAGAGCAGCAGCCGCAGCAATGGCCGGATCTAGGGCCAGTGGCTGGGAGCCCTCCTGGGCGCAGCCAACATTCCAGAAACGATCGCCTCGAGCTCGGCCACGAGATGGAAGCAGAAATTCGAAGCCTTGGCTTCGATCTAGCATCCTAGCCGGACTACCTTCAACCTGTACATGGGGGAAATTGTTGCTTGATTTCAGTAGGTTCTAAACCAGTAGCAATTGGGCGCATGAGACACCAAGGAAAGATAGCTTTGACCCCGGCCTTGAGGCCTAGGTACAAATCCGCAACCCTAGTCCTCGATTCAGCTATTAACAGAGTTCACCTTCAACCTGAATGTTACGACCCATATTATGGTTAGTCAATAAATACCTCGAATTACGTGAAACACCTCAATTAGTGCTAACCACTCTATTAAACATCATGGATAATCATGATAAGCTAATATGTGAATTAATAGCTGAGATTGAATCACCTGAGGTAATTAAGGATGATAACAATGTTGATTATTTAGTTCATTAAGTTGGATTAAGTACTCACCGATGCGTTTAGTTCTTTGATCAAGTGAGACAGTCTAATTGGCATGAGTATTCACTTTGAGTTTGTAGTGGATTCCGTGCTTGAAAGTTTGCAAGAAAAATCATTTTATTTGGACCCCCGAGGCCATAGTTATGGCAATTGTAAGAATTTGGGACTGAAATGTAATTTTTCCATTATTAATACCTATTCACTTGGGTCGGCAACCTGTTGTCTATCTTCTTCCTGTTAATACCATCCCGATATAACAGGGTGAGCGACGCACACCCAGCAGCCATGGACCGATTAGGCAAAGAGGAATCGAGGCGATTTCGGGGCGATTTCTGCCCTTGGCTTCGTCCAGCTACAACCCTACCTTCGTTCTCCTTCCTCCACCACCCCCTTCCTTCTTCCTCGTCTAGCTGCGCCCTACTTGTAGGGCGACGCCCCCAAGGAGATGGGCGGCCGTAAGCTAGCAGTAGCAGCCGAAGGTTGAGCACTGACGGCCAGGAGTTAGCACGACGACGCCACCCTTCCTCCTTACCTCCTCATCCTTGCCCTAGCGGCACCCACCTACAATCCAACATGCTTGAGCGCTCATGTAGCTGTGGCCAAAGCAGCGGTAGCAATGGCCAGCAACTAGGGCCGGAGACCAGGATCCTCTTGGGCACGAGAGCTGCACCAAGCAGTGTTAATGAGTTCGGCCAAGAGGCCTAATCAAGAATCAGCAGTCAATAGCCAAGTTCCAGCACCTCTTGAGCTAGACCTCCTACCTGTACGTGTGTGCAGGTTACTGTTCGATTGCAGCAGATCAAGCATGTCTGAATCGGGGTTCGTTTGACACACAATAGAGTAAGGTAAGACTGGAACGGGGCTCAGTTTTGAGGATAGAACTAGAATCCGTAGCTTAAATCAAGACTTAGTTTTTGATCGAGTTCATCTTCAATGAGTTTTCCGTTTCTGCACAGGTTGCACGACGTGCAAATCAGTTTGCACGGCGTGCAAAGTTACAGAAAAATATGATAGAAAGTCGGCCAGTTTGCACGGCATGCAGATCAGTTGCACGGGGTGCAGATCAGTTGCACGGGGTGCAAAGTTGCAGAAAAGCAGAATTAGGCGTGTTTGTGGATGTTTTCGGTGGTTACGAACACACCGAAGTGGGTGAGTAGTAGTTCATTTAGAAATCATTATTTAACTCAATTTAAATGCTTAATTACTTCTGTATCAGTTAGTATAACTTTTAAACAGTGTAGTACATACAATAGAGTATGTTAGATTCATTGGAACTTGAAATACTTGATATGCTTAATGAAAATGATGAAATTTCCTGTATTATAGTTGCAATGTATTTGATGATTTAAAAATAGATGTTTAGCATCGAAACTGGATAAATGATACTGAATCATGTTTAAGGATGACAAAGGATATATATGTGCTTCATGTGATATTCAGATTGTGCAATAAGTATGGAATGTGATTTTCTTGTTTAAATGGTTATATGTTAATCAGTTAATAGATTTAGGTGCCCTAACACCGTAGAACCCCTTTGACAGATCTGCTTCTTAGGGGTGAAACTCGTGTTGCAACATTATTCGTGCTTGTGTCATGGAGACACGAGGATAGAGAGGCAGTGTCCAACAACAACGTGTGCTTGTGTCACAGTGGCACTGGAGAAAAATGGGGGTTATTGCAACATTATCCGTGCTTGTGTCATGGAGGTAACCCCGTGAGACTCTCCGCCTGTGTACTCAGGTTAGAGGAGGAGTCTAGAGCACTCAGAGTTAGTGCAGTGAGGCCCTCGAGTGCCTAGGAACTGCAGTGAGGCCCTTGAGAGCCTGAGAGTGCTGTGAGGCCCTTGAGTGCCTGAGGCCCTTGAGAGCCTGAGAGTCCTGTGCAGACCAGGACGGGAAGTCAGACTTAGCATTTCTCGGGTGTGTCGTTAAGTCTTGTACGGTGGGATCGTAGTTCGCTACGGATCTTTATATGCAGGATACACTGCATATGATAAGGGCATAATAATAATATAAATTGGTACTCATATAGGATCACGGTAAATTAAAGTATTCGAACTTTTGTGCTATTTCTTTATATCTGTTTATCTGTTCAAATTATCTGTTATTGCATGGAAATGTGATTATATTCTGCAAATCTGTTATGTTATTAGAACTGCCCTGCTTAGTACTGTACTTATGTTTTATTTCAATTTATAAACCTGATAAGTTGTTTAGTGATAGCTAAGTGAAATGCTATTCACTGAGCGAGTAAGCTCATACCTCTACTCAAAACATTTTCAGGTCATCAACATCACAGGAATCTGGAGGATCCTTTCATCCTAACGCTTAGTCTGTAGAAGGTATACGTAGTTAGTAGTTAGTGGTCTCTTAGTCCTTTCCCCTCGATCTTTGGGACATGGTGTGGGTGAGAGAGAATGTGTATAAAGATGTAAATTAACTGTTATGCTTTATTTTATGTCAAACAATGTAATATGATATAGACTCTGTTTATATTGCTAGTCAGTTTAATAAAAATGCTTCCGCAGTTTGTTTAGACTTAGTTTACAGCATAAATCAGGTTAACTTTTAATGTCTTTAAAAAATGTTTTAAAAGCTTTGAGTGGTTTGGCTTGTGTGTAATCCCTCCGTCGCGCCCTAATCTCGTGATTTGTGGGTAATGCGAGATCGGGGTGTGACAACTTGGTATCAGAGCATAGGTTGAGTATATGAATACTGTAAGTCAAGGTCAGGGGACGATAAGAGACCAATAGGATTAAGGTTTAAGAGTTTTTCTTCTGTCTATAATTTTCTAACAGGAAGTGTTCTGTTATACTATTATAGATGGCAGGAAAAGGATGTGGTCACGAGAACCAAGTAAAGAGTTTAAGTTGAGTCGTTAAGAATCATTAAGGTCAAAAGATAAAGTTATAAGTGAGACGAATAATAAATGATGAGTTTTAGCTCTGGAAGGTCTGAGTGTTTAGATACCCTGGCCAGGTGTCTGAATACTTAGATTGACCAGTATCAAGCTACTCTGTCTGTTCTTCTCTGGATGCCCTGGCCAGGTATGCAGAGGAAGGATGGGCTAGAGAGAAACCCTAGAAATCTTAGAGTTATGAGATAAGAAATTAATGTAGGAATAAGAGATTACATATAGGATGCGATATAACTCTTACTTAATTTTGCTTATTTGATATAAAGATCACTAGAAATGCTCTTATATGCATGAAATTAAATTTTTCAGCTTGTAAAGTAAATATGGTTCTTTTATATTGTTGTGTCATGAAGTGAAAAGTTTAATGTTTGTTTTCTTTGTATTAAAGTAGACCCGAAATTATGTTTAATTGAGTTTGCCCTAAGTGGATATTCTTTCCACATGTTTAAGATTAATAGGGGTTGATTAATCTCGAGTAGCTCTTGGCTTCAGGACTACAGGTTCGGCCTGGTCCGGCTGGCAGGATGCGTTACTGGGATCTAATGACTCCTATTAACAGTAAAATAAGAATAGACTCTGGTTGAATTAGACTCGTAACATAGTGAGAATGTATATACACTAGGATGTTTTAACTATGATAAGAAGTCTAAACATTCTTTTATCTTGAGATTTAGGATTTGAGAAGCATAGACCCTAATCGGCCCAAAATAGGGTTTTGATAATACATAAACACAAAATTTGATAAGTAAAGTGTCTCAGTAAATGATTTTTAGTATTTTATGTGTAACTATGATTTAGCTCAAATTTGGATATGATTTGGATATATAAAATTTAAATAACATTGGAAAATATCAGAATTTTTGAAGAATGTTCTGACCTGTTCATCGGCCGAGTTTCAAACTCGACCGATCACATTTTCAGAATGATATAGCAGTGTGGTAATTGAATTTTATCTTTTTATTGGTATATCCAAATGATCTCAAATTTTAACTGTGCTTGAAAATCACAATTTTAGACACTATTAAATTGGCGTAATTTTTGGATGACTTTTGATCTCTACAGTGAGGGTGTCGGTCGAGTTTGCAACTCGACCGAATCTGCTGCAGACTGCAATATAGAAGTGCACTGTTTGATTTTTAATTATTTATTGGTAATTAGAATTGATCTCAAATTTCTACTGGAGGTCTGAAACTTCATTAGGTATAACATATACAATTTCCAGAATTTTTGGAGCTTCTTTTAGCTATTTAATAAACGAATTACAGAAACTATTGTGAAAACTGAATTTTCAGCCAGTATAATTAAAGTTGAGTGTTGGGTTAATATGCTATTGACCCAAGCAGCTCAAATTGATCTATATGATCGACCACACACACACACAATAATGCTATGTTACTGATAAGGACCAAACCCTAGAATGATTAGAGTTGTAGTAGTTCAAGGGATATCACTAGTAATTTAATCTTGAATACTAGCATCTCTATAAATAAGACCTTGAGATTTGATCTATGTAAAGTAAACTATCATTGATAGTGATCTAGGGTTTATAGGTAGCTAATCTGAACGGTACATGAACAACATGAAATGACTTAGAGAAAAAAGTAAAACATAAAACTGAAATGTAAACAATAAGAAGGTAGCATAGAATGCGGAGTATTATCCGATATATGATCTGAAGATAGATGATGTAGTTCATGTTTTTAAGACATGGCGTCATTATCTTTATGATGTGACAATAGATTATTACCCTGGTAAAGAGAATGTGGTGGTTGATGCTTTCAGCAGAAAGTCAAGTTCAACAGTTAATGCATTCTCTATGACAGGTTTCAATAGAGACCTGTTAGTAGAAATGTGGAAGTTGAACTTAGGCTTAGGGGTGACAACACAGAGTGGTTTGATTGTACAGATGCAAGTCAAGCCTACTTCTTATGAGCAGATTAAGGAACTACAATAGGGTGATAGTGAGTTAAACCAGACCATGCATGACATGATAGGAGGAAAAGAGACCAGAGTTTAAGTTTTTAGATGATAAGGTGTTGTATTAGCATGACATGTTGTGTGTACCTTGAGATAGTGAATTGAAAGAAAAGATCCTTATGGAAGTGTATGTATTGATGTATGCTATGTTTTCAGGAAACACTAAGATGTATATGAATCTCAAGAAGTTGAAATGGATGGTCAGATATGCAGAAGGATGTAGCTGAGTATGTGGCTAGAAGTAGTGTGTGTCAGTAGGTTAAGGCTGAACCCTAGAAATCTACATCTACCTTGTAATCTTTTTTCTATGCCTGAATAGAAATGGGAATATATCACAATGGATTTTGTGGTAAGGTTACCCAGGACACCTAGAGGTTGTGATTTGATATGAATGATTGTGGATAGACTAATTTAGTCTGCTCGCTTTCTTCATATTAAGTCAACCTTTGATGTCTCGAAACTTGACTAAGATATACATGGATGAAATAGTTAGATTGCCTGGTAATTCAGTTTCAATCATATCATATTGAGATTCTAAGTTCACATTTAGGATTGTAGAAACAGTTGCATCGTGCTTCAGGAACAAAGTTAAGATTCAATATAACCTTTTCAACCGCAGACGGATGGCCAGTCTGAGAGAACCATTTAGACTCTTGAGGACATGCTGAGAGCATGTGTTTTGCTTTTCAGTGGAAGTAGGGATGAACATTTAAGTCTTATAGAGTTTGCTTAGTGTAAATGTTGAGTTTAGAAATACACAACTGATAATGGTACGGTTTGGGTATAAACCCAGACAATACAGATTTAGTAAACCATTAGGTGCATGATTTCAAGATAGTAAGATAGCATTAAAATATGCAAATAAACCTAGTTGCATGCTTCCTGTTATGTTAATGGGTATGACTTAACATTTTCATGAATTGGCACGTTTCTCTGAGATATTATTAGAATTCTCAAGTACTATTAATTATTTGTGATATGATATGTAAATAACTCTTAAATTGAGTTATATGATGCATAAACCAGGATTTGGGTTAATATGCACGTTCTTCGAGAAATTTCAGATAATTGAAAAATATTACATATGGTTTCTTATAGGTGAAGTAAATTACTCTTATTGATGTAATAAGATGTTCAATTACATGAATTCAGTATGTATGTGCCAAAGTTGATTTGAGTTTGGAATATTTATGAATTTTAAATCTGCCTGCATGCATGATATAAAGATTACTCAGTAATTACAATGATTTTGAATATACTGCTCTGCCAGTTTTAGAATGATACCGTATCGTGATTTGAATTGCAATCAAACAGATGAGATAACGGAAACCCTAAGAGTAGGGTGTTGCCATGTGACTAGTGAATGAGATAACCCTAAGAATAGGGTGTTGGCATGTGATGAATGAATAAGGCAAATGAAACCCTAAGGATAGGGTGTACGATGAATCAAGTATTTTGATATCAATTCTCAGTATGAGATGTAGTGATGTTTACCAGTTAAATTACATGATTTTATTTTAGTACCAGATTGACATGCATTCTGTTTACTTAAGAATTTTTAGTTTGTCTGCATGTATAATATAATAATTTCTCGGTAATTACCATAAATTGAGATATTGTTATAACAGTTCTACAAAGACAATGTTTTGTGGTTTGATCTGGAATCAGATCCAATGTGTTCTAGGTTGAGGGACCAATACAGATGGTTGATCAGAGGATCAAGAAACTTAAGAATTGTGAGATACCTTTAGAGAAGGTTTTGTGGAAAAACCACAACCTAGAGGAAGCCACAAGGGAGTTTTGGGTTTGATATGCGTAACAAGTTTCGTTTTCTCTTTTAGGAATTTCGAGACGAAATTCTTATAAGGGAGGGAGATTGTTACGACCCATATCAGGGTTAGTCAATAATACCTCGAATTACGTGAAACACCTCAATTAGTGCTAACCACTCTATTAAACATCATGGATAATCATGATAAGCTAATATGTGAATTAATAGCTGAGATTGAATCACCTGAGGTAATTAAGGATGATAACAATGTTGATTATTTAGTTCATTAAGTTGGATTAAGTACTCACCGATGCGTTTAGTTCTTTGATCAAGTGAGACAGTCTAATTGGCATGAGTATTCGCTTTGAGTTTGTAGTGGATTCCGTGCTTGAAAGTTTGCAAGAAAAATCATTTTATTTGGACCCCCGAGGCCATAGTTATGGCAATTGTAAGAATTTGGGACTGAAATGTAATTTTTCCATTATTAATACCTATTCACTTGGGTCGGCAACCTGTTGTCTATCTTCTTCCTGTTAATACCATCCTAATATAACAGGGTGAGCGACGCACACCCAGCAGCCATGGACCGATTAGGCAAAGAGGAATCGAGGCGATTTCGGGGCGATTTCTGCCCTTGGCTTCGTCCAGCTACAACCCTACCTTCGTTCTCCTTCCTCCACCACCCCCTTCCTTCTTCCTCGTCTAGCTGCGCCCTACTTGCAGGGCGACGCCCCCAAGGAGATGGGCGGCCGTAAGCTAGCAGTAGCAGCCAAAGGTTGAGCACTGACGGCCAGGAGTTAGCACGACGACGCCACCCTTCCTCCTTACCTCCTCATCCTTGCCCTAGCGGCACCCACCTACAATCCAACATGCTTGAGTGCTCCTGTAGCTGTGGCCAAAGCAGCGGTAGCAATGGCCAGCAACTAGGGCCGGAGACCAGGATCCTCTTGGGCGCGAGAGCTGCACCAAGCAGTGTTAATGAGTTCGGCCAAGAGGCCTAATCAAGAATCAGCAGTCAATAGCCAAGTTCCAGCACCTCTTGAGCTAGACCTCCTACCTGTACGTGTGTGCAGGTTACTGTTCGATTGCAGCAGATCGAGCATGTCTGAATCGGGGTTCGTTTGACACACAATAGAGCAAGGTAAGACTGGCACGGGGCTCAGTTTTGAGGATAGAACTAGAATCCGTAGCTTAAGTCAAGACTTAGTTTTTGATCGAGTTCATCTTCAATGAGTTTTCCGTTTCTGCACAGGTTGCACGGCGTGCAAATCAATTTGCACGGCGTGCAAAGTTACAGAAAAATAGGATAGAAAGTCGGCCAGTTTGCACGGCGTGCAGACCAGTTGCACGGGGTGCAGATCAGTTGCACGGGGTGCAAAGTTGCAGAAAAGCAGAATTAGGTGTGTTTGTGGATGTTTTTGGTGGTTACGAACACACCGAAGTGGGTGCGTAGTAGTTCATTTAGAAATCATTATTTAACTCAATTTAAATGCTTAATTACTTCTGTATCAGTTAGTATAACTTTTAAATAGTGTAGTACATACAATAGAGTATGTTAGATTCATTGGAACTTGAAATACTTGATATGCTTAATGAAAATGATGAAATTTCCTGTATTATAGTTGCAATGTATTTGATGATTTAAAAATAGATGTTTAGCATCGAAACTGGATAAATGATACTGAATCATATTTAAGGATGACAAAGGATATATATGTGCTTCATGTGATATTCAGATTGTGCAATAAGTATGGAATGTGATTTTCTTGTTTAAATGGTTATATGTTAATCAGTTAATAGATTTAGGTGCCCTAACACCGTAGAACCCCTTTGACAGATCTGCTTCTTAGGGGTGAAACTCGTGTTGCAACATTATCCCTGCTTGTGTCATGGAGACACGAGGATAGAGAGGCAGTGTCCAACAACAACGCGTGCTTGTGTCACGGTGGCACTGGAGAAAAATGGGGGTTATTGCAACATTATCAGTGCTTGTGTCATGGAGGTAACCCCGTGAGACTCTCCGCCTGTGTACTCAGGTTAGAGGAGGAGTCTAGAGCACTCAGAGTTAGTGCAGTGAGGCCCTTGAGTGCCTAGGAACCGCAGTGAGGCCCTTGAGAGCCTGAGAGTGCTGTGAGGCCCTTGAGAGCCTGAGAGTCCTGTGCAGACCAGGACGGGAAGTCAGACTTAGCATTTCCCGGGTGTGTCGCTAAGTCTTGTACGGTGGGATCGTAGTTCGCTACGGATCTTTATATGCAGGGTACACTGCATATGATTAGGGCATAATAATAATATAAATTGGTACTCATATAGGATCACAGTAAATTAACGTATTCGAACTTTTGTGCTATTTCTTTATATCTGTTTATCTGTTCAAATTATCTGTTATTGCATGGAAATGTGATTATATTCTGCAAATCTGTTATGTTATTAGAACTACCCTGCTTAGTACTGTACTTATGTTTTATTTCAATTTATAAACCAGATGAGTTGTTTAGTGATAGCTAAGTGAAATGCTATTCACTGAGCGAGTAGGCTCATACCTCTACTCAAAACATTTTCAGGTCATCAACATCATAGGAATCTGGAGGATCCTTTCATCCTAACGCTTAGTCTGTAGAAGGTATACGTAGTTAGTAGTTAGTGGTCTCTTAGTCCTTTCCCCTCGATCTTTGGGACATGGTGTGGGAGATAGAATGTGTATAAAGGTGTAAATGAACTGTTATGCTTTATTTTATGTCGAACAATGTAATATGTTGTAGACTCTATTTATATTGCTAGTCAGTTTAATAAAAATACTTCTACAGTTTGTTTAGACTTAGTTTACAACATAAATCAGGTTAACTTTTAATGTCTTTAAAAAATGTTTTAAAAGCTTTGAGTGGTTTGGCTTGTGTGTAATCCCTCCGTCGCGCCCTAATCTCGTGATTTGTGGGTAATGCGAGATCGGGGTGTGACACTGAACGTGTGTGGAAGTTACTGTTTGGTTGTAACAGGTCCAAATTGGGCAAATCCAAGGTTGAAGACAACCCTCTGGACGCATTTCCGGAAGAATCCGGACATCCCAAATTGATGTGAGTAGGAGTTCATTTAGTTATCATCATTTAACTCCTTCGTTGGAATTTTTCAGTAAACTGTGCATTTTTGCACTGATATCAGTGGTTATCAGGCGTTTTATCAGTATTTGATGAAACTTGAATTTTATTTTATAAATTGCTTCTGTATGATTATACATGATCTAGAACAACTTCTGATCAGTGTAGAACAGTTCAATGATTTTATTTGGTGCAATGGAAACCAAAAGTGCTTAATACAATTACTGGAATAGAAATACTACAGATGATTTCTTATATGTGAAGTAAATTACTCTTAGCAGTGCACTAAGATGTTCAATTGAATGAATTCAATATGCACGTGCCAAATTGACTTGAATTTGGGATATTTATGAATTTTAAATCTGCCTGCATGCATGATATAAGGATAGGGTGTTGCCATGTGATAAGTGAATGAGGTAACTGAAACCCTAAGAATAGGGTGTACAATGAATCAAGTATTTTGATATCAAAATTCTCAGTATGAGATGTGGTGATGCTTAACTGTTGAATTGTATGTTTCTTGTGCATTTAACTTTACATGCTTATTCTCTTTGAGTTGGTACATATATACTACGGGGTTTCTTATTGTCACAATACATATCTCGTGAATTGTAGGTGATGAGATATGACATGCCCTAGAAAGGGATGTTACTGAGATCATGCAGATATGTATGAAATGTTAGAATGAGAATACTTGTTGGGCAGACATGATATATGTTTGAATACATGAGCTATGATGTTTTATATGATATGATATGGCAGGCCGTGTGAGCTTTGTGAGAAATGTAAAATGAGTTATGATTTCTGTTTAAAATGTATCTATAATGTTAATGTTAGACTTAGGTGCCCTGAACACCGTAGAACCCCTTTGAGAGGTTTGTACCTTAGGGGTGAAACTCGTGTCCAACATCAACCGGTTGAGTAATTCTGGTGGCACGAGGACAGAAGGGTTATCCAACACCAACCGATTGAGTAATTCTGGTGGTAACCCAGTGTTGACTCCCTGCGCCTGTGTGCTCAGGTTAGAGGAGGAGTCCAGAGCACTCAGGATGAGTGCAGAGAAGGCAGGAGAGCCTATGAGTCAGGTCGGAGAGCCTGTGGGTCCTGTAGCAGACCAGGACTGGCAGTCAGACTTAGCATTTCCCGAGTGTGTCGCTAAGTCTTGTACGGTGTGGCCGTAGTGCACTGCGAGTCTCATATGCAGAGTACACTGCATAAGATCAGGGCATATTCTAAAATATGATCATATAGGTTCACAGAGTTCCTTATAAATGAAAGAGTTAAGGAAGACTAGAGCATAGTCTTCTAGTAGTTATTTTTTGGATGCAATATTTACATTCTTTGTTATTTCAATTATATTGTTTTAGAACTGCTCAGTGTAGTATTTCTTGTATATTAATCTGAATAATAAACTTGACGAGTTGTTTAGTGATAGTTAAATGAAAAACTATTCACTGAGCGAGTAGGCTCACTCCTCTACTCAAACATTTTCAGGTCAGCGACAGTTCCAGGAATCTGAAGGATCTTACCACCCTAGTCAGTAGAAGGTATATGTAGTTAGTTAGATAGTGGTCTCTTAATCCCTTCCCCTCGGTCCTTGGTACATGGTGTGGGAGAGAGAGAGTATGTATGGAGAATGAGTAAAAGATGTAAATTATCTGTTATGTTTTACTTTCTGTTAAACAATGTTACATGTTGTAAACTCTGTTTATGTTCTCTAGCCAGTTTAATTGAAATGCTTCTGCAATAGTTTATTATGTTTTAGTTTACAACAATAATTCGGATATCATTACGAGGTTTTAAAAAAGAAAAAGTTCTCAGTGATTTGTTTATGTGATAATCCCTCTGTAGCGCCCTAATCTCGTGATTAGTGGTTAGTGTGAGATCGGGGTGTGACAGGTGCCTAGTCGCACATCAGTGCTACCCAAGTGAAAAGGAAAGTTAGAGAACAACTTTCAACCCTACAATCCGTAATTGGTGTTACAGTAAAAGTATAGTTCCTTTGTCACTGATATCCGGATTGAACTTGAGGCATGGACATGTCATCCTCTACAAACATTCAATCCATGTTTCTTGATCTAGAGTAGACTGTCTGAGATATATGTAAGCTCAATGTCACACATTGATTGACATGTGCATGGCCATGTTTTCTCAGTCTCACTCATCAAGTGGTCAGGATATCATACTCCCTTAGGAGGGACAAATCCCATATCTATCACTCACAGTCAAAACCCCATGTGTCAAAGTCACCCAATCATCACCTTTATAATAATCCATATTTCAGGACTTTGTTTGATGATGTCAAAGTGTACCCAATGACATGTGATGAGTGTGGTGATTTTAGGTCTAAGAACCACAATCATCACCAATACTATAAGAGTTGATCCTGACTAACCAAGTATGGTTTACATGCATCACTCTTATGGTGGGTCTGTCTGATACATTATTCTCTAACATGTATCTCTGTTCTTGGTTTGATATCCTATATCATGACTAATGAGATTCTGTCATCAATCAACACACAATCTAGTCTTTTGTGTTATTGATGTCTAGGTTATTTCCACAATAACAACCGACTAGGGACAAAACAAGAATGTATACTCTTAACATATGTATGATCTCATCGTTTAGGTCCTTAACCTGAAGGCATATTTCATTGAGTAAAATGATTCTTTAGACATCTATCATGTTATACTATTATCTCAAAATAGTTAAAACATATAGACAGAAATTGCCTTTATTATTATTCAAATCATTTATAAAGTATACCATTACAATCATCATATGACTTGCTCTATAGGCATACATACCAACAGACTGCCACTTGCACTTAGAGTCAATCACCCAGGAACCTCAGTCCTTGTGACCTAGCATTACTGTCATGCTTATGTTGTGAAAGTGCCTTCGTCAGGGGATTAGCAATATTATCTTCAAATGGTACTCCACAAATCTTCACATCTCCTCACTATACGATCTCTTGTAAGAGATGTAAGTGCTTCAGTATGTGCTTGGACCGCTGATGTGATCAGGGTTCTTTAGCTTGAGCAATAGCTCCATTGTTGTCACAATATAGCTCAATTGCATCACAGCTGCTAGGAACCACCCCAAGTTCAGAGATGAACTTCTTGATCCACACAACCTCCTTTGCTACATGGGATGCATCAATACACTCAACCGTTGTAGTAGAATCTGAAACTATCTCTTGCTTGGAACTCTTCCAGCTCACATCTCCATTGTTAAGGAAAAACACAAATCCTGACTGCAATCTATAATCATCTTTATTGGTTTGGAAGCTCGCATCGGTGTAACCCTTTACCACCAACTCTTCCTCACCACCGTAAATGAGGAACTAATCCTTAGTCCTTTTCAAGTACTTCAAGATGTTCTTTACAGTTTTCCAATGAGCATCTCTGGGATCTGATTGTACCTGCTCATCATGTTGAGTGCATACGAGACATCAAGACAGGTGGACAACATTGTGTACATGATGGATCCAATGGCCAATGCATACAGAATCTCATTCATATGTTCCCTCTCTTCACAAGATTGGGGACACTAATCTCTAGAGATGATAACTCCATGCACCATGGGTATGTTTCCTCTCTTTGGGTTCTTCATGCTGAACCGCTTCAGCACTTTATCAATGTACGTGCTTTGACTTAGTCCAAGAAGCCTTCTAGATCTATCTCTATAGATCTTGATTCCTAAGATATAGGATGCTTCTCCTAAGTCCTTCATTGAGAATGTATTTCCAAGTCATGTCTTTACCTTCTATAAGGCAGAGATGTCATTCCCCATCAATAGTATGTCATCTACATACAATATGAGGAATGTAGTCATGCTCCCACTAACCTTCTTGTACACACAAGGTTCACCTTCATTTTGACTAAAGCTAAACTCTTTGACTGTTATCAAATCAAAGATTCCAGCTCCGAGATTCTGGCAACAAACACTTTGTCGTCAGTTGGGTGGTATAAGTAGTATCCCCTTGTCTCTTTGGGATACCCAAAAAAATAACAGTTATCGGATTTGGGTTCAAGCTTATCAGGAAACATTTTCTTGACATAAGCTCCACATCCCCAAATCTTCATAAAAGACACATCGGGACGCTTCTCGTGTCATATCTCATATGGTGTCTTTTGAACTGATTTAGATGGTACGTGGTTAAGTGTAAATGTGGTGGTTTTAAGAGCATGACCCCATAAGGAAGTTGGAAGATCGACAAAACTCATCATAGATCGCAGCACATCCAGTAATGTGTGATTCCTTCTTTCTGATACACCATAATGTTGTGGTGTTCTAGGTGGATTCCATTGTAATATGATACCATGGGCTCTCAGAAGGTCCTCAAAATCCTAGCTTAAGTATTCTCCACCTTGATCGGATCGAAGTTCCTTAATACATTTGCCAAGCTGGTTCTGTACTTCATTCATGAAATCCTTGAACCTTTCAAGAGTTTCAGACTTATGTTTCATCAGGTAAACACAACCATACCTACTGAAGTCATTAGTGAAGGTAATGAAGTACTGATACCCACCTCTAGCACTTGTTCTAAAAGGCCCACATACATCAGTATGTATGAGCCATAATAGATCATTGACTCTCTCACCTTTTCCTGAAAAGGGAGCCTTGGTCATCTTTCCCAACAAATAAGATTCACATGTCTCTATTGATTCATAATCAAAAGAGTCCAGATAACTATCCTTTTGGAGTCTAGATATGCAATTCTCATTTATGTGCCCTAGACGACAATGCCAAAGGTATGTTTTGTTTGAGTCATTGAGTTACTATCATTTGGTGTTTATGTTGTATACACTTGTCTGCAGATCTATTAAGTATATACCACAAGACATTGGGGTACTGCCATAAAAGATCCCATCTTTAGAAATGGAACATTTTCCATTCTTAATAAGAAATTCAAATCCATCCTTGTCCAAACAAGATATAGAAATGATAATCCTAATTATGGCAGGTACATAATAGCAGTTCTATAACTCTATTATTATCCCACTAGGTAGAGATAACTCATAGGTTCCTACAACACTGGAGGCAACTCTTTCCCCATTAGCAACACATAGTTCAACCTCGTCTTTCCCTAAAGGCCTACTTCTTTTCAGATCCTTCACATTTGAACAAATGTGTGATCCACATTCGGTATCAAGTACCCATGATGAAGACATAGTAAAGTTAATCTCTATCACGTATACACTTGAAGTAGAGATCTCTATCTCTTGCTTCATCTTCTGTGATTCCTTCAATCCTCTCCATGTTTTGAGCACAGAAGAAATGGATTTCAGCTTGGCAAGAGAACCCCTCTCCCTTGCCTTTGTCCTTGGATTCCATTCCACTAATCACTATCATGGAACTACCCTTCTTCTTATCAGCCTCAAACAACACCTTAAGCGTACATAAAGTGGATTCTAATGCCACTGGTATCTTAGGATTACGTAGAACACTTCTCATAGTCCTTAACCAGTTATGGAAATTTATCTCAATTAATTTGCCCAATTTAAAAGATGATTCCTTTGCCATTTGATTCTACAAGAGAAAACATTTGCATTTTGTCAAAAACTCATTTTTTGATTTGATTTGATTTGAATAAATTTTGACGATATTTAATTAGGCCTTTATTTATTAACGCTCCAACTATTTTGATGAAATTGATAGCCCTCACCATCAATTCAGAAGATTGCATCGTACAACATCTAGTGGGTCAAGGTTCTGATTTCCTCTCAGTCATGGACCATCTAGGGATGTCACCCACAACTAGATTCTTTCAGGTAGGAAACTTTTGCCAATTGCATCCTATGCAACTCTTAAAAGATGTCATGCGCAACTCCTTGCCATGATCACCTCCATACCTCAAGGTGCTTGATCTGATCAAGGTCACCTTGTTAAGTCTGACCCAAAATCCAACACAATGAATATGCACCCCGCTAGGGCAAACTCACATATTCACCATCACACTTCTGTGAGATAGACGATGCACCACACTAGGGCGTGCCCACACTTAGTCGATCAAGTTTTCATGTGTGCTACTTTTGGAAGGCATTTTAAACTTAATATTTATTGAGGGGTTTGGTTTTTATATACATATACACATACATATCCAATCACCACAATAAATAGTATGTATCATGTACATGCTATCCCATAAGAAAACATGTGAAGCGATAAAGCGGTGATTATGGCCATCCTGTTGTAATTCCTTGAGCCACAAGGAATTACAATCATCTAGTTCTACATCATATGCAACAACCTGTACAAGATGAAGTCCTATGTTGTAGCTGTTCTGGGTTGATCAGCTTTGCAGCTAGTGCGGTCTTCAACCTCTTAGTCTTGGACAGTGTCTGTGCAGGTCTTGGTCTCCACCCAGACTATAGTTGACCATCGTCCTCCTGAGCGGAAGAAACCTCCCGCCTCTACAGATAGTCCACACAGACCACTGGGACCTCTAGTCGTCCTGTCCCATAGGACACTAGAAGGAGTTGTCCCCTTGTGTCAGCGTACTAGTCACCGACACACTGTCCCGCCACCAGTTGTCGACCTGCAGTTGTCTTTCCCTCGATGTGCCTCCCTAGTCGGGTAGCACTTGCTTGGACTCTCTCGGTTACCAGAACTAGAGAGGACAACTTTACAGAGCAACTGATGTTCTAAGTTGTGCTATCTGGGAAGCCCCTTGTACCCCTCTATTTATAGTAGAGGGCAGGGTCAGGGTTCCCAATCTGTGCGGGAGTAGAAGGGTCTGAAATTTCCACCAACTGATTGCACTGCGGTAGGCAAACCAGTCATTTCACAAACAAACCGGTCGTTTGGTCTAATGAGCCGATCGGTTCACCAAGTGAACCGGTCATTTCACTTCCTAGACCAGCCTCCAATTGACATTTCTTTTTTGTTTCCAATTAATCCAAAGATCAATTCTTGTCCCAATCGAATTGTACAAGTAAAATGAAAATCTTTTCTCACAAACCGGGACAACCCTACCTCGCTCATCTGGTCCAGCTGAACCGATCGGTTCAATAAGGTGAACTGGTCGTCTCACTGACCATGAGCCGACCGGTTCACCAAGTGAACCGGTCGGTTGGTGGTCCAGGTTGTGTAGAAATCAGTCATGAAATTCTCAATCAATCTGACACTCTAATCAGTTGGTTCAACACTTGAGCACTACGATTCTGAGTCAAGTCAATTGATTGAATGTTTAATTGAGTACCTAAATAATTTAGTAATCAATCTAAACATCATTCATGGATAAACTCCTGTTCCAGGTTAATCCTGTGTGTGTGACCCTATAGGTCCCATCTCACGTTGGCAGTGAAAGTTCATAACCACTTATGACTTCACAAGCAAAGAGCGGTGCCTAGTCGCACATCAGTGCTACCCAAGTAAAAAGGAAAGTTGGAGAACAACTTTCAACCCTACAATTCATAATTGGTGTTACAGTGAAAGTATAGTTCTTTTATCACTGATATCTAGATTGAACTTGAGACATGGACATGTCATCCTCTACAAACGTTCAATCCATGTTTCTTGATCCAGATTAGACTGTCTGAGATATATGTAAGCTCAATATCACACATTGACTCACATGTGCATGGCCATGCTTTTCTTAGTCTCACTCATCAAGTGGCCATGATATCATACTCCCTTAGGAGGGACAAATCCCATATCTATAACTCACAGTCAAAACCCCATGTGTCAAAGTCACCCAATCATCACCTTTATAACAATCCATATTTCAGGACTGTGTTTGATGATGTCAAAGTGTACCCATCGACATGTGATGAGTGTAGTGATTTCAAGTCTAAGAATCAAAGTCACCACTAATACTATAAGAGTTGATCCTGACTAACCAAGTGTGGTTTCCATGCATCACTCTTATGGTGGGTCTGTCTGATACACTATTCTATAACATGTGTCTATGTGCTTAGTTTGATATCATATATCATGACTAATGAGATTTTTTCATCAACCAACACACAATCTAGTCTTTTGTGTTATTGATGTCTATGGTTATTTCCACAATAACAACCGACTAGGGACAAAACAAGAATGTATACTCTTAACATTTGTATGATCTCATCGTTCAGGTCCTTAACCCAAAGGCATATGTCATTGAGTAAAATGATTCTTTAGACATCTCATGTTATAATATTATCTCAAAATAGTTAAAACATATTGACAAAAATTGCCTTTATTATTATTCAAATCATTTACAAAGTATCCCATTACAATCATCATATGACTTGCTCTATGGGCATACATACCAACATATTGAACAGCAAACTACTACGTATACATGTGCTACCACTAAACAACAAGATCTTAAGATAATAGGTCCACGTGTACACCAACTCGCCATACAACTCTCAACTATCCTGGTTCTTCAATATCATATGTCCTCAACCTAAACAAAAGATTACATGTGGTACACGTTAGCACAATATTCAAGAATATTGTACTGAGTATGCCTCCGTGTATTTTTATATACCACTCATTACTAAGCTTGGAAATAATATAAAACTAGAACTTGGTAGGTATAAAGAAATATAAGAAAAAGTATATACTTCCACAAAGATGTTCATTAACAAAAGAGAACATGTATTTTAAGCTCATTTTCCATTATATCTCTTGACTCTCAAGGAGCTCAAGATTAAGGCCTTTATGATCTCCTGCCAAAGAGTTAGATCATATGCACAATGTGACCGACTACCAAAAAGTTAAGTCACTTCCAAGCACTGTACTACCAAAGAGTTTAGTGCTTTCATATAATGGAACATATATATTATGTTTCATGTGTTCATATCCATAAGTATGGAAAATCAAGCAATATATCATGTAAGAACAATCATTTCATCCAATATCATATGCCAAGTATTTTACTACACATATAACATAAGCATACTATATAATAAGCCAAGTAAGAGGTAATGGCGTATCTTGAACCAAGACATCCTAATCATCATATATTCCTAGATCAACTATCACTCTTGGTCAAACCCTAATTAAGATAAGATCATGCATCACCGTCAGGTTCTCGTCATCTTAACCCTAGTTATATCCATTTTATGGTTACCTTATCTCATTAGGACATTTCCATTATCACTTGCATTCTTGTCTTGGAATTAGATTTCTAATGTGATAATCTAGTTATGTTTCAGAATTAGGCTTCATTAGCTGATAATTATATTTTACATAATGATGTGCACATATTAATCCTAATTTATATGCATTACTCCAATTAAATTGTTCTCATCATTTTAGGATCACCTAAAGCATGTAACCTTATTTACATGCATAATTATGATCTCATAATTACATCTGAGGTTGCATGTATTGATATGAACTTACCATGTAATTTTGAGGGTTTCTTGAGCAAATTTGTATTTGTTTCACATTAATTAGGGTTATTAGCCCTAATTAGACATATTAAACAAATTGCATGATTTCGGGTTGAAACATCACCATATTTGACATTATATGGATTACAAATCATAATATAGAGATACATATCCATTTTCATAATTTTAGGTCATCATTTGTTATTTATTATACATCAAACAAGCATAATACATATTGCATGATATCTATGTGATTTAAGCATAAAAACACTAATATGTTGGTTCCATATTATTCTATACATTTTTTAAGAATTTTGTTACCTTATTTGTAATTTTCTGACAAGAGATGTATTTATTATGAATTTTGTAAGATCTGGACATTTTTGAGATATTTACCATCTTCGGGAAATCGTTGGATGCCACGTGGCTCCTTGCATCAGTGATTAAGGGTGCTCGGCCGGCCAGTTCAGGGTGCCTGGACTCAGTTCTACCTGGGATTAGGTCCAGTACATGTGTGGGTTCAGGCAGGTTCAGGCCCATCTTCTTTTTCCCCCAATCACGATCTGTTGCGTTCGTTCTCTATTCTCGGCGTGTGCAGGCACCGCCGCCTGGCTCTCCTCTTGAGGGGGATCTACCTCCATTGCCTTATCCTCATCGCAACCTACTAAGGTCGGGAGATCCATCTGTGCTCCCGCAACGTTGTCGGCCTTTAGGCTTCCTCTTGGCGTCTCACTGACTCGAGGAGCTCACCGGTGCCTTGCTCTTGGTGAGGCACATCAAAAGGAAGAAACCTCCTTGAATCTCCTTGCACAAGATTGAAGGTGTGAAAAATACCTAGAGGCCTCAAAGAACTCACTTGTAGCCAACATTCATGGTGAGAAGCACTCCGCACATCTCCCCTAGCTTCACCTCCATCTCTGACCAACTGGAGTTGGTCTACTACCATCGCCACCTTGAGAGTCCACTGAAACGGCAGGGTTGGACTTCCCTAAACTTGTGTTTGTTGCATATTTCTTCATGGCCACCAAATTTTAACCATAGCTCTATCATCACTCAAGCTACATTCCATTCCATTTTGGTGTCAAAACTCAACTATATGACCAATCAATGAAATACCTCAAAGAGACATAAATTTAGGAATCTCAGTCATGATATCAACATCAATCACCTACCAAACCTTACCAGAGCACTTATAACTCTTAAGATAACTCAACATTCATGAATTCACTTATGTCATTGGACATTAAGGGATTCCAAAATTCTACTCTAGCACATCCTACACACCTTAAAAGATATTTCATCCTCAAAATTAAGCCAGAAGTCCACTCTATCATATCATATACATCTTTAAAAAAATTTGTCCTCGAAATTAAGCCATACTCTTACTCCAAGGTAAACAAAGAGATATTTATCCATATGTAGGGCACCACTCGAGGTGCAGCATATACACAAATAGAAGCTCCATAACTATATCCAAACGACTACTAGGAGGTTTTAAAAACATTTAAGGTGAACCCCTCAACATATAACATGATGTAGATGCTTAGGTTGTGTCACATTTCCAATTAGGATTTTTGTACTAATTTCACCCAAGCATAAGATTCAAACAATAGATTATACATGACATTATTCACAGTTTAGGATTTACATCCTCATTTTATCCAAACATCAGGTTCTAACATTATGTCCTCATTTTGGGAAGAGTTATTTATAATTAAATCAATATCTATCCATATAGAGCATAACAAGGTGCCATCATTATTATATTGTGCAAAAATTTTAGACTAAAATTCAACATATTTATTAAGCACTAACATTATCACTGCTTGGCATATATATCATTAAGATGATCTCATTTTGCTTTCATATTAAGTTACAGGTTTATCAGTGAATCCATCACTAGATTTACCACCCATATTATGTCATCACTATTCATGTAGCATGTATCATTAATGTCATCTCATTGTACTTTCTCATATAAGATTGAAAACTCTATTAGAGATTCATCATGATATTAGCTAACTATCCACATTATCATCTTATTCATGTATATGGTCAACCATTTATGCATTTAGATCTATACAACCATCTCTAGGTTTCCATCATATAATGTCTATGTATCACATCTAGAGATTAGATCACATCCTTACATATATTATATCATGGTTTTGCTAAACAAACTTATATGAGTGTCTTGTCATAACATATATCAAAACTTCATCTAGTCCAACTAAGGTTCTCCTGGCCCATATCATGAGGGTAGTGCCATGCTCAGTCTCTCTGAGCTAACTCAACTCTATGCATATACTTTATCTTCCCTCTCTTAGTCTAGGGTTCGGATTACCTCATTGGCACTAGCGGATAGCTTCTCAAGATCTAGCCACATAGCACAAACCAAAACATGATACTCTCTCCATAGGTTCTCTACCCATGATACATGCTTAACAAAAACTCTCTCTATATATACACCACTAGAGTCCTACATGGGGAACCATCAACCTGAGCATGATGAGGCTTTACAAAAACTAACATAGTTACCTCCTCCAGGGTCTTGGGACTCTCTCTCCCTCACCCAGATGGCAGGTACTCATATCATGTTCACATTTTCATATATAGACAACCTCTCTCTATCTCTAGGGTTTGTCCTCCCAAGGACATCTAGGGTTCAACGAGACTATAGGAATCATGCATAAAGCAACTGAACTAAATCACTCAGGAGTAGTCTAGTTTAGGACATATCATATCACATATCTCATAATTCTCATATCTTAGAGTTTAGGTTCTCTGACCTTCTCCCTCTGGATCTCACTCTCTCTGGAGTTACCCTATAACTGGTCCTAACACTAGAGATCCTCCTTTGTAAAAAATATTGAGGCTCTTGCCGATTCACAACCTTGTCTTAACTTAGCCTATCTTAACTTAGAAAAGCACACATACTTGCATCATCAAAACTTATCGTAAATCCTCAAAACTGAACATTAATCCTTAAAGACAACGTTGATTATCATATATCATCTTATATTATCTATATAAGACCTATGTCATATCATCAAAACTTATTTCATCTATTCATCTATCATATATTCCAACAAGGCTCTAGACATCTAATCTAGAACTAGTCCCTCTTCTAGACTGATGTCATACACTTTCACTTAGGTTGCATGACTACCTCCTACTCATACATGTGGGGGGGGACATTTTTGAAATATTTACATATATAATAAAATATTATATAGCTTTTCTCCGATAAAACAAGCGTCAGAGAAAACTATCAAGGTTCGATCCGATTGGAATCAAAAACCAAATCCAGAAAATGAGTGTCTCACACATAGTAGAGAGTACAATGCCATGAAAACTAGTGACAAGGGTGAGAACAGGGTGTTGACTGGTGTAGCTACTGAAAGCATAGATGCATCATATGCCAAAGGTTTCTCTTCCCGTGATGTACGTCATTTCCAAATAATGCAACGTCCCATAGCCTTGCACTATAAGGAAAGAACGACATCTAGGGACCTGTTATACAACAAGCACCAGTCTAGACCTAGTTCTCAGACATCTAGGAGCTAATCTAGAGGCTAGGTCAGATCTAGTCTCTAAAAGAGGATTAATTTAACCCTAATATATTTGTTTTAAGTTCAAGGTTCTTTAGTTTTGAGTTGCATAATGAGCAAATGTCAAACTTTGCTATTGTTCATGCTTTGATACCACCTGTGATGTCCCGGGATTTTCTAAAACTTAATCTGATGTGTGACGTCCAAATTGAAACCTCACTTCAGTGAGAATCCAAATTTAAACACCACACACTAGGCTAAGAAGAAGAAAATCAAGGGAGTCAGAAGGAAACACAGTAGCACATGCACATGAACACTAAACAAATCACAACACATGTTCACCATTCAACATATAATTACATAATGAATTATTAAAACATTTGATATTACATATTGAACAACAAACTACTACATATACATGTACTACCACTAAGCAACAGGATCTTAAGACAATAGGTCCACCTGTACACCAACTCGCCATACGTCTCTCAACTATCCTGGTTCTTCAAGATCATATGTCTTCAACCTAAACGGAAGATTACATGTGGTACACATCAGCACAATTTTCAAGAATATTGTACTAAGTACGCCTACGTGTCTTTTTATATACCTCTCATTACTAAGTTTGGTAATAATATAAAACCAGAACTTGTCAGGTATAAAGAAATATAAGAAAAGGCATATACTTACACAAAGATGTTCATTAACAAAAGAGAACATATATTTTAAGCTTATTTTCCATTATATATCCATGCATCGACTGTCGAAGGTTTTGATGCATTCTCTTGACTCTTAAGGAGCTCAAGATTAAGGCATTTATGATCTCCTGCCAAAGAGTTAGATCATATGTACAATGTGACTGACTACCAAAGAGTTAAGTCACTTCCAAGCACCGTACTACCAAAGAGTTTAGTGCTTTCATATAATGAACAAGCATATTGTATATAAGCCAAGTAAGAGGTAATGGCGTACCTTGAACCAAGACATCCTAATCATGATATATTCCTAGATCAACTATCACTCTTGTTCAAACCCTGATTAAGATAAGATCATGCGTCACCATCAGGTTCTCATCATCTTAACCCTAGTTATATCCATTTTAGGGTTTACCTTATCTCATTAGGATATTTCTATTATCACTTGCATTCTTGTCTTGGAATTAGATTTCTGATGTGATAATCAAGTTATGTTCTAGAATTAGGCTTCATTAACTGATTATTATATTTCACATAATGATGTACACATATTATCCCTAATTTATATGCATTACTCCAATTAGGGTTTTCTCGTCATTTTAGGATCACCTAAAACATGTAACCTTATTTATATGCATAATTATGATCTTATAATTACATCTGAGGTTCCATGTACGGATATGAACTTACTCTATAATTTCTAGGGTTTCTTGAGCAAATTTGTATTTATTTCACATTAATTAAGGTTATTAGCCCTAATTAGCCATATTAAACAAATTACATGATTTTGGGTTGAAACATCACCATATTTGACATTATATGGATTACATATCATAATTTAGAGATACATATGCATTTTCATAAGTTTAGGTCATCATTTGTTATTTATTATACATCAAACAAGCATAATACATCTTGCATGATATCACTGTGACTTAAGCATAAAAGGACTAATATGTTGGTTCCATGTTATTCTAAGCATTTTTTTAGAATTTTGGTACCTAATTTGTAATTTTCTGACATGGGATGCATTTACTACGGATTTTGTAAGATCTGAACATTTTTGAGATATTTACCTTCTTCAGCCAATCGTTGGCCGCCACATGGCTCCTTGCATAAGTGATTGAGGATGCTTTAGCCGGTCGATTTAGGGTGCTTGGACCTGGTTCTACCTTGGATTAGGTCTGGTTCACGCGTGGGGTCGGGCCGGTTCAGACCCCTCTTCTTTTTCCCCCGATCGCGATCAGTTGCGTTCGTTCTCTGTTCTCGGCGTGTGCAGGCACCGCCCCCTGGCTCTCCTCTGGCGGGGGATCTGCCTCCATCACCTTCTCCTCATCACAACCTACTCAGGTCAGGAGATCCGTCTGTGCTCCTGCAACGCTGCCAGCCTTCAGGCTTCCTCTTGGCGTCTCCTCCTCACGGACCCGAGGAGCTCACTGGTGCCTTGCTCCTGGTGAGGTGGAGCAAAAGGGGGAATCCTCCCCGGATCCTCCTTGCATAAGATTGAAGGCATGAAAAAGACCTAGGTGCCTCTAGGAACTCACCCATAGCCAACATTCATGGTGAGAAGCACTCTGCACATGTCCCCTAGCTTCACCTCCATCTCCGACCAACTGGAGTTGGTCTACTACCATCGCCACCTCAAGAGTCCACTGAAACGGTAGGGTTGGACTCCCCTGAACTTGTGTTTGTTGCAGACTTCTTCGTCTTCCTCCAAAGTCCCTTCTATTCTTTCTCCCTTCTTCTAGCTACCTCCTCTAAAATGCAGTGGAGACCCTAAGGGGATGGAGAGCTCGTTCTGACAGTATACTGAACTAGAGACGATGAGTGAGGGTTCAGGGTACTCCTTACGATGAGTAGGACGCAACGTTCAGTCAGCCTCGTTCATACACACCTCAATCATGGTGTGGGGTCGTGGGGAAGTGCTACTCAACTGGCTCCCCTCTCTTATTCTAACTGCAGGGTAGGAGACGACTAACAGTCGTCGGATCTGGTCCATCCAATGGTCAGAACATGGCCACGTTAACAATCTGTGGTTTCTTAAGCATTTGAGGTGCGTGATCAATTCTTTGATCAACCTTAGGGTATAAATATTAAACTTAGGTCCAAGAATCATCACAATGCACATTATTTGACTATATTCAAACTTGAATAACTTCCTCTAGGGTCTTCCAATTGCCACCAAATTTTAACCATATCTCTATCATCACTCAAGCTACATTCCATTCCATTTTGGTGTCAAAACTCAACTATATGACCAACAAATGAAATACATCAAAGAGACATAAATTTAGGGATCTTAGTCATGATATCAACATCAATCACCAACCAAACCTTACCAAAGCACTTATAACTCTTAAGATAACTCAACATTCATGAATTCACTAATGTCATTGGACATTTCGGGATTCCAAAATTCCACTCCATCATAGGTGTACACTTCTTGTGTCGTGTCTTCACAGAAGAATCTTGTGTTGCATCATAATGGTTTAATGACCTAAGGAGAAGGAAAAAAAGTCAAACTATTAGCCCAATAATTTTGGGTAAGGGCCTCTCTTCATATTTATCTCAATTATGACCTTTATTATGCTTTCAACATTATTTCCTTAACTAAATTCCAAGGAACACGAACTTTTCTAATAGGAAAGGATATTAGTGACAACATAAGAATGACACAAGAGTTGGTGCATGGGTCAGATGTAGGGGACATGGGAGATAATATGGCATGTGAGGTAGATATGATGAAGTATTCTAACATAAATGATAGATGTTTTTCCAAAGAAAGTACTTGAGGCCCATGAGTTCACAAGGAGGGCCTTAGGGATGATCATGAAAATAGGTAGGGATGGGTAATTCTCAGTGGCTCTTTTAGGTAACCATTTCCCTTCATTCAGGGGGTTGAGGTGAGGAGATAATTTAGCATGTGCCCTTTTCATCCTCACACATGGTCTTAGAAATATAAAAAAGGAAGTGGAGGGGGGCGTAGCGAGGTTTAAGGCAAGGGGAGGGTGGAGGCATCAAGATATATTGTTCTTTTTGATGACATGTGGTTCTTCATATGGTTGAAGGGAGATACATGACATATTTGAAGTATGTTTTGTGGTGTCATTTTAGTTCTTCTAGGTAAAAGATAAGTGGGAGGAAGTCTAAATTTACATAGGAAGACTCCTCTAGGCGAAGGAGGGATGAGTATGAGATGGATTTTGGTTTCTCCGCATGTAGGGACTTCTATTTTTTTGGGATAAGTCTGTCACCTAATATGAAGGGATAAGGTAAGTAAACTATGCAGAATGGATGAGTGAGTGTACATAAGGATATGTATGAATGATTTATCATGGAGGATATTTGGAGAAAAAATCTATGCGAGAGGATTATGGATTATTGTGGGATGAAATATCAAGGGAGAATAATGCAGTTGGGATCACTTAAGGTTCCTTAAGAAGGGTGAGGGTAGTCTTACATATCAGAATAAGGTTCAGGGATTGTTCCCTCTAGTGAGGAGCACACACACTGCGAGAGTTCGAAGGGGGAGATATTTCTCTTTGGGTGCAAAGGTAGGAAGAGTTTATTTTAGATCAACTATGAGGGAGGGAGTGACAATGGACATGGGAATGCATTTGAAGGATATGTGTTGGAGAAGGAGGTGGGATCTGTTTGATTTGTGATTAAAGGAGGGGGATGTGCCCATTTAAAGGCTTTTGACTATCCCTTTGATCATATAGGGATACATAAGTAAGAAGTCCTTCAAAGGAATGGGCCCTTATGTCAAGCTTAGCTAGAGAGGCGGAAAGGAGCCTAAGGGAAAACATCAAAAGAAGGTACTATATTGTCAATAAGGGTATGGAGTGATTTGTTGCCTTTACGGGTAATGAAATCTTGGGGAGGCACAAAGGGAGTAATACACATGGATGATAGGGTGAGGTGATGTTGCTTCTAGTTTTAATATGTGAGTCTTGTGAAGAGGGTGAAGAGAAAGAATAGGAAATTGACAAACATGTACTCCTTGGGTGAGATGTGGTGAAGAAGGAAGGATGAAAATGATGAGCTTTAAGGTATGAGGGCATCACTACCCCTAGAAGGCAGAGTATACATTGCACATGTTTTGGGGTGTAGCGCACAATAATGACAAGATTGTTTCTATGAATAGTGATGTGTTGTTTGTGGACATCTAGGTGTGCCATACGTTTCCATAGGGAGAGGATGAGGGGAAAATGGTGTGGATCAAAGCATGTGATATCAATATAATTCATATGGAAGAGTTGGTGCTAGTAAATTTAGTTGGGAATCGCATTCTATAGAAGACTTGGAAGATGAAGAGATTTAAAGAATTTATGAAAAGATAAAAAAATATAGAAACAACGTAGTTGGTTGGGAGAAAATGAGGAATGTAGACATACACTTAAATGTGGGTGTTGACTTAAAGGGTTGACCATGGTGTAGCATGGGTTAGGACCATGGTGGGGTGTTGACGGATTCTAGATTCTCAAATAGTGTTTGAGCTCTGACAAGGATAGGCTAGTGAGCAATGAAGAAGCCTTGGAGTATCCATCATCTTTGATGAGTGAATGGGGACCATCCAGGGACCATTGAGATAGATGATCAATGATTAGCCTAGCTTATCTATAATTGGAATGAGTTCTCATAAAAATATAGTATATTTCAAATGTTGGTGGAGACCTTACAAGAAAAGGGATCACGTTGCTAGCACGTATATGATTAAATATTTTGCATGCTCATGTCATCTTGTGTGTGTTACATCCAGCAAAACTGCCAACTGAAACCACCCCCATGATGCAACCAACTATCCTTCACTGTTGTTCCCCACCTGGAACCTGCCACCCAACCTCTCCACATGTCCCTATGTCTCATCTACCCTCCTATTGTATTTTTCTTTTTTGCTTCCTTTTTTGGGAGAGAGAACATAAAAGAAGGGAGAAGAGTAAGGAGGGAAAGGAGTGAACTGAGGGATAAAGAAGAAAAGTAATGAGGGGATAGGAGGGAAGTAATGAGAAAAGAGGAAGAAAGTAATGAGAGGAGGAGAGAGGAGGAAAGTAATGAGAGGAGGGAAGTAATGAGAGGGGGGAGAGGAGGAAAGCAATGAGAGGAGGGGAGAGGAGAGAAGTATGAGATAGTGAAGGGAAGAAGAAAATAATGAAGATGCATACTAATGGTGAATATGAGTCTGTTTATGTATAAGACATATTATTTGTGATAAATAGGTGCTTACAAATGGTGAATGTGCACCTCTAAATGGTGAATACACACATATGAATGGTGATTCCGCATTTACTAATGGTGAATTTTCTCTTGCTAATGGTGTTCAATAAGTATTACATTTGTGGGTGTGTATTCACCATTTTTTAGTGTGTGTTAGCCATTTGTGGGTGTGTCCTCGGTATAGGAACGTATCCATTAAGAAAAGGGATACACGTGGTGTTCAATAAGTAGAATAAGAAGAGGAAAGAAGTAATAAGGAAAGGTGAGATGAGTAATAAGATAAAATGAGGCAATTAATGTGTACCCACTTTTGGTCATTGCGCGCACATTTTTTGTGTGAACATGCATCTACTAATGGTGAAATTACATCTACTTTATATGTATATGTGCAAAATGTTATATTCACACTTGTTGGTGGTGAATATGAACAGATTAATGGTAAATATGTGTCTACTTTATGTGTATTTGTACTCATTAATGTCAAATTCATATCTACTGAAGACGCATATACCCCACATAATTATCAATTGACAGTTCATTTGTCCTATATATATACATGCTTTAGCTCCTTGTGTCTACTCTATAAGTATTTGCACACAGTAGTATTAAATTCGTGCCTATTCATGGTAAATGTGTGCCTACTAATTGTGAATAGGTGCCTACTTTATATGATTTAGTGCTCATTAATGTTGGATTTGTGCCTACTAATGGTGGATATCTAGCTACTAATAGTGAATATGTGCTTAGTAATGGTAAATACATACCTACTTCATGTGTATATGTACTCAAAAATGTTGAATTCGTGCCAATGGTCAATATGCTCCTAGTAGCAGTGACGCAAGTCTACCACTAGTGAACACACGCCTACTTCATGTGCATTTGTACCCACTAATATTGAATTTATGCCTATTAGTGGTGAGTGTGCACCTATTAATGGCAAATACACGCCTACTAATGGTGAATAGACACCTATATTATGTGCATTTGCACCCATTCGTGTGAAATTAATGTCTTTTATGGTGAATAAACACCTACTAGTCATTGAATACGCGCCTAGCAATTATCAATTGGTTGTTCATTTACTTCCCTCTCCCTTTTCCCAATTTTACTTCCCTCCTATCATGTATACCTCCTCTTCTCATTTTACTTCCCTCCACTCTTAGTCCTCACTTCCCTCCTCAACTCTTATCAATTCCCTCATCTTTCCATCTACTTCCCTCCTCTACTCTCATCACTTCCTCCTTTCTGTATTTCCTTACTCTACTCTCATCACTTCCTCCTTTCTGTACTTCCCTCCTCTTTTATTTTATTTTTTCCCCTCTTTACTTCCCTCCCTTTTTATTTTATACTTCCCGTCACTTTCTTATTTTCTTCCCTCCTCTTTTATTTTCTCTTCGTCCCAAAAAAAGAGGGATCCACTCATTATCTCCCCCTTTTTCCCTCTCCCACTCATTCACTCTCTCCAATTATCACTCACTTCCATCCTCCACCATTCCATAATTACCATGTCATACCTTGCTACATCATCCTCCCAAAGCCACCTCTCCCCCACTCAAAACTTCTCAAACTTTTGAGCACCATCTTTCATCTGGTGACGCACGTGATGGCAAATGGGTGTGTGACCAAATCATTTTCACATGTATACATGGAGGTGAATCAAATGGTCTTCCATCTAATAAGAGTGTAGAAACTATCTTGAGTCTGACAATGCAATGTTGGCATAACATGGTGATGAAGGTTGGCCTCAGTCGGTTACATGAATTACAAAGATAGAGTCTTACTTTTCCCAGTATGTGCGGTGTTTTCAGCCCACTGGGGAATGAATTGTATAAAAACAGACTATCCACACATGTTTGCATCTCTGAAGATTTGGGTTTCCACGCGTGGGAGCTTTCCTCTCCTTCGGGAGTTTTCTCTTGTAGGTCCAAGTTTGGGTGTGGTTTGTCTTGTTCATCTCCATGGTAGAGGATTTGGCAAACAAATGTGCTTGGTTGTGTCTAACAGAGGAAGAGGAGATACCGATTGACGTTCAAGCAGATGAGAATGACAAGAACGAAGACCACATACAGCTGGCCCTAGTCACAAGATTGAATACAACAAGGTGTATAATTTCCAGGAAATGAAAAGAACCCTAACCCAGGCATGGGCATTGGGGCAAAAAGTTCTTTTCAAGCAACTTGAAGGTGATTGTTTTGTGATTCAATTTCTACATTGGAAAGATAAGAAATGGGTAATGGAGGGCGCACTGTGGAACTTTGAAAATAAGTTGTTGTTGTTCAAAGAAATAGATGGGATGGAACAACCGGGGAAGATAGACATTAAATTCATCCCTTTTTGGGTCAGGATCTACGGACTACTGATGGGCATGTGATCACGGAAGATAGTAACGAGCATAGCATCCAGGCTTGGCAAAGTTACCAAATTAGATGTCAATGAACTAGAATGGGAATCCTCTGCTAGAGTTCGGGTACGTATAGATATAAAAAATTGTTGAAGAGGGTACTGAAGGTGAAAGTAATCAATCAGAAAGTGGTGGAGGTAGAGATCAAATACGAATGTCTAGCAAATTATTGTTATATTTGTGGGATTGTCGGACATGTAGAGAAAGACTGCATCCACGGCGGGGAGGAGGAAGACAGGGAACACAGCTGGGGTGCATGGCTCAAGGCATCACCAAGGAAGGCACGTATACTTATACATAAGGAGTTATATGGACAAGGAAAAGCAAGGAAGAAGATAGTCTTTCACCCCTAATCAGATATGGCGCCTCCATCATAGGGGGGAAGTACCACTGGAGGAAACAGCACACACAAATCTATTGGGTCGGAGATGGTTGTGAAGACAATGGGAAACAAAGGGAGTCAGGCGACTAATACAGATCAATGGGGGAGTCAAGTTGAAGGGGAGGAGGTAAACAAACCATATAACAACAATAACCACGGCGCAAGTCATAACGGGGAAGGGGAGTGGGAGGAAAGTCACACAGAGAAGAATGAGGCAGGCTCAGCACTTCCCAGAGGAAATGGAGAGGAGTTGAAGAAAGGGAACGGTAATGACCGGAAAGGAAAAGGAAAAATGAAGGAACCAAAGCCACATTGTATCAAGCATGGGAGAGAGTTCCTTCTTGGCATGAGAGATAGTAATAGAGTTCCTGAAGATGCACCGAGTAGGAAGAGATTGAAGAGGATGAAGCCAATACGACGGTAGAGGCAGAACAAGAGACACAAGGGGGTTGGGTCAAGATGCACGATAGCTTTTTCCCCACGAAAACTATGGACAATAGGAAAACTACAATGTGGAAGAGGGTTGCAACAAGAGCACATCACAAAAAAGCAAAAATGGAGAAAAAGGAGAAGAGTAATGGAACCAAGAAACAAAACAAGAAGAAATTTGTATTGGTCTACAAAATCACAACAAGAGCACAGTGTAAAGAAGCAGAAATGGATAAAAAGGAGAAGAGTAATGATACCAAGAAACAAAAGAAGAAGAAATTTGTATGGGTCTACAAAATGGGCAGAATAGAATGCATGCGCATTCTGGAAAATGAAGTAGAATGGGAGGTGTTCACAGTGAAGAGGGACATATTTATAGGGGAATGTGTGATGAAGTTAGATGAACAAGAATAAGAAGCAGTGGTTGAGAAAATAATGAAGTTGGTACATGAGGTCTTCTCTTGTGGGGCCACGACACCCCAGCTAACGGTAGTTGGAAAGAACCAACTCTACAAAGGACAATGAAAATCCTTAGTTGGAACTGTCAATGTATGGGCCACCCTGACATGATTTGTGCTCTTCGGTCGTGGTGCTAGAGAGACATCCCAAATATAGTTTTCATTATGAAAACTATGATTTCTGCTACGGATTTGGAGGATGTAAAAATAAAGTGCAATTTTATGGATGGTATCTGCTTGTCCAGTATAGGGAGAGCGGGGGGAATTGGTATTGGTGGAAGGATATTGATCTGGAGGTTCTATCTTATTCACAACATCATGTAGAATGCAAAGTTTTTGAGAAAGTGACAAATGCCTTTTGGAAGGATATCGACATATATGGTTGGGCAGACCAGCCGAAAAAGATAAAAACTTGGGAATTGATGAGAAAGTTGAAAGGGAGTTTGGAAATCCCATCCATCTTCTTCAGAGATTTTAATGAAATTGTCTCAATGAGGAGAAGTGAGGAGGACCGCCGAAACCGGATCATTTTCTACAGGACTTCAGGAATGTTATTGATGATTGTGACTTTGTGGAGATATTTTCACATGGAGCAGAGGGCTGACTTCGGAAACACACATCCAAGAAAGACTTGACAGGGCCATGGTGAGTACGGAGTGGAGGAACAAGTTCACATGTTGTAGAGTTTTACACTACACGATCTTCGAATCAGAGCATGCAGTGATTATAATCAAGGCGCACAAAAGAAGGCAGAACCAGGGGAGGAAGACATATTTTTTCATATTTGAACCCTTGGGTTAATGAAGGTCGTTGTGAGGCGGTGATTAAACAAGCCTGGGAGGAGACGACGTGTTCTACGATGACTGAAAAAATTGCAACCTATGGAGCGAGACTGAGGAAATGGGCAGCAGATCACTTTTGAGATATCAAGAGGAAAATACAGGAGCTAGAGACAGATCTGGGGGAGACACAAAAATTACCACTAGACTAGACAAATTTATAAAGGTGCACGGAGATGTCAAAAAAACTGCAATACTGGCACAAGCGGAATGAGTCATGCTGGTTGGCACGGGCAAAGATAAAGGAGATGAAGAAAGGGGACATCAACATTGCTTATTTCCACCACAAAGTATCTCAGAGGAAAAGGCGGAACCAGATAGAGTGGCTAAAAGATTTTGAGGGAGTGTGGAGGACTGAAGAGGAGGTCGTGACAAAGATTATTACATGCTATTTTTAGGAACTTTTCCACTCCTCTGAGTCACTGGGTTTTGGGCAAGTAGTTGAGGGGGTAGAAAGGAAGATTACAGAGGCGGTTGGGGAGCATCTAGATAGAGATTTGACTGAGGAGGAAATTTGGGCGGCAGTGGCCCAGATGCACCCAAATAAGGCCTCGGGCCCAGAAGGAATGAAAGTGATGTTCTTACAAAAATACTGGAAATATGTGTGCAAGGACATAGCTAACTATATAAAAGGATGATGGAAATCTGACCGCGGTATAGAAGAAATAAATGACACTCTGGTGGTAATGATACCAAAGGTTCAGAAACCACAAGAGATGGCAGAGTTCAGGCCTATTAGTCTTTGCAATGTGGTTTATAAAATTGCCTCTAAGGTGATGGTGAACCATCTAAAACCCCTTATGGACATGATCGTGTTTGAAAATTAAAGTGCTTTCATTCCAGGTCGACAATGCTATTATTGTTGGGTTTTATGGGAGACAGAGAAGGCAGCGGAAACAAAAATTTTCTCCCCAACCCATACCGAGGAAACGCGTCAACGTCTATATAATAGGAAAGGATGGTTTGTGGAATCATACCTTGTCCCGAGGCTTGCTCGGCGACAATACCTCGCGCAATGCGCGGTCTTCAACTCCGGTCTTGGACGGTGTCTGTGCAGCTCCTGGTCGCACCGGGACTGACGACTCCTCCTCCTACCAGACTGTCGGATGATAGTTGTCCTCCTAAGCGGTAGTGTCCTCCCGCCTCTGTAGTAGTCCACACGGACCACCTGGAACTCCACTCTCCTTGTCCCACAAGGAAGTGGAAGGAGTCGCACCCTCCTGTTGACGTACTAGTCGCCAACACACTCTCCTGCTACCAGTTGCAACTGCAGTTGTCCTTCCCTTGCAACACCTCCCTTTTGCGGGAAGCACTTGCTCGGGATCTCTCACGGTTACCAAAACCAGAGAGAACGACAACTTCGCAAAGCAACCGGCTTGCATTGAGTTGTACTTTGAGAATCCCCCAATACCCCTATATATATAGGCGGGTCATGGGACAGGGTTCTCTGTGTCCGGCAATATGGGACTAAAGCAGGAGTAGAAGGGTTCGAGAATTTTCCACAAAAAGCAACCGGTTCGCAACTTGAAATGATCGGTTCACAACCGAACCGATCGGTTCGGCCATTGAGCCGATCGGTTGGACCTGAGCCGATCGTTTGGGGCACTCCAACCGATCGGTTGGTGCCCTGAACTGATCGGTTTATAGTCCTAATCCGGCTCAAAAAGACTTTCCTTGTTTCGTTCCCAATTGGTATCGAATACCAATATTATTCCCAATCAAATTGGGAAATTTGAAACCAAAGGAAAATTCTTGCCGACATGACTTTTCCCAACTGGTCGGTTGCATCAATTGAGTCGATCGGTTCAACCCTTGAACCGGTCGTTTCAACCTGGGCATGAGCCGATCGGCCTGGACACTCCAGCCGACCGGTTCAGCAACCTCAGCCGATCGGTTCATCACATGAACCGATCAGTTGGGAGCACAGGTTGGGCAAAATCAGTCAATTGCGATTTCAATCAATCTGATACTCCAATCAATGCGTCCAACACCTTGAACCATACGATATTGAGCCATCGACTGATTGAGTGTTTAATTGAACTACTAAACTCCTTTAGTAATCAATCTAAACATTGCTTTGTGGACAAAACTCCTCTTCCAGGTTAAATCCTATGTGTGTGACCCTGCAGGTCCATTTCACGTTGGCAGTGAAAGTCCATAACACTTATGACTTCACAAGCAAAGAGCGGTGCCTAGTCACACATCAGTGCTACCCAAGTGAAAGTAGAAAGTTGGAGAACAACTTTCATCCTACAATCCGTTAATGGTGTTACAATGAATGTATAATTCCTTTGTCACTGATATCCCGAATGAACTCAAGGCATGGAACAGTCATCCTGTCAACGTTCATTCACTTTCTTGATCTCAGAGTAGATTGAAGGAGATATGTATGACATCAATATCACATACTGATTCACACATGCGTGCGCACGCCTATCTCAATCCTACTCATCAAGTGGCCTTGGATATCAAACTCCCTTAGGAGGGACAAATCCCATATCTATCACTCACCCCTCAAAAGCCCCATGTGTCAAAGCCACCCAATCATCACCTTTATAACAACCCATGTTTCAGGACTGCGTTTGATGATGTCAAAGTGTGCCCAACAACATGCGTTGAGTGCAGTGATTTCAGGTCTAAGAATCACACTCACCACCATCACTGTGAGTACTGACTGTGACTACCATCTTATGGTTCCATGTGTCAAACTCACGGTGGGTCTGTCCGGTACACTTGTTCTATAACAAGTACCTATGTGTTTGGTTTGATATCTCTATATCATGACTAATGAGATTCTGTCATCAACCAACACCACAATCTAGTCTTGTGTGTCATTGTTGTCTATCTACCTTCCATAATGACATCCGACTAGGGACATAACAAGAATGTACAAACTCTTAGCATCCGTATGATCTCATCGTTCAGGTCATGAACCTGAAGGCATACGTCATTGAGTACTGTCATTCTCTAGACATTCAATCTGTTCTATCACTATCTCATATGACTGAACCAGAAGGAATTGGAAGCTCGCCTTTTTGATGTTTACCAAATCAATCTTATTGTATCCCACCAATCATCACATGATTGGCTCTCAGGGCATACATACCAACAGACTCCCACTTGCACTGCGAGCCAATCACTCTTGAATCATATTCATAGTGATCTTCAAACATGTCCCACATGTCACTGTGCTCTAGTGCCAACATAGTGAGTAATGGCAACACCTTGCCAAAGTCAGTATAAATCGCATGTCTCTCATCTCTTCGCTGTACGTCGCACGTATGAGATGGAGTTGTCGTAATATGCGATCTAGTATTCCATTGCTAACCTTTAGCCACATTGCATGATCAAGGATCCCAGACTTGTCATCAATGAGTGCAATATAAGTTCATCTCATGAACTTTTAGATCCATATAGTATCCACTGCTGTTCTCTAACACAGATACTCGGCATTTCCCTTTTAAATGGTTTTATTGGAACACTTCCAATTATCAACAAACTTTCACTTTTATAATCCTATGTATATTTTGTGATTAATTTTCTGTTCTTTCGGAAGTTCGCATCAATGTAACTCTTTACATCGAACTCTTCCTTATCTCCATAGAACTAGTACATCCCAAGTACTTATCAAGTTCTTATGTTATTCCAGTAACCCTTACTGGAAGTAGACAGACATCCACTCGTCATGTCCTACATACGAGTTATCAGGATGAGCACATCATATTGCCATGTCCTACATACAAGATGATGAATGCATTTTATTCTTGCCATGCAAGACAATGGGATGATTACATACATGATAGATCCATATCTATTCTTAGTGTTCCCATTCTTCATAAGAATTGGACACTTGGCCTTGGGATACTAATATCCATATAACATGGACAAGTTTTCTCCCACTGAATCTATGCATACTGAACCCTTCAGTACAGATTGCCAATGTATGCTCTCTCTTTTCCAGGTCAAGAGATTTGTCGAGAACTATCTCTATAGATCTCTATTCCTATCACATAGGAAACATCTCTATCTTCCTTTAAGATAATTTCCACTTTTGGATTTCCATTCTAGAACAATTCCATTTCACATCAATATGTGGAATGTGAATACGCTCCCACTAAATCACAGATCCCGTCTTTATCTTTGACATATCAGTCAAACCCTTTGACTATATCATCAAAGTAAAGATCCAATTTTGAGTTGCTTGTACTCAATCAATCACATTGATTAGTCCATTGTAACTTATAGACTTCATTTGCATTAATGGATTCATAAGCCTTATAGGTTGTGTCACGTACACATCCTGATTTTATTCCTCAAAGGAATGCGGTTTTAGTATCCATATGCCAAATGTCTTAGTCATTAAGTTGCAATCAACAAGCATCATCCTTCTCAAAATGTTATCCATGTGTCTTAACACTTAAGACTTATTTGCACTTATGGATATGATCCAATGAGTGCTACCATCAAGGTCATACCTTATGGTTCACACGGATGTCATTTAGGATGTAATGGTTTTATACCATAACTCAAAATCTGATTCCTCATATTCATCTAGATAGTTGACTCATCATATGAACAACTCATCACATAGATAATTGAGGTGTATCTGTCAAGAATATAAGAATTCACAACTCCTTGTGATTCTTAATGTCCTTTATTAGTGTGGGGTATCCTTTTATTAAGAAGAATTCAGTTATTTGATAATCATTCTCTAACTCCTTAGAGTATGATTCCTTCTTGATTTAGACATCACCATGCCTTAATCATGAGTTCACTATGATACATTATCATAATCACTCGTAAGGATCTCAAACATTTGGTTCAAGTGTTTCATTCATTGATCTTATCAAGAATTAGCAATTTACCAAATTTGTACTTCATCTATGATAATCTTGAACACTTCAAGATATTCATATTGGTATTTCTCTAAACACCATTTGAAGTATTAGCATTTGTTCCAATAGGTATGTAAATACATCACATGTATTATATCTAATAGGATAATCACTCTCCCACTATATTAGTGAAGATTGATTAATCATGTCCAAGATATTCATATCTCTTACTGGTTCTCTAACCAAAAGAGTCTAGATTTATCCATCATATGGAAACTAGAAATGAATTTCTCATGATTAATGCTAATTTCATTGTTTGAGTTATCTATAACGTTTAGGTATCATTTTATCTTATGCATATCAAATACCACAAGATAAGCAAGGCATTGCCACAAAGATCATATCTTTAAGATCGAAACATCAACTTTATTAATTGCCATCATTGTCATACAATATGCAATAATAAAGTGTTTCTATCTATTGGCAATATATGAAATAGCAGTTCTCAACTCTATTTCGTGCCCTTTTAGGCTGAAATAAACTGAAAGATACTCCTATCTATGGCAGCAACACTTGCTCCAATGATGGGTACTTCTTTCTTGGTCCTTTCACAAAGTCCATCACTTCTTTGCGGATATTGCATATCATATATGACATATCCATATCTTGGTATCATATACCTCAGATAAAGAAGCGGTTCATTTCATGATACCTTAGGTGGAGATTTCCATCCCCTCCTTCATCTTCTTTTGTTCTTCCAGATATAGAGGGCAATCCCTCATACACCCTTTCCCCATGTGCCTTGAGGCTGAAGACGGCTTGGATTGCTGGCTAGCATCAGAACACTTCTTTGCTTTGCCCTTGTCCTTGCCCTTAAGACTTACCTTTTCTTTGATCACATCAAAGATTATGATTTGTCTTTCTTCATCTTTGCCTCTACTATCCTCAACATGTCTAACAACTCTGTCAACGCTTGTCAAAGTTGTTCATGTTGTAGCTTATCATGAATTGTATGATTCTCGCAACATTTGCAGTATCATACCAATAGCCAACCCTTGGCTCAGAGGGAATCCTTCTCAGTCAGGTTTTCCACATACCCAATCACATTGAGTGTGTGAATCCCTTACTGGATCTCCTTCTGTCATGACATACTAGGACAGTGTCTTAGAGACATCATATGTCTCATGTTGTCTCTACAACTCACAGTTCAGAGAACACAACATCAAACACTCCTCATCAATGTCTTTCTCAGTATGCTTCCATAAGCATACTTTCAGCCATTTATGTGGTGGGGTCGAGTTCATCTGGTTCTGGTATAACTAGGACTTGGAGCTTTCACTCTTTGAGAACACTTCTCACCATCCTAACCAGTCGTGGAATTATTCCCATTTAATTTGTTGGTCTCAAAGACCGATCGCAAATAAAGTGATTTGTTGATTAACCATTTATTTTAACAAAAGGAAATATATGCAATTTTAGTCCAAAAACTCATTTTTGACTTGTTTGATTGATTTGAAAAGTTGACGATAAAATTAGGCCTTTAATTAATTATCGCTCCCACTATTTTACTTCAAATTGATAGCCCTTACCATCAATTCGGAAGATTGCAGCGTACAACCTTCTAGTGGGCAAGATCCTGAAATCCTCTAAGCCACGGACCAGCTAGGGCTGTCACCCACAACATAGATCTCTCAGGTAGGAAACTTTTGCCAATTGCATCATATGCAACTCTTGATAAGATGTCATATACAACTCCTTGCAATGATCATCTCCATGCCTCAAGGTACTAGATCCCATCTAGATCGCCTTGTTAAGTCCGACCCAAAGCAAACACGATGAATATGCACCCTGCTAGGGCAGACCCACACATTCATCCTTCCCGCTTCCACGAGGTAGACGGTGCACCACGCTAGGGCGTGCCCACACTTGGTCGAACAAGCTTTTCACGTGTGTCGCATTTGGAAGGCATCTAAAACTTAATATTTTAATGAGGGATTTGGTTATATATATATATACATATCCAATCACCACAATACATAGTATGTATCATATACATGCTATATCCCACAGAAAACATGCACAAACAATAAAAAACGATGATTATGGCCATCCTAATGTGATTCCTCGATCCAAGAGGAATCACGGTCATCTAGGTCTACATCATATGCAACCTGTACAAGATGAACTTCTGTGCCTTGCCTTCCGAGTTGATCAACTCATCTCATGAATGATCTGTACTCTCCAGCCGGTCGTCTGGGTGCCACCAGCCGATCGGTTGGCTCCTCCAACCGATCAGTTCGCCTGGTCATCGTGCATCTCGTCATGTCCGCCACCCGCTCGTCTCGCTCCTCGAACCGGTCATCAACTGATCGGTTCACCCCTTGAACCGACCGTCTGGAACATCAACCGATCGGTTCACGCCTTGAACCGATCGTCTGAGCAGTCGTCTTGATGTCCGCCGGTCTTTGACATAACATGAAATAAAAATCTATCCTATTTATTACATTGCTTCAAAAAGGGAAACCCCGAGTTTCATTCGGGGGGAGCAAAGGTAGGAAAGAATCTCGAATTTATTTCGAGTTACATCAGGAATAAGAGAGGGAAGATCAGTGCGCAGACCGAGATGCAAGCAACCACACACAGATAGGGGTTTATAGGCCATAATCACGCTACACACATCCACCACAAAACTCGTTTAAGGGCGACGCGTATCGAGTGCATTAATAATACATATCATATATGTAATTAGGGATTTGTGGATTTAGGATTGGACATGCATAAAGCCGATATTATTCGCATCGCATGCAATAAATAAAGGCGACAAACCAAAATCGATCATATCGATATTCCTAAAATATAGAGCAGTTGACGTGGCTCTGATACCACTGTTGGGTTTTATGGGAGACAAAGAAGGCAGCGGAAACAAAAATTTTCTCCCCAACCCATACTGAGGAAATGCGTCAACGTCTATATAATAGGAAAGGATGGTTTGTGGAATCATACCTTGTCCCGAGGCTTGCTCGGCGACAATACCTCGTGCAATGCGCGGTCTTCAACTCCGGTCTTGGACGGTGTCTGTGCAGCTCCTGGTCGCACCGGGACTGACGACTCCTCCTCCTACCGGACTGTCGGATGACAGTTGTCCTCCTAAGTGGCAGTGTCCTCCCGCCTCTGTAGTAGTCCACACGGACCACCTGGAACTCCACTCTCCTTGTCCCACAAGGAAGTGGAAGGAGTCGCACCCTCCTGTTGACGTACTAGTCGCCAACACACTCTCCTGCTACCAGTTGCAACTGCAGTTGTCCTTCCCTTGCTGCACTTCCCTTTTACGGGAAGCACTTGCTCGGGATCTCTCACGGTTACCAAAACCAGAGAGAACGACAACTTCGCAAAGCAACCGGCTTGCATTGAGTTGTACTTTGAGAAGCCCCCAATACCCCTATATATATATGCGGGTCATGGGACGGGGTTCTCTGTGTCCGGCAATATGGGACTAAAGCAGGAGTAGAAGGGTTCGAGAATTTTCCACAAAAAGCAACTGGTTCGCAACTTGAAATGATCGGTTCACAACTGAACCGATTGGTTCGGCCATTGAGCCGATCGGTTGGACCTGAGCCGATCGTTTGGGGCACTCCAACCGATCGGTTGGTGCCCTGAACCGATCGGTTCATAGTCCTAATCCGGCTCAAAAAGACTTTCCTTGTTTCGTTCCCAATTGGTATCGAATACCAATGTTATTCCCAATCGAATTGGGCAATTTGAAACCAAAGGAAAATTCTTGCCGACATGACTTTTCCCAACTGGTCGGTTGCATCAGTTGAGCCGATCGGTTCAACCCTTGAACTGGTCGTTTCAACCTGGGCATGATCCAATCGGCCTGGACACTCCAGCCGACCGGTTCAGCAACCTCAGTCGACCGGTTCATCACATGAACCGATCGGTTGGGAGCACAGGTTGGGCAAAATCAGTCAATTGCGATTTCAATCAATTCGATACTCCAATCAATGCGTCCAACACCTTGAACCATACGATATTGAGCCATCGACTGATTGAGTGTTTAATTGAACTACTAAACTCCTTTAGTAATCAATCTAAACATTGCTTTGTGGACAAAACTCCTCTTCCAGGTTAAATCCTATGTGTGTGACCCTGCAGGTCCATTTCACGTTGGCAGTGAAAGTCCATAACACTTATGACTTCACAAGCAAAGAGCGGTGCCTAGTCACACATCAGTGCTACCCAAGTGAAAGTAGAAAGTTGGAGAACAACTTTCATCCTACAATCCGTGAATGGTGTTACATTGAATGTATAATTCCTTTGTCACTGATATCCCAAATGAACTCAAGGCATGGAACAGTCATCCTGTCAACATTCATTCACTTTCTTGATCTCAGAGTAGATTGAAGGAGATATGTATGACATCAATATCACATACTGATTCACACATGCGTGCGCACGCCTATCTCAATCCTACTCATCAAGTGGCCTTGGATATCAAACTCCCTTAGGAGGGACAAATCCCATATCTATCACTCACCCCTCAAAAGCCCCATGTGTCAAAGCCACCCAATCATCACCTTTATAACAACCCATGTTTCAGGACTGCGTTTGATGATGTCAAAGTGTGCCCAACGACATGTGTTGAGTGCAGTGATTTCAGGTCTAAGAATCACACTCACCACCATCACTGTGAGTACTGACTGTGACTACCATCTTATGGTTCCATGTGTCAAACTCACGGTGGGTCTGTCCGGTACACTTGTTCTCTAACAAGTACCTATGTGTTTGGTTTGATATCTCTATATCATGACTAATGAGATTCTATCATCAACCAACACCACAATCTAGTCTTGTGTGTCATTGTTGTCTATCTACCTTCCATAATGACATCCGACTAGGGACATAACAAGAATGTACAAACTCTTAGCATCTGTATGATCTCATCGTTCAGGTCATGAACCTAAAGGCATACGTCATTGAGTACTGTCATTCTCTAGACATTCAATCTGTTCTATCGCTATCTTATATGACTGAACCAGAAGGAATTGGAAGCTCGCCTTTTTGATGTTTACCAAATCAATCTTATTGTATCCCACCAATCATCACATGATTGGCTCTCAGGGCATACATACCAACAATTATAGCGTATGAGCTTTTTCACACCATGAAAGGGGACAAAGGCAGAAAGAAAGGCCACATTGCTCTAAAGTTGGACATGTCAAAGGCATATGACAGAGTTGAATGGTAGTTTGTAGACTATGTGCAGATGAAGATGGGCTTTGGGAATAGATGGAAAAATAAAGTGCTTGATTGCATCTCTACGGCGTCACACTATTTTTTCATCAATGGAGATAGAACCAGAAAGACCACACCCACATGCGGACTAAGGCAATGTGACCCTCTCTCTTCTTATCTATTTATCTTATGTGTGGAAGCTTTCTCTACATCGTTAAATATCATTGCCCAAGAAAACAAAATTCATGGAGTGAGAGTGAGTCGGCGGGGCCCTAGTATTTCACACCTTTTCTTTACAGATGACTCCATCCTTTTTGCTAGGGCTACCAAGGAGGAATGCTTGAAATTAGCTGAGATTATCAGCCAATACTAACAAGCATATGGACAGAAGAATAAATTATCTAAGATGGAGGTTGAGCAAAGAGGTAAAGGCGGATACAAAGAGGGAACTAAGAGAGATCCTTGGGGTACAAGAAGTGGACCGACATGCTAAATACTTGGTATTACCCGCTGCGATTGGCAGATCCAAAAAATAAGTATTCAGGTATGTTCAGGAAAGGGTGTGGAAACAGTTGCAAGGGTGGAAAGAGAAAATGTTGTCAAAGGCGGATAAGGAAGTTCTAAATCAAAGCAGAGGCACAAGTGATTCCCTCATATGTTATGTGTGTCTTCCAGTTATCGAGTGGAGTCTTAGATGCCATCAATAGGTATAGCTCAGTTTTGGTGGGGAGCAAAAGGGAATGAGCGGAAGATTACATGGATAAGTTGGGAAAATTTGTGGGGTCTAGGGTTGAGGGACTTACACATGTTCAACCAAGCTTTATTGGTGAAGCAGGTTTGGAGATTACATCACCGGCAAGACACACTAGTATATAAAGTGATCAAAGGAAGATATTTCCCAAACTCAGACATTTTGAAGGCGAGAAGAGGGCATAATCCAAGTTATGTATGGACACTACTGGAAATAAAGCCGGTTTCAACAGTTGATGCCGCTCATTCTGGAGCACAATGAACAGGTATATCCATCCAGTCTGATTCAACCGACCATTCAGAGTCGTGCCATGTGTCTCCGTTAAAGTTGAAATCACTTCAGACGGTCTCATCACGCTGGATAGCATCTACCATCCATTCTGGGCACGTCTCTACCAATTAAAATACATTATTTAAGCTCAACCTTGAAGGTAGCAACTGTCGATTCCGGTATGGAATTTAATAAAAATAAAACACCACTTCTTGATATCACAGGAACAGATTCCCATTCATCATCAATCACAAACAAAAATATTGAATATGTGTTGTTGTGTTTCAAAAGCACCTAGATCTTTTTTTATTCAGTTGTAATTCAATGTCAACATCATCAATAATCAGAATTAGTAGCCACCATACACATCATACAAATGGTAACACGTAATAAGTATGGCAAAACTGCTCACTCTAATATATTTATGCCAAATGTTCACATATGACAACATGACTTATGTAGCTTTCCTGTCATTAATGTAATAAGCGACAATACCACATTACTAAGAACTTCAAATTCCATGTTGCAGCCAAGTGCGAAGTAGAACCACGAAGCAAAAAAAAAACCATTTCATTTCGATATTGTAGGTGTGCATCCTAGATCCACTGGGACCAGTAAAGAGGCTTATTAGCAGTAAGTCATCCACTCAGTTAAAATGCTCTGAAAATCACATATTTATCTCATGTTAAAACGTAAAGCTGGAAATAAGCCTAACAAATATATAGGCACAGGGTCACTGTATTACAATAGAACCAAGAAAGTCATGTAAAAATATGATTGTAAATTCAAACCATCCAACAATGTAAATCCAGATTTCAAGTAAAACATCTTAAAATAGCAGAGGACTACATGCATTTCTTACCATACATGATGAACACAAATTTCTTACTATCTATCCTGCTTCCAAGTATACAAAGAGACCATTTCAGATGTTGGAACTGCTGGAAATGGACAACCAAAGTAGAAAAATAACAGTCAATAGATTGTTATAGCTAGATACAAAAGGATTACTTAGAGGTTAACAAACAATTGGTATTGATATTATATACATGATCGGTATCTTTCAAGAACTTGAACACAAAAATGATATATTGGTGGATAACCAGAGACACCTTCTATAGTAAGAAACTGTTAGATCCGTATAAACCACATACATTTCTTTCCGTACATGATGAGTACCAATTTCCTACTAATTATCATGTTTCTGAGCATGTAAAAGGACACTATTAAGCTGCTGGAAGCAGCTGGACATGAAAAACCAAAGCAAAAATACAGTCAGTGGATAGTCGTTTCTAAATATACAATAAGAATAACATAAAAGTTAATAAATAGTTGGTATTGATATATACATGATTGGTGTCATTACCAAACATGAAAATGGAAAGGATTGCCTAGTGGATAACCAAAAATACACACGGATTTATATATAACTCTCAAGCATTAATATGATCTAGGCTATGACAAGAGTACATATTCCCTGCCATTTATTTATCATGATTCTAAACATGTAAAAATACCATGTTAAGCTACTGGAGCCAGCTGGAAACAAACAATCAAAGTAAAAAGACTTGGTTTGTCGTGACCATGGCACTAAACATCCTCGACATCTGGCGATATATCCTCGATGTTACATATGTCTACGCTTGTCGATGTTGAAACCTAGTAAACTTCTTCTACATCGATGTTGCCTACTTGTTGACATGTGTCAATGAATTCAGCCTACTTGGTGATGAAATTGACTTAGCTAGCTCCTAGCCTCCCATCTTCTCGATGATCTTTGTAGTTATTATTATTGCACACATAGTGAAGGTATAAAGAACTTGTAGGAACTATTCTTCACATTGAGATGCCTATTTCCTTGGTTTCTAACTAGAGAGTAATGATAAGTTTATTTCTCTACTAGAGTTTTGCAAACTTTAATGTAACCTGATAAAATTTCACCTATATTACTTTTTCCCCTCTTGACAAATTGATGTATTTGAAAATAAGCTCATGTTTTCTAATTCTAGAATGTGATCCAATTGGGATTTCTGTGGATACAGAACACATGTATAGAAAAAATCTAAGTTCTAAATATTTCATATAGAAGATTTTAGACGGAGTATGTGTTTACTAAAAATTTGATGTTTTATGTCAAATTCCCTCACAATCTCACTATCTTTTAGTTATTTTGCGTCGAAGTGTTAGTCTAGAACTTCCTCAAAGTTTTCTTACATGTTCCACAAACTTCCACTTCCTTTCCTGTTGAAGTTGACACTAAGACTGTAACATCCCTGGCCTGGGTTATAAGCTAACCCTAGGTGTTTTGCCTAAATATGTAATTAAATCCTTTTGATTAACTTTGGGCATGTAATTAAGTTTCTCAGAAACATATATTTCAGTTTTTGCTCCTTTTTATATAAAGTTGTAGCATTGTTTTGTAATACAGGGACCTATGTGCAAATTACCCAGTTAGAAGGATTAACTTGCAAATTGCACATGTTAAGATGATTCTCTGATGTTGAGACATCATGAGAATGATTATGTTGAAGTTAGAGGGATTTCCCAAGCTTGGGCACCAAGGTGCAGCTGTGGAAGCAATCTCGGTGCTTAAAACCCTAATTTGGGGTAAAATGCAATTTACCCAAATTAAGGGATGCAACTTGTAAAATATATCATCTAATGTATCTATTAAGACTCTTTTCATCATTTAGAGAAGAAATGATGAAGAGGTCACCTCAATTGAATAATCAAGTTATGAATTACACCTTTGTGATTGAATAATCAGGGTGTATGTGCAATAGCCCTTTTATGGGTATGTTTAAGTAATAAGCTGATCTTCTCTGCTCTCATTTCTTGACCTTAAGAGGAATTTGTCCTTAAAAGAAAGAAGAGAGGACGAGCTATGAAGGGTGGAGGGACTTAGTTGAAATTATGGAGAATTTATGAACTTATAATTAGAACCCCACCCCAAGTATATATACACTCCACCTCTCTAAGCAAGGGAACTTTCCCTTCGTTTCCTTACTGTTCTATTCACCCAAAAACGACCAAGGACTGCCTTGGAGCTAAGGAGGACGACCAAGGGTGCAAGGTAGGTTTGGATTCCTCTTCTTGCCTAAATTCATGGTTAAAACTTGAATTCAAGGTCAATTTCATGGCTAGCTCTCATGGCTCTATCTTTCTAGCCATCTTTTCTTGACTTTCCCTGGAGGTTTTCACCTTGGCCAACCTGTGAGAGCTCAAGGACGCCATTAAAGCTTGGAGCTCGAAAGCTTGGAGCTCAAGAAGCAAGCTTTAGGCGGGTTTTATAACTCTAAACCCATGCTTTGTTATATACATCTTGATTATGCATGTAGATGATAGTTCTTCTTCTTCCCTACTTTCCTTTGCTATTTTGCAAGCAAATCCGTGGGAAATCCTTGCTGTTCTTGAGCTAGGAGATGAAGACGTTAATTCCAACAAAAATCCACCGCTTTTCACTTTATTAAACGGTCTCCCCAACTTGCTCTCTCGGTCTCAAGACCGTGAGGTGAGCAAACGGTCTCAAGACCGAGAGAGGGCAAACGGTCTTCAAGACCGTATAGCAGCGTTGACCGAGCGTGGACCGTATAAGCAACATGTATATAATTATGTAGACTAATCACCCTCAAAAATTTAGAGGTTAACTCCAAAGGAATCGGGAGATATGGCCTTTTTAATCAACAACTTTAATTGAATTTATTCCTGATTTTCAAACGGTCTGAAATAGCCTTTTGTGGAAAACGGTCTCAAGACCGTGTAAGGTCGTTGACCAAGCGTTGACCGTATGAGATTACTGTTCAAAATAATGTTAATTAACAACTCACCAAATTTGATGGACTAATTCCAAACGAGCTAAGAGTTGAAGGGTGATTACTAGGACAAACCCTAATTGAAATCAGTACTGAAATCACAATAAAATAATGAGTGTTTTTGGGTTGATTGACCTAAAACGGTCTCAAGACCATTTGGGGATCAACCAAACGGTCTCAAGACCGTGTGGGAAATCACCCAAGACCGTATGGAGGTCTGAGGTCAAGAATAGTTGACCAATTGAAGGTACAATAATACCAAATTACATTGCAATTAAATATTGATATAATAATCAATTCAATGGATCCAACCTTGAAGAATTTTCACTAGAATCCAAAAGTTGGATGGGCAAACGGTCTCAAGACCGTTTGGAACTCATCCAAACGGTCTCAAGACCGTGTGGTGACAACCCAAGACCGTTTGGAGGTCTAGGGTTAAGGTAATTTGATCAATTGAGGGTCCAATTGCAATAAGTTATCAAATTAATCAAAATACTGATTTGTGACTCAATCAAGGTTCAATCCCTATCAAATCACATTAGATCTTGATGAAATCTTGGGCAAACGGTCTCAAGACCGTGTAGAGTTCATCCACACGATCTCAAGACCGTTTGGGCCAAGTTTGGGCCCAAGTGGAGCTCAATTGAAGGGTTCAACCTTGAGTTGATTCACATTGTTGAGTGTTGATGGCTGAACATTGATAGACCTTAATTGAATCGACTTCAACCCTAATTGGTTAACAATTGAGGGTCAATTGAGTGACCAATTGGTTAAACATAACCCTTATTGACTTAATCCATAAGTGGTTACCATGGCTTTGACCTTTTGGGGGCTTCAACATTGATAAACATAATCAATTGAAAAGCTTGAACCTTGTTGAAGGACCAAACGGTTGAGACCATGTGAGCCTCATGGTCTCAAGACCGTTTGAGGGCTCACAGTCTCAAGACCGTTTGAGACCTCACGGTCTCAAGACCGTGAGAGGCCTTGCGGTCTCAAGGTCGAGAGACATCAAACGGTCTCAAGACCGAGAGACATCAAACGGTCTCAAACCATGTAAGGCCTCTCGGTCTTGAAGTCAACATGGTTAAACGGTCTACACCCCCTCTCGGTTTGGGCTCACGACCTTGAAGGTCACACGGTCTTGAAGTCAACCAAAGCAAACGGTCAACCCATCCAAACGGTCTCAAACCGTTTGGATGTTGAAGGTTGAGATCGTTTAAGGTGTTCAAAGGTTGACTTCACTTAACCAATTGGAGATGTAAATGGTTCAAAGATGCTCTAACCTAAAACCCTAATGATAACCTAGGACATTAAGGGATTAAGTGACTAATGATTTGAACCATGATGGTGATCAATGGGGTGAATTACCAAAATACCCTTGAAGGGTCAATTGAGTAATACCTTGATCAAATCAAACCCTAATCACATGTTAGTGATGTTTTTGGCTATGTTAGCCCATGATGACTTATTTCAACTTGATCTAGAGTGATGTTATCACCATCTACTAGTATGAGGAGAGAGAAAGTACTTCTAGAGAGAGAAAGTACTTCTAGAGAGAGAAAGTGCCCTTTTTAGGTGGAAACTCAATTAAAGAACCTTCAATACACATGAATGTGCATAATTAGGGTATGATCCACCTGTGTGAGATCATGGAAACCCTAATTATGATGTATGATGAATCTTAAGCCAGTCTGAGAGCATCAATGATGATGTTCAACATACATGATGATGTTATGAGTTCAATTCACTTCAATGTGAATAGTAAACCCTAATTCAAGGGTAATGGCATTCAATGTGATTAGTAAACCCTAATCCAAGGGTAATGACATGCTTTATGAGTATTAAACTCTAATTGATAAGAATCAGAGAACTTAGCTCTTATGATAAGAGTGAGAAGTATATTCCTTGTTTTAAATTACCTTTATCAGTTGAGCTAACTATGCAGGTCCTGATATGAAGGTGATCATATCCAGGTATGGATGATGATACTGTATTCATTAAAAGCATGTTAAAGGCTTTATGAATAAGTAAAATATTTTGATGCCTTGTCAGTGGCATCCTGTGAGTTAATGGGCTGTAAGAGCCATGAATACCACCAAGTCATGCTTCAGAGATGACTGGTGATGAGTATAATGAGAAATGATGATTGATGTGAGTTAGGCTTGTTACATTTAGTATTCTCCTTTCATAGCTGTTATGCTACTGTTATTGTTTGAAGAACAATGTGTGATGATTAAATGAATACTAAATGTACCTAACTAATCAAGTATAATGTAGAGCCCTGATCATAGATCCATCATTGTCAGAGATCAAATGATGGTGAAACAGGATTTCCTAAGGGAGCTCCTGGAACACATACTATTGAGTATGTGGGGTATATGGATGTGTAGAACCTTACATCCTAGTGTAGGTGATTGATGTAGATGTGTAATCCGTCAACCCTTCACTACTAAACCCTACCGTATCAGTGGAAGGTAAACATGAAACCTCCTGATGACGAAGAAAACATAGATATCCGTATCAGTGGAGATAAACATGAAAACTCCTGATGACGAAGAGAGTACAGAACGCCACTGTAACTCTAAAATAGCGAAGGACCAGTTTACCCTGGTGAGCTATAATAAGTAGAGACACAAGATGTCCTACAAGTGATCATCTTACTGATTGAGGAAGATGAAGGTCATGAGAATCCGGCTCTCTTAATGACCTATGTATGATACCGATGTGACTTCTCAGCGATCAGTTGGAGTATGAGTGGTATGCCTCATCTCCACAGGGCATAATGTTGTTTGTAAAACATAATCAACCACGTAGTATACCTTCTAGAGATAACTACGAGTTAGTTGATTTATGATACACTGTGATAGTGCTAATATTTCTTCATGTCTCATAAATGTTGAACTCTTGTTATATAGTTGAAACTGTTATTGAATACTTTGAAAGCTTTACTGCTTAAGATATTCTTTGATGTTATAATAAAGCTTCTGGCGGAGAGTTATAAATCTCGCTGGGACAATTATGTAAAATTGTCTCACCCCGTAGACTTCAACTTTTTAGGTGGACGTCGTAGACGGAGGAACCGGTCTACAGGTGACCAATCTCAGCAGCAGCAGCAGCACCAGGAGCAGCAGTAATCTCAGGTGGAGATTTAGCCTGCCATGTGGTGTAGTTAGAGTCAATCCTATGTGTCCTCTGTACTCTCAGGTCTTGGAGTCTTTTGTGTGAGTTCTTGAGATTTTGTATCTTGATGTATATAATTACTCAAGAAGTAATTATCATGAGATGTAAACAGTTTATCTCTTGTTATGAAAGAAGTTTTTATGGATTCAAGCTCTTGTCCCGAAAAGTTTTAATTTCCCGTGATTTTTGTCTTCCGCTGTTTATCGAATCGCTTCCGCTAAGTTTAAATCGAAATTATATCGCAGTTTGGAGATCAGAGCCCACAAAGACGTCTTTTACATTTGCACGTGACTGTGTTTTTCTTTATATGTAAACATGTGTGGATGACTATATATAGACATATATTTAGTTTTTAAGATAGATTTGATGAAATCTATCAATTTTCATCATGAAATCACTATTTTGAGCTTAATCTTTGTCAAAGATGCGTCGAAGTTTGGTCGTAAAAATCCTCGAAGTTTCCTTGATGTTTCCACAAACTTCCACTTCCACACATGTCGAAGTCAACTCGAAGTCGAAGTCATGTTCCATTGTTGTGACGCCATTGCTCAAAGGTTATAATTCAACCCAAAACCAAGCTGGAGGAGACATAATGTGAATCTTTCACGAACTCGAACACGAAAAAGATTGATTTGGATAACCAGAGACACCGTCTAGTAAGAGACTGTTGGAGACGTATAAACCACTCAAGCACTATTAGTGATCCATATTAAATAAGACAAATGATTTAGTATAAAAAGAACTGCTGCAACCACATATCCTTCTTTCCATGCATGATGAGTACCCATTTCCTACTGCTTACCATGTTTGTAAGCATGTAAAGGGACCCTATTAAGCTGCTGGAAGCAGCTGGATATGAAAAAATAAATCAAAAATTCAGTCAGTGGATTTTTGTTGCTGAAAATATGATAAGAATAACATAGAGGTTCACAAATAATTGGTACTGATATATATAAGATTGATGTCTTTACTAAACTTGAATATGGAAAGGATTGCCTAGTAGATAAACCAAAATTTGCAAGGATTCATATAAAACTCTCAAGCACTAAAATGATCTAGGCTATAACAAGAGTACACATTCCCTAATACCATGTTAACCTACTAGAAGCAGCTGGAAACAAACAATCAAAGTAAAAAGTATCGGTTTGTTGTGTCAAAGGTGATAACTCAACCCGAAACCAAGTTGGAGGAGATAAAATGTGAAGTCTATCAGCTCCTTTCCGATATCGTCAGAGCCCCATACCATGTTGTGGTGCTACCCGTGGAGGAGGTTCTAGTCACACTGAAATAGAATTTCACAACAAAAGCACCCACCCATAGAATTAAATGTCTGATTTCGATGTCGTGTCTGATGGCCCAGAAACAAAAAAATTTCAAAATTTTGACCGAAATTTCAATATTTACGGCCCTAATGATTTCGACGACTAAATACGCAAATTAAATCATGAAAATTTACCAGGACGGTCTAATCACCAAGATCTACTCAAATATGCAATAATATTTCATATTGGATATGTGTAGGGGGGTCTCCCACATTTGTAAGTGAAAGAAGTTGAACAATTTTGACAGAATTTCGATGGCAATTTTGATGACAAAATGAAGGAATAAAATTATGAAATTTTGCATACACAATGTTTAGACATAGATACACTAGATTATATAATAAAGTTATATGTTTAGAGGTTAGGGTGGGATCCATGTCTTGATGAGTGGGTGCACAAATGATCAAAAATGGAAAGTCTGCTAGACAGTTAGACTGTTAAAAACTTCAAACTACAACTTAGAATGTATAACTTACAATTACAAGTTACAAACTTACAAACTATAAGTTGTACAAGTCTAATGTTCACATTTAACAAGGTTACATGGGACATTTATACATAGATCCTCGAAAGAAATTTGTTATTTTCGGAGTATTTCTCCATATCTCTATAGAGGAGTGTAGAAATTGATGAAGGTAATGTATAGATGGTCTAGAGATAAGGGAAACATGCCTTAGAATTAGGAACAATAGGCTTTAGAAGCAAGAGATTCAAAAACAATTGCCAAAATACCCAAGATGTAGTATTAGCAGCCTTAGGAACAAATTTCTCAAAATTGATGAAGGTAATGTATAGATGGTCTAGAAATAGGGGAAACATGCCTTAGAATTAACAAAAAGAGGCTTTAGAAGCAAGAGATTCAAAAACAATTGCCAAAATACCCAAGATGTAGTAGTAGCAGCCTTAGGAACACATTTCTCAAAATTTAAGTTGTGTTTCTATACTATTTCGCAAAATTACGGCCCAAACTGGCCTTTTTGCTACGAAATTTCACCCTCTTTTGCAAAATTTCGCACCTAGAGTCAATTGTTTTGCGAAATGACGGACCAATATCAGCATACCAGCGTTTTGATGTCCGATTGGAAAAAAAATCAGAAATTTTGCTCGAAATTTCGCAATTTCGATCGAAATTTCGCAATTTCGATCGAAATTTTGTTCCATGCACCCACCTCATCATCATTGATGGGGTAGTATCTATTGTGTGGAATGTCAAGAATCTAGAACGCTTTTAAGATACTACATGTGTAATACAGAGAGACCCCCTCTCCCGTTACATCCTAATGCTATGCCTAGATCACTTGAGCCAAATGATCTAAAACACTTGACAAGAGAAGATGTGGCCTCCCAGCTGGATCACCAAAAGGTCATGCTTCAAGAGAAAGATTTACAATAATGGTTAAACAGGACAATAACTAACATGTAGCAGCTAGACACATACACAACAATCCTAGTCAAGGTACTTCTAGGGTTCATTAGTACCACAACCCTATATTGGTCAGATGTGAGTTCATTGCTCAAAGGAGACAATTTAACACTAAACCATATTGAGGAAACACAATGTGAAGTTTATTGAGTCCTTTCTATCGGAGGCCTATACTGGCTTGGTTGGTGCTACACCCATGGTGAAGGAGATTATGGCAACACTAAAAACGATGAACACAACGAAAGCCCAAGTCCATCATCATTGGTCCAACAATATGTATTGTGTACAACATCAAAAAGTTATAACCCTTTCAAGCCAGTAGAGGTACAAGATAGGGAGACCCCTCTCCTCTTACACCTTTATGCCATGCTTCGATCACTTGAGTATGATCCAATCATCTGAAAAAGAAAAGAAGTGTGTCCCAACCGAATCACCAAAAGGTCATGCTTCAAGAGAGAGATTACAGAAGAAAAATTCAATAGGGTAATAACTAACTCGTAGTGGCTAGACATATACACAACAACCCCGGTCAAGGTATCCCCAAGATTCATTGACACAACCGATATCCCCAAGATTCATTGATACCACACCACTATAGCGATAATATGTGAGGCCATTGCTTAATGGAAACAATTCAACCCTAAACCAGCCTTGAAAAGACACAGTGTGAAGTTTATCGTGACCTTTTTAGTATTATCAGACTTCCATACCACGTTGTGTGGCTACACACATTGTGGATGAGATTCTAGCTACACTGAAAAAGATGAAAGCACCCAATCCATCATAACTGCTCCAGCAATATCTATTGTGTGGAATGTCAAGAAGCTAGAACCCTTTCAAGCCACTAGAAGTGTAAGATAGAGAGACCTTCTCTCCTCTTATAACATTCTTGAGCCATATGATCCAATCACTTGAACAAAAAAGAAGTGGGTGCCCAAATGGATCACCAAAAGGTCATGCTTCAATGCTCAACTGCTTTGGGAAGGTCTCTAGATAGGTGCTAGCCAAAGAAAAATCATCCATTTTCTTCTTCAAGAATGAATCTACCAATGTGTAACTACAAATTTGAAGAACAACCGAGATTGCTCCATTTAGATAAGGTGGGAAAGATCCTCAATGTTCCTATTCTATGTACGTGAGACAACAAAGCTATCTATCTAGACACTATAAGCTATGAAGCACATATACGGATATGTGAATGGATACAAGTACGGGCATAGTCACAAATTCGGTATTCGGGATACGTACGGCGAAGCTGAAAATTTTGGAATTCGGGAATTATGCGAGAAATTCGGATAAAAAGGGGTAAAAATACGGTCGAATTCGGTCAAAGTACGGTCAACTATTCGGGAAAAAGTCAAGGAAAATAGATATATACTAATATATATGCTTACATTTTAGTATATAAATGTATGTATACATATACTTTAGGCGTTAAAAAATATAAAGACACATATAAAAGTGGCAGATGTAACATATTTGGTCCAAACATACAATCAAACACTAAACAAATTCAATTTCTAATCATATATAAACATATTACATCTTGGCTGACTTACAAGTTCAGTAGCTTGAAGCTATTGCACGTTTGTCGAACAACACTATCTGCTATGTTGCTTCTGTGCGACAGAATTATGGTTGCAAGAAATAGAAGTGCAGTCAATTATTGAAGATACAACTGTTGTAACGAAGAGGAGGAAATATCCTCCTGTGTATGAGGAGAAAGGTGAAGAAGGAATAGCTAAATGGGAAGAGAGGGAAGTAGGAACCTCATAAGGGAAGCACATTATATAGAGAAGATAACTGGAAGAAAGAGTAATGGAGAACTGAAGGAAAAGGACTGTAGGAAGATTACGAATTAATGAAGGGGAAGAAGAAGAACATTGAACAAACAAAAATGAAGAAGAAAATTGGATGATTATGAGGTAGAGGAAGAACTTTTGCCATGTTGCGGAAGAAATTAGAGAAAGTGGGAGAAGAAGACAAGAAGAAAAGGGGGAAGATGAAGAGCAGGAAGGAGAAAAATCGTAAGAGTAAGAAGGACAAGAGAGAAGGAAAATGAAGAAACGTTTTGGGCAAAAAAAGGGGAATGGAAGGAGAAAGGGGAACAAGAGGATACAAAAGGGAAACAAGATGAGGAAGATTACATACCTGTATCTCCTGGGGGGTCACCGGTGCTGGTGAAGGTTGCTGAAGCTGGTAGAGGTCGTCGAAGCTGGCCTTGGCGTCGTCCTTGGATTTCCAGCGTCAAGGTCAGTAGCTGCTGTCAGCCACGTCGTCTCCTCGATGGTTGATCTACAGCCACAGTCGTCCCTCAGCAGCAGCTTGCTTCTCCTCAGAGCTTGCTGCAGATAGAGCTTGCTGCTAGGGTTCTTCTCCGCTACGCAGCTAGACCTGGAGCCAGAATGCGGAAAGAAACAAGGAGAAGCAAGCGGCAAAAAAAATTGTCGGGGGAGGGTTTTACTTAACCCGCTACACAGGGACCGAACACAAACGTTTAAATGGGATTAAAACGAACAAAACGTGATTAAAACGGGATATGTGTTTAAAACGCGAATAAAATGCGTACTACGTGATTAAAACGCTCCCGACGAACTAAACGGCCGTCACATACGGCAGACCAAAAAAATGTGTTTAATACGTGACTTTTTCAAAAATTCGCCGATTATTGTGACTATGAGTACGGGTATAGTATGGGGATATGACAACGTTTGAAAATATAGGATACAGGTACGATGTGGATAAGGTGATGCCTTTAATGTTTATTTTAAATTTATTATAAAATACCAGATTACTTTTAAAAAAATAGATTAAGACAATCCAATTTCATTCCCAAATGAAAATACATCAAGAGGAATCTAGAGTTGGGGCGACACATGGTTTTGGGATATTGAGGGATCATGTGAGTGGGGTGTTCCCTTGGTTACTAAATGAATTAGATCACGTGAGTGGGGTGCTCCCTTGGTTATTAAATGGGTTGGTTGTATCCAAGCTATATTGAGGTCGTATCCTACCAATAATGTTTGGATAAAGCTTAAGAAGTATCTGGTATGATGTACGTATTTATGGATTCCTTTGGTAAAATTTATTATTTTGTTTAGTAGGGTGTATTGAAGTGTAGTTGGTTGATTTCTAACTTAAACAGTTGGTTGCCAATTCTCAAAATTGGTACCACGACGATTCACCAAGGTGGTCCAGTGTAACACTTTGTGATTAGCTATCTATTGTCAATGTGCAACTACTATGTATCTCCACCCCTCTAGTGATACATATTGTTGGATATGCTATGTGAGGATGTCAACCTATCTATTTCTAGTTCCCTTGTTGCACTTTTCAATCTCATGAGTTCTCATTTTGTCAAGATATCTATTTCATGAGCGTGCGACTTGCACCATGGCCATAAAGGTGGACTTGGATAGAAGACAAGTCTAGATCCAAGACAAGCCTTGTTAGAACTTCTTGGCTCAATTTGAACTTTCATTTAATATTTATTTACTTAGAATTTGTAAGATTTTCTTAATTTCCAATTTCTTTCATTTAGGCTTTTAGTTTCATAATTTCTATGCATGAGGTGCATTGAGACATTTTCTCTATGAGGCGAGGGATAAGCCTTGAGGTTATTGAGGTATAAGCATTAAAAGAGTATGAGGTGCTCATATACATACATACATACATATATGTAGCTGGCAGGAGTAGCTCTAGTGGTCAAGCACGGTGTCCCCTAACAAAGAACACGGGCTCAAATCCTTGTTGCCACCTTCATTTACCAACCCTCCTAGGTGTTGGACCTCCCCTACGGGAATGAGAGAGGGGGAGATAATGCATCTCTTAATCATATATATGCATACATATGTGTGTGTGTGTGTGTGTGTATATATATATATATATATATATATATATATATCTTGGAATTGGTATATAAAAACATACATAATTGAGGCATGTGAATATACATATATGTACATACATGTACTCAGACGTCCACAAGGATACATGTTATACAAAAATATGTTGTGCTTTATGTTGTATTTCAAACCAAAAGGCAAAAGGTTTAGTCCCATACTCATTGTGTTGGAGACTTCCCTCCTTATATATGGATTCTTATCCATAGAATAATTGAGGAGAAAAAGGGGACAAGCCCTACGCACGCGCATGGTGGGCCTAGCAAATGGCGTTTGGGGCCGGGCCGGTCCGGAAATCCTTTAATCAGGCGCATCGGCGCACATCGCATCTCGCACGCAGGGGGTGCAAATCCGGCCTCTCGGATCCCCTTGCGTGGGCGCAGCCCCGGCTTAGTTTTGCCCTTCGGTCACTGAACCATCCTTTCTTAACTTGGACCGCAATGCACATGTTTGTTTGGCAGTTCCAAACCACATCACGTTTTACAACCGAACAAACCCTTTCATGCGCCTTTTCCTTGCGTCATTTCTTTGTTATTTATGTTTATTTTTCATTGTCATTCGGAATAGACGAAAAACTTCTGTCGTTTTTCTCTTCTCTTTTCTTCTCCGCCTGCGGTCTATCACTGGAAGAACAGTCAGTCCTTTCGCTCGTCGTCGTGACTGTGTGTTCACGCTTCACGCCGACAAACATTGTTGGATCCTGGGAGGGTAGCCGCTGTCGGAGACTACTGCACTGACATATACCGTCAAGTACTGCGGAAATACTCTTAAGGACAGTGCATCTCACACGCCTCAACGCATCTCTGGTATATTCTTTTATGTTTACGCCTTCGATCGCGGTTTGTACCCTTATACGAACAATAAAAATACATATATATATGTATGTACACGTAAATATTTACATATACATATGTAATTTATACATCTACATAATTAAGACAACATATTAATAAGCATTGATTGAATACACATATAGATATATATACACGTAAATATCACATGCAAGACATACACGAGTATACATGCTATAGAAAATACACACACATAAATATACACATGTAAATCTTTACATACAAATATGCATATTATACGTATACATAACAAAGACATGCATATTAATAAGCATCATATTAATATATAAACATATAGACACGCATGCACGTAAATATTACATACACATGCACAAACATATATATTTAAATAAATAAACGTGTATCATTGCATATATATACACATACAGATACATATAAACACAAAGATATATTGATACATATTAAATTTATAAATATGCAAATATATAGATTTTAGATGTAAATGTGATGCTTAAATAAAGGTCTAAACTGAGGCTTACGCCTAGGTTGTGCCTCAATATCTTTTTTTCATCTCGTCAAAATGAGGCGCACACCCTGAGGCACATCGAGGCTGCCTCGCCTCAAGGCCGACACGTTGTGCGCCTGAAGACGGCCATATTATACCATGGGTATCAATAGTGTATGACAAAGACAATGAAAATAAAAGAATCCATTTGTTTCTAGAAAAACTCGGTGGCTAAATAGGATCTAAATCAGAAAGGAAAAAAAAAAACATTGATAGGGAAGGAGAAGTAATTGAAAATTATAATATTCAAAGCATAAATAATTGCCACTTGAAATGAGAAATGTGGAGAAATATAAGATAATTGATACATTTAGCATAACTAAAAATATCAAACATACCAATTTCATGGAATTAGTTGTTCAAGATCACGTCTTAATATATTTTTTTGGTATTGTTGAGTTCTTCATTGTTACATCTCCATTTTTTAATTGCAATGCCGACAAACTCTCACTGATTGCTGACTCTCTAAATAAATTTACTATAGTTGATAGAGAAAGAACTTTGAAATCCGATTGTTCATACAAAACAGGTTTAGAAATTCGTAACTCCTGATTGCTGAAGAAGCTTCAGGGTCTGAAAACATACAAGACGGGCCATCCAAACAGGGGCTCCACGTTCCCTTTACATCTTCTTATCCAAGAAAGTTCATGTACTGGATTCCTAATGATAATCTGTCTAATTAGTTATTAGAAGAACTATATGTACAGTTCAGTAAAAGAGCTTTAACTGAACTACACAGAGATGGGCTGAGCCAACCAGAGATTCCAGATTTATTGTACATCCAGTTTTCGCTGTAGTAAGGTGGAATCAGTAAACGACATGATTTAAATGCAAAGAACAAGAAAATATGATTGGGTGTTGTGAGCATCATCACTCAAATCGATAATGTACTCAAAAAGGAACCGTACGCAAAGAAGGCTGCATTGTTCACGACTACAAATTTCATGATCTCCATCCTTTTCGTATCTAAAGCATAAAAGGGGCAAAGATATTTTGATTTCTTCATGAAACTAGAATTGATAAGTTGGTGAAACGATCTAGGGTTGTCAATGTTTAGGTGCAGAACTAACCACACAAAGGTTGAAATCTGTTGACATCGTCGCCGTCACCTGCTGCGCTGTCACTTGCCCCGCCGTGGAGTGCCGTGCTGCTGGCCGCCGTCGAGCGTCGTGTTGCTGGCCATTGGGCGCGGTGCTTCCGTCTGTCTGGTGGGATGTTTCTGGCGGTTGGGTGTGATGCTGTAGGTTGTCGTGGCCTTGCCGCTGCACTCCTCGCTGCCGGTAGCTGGCATGGCTGGCTGCCTTTGGAATATATTTTGGTATGGAATGGAGGAGGGTTTTTTTGCTAGAGGTTTGCGGATAACAACTTAACAAGTTGACCCGCGGAGCCCGTCAAGGACGCGCCAGCGTTGAATCCGCGGAACTTGGCATGTCCAAACTGGGCCTGTTTGTAGTACTGGAATCGAAGTCGCTTTTACTTGAGGGGCTGAAGTGGAGAGTGGGGGACGGCACAAAGATAAACATCTGGGAAGACCACTGGGTGCCAAATTTACGAGGCACTCTAGAGGATTCCCGGACACAAGAGGTTGGTGGGATAACATTGGTTAGTCAGCATATGCGGGAGAACAGAGGAGGTTGGGACGAGGACTTGATAAGGAGATCTTTTCAACCTTACGCAGCGGAGCAGATTCTAGAGCAATTAAGGCCAGTACACTGTGAGGTCAGGTTACTGGACCGGAAGATTGAGCGGGCAAGAACTTTGAGGGTATCGCAATGGTGAAGCAGATCGTCACTAGAGTTTGGTTTGGAAGGGAGGATGGCCGCCGAAAGTTGCACATTTTCATTGGCGGTGCCTAACAGGAGCCTTAGCTACAATAGGGAGATAATATGACAGACACTGTCATCCGAATGTACCTGCAGTATTTGCGGAAGTGAGAGAATCATATATATGTACATTTTAGCACGGAGGGGGGGCTGTGCCAAAAATGTTGTCCCCATTGAGAATTGAACCTACATCATTTGCTTTAAAAACCAAACTATATACCACTCCAACTAGTCCCATTTTTTGAAATGTATACGTAGTTAATGTATTTATTTATACTTTAAGCTATACTTAATACTAAAAAAATAACTATTTGTATTAGTTTTTTGGGGGGAGTTCCGCCCCTGACGGCGGGTACAGCCTACAGGACAAGCCGCTGAACGAGGCCATGCACCAGCTGCTGACCACATGTGGGAGGACTTCAACGTAGCTATGCTCGCGTCTCTGTTGGTGATCTGGTCGACCAGAAATGATCGCGTCTTTGGAACTACACACAAAGAGCATACAAGATAATGATCGCAGAGTATCGGAAAGGGCGGGAAACGGTGGAGGGAACGAAGGAAGAGGACAGAAGACAGCATCGTTGGAGAAAGCCTGAAGAGAATATTGTTAAACTAAACTGTAATGCAGCGATAGGGCAGCACGGGAAAATGGGAGCCAGACTGGTGTGGAGGGACTCAGACGGCAATGCACTATCGGTGGAAGGTGTGCTGTCTAACAAACTAGCAGATACTGCTCTCATGGAAGCCTGGGCAATGCGACAAGGAATGGAGACGAGCCTGCAACTCAAGCTCAACATCTAGGTCGAATCTAACTGCCTGATCGTGATACAGGCGATACAATCCAAAACGGAACGGATGGATCTGCTAGGCACTCTGATTGAGGACATCAAACTCTTTAGCAGTAAATTCTCTTTTTGCTCTTTTTATTTCTGCCGTAGGGAATGTAACAAGGTAGCCCATCGACTAGGGAGAGCTATTGTAGATAGGTTGAGTAGCTTCCGGTTTTCGCAAGACTTTCCCAGCTTTGTAACAGACTCTCTTTCGGCTGATTTAGCCACTGAATAGATAGTAGCATGGAGCCCTCAAAAAAAAAATCCACACATGTTTGCAGGGAGCGAAAAGGCCAACGTCACCTCTTAGCTTCCCTCGCTGGACTTCACCGTCTTCACTCACCTCGCTTACTTATAATCAATCACCTCCTAACTTCCCACGCTGCCACGATGGACTTCACAGTTTTTCACCCAGCTCGCTGTCTTGTTGCTAATATTACCAGTTTTCTTTTGCTTTACATAATGCAATTTCAACCGCGGCTATATGACGTGTAAGGTTTTTGCCCACATTCAACACAAGTCCATCCCACTTCCAGGTTCGATCTGTTCTCACACCCAGTGCACTAAAGGTTAATTTGGTTCCTTGTAAAACTAACCCACAGTAGGAATTTGAATACGAGAAAGTGAAAGGGATGAGCTGAGACTGCAACATTTTCGTTTGGTTAAGAAGAAAGTTAATCCACATACTTGGTTTGATTTCATTTGGTTGGATGCAGAACTTAAGAGATTGCGCAAAATGTCCAGCAACCCTGCTGAGACTTCACGGTCAAACCCATCGTCTTTACATAATCCAGAAGGAGAGTAGCCTTCGGTCCTGGATTAGTGACAGCTGGTAGCAAGGAAAATGAACCGCGCCCATATTAGGCGTAGTTCGAGTTCTCAGTTTTTTACGGACATTGAACACATCGTGCAGTTCCAGTTCCTACTTGGTTTGATTTCATTTGGTTGGATGCAGAACTTAAGAGATTGCGCAAAATGTCCAGCAACCCTGCTGAGACTTCACGATCAAACCCATCGTCTTTACATAATCCAGAAGGAGAGTAGCCTTCGGTCCTGGATTAGTGACAGCTGGTAGCAAGGAAAATGAACCGCGCCCATATTAGGCGTAGTTCGAGTTCTCAATTTTTTACGGACATTGAACACATCGTGCAGTTCCAGTTCCTACCTGTTCCTTGGAAGCACACAATACCAAACGTCTGGAATTGAAAAACGCATGCAGTTGCAACTGCGATGCTTGCAAGGCAGCCTACCAAATTAGCCCGGGCTAATTTAGTTGGGCATAAAACCAACCCACATCATTAGTTTAAAAATATGGGATCAAAAGATAAGAGTTGAAATTCCATTTCAGCTATTTGGTTGGGCGTAAATGAAGTGGATCAGGTTGTTTCGTTTTTGTTTGGTGCAATGCAGTTTCATCCAGAATGTTCAACGGTGACCTGCATTTCTGGTGGTCCGTCACCGAACATTCAGGTTTTGCGCACAACTTGATGTCTTATGTTGTCAGATATCTATGTGTACTTTACAGGGAGTACCCGTTTGATCCTGTAAATGACCTGATGAATTGAACTGCGCACAAATGGAGCGCAGTTCCTTTTCTACAAATTTCTACGCGATCGGGTGACATGGTGCACTTTGTTTTCACCTTGCGGGTTGCAATTCCACACAACCAAACGATATTAGTTAGAAAACACTAACAGTTGGAAGTGCGTGGGTTGGTTTTCTGCCCAACCAAACTGGCCAGGTAATTAAAAATACGGGATGAAAAGTATTGAGTTGCAAACACGACATTTTTGTTTGGTATTGTGTGGATTAAACGAACTATTTTTTCATGTTTTTGTTTGGTACAGTGCAGTTTTAGGAAGTGCAGTTTTAGGAAGCGGTTCACTCGTCTGTATGTAAAAGTTCATCTCCACGTCATCCACCCTTCGTTTCAGTCCGGCTAGAAACCTAATGAAAACGAACTGCGCCCTTCTGCAGCACAGTTCATTTTCAACAAATTTGTGCATAACTAGATCGGATCTTGTAGTTCGTTTTCACGGTAAGGGTTACACCTTCAAGGAACCAAACTAAAATAGTTGAAAAAACAACGCAGTTAGAACTGTTACTTTGGTTTGTAGCCCAACCAGGTCGGACCCTAAGGTACTTTTTAGATGGTCCAAATGCAACATAAATACTACTGCTCAAATCCATGGACATTTCGAAGGACTGAACTGAAGCAAACAACCTTCTCTCTATTTCTGTTTAGCGGGGGGCTGATGTGTCAGGGGTCTCATTTTGATTCTTGCATGACAAAATTCAGCAATATACCAACAAAAATATATTTTGAAAAAATACCAGTGAAAATAAGCATACATCAAATATTCTGTATTAGAATGTGTGGTATTCAATCCAAAATCAATTGGCAATGGGTGAAGGGATCACACACCTTGTAAGCCCATGACCTATCCCAGAGCTCAGCGGTGTGGGACAATTCTAACATCCCCCCTCAAGTGCAGCCACTTTTGTGTGCTTGCACTTGTTATTTTTTAGGTAGGGTGTGGTCCACACACTTGTCTCGTGGGGTCCGCTCTGATACCATATTAGAATGTGTGGTATTCAATCCAAAACCAATTGGCAATGGGTGAAGGGACCACACACCTTATAAGCCCATGACCTATCTCAGAGCTCAGCGGTGTGGGACAATTCTAACATTCTGTTCGAGAAATACCATGCCAACCTAACAAACAATGTATATGCATTTATACAGTGCGAAAGAATATAACGTAATCGACATCACCTGCTCGTTTCAATTGTACTTGGACAAAAGGTCCACTCGGTTCTGTAGCTAACATATATCATGTTAAGCGAGATGGTTACAATTACTTAAAACATTCATATGATCCCAAAATTCGTTTCCATAAAGAAACTCCTAATCTGCAGACAGAATGTTCCTCAAATTTTGGCTAGAAGCTGTTCCACTTTTTCTTTGCGTGCTCTTCCAGTATTCCAGTAGTACCGTCCTTGTGACGCAAAAAGAACTCGGCTAGTAAAATCTGACTCTCATAAGATGTGAGATCCCCGTGACAACCCTATAACAATACGAATTTTTATCAGGGAGTTCTCACAATGTTTTGCAAAATATATAATGCCAGCCGGTAGATGACCATTTGTTCTAACAGGATAAAGGGCATCATTTTGCATAAACTTACGCCACAGGCACAGTTATTTAACTAATAACTCAGTTTACAAAATTGCAGCAAACTACCTTTGGTTGTTCTCCACCAATATAATCAGAAATGTAAATATGGGAGCACCAAAGATAGCACAGCAGATCCGGCTACATTTACCTTCTACCAGGACATGGCAATAGCTTATGAAGTCTTATGTTCAAAAGTGAAGTTCAAATAAAATGTCTACATAAAAACTGCCATGATCTCAAAGGGGTCTTGCAGGAAGCTATTGGCTGGAGATGTAACAAATAGTACCAACATGGTACTGTTGCAGAGTATAAATAGTAATTTCTACAAATAAGCAATTTATAGGTGCGCCTAGATAATACTTTGATGCAATTTGTCCACAGGGCACTACATTGTCGTTCAACAACTGTGCGAAAGCGCTTAGGGCCTGTTTGCTACCATGTAATGCGGTGCAGTTTGCTGAATCAGAAAACAGATGAAAAAGAAACATGTTTTTTTTTATTGAGAGAACCGCCCCCGTAGAAGCGCCACTTTTATGACCCCGCAGACAGCGTAAAACTCTCGTCCCCAGGCGCCCCGCCCACCCGGAAACCGATTAAAGCGCACAGTTGGCCGGCCTGCACGACGAGTACCATTTTGGAGGCGGTCGATGGGTACCCGTCGTGCAGGTCGGTCAACTGTGCGCTTTAACCGGTTCCTGGGTGGGCGGGCGCCCGGGGCCTGAGAGTTTTACGCTGTCTGGGGGGTCACAAAAGTGGCGCTTCTAGGGGGGTGGTTCTCTCGATAATCAAAAAAAAAAACTCTTGCGTGCATTAATTTCATTTGGTATAACATTGCAAAAACTCTTGGTCGCTTTCGTGATTATTTGGTATGCAGCAGCGGGCAACCTTTTTTGACCCAATTTCAGGTCGTTTTGGCACCAAATTAGGTCAAAGCAACTCTAAATTTTGTCAAACTAGGTTATGCAAGTTCACTTTAGGGCTAAATTAGGGTAATCTATGTTTAATTCACGTCAAGTTTGAAAAGGAAATATGTCAGATTAGAGAAAGTTTGGTCTATTCTAGGTCGCATTAAGTCTCAGTCCACTTAAATTTAGGATTGCTTAAGCTCAAGAAACCAATTATAATATACTTAGCAGGATACACATACAACAATATCCAATTTAAACTCAAAAGTATAAAATTAGGGTTAATGAACACCTGAGCCACCTAGGCGATGGTGCCTAGTCGCCTAGGCGACTAGGCTCCTAAGTCAATGAAGCCAATGCCTAGCCTCCTAGACAACTATGATTAGACCCTTTTTCTGTTTTCAGAAAAGCAAACAGGGTGGAGATTAATGTCTTGTGTGGTACCGGGTTTCCAACTTATATAAAATATCTTACATTATATGCACTGTTACTTTAAGTAGAGAGTCTATAGGGATAATTGTCGACTTCCTTTATTTAAGCTATTCATTTTCTGGAAATATAGGATGCAGAAAGTGAACTTGGCATTGGAGCACCGTCCAGGAGTTTTGAGTCAAAGTTTCAAGGATTTTGGACGAAGCGTCGATGAGATATTGATGCAAATTTCATTCAGATGGGGCATACAAGATGAAAATCATTGCTATAAAACTTTATTTATATTTTGAAATAATACAAATACACACATCTGTCAATAGATAAAATCCTAATTGATTTCTCTTATGACACAAAATAAGAACATATAGTTTAAAATGTCACATCCTGAGAGTTGCATTAGAATGGTAAAATATTATCAATTTAGCAAAATTTGAGTTTACCGTTGGTGGAAGAGAATATATATATATATATATATATATATATATATATATATATATAGAGAGAGAGAGAGAGAGAGAGTCAGGCTAGAATACACTCGAGTGTACAAATCGCACGAATACACTCAAGTGTGTTTGCATATCAAGACTATTTTTTGCAAAATGTAAACCATTGATCTTCACCGTCATACTATAACTAGGCTACATACAAATTTTGAGCCCATTTGGATGAGTGTAAGTCACTCATCCAAGGGCAATAAAATCGACGCGTGAAACTAATTTGAAATGTATAATTTTTGCAGTCTTTATAACATGACATATATATATACACACTAGAAATACCTAGGAATATTTAATTAGATCTGAAAGTAGACATATAGCTAAGGATAGCCATGGATCATTGTTGTCCTTCAACATAAAATTCTATTGACTCACCTGCAACCACAGTGACAAATTCGGGTTCTGGCATTCATATATACATATATATATATATATATTAGAAATACCTAGGAATATTTAATTAGATCTGAAAGTAGACATATAGCTAAGGATAGCCATGGATCATTGTTGTCCTTCAACATAAAATTCTATTGACTCACCTGCAACCATAGTGACAAATTTGGGTTCTGGCATTTTGAGGCGGTCCAGAAAAAAACGGAATTCAAGAAAAGTCACAAAAATTAGAGAAAATCGTTAGATTTTGGTCAAAGTTCGGTCAACAATTTGGGAATAATTGAGAATGAGTCATATATACATATTCATACATACATACATACATATACACACACACACACAAAACTGACTATCAAGGTCACTAGACACAATTTTATTGAGTGAAAAAAGTAGGAAAAGAATGAATGAATAATTGAACAATAACAATGGTGCAAGAGAATGGGGTTTGGCATTTACTGTATATCAATTCTTCATACATGGTTTTGTATAAAATGAGCACGCGGCTCAATAGAGAAAAATTTTGAAAAGTGAAGAATAATGGAAAAATCGTATAAATTGTGAAAAAGCGGGAAAATCGTGAACATCCGTGAAAATTCGAGGACTGGCGTATTATTGTATTGAACATTCAGGAGCCTATAAAATCGCAAAAAAATCGCCAATTTTTCATAAAATCCAGAAACTTTTGTTACTATGCCTGCAACCCAAGATCCCCCTCCTCACCTCTCCCTCTAGGAGAGGCAGTTGAGATGCTGAAATACGCAAGATGTAGACTTATGCATGTGGCCCTCTTTTCTAAGGTTGGACACATCAACTACATCAGTAAAAATCTACTTCAGTCCTTAGACCTTGGCTAAATATGTGGTCTCAAGGTCATAAACCCTAAAATTTGATGTAATTGCCAGGAAAATAGCCAGAGCCCTACAATTTTAGCTTCATGCTTGGACTTGTAAAAAGTATTAATTATGGTAATAGGCTTTTCATATTATGGCAGAGATGTGCATTACGCTATCATTCACCATGATACTTCAACACCATGCAATTGGCTGATCTTGTCGAGTGAAAAGAGAGACTAGAAGAAGAAAGATTAGTCTATGTTGAAGAGAAGCCCTTCTCCTATTTGTTATTGGAAGGAATTCTATCCTCCATATATTCATGCTAAGAGAAAGCATTACAAGAAGCTATCACAAAATAAAAACTGAGATCAAGTTAACAATGGTAAGTGTGGAATTAGTTTATACTTGGGTTCCTAACAGAAGAAGCACGGTGTTCAGTGCTCAATTTTGTGTCCCTGATTACATTAAAGACAAATTCATTGTTGTCTTAACAGTGACAACTTGGTCAAGTATTGAAACTTTCATCAAATAATTTCCACACTATATCCTTGAGGATCGCCCCAGATGGTATCTGACATGTACAAAATATGCCAACAAATGCATTAATTCAAGGTGTGAATGGATTGGGCCAAAACGACATCATGTTGGAGTGGGTAATCCTTTATATATAAGGGTGTGAACATTTACATAATAGACCCAACAGATAAAGGAAATAAGAAAGGGTACATAGATAGATACTATCTAACACTCCCCCTCAAGCTAGAGCATACACATCATGCATGCCCAGCTTGGAACTATATGGCTAAAAGTTGAAGATATAAGTGGTTTGGATAAGATATCTGCTACTTGTTGTGTAGTGCGAACATGAGTCTGAATCTTTTGAGAGAGCACTAAATTTCGAGCAAAATGACAGTCCGCCTCAATGTGCTTGAACCGCTCGTAGAACACAAGATTGCTAGCAATGTGAATGGTTGCTTGGTTATCACACATGAGAGAGATTGGTGTCTCAATTGACACTCCCATTTCAGACATAACTCACTGTAGCTCACAACAAGCATGTGCCATTGCTCAATATTCAGCCTTTGTGTTGGATCGTACTGCCACATTTTGTTTCTTGCTCCTCCAAGTCACAAATGTGACCCAAGGAACACACAATATCCAGAGGTATATCGTCTATCTCCAACATCACCTGCCCAATCAGCATCAGTGTATCCAGTTTGCTTCAAGGAGTTGCGCGAGATCTTTCCTTGTAAAGTAAGTGAAACCTTTCCCTAGAGATCCTTTTATATAACATAGGTTCCAGGTGACTGCCACCCAGTGTGACATTTGGGCGCACTCATGAATTGGCCAACAACTCCCACTGCATATGAGATGACGAGACAAGTGACTGTTAAATAAACCAACTTCCCCACAATCCTTCAGTACTTTACTGGATCCGAAAAGTCACTGTCATCAGAATAGATGCCTTGGTATGATAATCCATAGTTTTGGAGACTGGTTTGTAATATGTCATGCATGTCTCTACAAGAAGGTTTAGAACATACTTTTGCTGAGAAAGATTTGTGCCCCTCTTGGAACGTAGGACTTCTATTCCAAGGAAATAACGGAGATTACCCAAATCTTTCGTCTGGAATTGCACTTGGAGTCACTCCTAAAGATGTGAAATGCCAAAAGGATCATCACCTGTGATGACAATATCATCCACAAAGATAGCCAGAATAATAGCGTCATTTGATGATATATACACAAAAAAAGAATGATCGGTAGAAAACTGATTGAACCAAAATTGTATAAGTACATCACTAAATTTATCAAATTATGCATGTGTGGTGACTGCTTTAAGCCATACAAGAATTTCTTCAATTTGAACACTTTCTAACACTCCACCTAAGCAACATACCTAGGAGGTTGCTCCATGTATACTTCAAGCAGATCACCATGATGAAAGGCATTCTTGACATCCAATTGTAGAAGAGGCCAATCATAATAAGTAGCAATAGAAAATAGAAATAGGGAGTTGTACATAATTGAGTCGAGCAATAGAAGAAAAAGTCTCAAAGAAGCTCGTGCTATGTGTCTGAGTGTACCCTTTTGCCACCAAACGGGCCTTCAAGCAGTCAATAGAACCATCTAGTTTCTATTTAACAGTACAGACCCATTGACAGTCCACCATCGGCTTTCCAGGAAGAAGATCAACCAACTCCCAGGTAGAGTTCTCATAAAGAGTTGCCATCTCATTGTCCATGGCTTGCACCCATCCATCATGTTAGGTTGCTTCCCGTATAAGAGTGAGGAACAACTGTAAAATCTAACTGAGAGCAAATGTGTGTTGTTGGTGACAGATGAGATGAGCAACAAACACTAGAAAGAGGATGGGGTATCGTGCAAGACCGAACACATATAAGAGCTGCAACTGAAAGGTATAAGTCTGAAATAGAAGCATTAAGAGAACTCTTAGCATGAACAGGTACCTCATGAGTATCCGACGATGATGAGGCAATCTTTGGGACTAATGTCGCTACAACATCTGGATAATGCCCTGCTCGCCTGATGTAAACTAGTGGAAAAGGTTGAATAGGTGGAGGTGTAAGTGGTGGTGGTGTATAGTAGGGGTGGTATCTGGCACACTCTCTTCAAATAGCACAACAAGTGGTAGCTCTCTATCTTGCTCACAGGTATGTTCACTCTCATAGTTGTACTCCCCCTCATGCTGGACAGAGTCACTAAAGAACAGACTGGACTCAAGAAAAAATAATGCCATCCAACACAAACATACGACCAAGACAAAGAAGGTAATAGTTGTACCTCTTCTGTGTGGGAGAATATCCCATAAAGGTGGTGCGAACTGTTGGAGAATATAACTTGTCAGCGCGTAGATCAAACACATGAACAAACGCAGTGCCACCAAAGACACAAAGGGGGACAGGAAAAGCTTGGTCGTCTTCTCGTACAATAGAAACAGGGGTGGCCCCATGTAAGACACAAGATGGCTAATGATTAATCAAGAAGCATGCGGTGAGAAGAGCATTCAACCTATACTTCTTTGGCATAGACATTTGAAACCATAGTGTGCATGCTACATCAAGTAAATGGCAGTTTTTGCGCTCAGCAAACCCATTTTGTTGAGGCGTATGATGAAAATTTGTTTGGTGAATCATACCAACTGAATTACAAAAATTAGAGACAACCTTTTGAACATACTCTAAGGCATTAATGGTACGAAGAGTCTTTATACGAGCATCATAATGAACTATTATTAATTGATACAAAGTTAGAATGACCGACAAAATCATGCGAGAAAAATTATCAATGAGGATGAGGATTTTATCAATTGATAAAAATCTCATCTTCAGACTTAAGTATACCCAAGTCATGCGAGAAAATTTATCAATGAAAGTTAGAATATAATCAGAAGCCATTATAACTTGGCTCCTTAGCAGGACCCCCGACTCAATATGAATAAGATAAAAAAATGCTTAGAGTGTTTTACAGTGACTAGGAAACGAAACACGATGATGCTTGCCCAGTTGACACAACTGTCATTAGAGATTTTAGAGATGCCTAGTTAGGAACAAGCTTTTAAAGAGACTACAAAGATGGATGCCCACAGCAACAATGCCATTGTAAGGGAGAGCAGTTGAGAATGGTAGATGTGGTAGACAAAATCTGGCGAGCTGGGCAACCACCTTTGAAGAAGTAGAGATCACCTTTCCTAGATCCCCCATCAATCGTCTTCCAGCTCCTGCGAACCTATAACACAAAGAAAGAGTCTCCAAATATTACCAAGCATTTCAAGGAATCAACCAACTTAGCAACAGACATTAAGTTAAAACGGAAAGTCTGGTACATAATGTATAGATTGTAAAGTCAAAGAAGATGATGCCTATATAATTCTACAAGCATGTAGTCGCCTTACAGATCCATCATCTAGTGTCACAAAAGAATGTGGGATATATGAATCAGATGAGAGAAGCATAGATCGTATACCTCTCATATGTTTGAGAGGCCCAGGAATCCACCACCCATGTAGACCGTGGATGAGAGGCAACAAGCAAAGTCTTCTGATTACATGTATCTAAAACAAGGATGACGGAAGAACCAGAGAAGCTTGTTAGGTATCCTGAAGAAGACGGACATACTCCTTGGAGATGGTAACATCTGATTGTATTTGTTTAGAGGCTCTAGATGTAGATGCTCCCGAGGGTAGTAGTTGTATGATGTGCAACACCAATTGGGGGTCGACCATGCTTAGAATAGCACTTGTCCTCTGTGTGTCCAAGTTTCCCACAGAATGTACATTTAACCCTCGGACGATTGCCTCGTCCTCGACTAGAACCTCATATAGTTCCTTTGACAGCAACAACAAGAGAGGCATGATTCTCAGAGTGTTGTCCTCCTAAAGTAGCAGAAACAGACTCGAAGGAATACTGTTGAATCCTCACAAAGGCTTCTTCAAGACTTGGTAGTTTATTTGTGGCAAGAATAACACTTCTAGCCGAAACATAGATAAGATTTAACCCAGATAGGAATCTTGTTGTTACTAGATCATCTCTGTCTTTCATTTGATCACTAGTCTTCAAAGGTTGCTAGAAACTGAGTTCTTGGGAGATAGATTGTATAGCACCAAAATAATCCTCTAGAGAGCAACTATCTTGTCTTTTAGCAAAGAGATGGTCATAAGTATAGAGACGAAGAGCATTCTTCACGCCGAAGAAGTGCTTCTTTGCAGCTTCCCAGATTTGTTTGATTGTGGAGTAGAACATAAACATGGAAGCAATTTGGGGCTCCATGCTATTCCATAACTAGGACTTTACCAGTCCATTGTGTTTCCGCCATGCGGAGTAGTCCTCGGTACTTTCATCAGGATGCTCTGACTCGATAATATCCACCTCTCGAGATTCAAGTACAGTACATATAGCATTCATCCAGAGGAGATATTTCTTTGAGTTAAGCTTCGCAGAAGTTATTTGAGGCCGGTCATTGTAGAGGATTATAGTGGAAGCAGTTGGCCTTTCGTCTCCCGTGGTGAGATTGGATCAAGATAACAACAACATTCAAGGCAGGTTGCCAGCAATACGTCATGTATGGCAGTGACATGTTGTGTAGCAGAGTACACACCGTGTGGATTATCGGAGGCAAATCACTGACTCCGATCAACATGTCGTGTTGAGATGTCAGCATGTTGTGCCAGTTGGCGACGACAATAAGCAAAGTTTCTGAGTTTCTTTGACACACCGTGTGAGCAGAGGACATGTCATGTGTCTGTCGGGGGCGTAAACTTCAGGTCTCTGTCGACACGCCATGTGAGTAGGAGACACGTGTGTTTGTCGGAGGCGTGAACTCCAATTTCTATTAACACGTCATGTCACTCGGGGACACGCCCTGTCAAGTGCCGAAAAAGGTGAAATTGATGGGAATTAGCTTTGTCTCTTGAAATAGGTGTCGGGAAGACGCGTCGGGGGGGGGGGGGGGGGGGGGGTGACGGCAATTAGCGTTGTCACCAATGTCAATAGATGATGTGAAACGGATGCATTGACAACCCTTAAAGAACTAAGGCGCTCATCCACGTACGCGGAGAGGAAAGAAGAATGAGAGCGGAGTTGTTCCTCTCTACATGATAGAATGGGCGGTTCTCCTCGTCTCCTTCAAATAACCATCGTGCTTTGGTGGAGACAGAGGGAGACCGGCGGGAACGAAGCCGGCGGTGGCGGTCGATGATGGTGGTGATGGTGGCGGAGCGGAGAGGATACAGGGAGAGAGAGGGGGGTGAGGTCGCCCTAGGACTTACTCTGATACCATGTGAAAGGATTGGGCCAGAACGACAGCCTTCTGGCACGGGTTATCTTTTATTATATAAGGTGTGAACATTACATAATAGACCCAACATATAAAAGGAAATAAGAAAGGAGTGCATAAAAGGAAACTATTTTCTAACACAAGGTAATGCTATTGAGTTGAGCTTATTTAAAAGGGGAAGACGCAAACCTAAACTAACTCAGAGAAAGCTAATAGAGATATAGAATTTTTACAATTTATTTAGAACATGGCTCGCAATAGAGCTAAATGGAAAAGAACGACTTATGTATCCAACCCCAACATTTGTAGATCATTATTCCAATTTTGATGATCCCGGGATTTTTGGCAGCATCTCATTCCCGCTGGACGATTCTTGATATAAGTTGAGTGGGCTGCGATCCAATTCCTCTCGTGACAAATTTTTCACACTATTCATTTCTTCAAAAGTATCCCCAAGCAGTTAATTCAAAAAGAATGTGATAGGTGAAGTAATGATTTTTTTTATGACAGTGAAGTACAGATTGTTATAGCAGAGATGCCTCACAAGTTTCAAAAATTCTTAGTTCTATGTATAAAAACTGTAGTAGACGGTTCTAATGACACCATTTGATAAACAAGTAAAAATATTAATTAAATACATTCATTTCAGGAAATTTGTGCAGAAAGGGACAAACTTACCAATCGAGAAACTCGGTCAGAAACAGCATGGTGCATCAGTATACCAGCAGCAACTGAAACATTAAAAGAATCTACCATTCCATTCATGGGAATACAACAATGCAGGTCTGACAACTTCAAGGCATCATCAGATATACCCCTGGAAGCATGCAGAATCAGAAATTCTGGAAAGAAATAGAATCTCAGAATATTAAAAATTATGCATATTAGGAACAAAATCAACCTATACCTGGAGGCAGGTACAGGAACAAGCCTCTTTAACCCATAAGTTAGTAACTAGTGGGGTTTTCTCTTTCAAAAAAAAGCAAGGAATATACACATGTTTACCTGACCAAGTATAATTATCAAAAGAAAACATTTTTATTTGAACTAAAATATAAGACCTATTACACAAGCAACAACTACAAAACATATACAGCACTGCAAAATGAAGAAACTGCGCTTAAAAACAGATCTGTCATTCTCAGGATAAAGAAAGTCAAGCATATATAGCATATATCCTGTAAATTTAATCCTACTAAAGTTAATACAATATTGTTCGATTTAATCGCATTACAATCCAGCACAGGCGGAGATAACATAGACAGAGTACAGATCAACTAAGCAACCAAGAAAGATGTTCAGTGCCTACCATAAGATGAGACTATCAATCAAAATGCATCAAAGTTTGCAGTTTTACAGCCACTAGTTAGTAAGATTATTTAAGAATTAATATCCACTTCTATATTGAAAGCTATACAATATCTTAAAAAGATAATTTATTTCCATTGCAATCATTTAGATTAAAAATTTCATTTATGTTAGACTCTATTTGGGGTATGTCTAATCAAGTAGCCAATAAATGCGCTTGTCCAGGCAGAACAGATGATTATGGTGTCTGAGTGAGGCTGGTGTCATGCTCCATCAAAAGGTGATGTCTCCCTTCTTTTCACCAGCAACAATTTTCAAGTTGCCTCATTTCAGATATCATATTTCCCCAGAATAGTCCTCTGTTTTCCTAAGGACCTTCTTGCCCTAGAGTATTTATATGCTTGGTGTTAATATATCTCTTTATATTCTATTATTTGTAATTTCTATATATTGTTGGACATCTATGTAATTTCTCTAAGTTTCTATTAATAAAAAGGTGAGGGCTCATGAACCCTCACACACGCTGCATTGCACGCAGCTTTGCGGCACCTACATTCACATGGTATCAGAGCAGTAAGCTCCTAGGGCTCCTCCAGGCCCCCCCCCCTCTCCTCTCTCTCTTCTCCTTCTCCACGCCGCCGCCATCAGCCACACAGGCCAGCAGGCCGGCGTCACCGCCCATCCGGGCAGCAAGCAGCCGCCGCTGCCGGTTAGGAGCGGCAACAATAGCCGCCGGTCAAGGGCGGGCGCCGCAACTGCCAGCCCAGGGCAGGCGCACCAGCCGCCAACAGCCCCTTGTTTTCCAGGCCGATTCCGAAGGCAATGCTTACGTAAAACGGCTTATTAAATTTCATACCGGAGGGTCCATCGGTACATAGAAAATTCATAATCACATCACCTCCATGTATGATTAGGGAATTTTCGTTTGGGGGTTGTGGATGTGTTAGACACGCATCTAATCATTTGACGTGACGTGTATCTCCCCGTCACTCAATCCTTCTGGTGGCGTGTATCTCTCCATCACCCTCAATCCTTCCTGTGACGTGTATCTCTCTGTCACCCTATCTCTTCGTTGAATCATGGAGGACACCAAGGCATCTACCATCTACAACGAGATGTCACCTATCCCCTCCATCAAGCTGAACGGGAAGAATTATCTCTTGTGGATGGATGTTGTCCATACAGTGTTAGAATCCCGAGATAAAGCAAGACACGTTGATTCTGATCCTCCTGTTTCTACTGACAAAGGTTATGCTGAATCAAAGTGTCATAATAGTCTGGTAAAGACATAGCTATGAGGGAGCATGGTACCTGGTATTGCTGCTAGGTTCATGTTCTATACTACTGCCAAAGACATATGGGATGCAGTAAAGAAGCATTACTCTCAAGAAAAGAATGCTCTTCGTCAGTTTATGATATATGATTGCCTCTTTACAGAACGACAGGGAGACAAGCCTTTAAAAGAATATTTTGGAGTGATCCAAGCTATTGCTCAAGAACTGAGCTTCTATCATCCAGTGGTTGTCCAAGAACAAGTCAAAGACAGAGATGACTTGATTACTGCAAAGTTCCTATCTAGCATGAGTTCTTCATGCAGTTCAACCCATAGTGTCATCCTCGCTTCTAACAAACTTCCCAGCCTAGAAGAAGCCTACTCAAGGATTTTACAATCAAATTTTGAACCAGTTGATCCTACAAATTCTCATGCATCTGTAGCCGCTGCAGTTAGAAGAGGTTGTACATGTATGGGCCGAGGACGTGGAGCACGTCCTAAGTGTGCCTTCTGTGACAAACCTGGACACACTGTTGAGAAATGCTAGAAGAAGCATGGTAGACCTGTTGCACCACCTGTGGGGGAAGCAAACTAAGCTAGTACTGCTGAGTCTTCTAAGCCTTCTGCATCAAGTTTTAGTTCTTCTGGCATCACACTCACAAAGGAAGAATATGATAGATTTCTTCTAGCTACGCAGCATCTGAGTGTGGGATCATCTTCCTCAGCAAATCTGGCATCTACCACTGGTAATCAAGCTACCTCTTTACTGGTTTCTGGTTCAAATTCTTCACGGGTGGTTGACTCTGGAGCGTCACAGCATATGACTGGTATGAGGAGACTACTTCATTTCATTGACTCACATATTCCTCACAAATTTGTGACCATAGCCGATGGTTCAGTGAGGAGAGTGTTAGCAAGTGGATTTGCTTCTCTGACTCCTAACATTGATGTTAAATATATTTACTGTGTGCCTGCGTTTCCTTTTAATCTTCTCTATGTTGCAAAATTAATTGATATTGTAAAATATACAGTGACATTTGAACCTTCTTGCTTTGTATTACAGGATCTCAAGAGTACGAGGACGATTGGTGGGGGGCCAAGGAAAGGTGATCTCTACCTCTTTCATGGTGACGGTCTGCCTCGCCAAGTATCTGTTCCTGCTCCATCTATCCTTTTGAGTGGTTCTCCACTACATATATGGACATCCTTTGTTGGAGAGCTTGAGAAAGTTAGAACATGAGTTATCCCAAGCATAGTCACAAATTCAGTATTCGGGATACGTATGGCGAAGTTGAAAAATTCGGAAATCGGGAATTATGTGGAAAATTCGGATAAAAATCGGTCAACGTACGGTAAAAGTTTGGTCAACTATTCGGTAAAAGTTCGGTCAACTATTCGGAAAAAAGTTGGCAAAAAAGTGGAATATATATATACACATACAAAATATATATAAACCCACACACATAATGATTGAAAATGACTAAACATCGAACTGATTACTCTAATATTGGAAGAAGTGGGAGTAGCAGGCACAAATCAAGGAAGAAAGGGGGAGAATGGAGGAGAAAGATGGAACGTACATGTAGAATGTCGAGGGTTACTCCTCCTGGTGTGTCGAGGGATAGAGGAGGAAGGTTGGACGGTTTATTGGAACCCTGCTGCAAGTTAAAAAGGATGTGGAAAAAATAAATGTGAAGCAAAAGTACAGAACTGTTTAAAACGGCAAAAAAACGTATTAAACGCGTTTAAAACACAATACGCGAATAAAACGCGTTTAAAACGTATTATTCGGTTTGGAGTTTAAAACGGTCGTCATATACGTCACGTGAATAATATGCATTTTAAATGTGTTTTTTCAAAAAAAACGGAGTATATTGTGACTATGATCCCAAGTGTCTACATTAGAATGTCAGTCCCGTCAACTGGGAAGACATCATAGAATGTCTTATTCCAGTCGTATCAATAAACGGGCTTCTTGTCCCTTTGAGTTAGTCCACGGTGATGTTTGGGGTCCTGTAAAGACCAATAGCTATAATGGTTTTTGCTATTTTATTTCCTTTGCGGATGATTTTTCTCGCATGACATGGATTTATTTGTTGAGGAGTCGAGAGTCTGTGTTATCTATTGTCAAGCATTTTCATCAAGAAATAAAAGTTCAATTTGATTGCAATATTAAAATTCTTCAATCTGATAATGCCTTGGAATATGTTCAAAGTGCTATGGCTGATTTTTGCAGCTCCGTTGGGATGATTCATCATACGTCTTGTCCTCACACGGTCACACCCCTCAACAAAATGGGGTAGCTGAGAGAAAAAATCGTCACCTTCTTGATATTGCCAGGACAATTATGTTTCAATCTAATGTTCCTAAGAGGTTCTGGTCTGATGCTTTACTTACTGCATGTTTCCTTATCAACAGGCAACCCTCTTTTGTGCTTCAAGGACGTACTTCGTTCTCTGTCTTACGTCCCAAGGATCAGCCTTCCTTGTTCCTCTCAAAGTGTTTGGCTCTACGTCATTTCTCCATAATTTTGATCCCAATGTTGTTAAGTTATCTTCTAGGTCTATTAGGACTCTTTTTCCTCCAACACTAGCCAAGGATACAAGTGCTATTGTCCCAGTCTCCCTCGTATGTTTGTGTCTAGGGATGTAACTTTTCATGAATCCACGCCATACTTCTCTAGTGTTCCCAGTAGGGGGGGCAATTTTGAAAGTGAGAGAGTGCCACCATCAGACATCAGTGAGAGAGTGTCACCATCACACTAAAGTGAGAGAGTGCCACCTATCATTCCTGACTATATTGTAATTCAGGAAGGGCAGCCAACAGATGATACATTAATTCAACAATATCCACATGTTTACAGCAAACGAGGCAAATAGGATCCAAATGAGGTAGCAACTCTGGTCTCTGAGCCTTCCCCATCTTCCTCTACTCGAGATTTCTGAAGAACCATCTGATCTTGATGTTCCCATTGTTGTTCGCAAAGGTACTCGTTCTTGTACCATTCGACATCCTACTGCAAATGTGTGTTGTTTGTCGAAATTATCTAAGCAGACCGGTCATTTGCTCTTGGGATTGATTTTGTGGTCATTCCAAGAAATCATCTTGATGCTATGAAAGATATTGGCTGGAAACAGGCAATGCATATGGAAATGTTTGCTCTTCTACAAAACAACACATGGGATCTTATTGACTTACCTTCAGGTAAAAATGTTGTGGGCTGCAGATGGGTATTCACAGTAAAACATAATCCAGATGGTTCAGTTGAGAGGTTGAAGGCTAGACTGTGGCAAAGGGTTACACTCAGACATATGGAGTTAATTTCTTTGAGACCTTTTCACCAGTGACTCGTCTGAATTCAGTGCGGATTCTTATTTCTCTGGCTACTACTTTTGACTGGCCTCTATTTAAGCTTGATGTCAAGAATGCCTTTCTCCATGGTGATTCACAGGAAGAGGTGTACATGGAGCAACCTCCTGGTTTTGTTACTCAGGGGAGTGCCAGAAAGTGTGTAGATTGAAGAAAGCCATCTATGGATTGAAACAACCTCCTAGAGCTTAGTTTGATAAGTTCGGTGATGTTGTACTAAAGATGAGCTTCTCTCGTTCTGTGACTGATCACTCATTCTATTCTAGCTCTTCTATTGGATCCATTATTATTGTTGTATATGTTGATGATATAGTTATCACTGGCAGTGATTCTACAGGCATATCACGTGTGGAGGAAGGATTGCAGGGGCATTTTCATACAAAGGATCTGGGCAAACTGAGATTTTTTGGGCATTGAAGTACTTAGATCTCATGCAGGTACTAATTAGTCTGAGAGGAAATGCGTGTTAGATTTACTGCAGGAAACTGGCATGAGTGAATCCAAGCCAGTGTCTACTCCTATGGACTATCATGTGAAGGAGATGACTGATGATACTGATTATCTAGATCCAAGATACTACATGAAAATTGTTAGTAAACTGATATATCTAACAGTTACTCGCCCTGACATTTCCTTTGATGTAGGAGTGGTGAGTCAGCATATGAGCTCACCACTACAGTCACACTGGATGGCAGTCTGCCGTATTCTGAGATATCTGAAAGGTGCACCCGGTAAGGGGATCACCTATTATAGACCCAAGACTCCTATGTCTACTCTCGTTCTTACTGGTTACGCAGATGCAGATTGGGCTGGTAATCTGAATGACAGGAGGGCTACTTTTGGGTATTGCACGTTTCTAGGAAATCACCTTATCACCTGGAAAAGCAAAAATCAGAATGTTGTGGATAGATCAAGCATAGAGGCTGAGTATCGAGCAATGGCTCATGCCTGTTGCGAGTTTAGTGGGTTCAATCTGTGCTTTCTGAGTTATAGATTCCTATTTTGTCTCCCATAGAGCTCAGAAGTGACAATCAAGCTGCTATCTACATTGCCAAGAATCCAGTCTTCCATGAACGTACTAAGCATATAGAGGTTGACTGCCACTTCATCAGAGATCAGATCAAGAATGGCATTGTTGTGACTTCGCATGTCAAATCTGAAGATCAACTTGCAGACGTCCTCACAAAGCCATTGAGTCCAGCAACATTTCAGAGCTTTTGCAACAAGCTGGGCATACACGATGTATACACTCCAGCTTGAGGGTAAGTGTTAATATATCTTTTTATAATCTATTATTTGTAATTTCTATATATTGTTGGACCTCTTATGTATTTTCTCTAAGTTTCTATTAATAAAAGGGTGAGGACTCATGAACTCTCACACACGCTGGATTGCACGCAGCTTTGCGGCACCTACGTTCACACTTGGTTTCACTCTTCACATTGGTACAATAAAAAAGAAAATAAAATCAAGTCAAGCATCTCTCCTCTTCCTCGCAACGATGCAATAAACAGCGACCTTGTTCATATCCAGGAATCCCAAATTAAATCTTAAGTCAACCAAATATAAGTAGTTTTGGCTAGAGGATGCAGATAGTTAATATAGTGTACTAAATGTTCAATAAGTCTACAACGGATGATAAGGGAATTTGAGTAATAAGAAGACATGATTCACAGAAAAATAGAGAACGAGGGGGGTGTTCAACAGAATTGGTGATCATTGGATTTTTTTAGGACGGAATCTTCTGCGAGACCCCAACCAAGGTTTTATTGGTGTAATTAGGCTTTTTTTGGCAATTTTGTGTTTTATTAATAATTGCAGAGACAAAATCGTAATTCAATGACTTATTTGCAAGTTATGGGTTTAGTTTCGTTGAGTTTTATCATTTCATTTGGTTGTTAATTAGGTGTATACTTGGAAATGTTGCAACAACTACGGTTTTAATCTTCTTTCATAAATCCCAGCCTCAGGATAAGTCACTAGGTAGAAAGATCGATAGATGGTTATTGTCAAAAATATCAGATTTTAGGGAATTGCTCCCCCATCACTTAGCCATGAGAATGTTGTCCAGGCAGATTATTAGATATGGGAAATATGTATGCTTGCTTTCCCTAACCCTCTTCCCTCATGATGCCCCTTCAATTGGTATTTGAGCCCAAATCCTATTACAAGGTTAGGTCCTTTTCTCTCTACTTCACAGTTCCCACGTGTTATCCTTATTTCCCATACCATTCTGCAGCAAACAATCTTAAACTGCCCATCATTCGCATCCGATAAACTGGATAGTCATTTAGCCATCAAGACCACAGGCCTGCCATCCCGAGGTCATGTACGCGGCTCCCTTTGATAGCAATTGCACCCCCCCCCCTGCCCTCCTTCTCACATCCTTGCCCATCCAACATCTTCATTTGAGGAAGCCATCCTGCTTGCTAGGCATTTACACATCCTACCAAGAGTCTCACCAAGCATCATCACCTCTTCCCAGCAACTGTTGACACGTCCCCAGGGTGCCACTATGATAGTTGTGGCCCTTTGTGGTGACAATAGTCTTGTCCTAATAAGAGGGGGCATTGGTCATCTTTGTTGTTGTGCCACCCCTCCCGCACATTGCCGCTTCACGGGAATCTCTCTCTTTGGCATAGTTGGCAGTTGGTTGTCTCTACACAACCAAGGACTGCTGGGGCATTGAAGAAACCATGCTCCACCTTCCCGTCACAGGCCTACCTCAGTCAGCAGCAATTGACCAGTTACTACACTTGAACACAATATTGCAGCCGCCCACTGCTTATTATGATGGACTCAATGGGTGAATTGTTGCCCCTTTATCCCAATTGCTAGGTGGGACTACCACTCGTATGGTCCTCACATACGTGTGACACGCCTTCTTAGTTTCAAGCATCTCCACATAGCACCATTACTAGCCATCATAAAGAATAAATACAGAGTTTAAGAATATGTAGACCACCATGGAGATGTCAAAGATGTGGCACCCAGTTGGTAAAAGTAATGATGTATGACCGAGAGGTCGCAGGTTCGAAACCCCTTGGCCATGGGATAGAAAGGCCAATTTTTTTAAAAATGGTGATGGGTGACGGAGAATTAGGGTTCGATTCCGGAGAGGGAGCCTGAGAAACCACCATGGAGATAGAACTTGACAAGGCTATCCGACGATTGGACTTAATATGGCAACATCAAGCCGACCATCAGCCTTGGTAGCAAAATGTCAAACTTTCGCAGAAACAACAAGAAAAGAATTAGAAAACAGACCCAAATAAAAAGTGGGATGACCAGCACCACCATCCTCGATACTATCTAGAGTGTGTGGTGCAGACTACAACAGCATTTGTTTCTAGGAAGTGTTGCTTAATGGGTTCAATAGCATCGACAAGTATTTCCAGTTGCATCACCAGTTGCTAGAAGCACAAAAGTTGCTCTATGCTACTGTGAAACTGAAGAGTGGTGTGGTGAAAACCTCTGGCCCTCCAGAGCCATGGACGTGCTGCAATATGCCATTTGAGAACATTTTCTGTCATGTGATTGTTGTCAAAGCTTCTACATTCAGTTCTAGGAAGCATATACAGACATGGAGACATGTATACATGACACCAAATTTAAAAAATATAGGACACATGCATGGCAATAAGATAAATAAATAATGTATATGCCAGTTGTAAGAAACTGTAGATGTATACTCATTTGCTTCAACGATCACCATGGTCTTAGAGAGAGGAAGGCGGTGCCCCTGCACCGTAACAGGAATTGATTCTGAGGCATCACAGCCTCCCAAATGTGGGATGTGGGGTTGCAGGGGTGTGTCCATACTTATCAAGGCGCGTGCCTAGGCGGCAAGGTGTCCCAAGGGGGTGTGCCTTGACCAAAATGTCGTCTTAAGGTTTATTATAGACCCCTGACCCAATATATAGGTAGATATACAGTTGTTCTGATATTCAAATAAGTAAATTTATCTATGTTTGTTGTACAATATCAATTTTATCTAGAATTAATACTCTTGATATTTATTTTATTGTTTTCTTGGTAGTTGTTTCAATCCGATTTTGATGTAGAGGTATTTTCTTGCCTTGAATAGCGCTATCCAATTGCAATATAAATAGCATGCTACTTATACTGAATATCATAGGAACCTCAAGCAGCCATATTAGCTGTAGAATTTATCTATATAATCTGAAAATAACCCTAAGTAATGTAATCAATGGAAATGAAAAATATCTCCTGATGCTATGTAAAGCAGTGATATCCTTAAGTCTGAAACTGATATACAGTGGATTACAAAGCTTATATTAGAGACTGATTTGTATATAAGTGGAACCTTAATTACCATATTACAGTGGATTACAAAACTTATATTAGAGTATGTTTGTATATTAGTGGAACCTTAAATACCCATATTACGACAAAATATGTCTATGCATCAAAATATAACTATAAAAATATGTATATATCTATGTATGAGATAAAACATTGTATATATGCAAGTTTAGTTGTGTTTAATAAGTATATATCTATGTATAAATGTCCTCTTTCCATTAAACATATGTATATCAGCGGATTATCCATATCTTAATGGATTTACCGACACATATATATGATATATAATATATATGAAGAGGAAAATGTTATAACATCATAACACATGTATAAATTAAAATTTAATATAATAATAATAATATTATATATATATATATATTGTTAGTGTGATAAATAATTATATCTTACTAACTTAATAAAGACAAAATGGGCCCATCCTACTTAAGCCCATTAGCATCGATCTAGTTTATTATATTATGTCCCACGTGTACAATGTACGCTGAGTCAAATCTATTATATAGGAATAATTGTACTCCTTTTATCATTGATAAGATTGCTCTCCAAGTTTATCACATGGTACCAGCATGGTACCAGCACATATTTAGAAACCCTTAGGTTTTTAATGGAGTAGCAACCCTAGTCGCCGCTACAACCACAGTCGCATCTGTCCTCGGGCAGTAGGACGTTGCCGCCATCGCCGGCAGCAGCGCAGCCACCACTCGCCAACAGCAGCGGCATGCCCCCGCAAGGTAGTAGCTGCAACCACAACGCAGCGATTGCAGCTGCACCGCAGGGCAGCGGCACCTGAAGCCGCAAGTAGTATTCATATTGGCCATCAACGCTGCCTCTTCTTTCACGGTGACTTGACTTCGCTCAGTTTACAGTCGCATAGTGGTGATTTGTTAGGAACTTGTAACCAAAACAAAGTTTCTTCTCTCTTGCTCTCTTCCTTCCCGAGTACCTTCCCTATGTACATGGGTGAGCGCTTCTACAAAGGAATCACCATTTTTCTACCTATCACGACAAATTTCCTGTGATAGTGCTTAGTCGAACATCTTTCCGACTCTCAATCCCACTGTGCTTTATTATGGTGGTTTCTTCTCTATCTCACTGTGCTTCATACCGGTGCCATTTTTATCCACCGATATTCTACGATATGATCTTCTCTCAATTATGTCTGAAGGCAAAGATATACCTCTAATGCTTGTCTACAATGACAATGCTCCAACCTCTTAAACTAAATGAAAACAACTAGCTAAACTAGATAAATTCAATTTATATGATTCGCAAATCTGGAAATAAGTTGAAATTCTTCAGAAGCACGTCGAGGACACCCCCAAGTGGAAAAGGGAATCAACCAAGTCAAGAATTGCTTGGGAAATAGCATTGAACCCTCCATCGCTTCTAAATATAAGAACGTGAAGGACTTCTGGGAGGTTGCACACCGACACTTCATGCAAGAAAAGAATGCAATGCGCACTTGCAAGATCTGGGATAAGCTCTTTGTGAGTACCAAGGGAGAAATCATTGGAGGAGTACTACGACACTATCGTCGCCTTGTCACAACAACTGGATCATTTCCAGTCCGTCAATTCTGATGAACAAAACAAGGAGTATGTCGGCCTCATCATTGCGAAGTTCCTAAATAACATGCATCATGCCTTTGCTCCAGTTTGCTGGTCATTTTGGAAGGCGATCAGTTCCCCACCTTAGAGGACGCCTTTCTCATCTACGACAATCGAATGTACACCCACAAAAAAGTCCAACCATCTCATTTGACACACAACTATTCATTGTTGTCGCAGCCCAAGGCCGAGGACGTGGACGTGCTCTCAGACCCAAGGTGCACCTTCTCTAATAAGTGGGATATCTTGAGGAGAAGTGTTATCAGAAGTGTGGTCATCCCTACGACCGCGGACGAGGAGGTATTGCCCATGTCGCCCAAACTGCTGACACCTCCTCCATCACTATCTCATCAACAAAGTATGAACAACTTCAACAAGCTTCCCAACAGTAGATTGGATCCGAGACTCTATGTTCGTCGAAAATAATGTGACCTCTTCAGCACATCTGGCCTCCAACCAAGGTAATATGGGGGCTTCCATGGTAGCATCCAACTTTTCATGGATAGTTGACTCCATACTGCACAACATAGACTGGTATCAAATACGACTTTTAACCTTTTGATTCTTATATTCCCAAATCCTCTGACACACTTGTGGATGGATAAATAAAATCCACCCAACAGTGTGGCAGTGTAAATCTGTCACCAAAACTTAAATTCTAGATTGTGCATGTTGTCCCTAATTTTCCATTTAATTTAACGCCGTTGTCAAACTTGTTGATGCATTTAACTGCAACGTAACCTTTGATAGTTATGTCTTTGTGTTATAGGATTCTCGAAACTTGAAGAAGATTGGTTCGAGTTGTAGATGTGGTGATTTGTACAATTTTGGAGAAGGTGTGCCTCACGTTGCCCTTGTTTCTTGCTCGCTCCTTCAGCTTCATCATCGTCACAGTCACCCATCCTTGGACAAGATCAAACATTTGGAGCCATCTTTATCTAGTTCCCTTGTGAATTTTGTCAATTAGAGAAGCATCATAGAACTTCTTTTCCTTGTAAAACTTTTTATGTTCAAAAGTTGTCTTTGGTTTGGTTCATTATGACATTTTTGGTCTGTTTTGAACTACAAGTTTCAATGGATTTCGCTATTTTGTTACTTTTGTCGATGATTTCGCAAGAATGACTTAGATATATTTGTCGAAATCTCATGATGAGATGTTTGGTATTTCCAAATCTTTTATAAAATGATTTCAATCAATTCGGTAAATCCATCAAAATGTTAAGAACCGACAATGCTTTATGTCTCGGACTTCGTGACATCTTTTTGCTCCGAGAATGGGGTTGTCCACCAGCGATCTCATGCTCACACTCTACAACATGGGGTTTGTTGAGCGCAAGAATCAACATTTGATGGATTACTCGAGCTCTTCTTTGCCAAGCTCAACATCCCCAAACCTTACTAGTTTGAAGTTGTTCTCATTGTATGCTACCTTATCAACCGACAACCTTCCTCTGTTCTCCAAAACAAGATTCCATTTTCTCTTATTTTTCAGGGAGACAAGATTTTTCATCTCCCTTTATGTGTTTTTGGCTATACAGCCTTTGTTCATAACTTTGATCTAAAGGTATACAAACTTGATCCTCATTCTATCGAATCGTATTTTCTTGGGTATTCCACATTCCAAAAAGGTTATAAGCATACTTGTCAAGGCGGGAAGGCGACACGACGTTTAGGTAGAGAGCCTTGCTACTAGTCGTGACTAGTCGCGACTAAGCATTGCCTAGGCGGTTTCAAAAAGCTAAAATATTAGTACACTTAACCTGTAGGTATACATATATTTAATGATTTGCTGAAACTTTTCTCCCTTCATATACATTTATTTCACAATTATATGTGTAAGTACATAATGTCATAAACTTATGGCTAACTCAATGACATACATATGTATTTTGGTAAGAGGCATGCATAATTATATTTTCTAAAATATATGTGTAAATAAGTACATAATGTCATAAACTTATGGCGAGCTCAATGACATACATATGTATTTTGGTAAGAGGTATGCATAATTATATTTTCTAAAATAGTTTATTTAGCACTGCCAAAACAAGAAGAAGATAATCCCAAATAATGTAAGAGGTTGAGATTAAGTACATAAATAAAGATTAATTTTATTGCTAAGTATTGATTGTCTTTAATAATATAGCCACTAAACAAAAATTGAATTTAAGGTAACAAGGCAAAATATGAAAATCTAGGAAATGCTCAATTAATATAAATAATTATATTAAAAAATGATAGTTGGCACATAACAGCCACAAGAATGTACGTTTTGAACACTAGGACACATCATTAGACCACTAAAAATCATGAATATGAAAAAAAAAGCACAAAAATAACATATGGTAGCAAATTAGGCAAAGCGCAGACCAAAGCGCACCCCCTAGGAAGCATTGCCGCCTAGGCGGCCTAAGCAGTCTTAAAAAGTATGGTTATAAGTGTTATAGTCCAAGTCAATGTCGCATGTATGTCTCGGCCGATGTTATCTTACATGAATATGATATTTTCTTTGCCACGCATTCGTCTATGTCACCATCGCCTCTAAATGAATTTGTTGAGTTAAATTTATCGAATCACGTAGAGTCTATATCAGTGGAGTCCCCTCTCACTGACCCAGAGGAGCCTAACATTCCTCCTGAAACAAAATTTAGTTCCTGAGTTGGCTAATGTCTATAGACAACACCCAAATCAAAATCCCCAGCTCCAGGTCCCACCTGAATCCTCCATTTGTGAGGATTCAACACGCCCTGTGGCGCTTTGGAAAGGTATACGTTGTTGCATTGTCACCCCGTTTCCTGTACCTATTATCATTCAGAATTTTCTCACAATGATACAAGCATTGCCTAGCATTTAGATCCCGTCCAAATCTCAAAAAAATACTATGAGGCTCTTTGACACCTAGTTGGAAAGTTATGACGCTTAGAAAAATGACAATTTTGGATGAAAGCGGAACTTGGGACCTTGTTCTATCACCCCCAGACAAGGAGATCGCGATTGTAGTTAGACCTTCTCCGTCAACTTCAATTCTGACGGATCGATTGAACGTCTCAAGGCCTTCTGGTTGTGAAAGGCTTCACCAAGACATATGGCATGGAGTTCTTTGACGACCTTTTCTCAAGTCACTAGTATTGCCTCTATTCGATTTGTTATCTCCTTAGCAACTCAACAAGATTGGCCCCCATATCAGCTTGACATCACAAATGCCTTCATTGTTAGTTGGAGGAAATTTATATGCAGCAACAACCGACATTCAACACTTAGGGAGAGTCTTCTCACGCATGTCGTCTCAAACGGTCCCTTTATGGCCTCAAGTAGTCGCCTCAAGCATCGTTCAACAAGGTTCTATGGTATCTGAAAGGTGTCATGGGAAGGGGTCTTATCTATAAAAAGCCACCTTTTCCAAACATTTCCAAAACTTGCTATGCCGATGCCTATTGGGTCCGGGACGTCAAGGACAAGAGATCCACATCTGGTTATTGTATTCTCTTGGGAAATCATCCCATCAACTAGAAAAGCAAGAAGCAATTAGTTGTTGGCCATTCCAACAATGAAGCAAAATATTCTGACTATGGCCCATGCTTGTTGTGAGATCCAATTGGCAACATCAATTCTCCACAAACTTAGCATTCATGTATCATTTACAATTGTCTTTAAATGTGACAATCAAGATGCAATCAAGCAACCATGTCTTTCATGAGCACACCAAAATCATAGAGGTTGACTGCAACTTCGTACCCGGTTTGATCCGTGCCAAAAAGATTATCACTCCATATGTAATCTTCACCAAGCCGGTTCCACCTTCCACATGTGCAGCATGCTGCAAATACATGATGTATACTCTCCAGCTTGAGGGGGAGTGTTAGTGCGATAAGTAGTTCTATTTTATTAATTTAATTAGAACTAATGGGTCGCTCCTACTTAAGCCCATTACCCTCAGTCTAGTTTATCATACTATGTTCCGCATGTACATTGCACCATGGGTCAGGTCTATAGGACCCATTGTACTTCTTTTATTGTTAATAAGATTGCTCTCCAAGTTTATCATATATATGAAAGGGGGATATTATAAAAATCAAAACACATGGATATATAGGTAAACTGTCAAAAAAATTGATTTACTTCAAGTTGCCTAGGCACCCAGCCTTGACGTATTGCCGCCTTAACAAGTTTATGCGTGCCTGTCCTACTGGTTGCTTCTAATGTTGAAGGGGTGACATAGCACCCAACAACGGGACCGACAATGGTCAAGATCCCCTTATAGAGGATTCTATGGCCTCAACAAAGAGAATTGAGGAGGGTTGGCGGAGGCGGATGTGTCAGTTGTTGATGTTGTTAGTCTCCAATGGAGCCATAGTGCTACATGGGTGCAATGTAGCACCTAACATGGAACAAAAAGAAGCGAAAAAGGGAAGGAGAAGTTGGGGAAGGTAGCAGGCAACATGCATGCAGTGGAGGAGATGAAATGGTTTGGAGGGAAATTAATGGAGGAGGAAGGAAGATCAAGGGAAGAACAAGGTGGTGCCATATTGTTCTTTTCATTATAGTAACTTTTTAAAAATGGATGGGGGTTTAATACTAGATTTAAGGTTTGGGATCAAACAACATGAAGATGGTTTGGGTTAGGCCAGACACAGCGTTTGATTGTTACTAGTAGGGGTTCTCAGGGCTAGAAGTCGGTTTATATTTAAGGCTCTAATACCAACTAATGGGAAACCAATATCCTAAATTCAAATCCATAATCAAATATTTTGCCTAGACAACTACCTCGTAGTTGTTATATATAATAATAGTATATGAAAACCCTAATTGTTGCCACAATCGCGACTAATACCCTAATTACCAAGTAATCAAAACTTTATAAAGCTAACACGACTTGGACTTTCGAATCCCTAGAATATCAACTAAGTCCCTAAAATAGCAAAATCAACTACAAACTAAAGAAAAACCCTAATTGAGTTGATGACAATCCTAATCAGTTAGATCATGCTCTCATGGAGACGCCAAGCTTGAAGTAAATCTGATCATACATACTGCCCTGCATCAATTACTACTAGTATACAATATTGTTAAAATAATTGACCTTGATTAAGTTGTAAGGCAAGGAAGTGGGCCTCACATCTCCACTACACGGCCTTAAACGAGTGCTCTGAAGGCTAGTCGTAGCGGTCGCTTAAGCGGGCAATGTGGGTCTCGAACGACCTCTTTCTACAAGTCGACTAAGCGGGTGTCTAATGATGTTTTCAAGTAGTTGTGGGGAGGGACCACGGCAACCGCCTAGGATGCCAAAAACAAATGGTATCAAAACATCCAAGTCATCAACACAAAAGATCTGGTTGTACATGACAAACTATACAAAGCAAGAAAGATGGTGCTCAATTAGTTTTATGTAAAATCAGATATTAGAGCTTTATAAGTAGATAAAAATGACTCATCTTTATTTAACAAACTATTTTCCCATGTTCTTTGACATCTATGACCTAATTAATAACTCTATGGAGTGTTAAGTCATGACCTCTTCAACTATTTTCTATAAGTCAAGGTATATCGTTGTATATCCAAGTTATAATTTAGTTTTTTTTATTTTCAAAAATAAAAGAAATTCCTTACAGATTTTCAAATAAAGTCAAATACAAATGTCCATTCTTTCCAAATAATTATGTGGTTTCTTTGCATTTTGTTCATCACATTCCTAGCTTGTATGCTCCCTCAAGGATGCATAACATGGTCAATAGTATGAAAATGATGCTTAGGATAATATACTAGTAAAATCATTACCCCGATCCGTCTTTACACTGTTTTTGTTGGAAGCAAGTTTGAGAAAAAGGAGAGAACCAAATAACTCTATTAATAATGCTAAGATACACTCGTGGGGACAAACATGATAAAGAACCTGATCATCAAAAGTTTTATTCGCATGAAATTTTGCATTTTCAAAGGGAGTTTCTATAGGCCATAACTGCAACAGACTATTTAATGAAAAATAGACAAAAAGGGATTAGTTCACTAACAGGAATTATGCAAGAATCTAAACTTACATATGTTCGTTTCCTACCACTATGGCTGTTGGTTTGGTCCAGTCCATCTCATAAACTGAAACCTGTTGTGTGAAGATAAACACGCAAAGATCACATTTTCTAGATTGACGAATACAATAAATCCTACCTTCAACAACAAGGGTACTAAATCAAATACCGAATGGGTTCAGGTTACTTTGTACAAACATAAAAACATAGGAGGCACTGTAAACATTCACAATTTTCAGTCTACTAAGTGATTGTTGATTTCTTTTCTATGCTGAGTCTACTAAACAAAATCCTAGCAGCTCTTGCTTTCTTTGTCGATGTCAACTTATAAAAGAAACCTTGAACTAACAGAATCTATCAAAGAGCTTGGACATCAGCCATGGGTTTATATTTATATTATTTTTCTAACTACCCCCATGAATTCTGAACATTAAAGGAGTTCCATAATGGCATCTTAAGAACTCTATCTTTATGGTTGGAAAGTGCAGTTCAAAAGTGTGCATATGACTGGACTATGTAAACAAATGAAGGCAATCAAGTATATATATTGGTTATAACAGGTATGTCAGTTACTTGAACTGGAAAATATGAACATGGTTTGAACTTTTGGTTCAAGTGGACCACAAAAACTCCTAGTAGAATGGATAATATTTGCCTCAAACAAACTGAGAGTTCATACTACCCAATCTGAAGGCATTTGTAATAATATCTACTGTTTACGAAGGTTCGATAGAAAAATAGGAACTTCAGATAAGTAAATCTACCAAGACTGGGCTATTGATTATTGTAATTTGACGACTTTGTGCGAAGGTGAATTGAGAAGCCTATATATTTCCAAACCAAATGAGAGTACAGATTTCGTTCAGAGACCAAAACTTGCATGCATAAGATGTTCAATTTATCGTTAGAAAAGTTAGTTAACATTATTCATGTTGCTGACCATTGTTTTTGCAGAATATAATCTATTAATTTTAGATGCATGAAGAACCAATAGATGGTAAAAATGTGATGCCGTGTGCTGCAGTGCTTTACCGTGAAGTTTGCAAAATACCTCTTGGCACATATATCATCAGATACAGATAAAATATAAGTTCCCTACTTAGGGCCTGTTAGGGAGGGTGTCGTCGGGGTAGACAAAGTGCCCATTTGCAGTGTATTTTTACATTGCAAAATCAGCCCGACTACACTAAACCAAAGTAGCCACTTAGCTTATTTCATTTCCATGTCATGTTCGGTGTAAGGGCCTTTAGGCCAAATGGATTACACACACACTGATCTTTCTAGCAAAGTATGAAATACATACATTGTATTTATATTAGTCAGTGTGAAGTAGAAGTAAGCAATACCGAATCAGCTCCTAGGTGGGTAGTCGCTATGCGGTAGCCACGAGACTTCAGCACTTGGAAACATTCCAGAGGTGAATTCCAGAGCTCTATGTCTAGCCATTTCTCGGACCCTCTACTAACATGCCGATTCTGCCTATACCTGTTTGACAAATTTCCCAGCAGACAGACGAGAAACAACTGGTCACCTCTAATGTGTCCTTCAAAAAACCATAGGAAGACAGTGAAAGAAAAAAATAGGCTTTCACCTCGACCCTCAGCAGCACCTTTTCTTATGGTCCCCACAGATCACGTGCACGGACTGGACACCGAGCGCGTCGGCGGACCGGAACGCCGCAGAGACATTCCCAAAATCAGTGAGCCCCTCGACGACGAGAGACAAGGAGTAGCTCCGCCCCGTGACGGCCTTCCTGATACGCTCCGTCCGCGGAGCCAGGATACACCCGTCGAGCACCTCGACGACCTCCGCGCTCGTCAGAGGGCCCGCCGATGTCGGGAATGAGTCGAGATAAGGGAACCACCGTTGGGTTCCACCACCCACTGGCTCCGGCCGCCGCTGCATCCTCATCAGTTTCTTGACCCTCCTCTGGTCGACGAGCAGCTCCTCGACGGTGTCATCGGTAGAAGCATCGTCCGAGAGGCATTCTGGAATTTCGCGGAGTGATGCCGCCGCGGACGTCGACAACGTACAGGGATGGGGCGAAGGGCGAGCTGGAAGGGAAGAGTGAAGAAATCGCCTTGAGCATGTTGGCTGGGAGGAGGTGGGAAAGTAGTTCTTACTCAAAACCTGTTGGATTGTCAAGTCGGCAATGCCGCAGTTGAGGGATGAGCGGAATAGGATTTTGGAAGGGGTCATTTGGATAAACGGAAGTCAGTCGAGAGGTAGAGCGGAACACACCTGAGCGTAGAATTTTATCGCTATATATCACGCTCTCAGCCACTTGGATATTGATTTACAGAATCCTGTACAGAAAAGAATGACGGAACATTCTAAAAAGAAAGTCGACAAAAAATGAATATGATTCATATAATCCTGCCGAAAATTTTGAGAAAATTATGAGTAATTCATTTATCAGTAGACAAAGTAAACAAAAAGTATAATATAACAGCAGACTCGATTGTAACACAGGTCATATAGGTCGTGTTTGGCAATAGACCGGATCGGATTAGGCCGTGTCGCCTAGCGCCACGTCGGCCCAATCCCGTCCGGCTTGGGTGAGAAACGCGTTTGACAATCAACCCATTTTGATCCTCGTTTTTGGATAACGGAATCACATTATCCGATTTGATTCGGTCCCCCTCGAGGCAGGATTACAATTCTCAGTCCGATTTGCCCCGACCCCACCCTCCCAACCCCCCCGGCCCCCGGCCCCGATCCCTCGCAACCCTCCCTCTCCCTCTCGCCCTACCTGTTGGTATATGTATGCCCGTAGAGCCATCCCAAGCGATTGCATGGAGTCAGATATTAATTAATTAATTAATGCGATTATTTGGTTAATTAATGAATTCTGAAATATTCTAATTAATCCACGAGCGTTTTAATTAACGCAATGTTTCTGTTTACCTTTGGGTTTGGGAAACCCTACTTCTCTTCGTATCCTATTTAAAGGAGGATAGACGGCCGATATCTATATAAGATATAGAGAGACGCTTTTAGGTTACGCTCACGTACGTAAACCTAGCCGTCGCCGTCCTTAGGAGAGAAAGGAGAGCAACGCGCCGCTAGCACGCCGCCGCAGAGACACGCTCCTTCCCGCCGGCTTGAGAAGCACGACGTGGAGTTCCGTCCATCCGCGTGGACGAAGTAGAGACACAGACGCCTTGACGCCTGCGTTCGGAGGACGTCGACGACCACCTGTACGTGCTGCGAGCAACGTACGTCACTGCCGCAAAGGAGCATCGCCGGATCAACCTGCGACAGTGAACGGGAGAGAAGATCCGTCCGTGTTTGACAAGCAGCGTTGCACCGTCGTGCAGCGGGACATCGCCGGACTTGCTCCGCGATAAGGTATATCCCGCAAACATGTTTCCGAATACGCTGTTATCGACGAGATCCTGTTACGGGTTGCGTGGATTTAGTTGCTTCCGTCGCGTATGTTTTCTCCACAAAACCCTACAGTGGTATCAGAGCCAGGTTGATCTACGGCGTATTTGGATTAGTTTCGATATGATCGAATCGTTGTATACAGTTTTATGATTGCATACGATGCGAATTAAACCTGCTAATGTGCAAATCTAAACCTAATTCCACATACGCCGCAGGCTACTGTTTTTGACGTTTTGGACGGGGTCGACTATGGAAAATATCGATTTTCCTAAGTGCACGGAAGTAAAATTCCGTAGACCTTTCAGGGGCTCTGCCCCCTCGACCCCGCAAGGGGCGGCCTCCCCTCGACCCCCGCCCGCTGTCCGCACAGGGGCGCTGCCCCTGTGTACCCCGCATTGTCTGCGTGGGAGTCAAAAAAAATTATTTAATGGGGAATGTCCCGCATTAAAAGGACTGCTTTTTAATATGTATATACGTATATGTAGATATACCTATGATAGCATACACGTCGCCTTTAAAATCTGTTTTATGTGGTGAGTGCATGCACGGTTATGGCCTAATATCCCCTTTTGTGAATGTTGTGAATGGATGTGGATGTTGATCTTGTGGATATGGTTGTTTGTGAATGTTATGGATGTATAATCGTTGCATATGGATCCTTTGTATAATGTATTCGGCTTGCATGCCGAGCCCCATCTCTTATTTCAAAGTGTAATTAATTCTTTCTCTTTATATTTGTAATCATATGATGTAATAAAGATAGGATTAGTTTTAGTCTTTGTAATCTTGATGTAAGGAGGCCACTTGAAGATCCAACTCCAAGGAGTGTCCATGGAGAAGCACCATGAAGATCTAATTTCAAGAAGCAACCTGAAGATCCAACTCCAAGGAGCGTCCATGGAGAAGCAACAAGAAGATCCCATTCCAAGAAGCAACTTGACATTCCAACCTCACGAAGCATCCATGAAGTTGTTCATTGTAATGTTGATCATTACAGGCTTACAGGTTGTTTTTCACAGGTGTTGCATGAGATGCATAAGACCATAGGTGGACCGTAATCCTTTGTTGCTCCAAAGGATTACAATAGTATGGCCATAACCGATGTATTTGTGATTGCATGTCTATCGTTTGTGGTTGTGGATATAGTAGTATATGATATGTACTATAAGTATGTGGTGTTTGGATATATATATATATATATATATATATATATATATATATATATATATATATATATATATATATATATATATATATATATATATATATATATATATATATATGTGTGTGTGTGTGTGTGTATTAATAAAATCCCTCAATTAATAATATTAAGTTTTAGTTGCCTTCCATAAAGCAACACACATGAAAAGCTTGATCGACTATGTGTGGGCACGCCTCCGCGTGGTACACTGTCTATCTCGTGGAAGTGTGATGGTGGGTGTGTGGGTCTGCCTCCGCAGGGTGCACACTCATCGTGTTGGCTTATGGGTTGGACTTAACTAGGGAACCTTGATAGGATCAAGTACCTAGAGGCACACAGATGCATCATGGCAAGGAGTTGTGCATGATCATCTATCCAAGAGTTGCATATGATGCAATTGGCAAAAGTTGCCTACCTTAGTATTTGGTCTTTGACGCTGGCGTTGGCTGGGCATTGATCCAATTATTTTGGATCTTGGCTCACTAGAAGGTTGTGCGTTGCAATCTTCTGAGTTGATAGTGAGGGCTATCAATTTGAATAAAATAGTGGGAGCATAATTAATTAAAGGCCTAATTAATCTCGTTTATCAAATCTTTACAAGTCAAAATGTTTTGGACTAAATGCAAATTTTTCTTTTGTAGCAATCAAATGGCAAACAACAGTCACACGTTATCGTTGCGATCGGTCCTTGAGAAGGACAAACTTACCGGAACCAACTTTCAAAACTGGTTTAGGACGCTGAGAATTGTTCTCACACATGAGCGTAAGCTCTATGTCCTTGAAACACCAGAGCCAGAGGAGCCCGCCGTAAATGCACCCAAGGCTGAAAAGGAAGCTTACAAGAAGCACCTTGATGATACCGTGGATGTCAAGTGCCTGATGTTGTGCTCAATGAACTATGAGTTGCAAGAGCAACATGAGAACATGAATGTCATGGAGATGGTAACACATCTCAAGAACATGTATCAACATCAAGCAAGACAGGAGAGATATGATGTCTCAAAGGCTTTGTTCAAAAGCAAGATGAAAGAGGGAGACTCAGTTAGCACCCATATACTCACCTTGATTGGGTACGTGGAAAGCTTATCCAAGCTGGGATTTCCCCTAGGTCAAGAGTTGGCCACTGATGTGATTCTACAATCGTTGCCTGAATCATATAATCATTTTGTCATGAACTACAACATGAATAATTTTAACAAACCGTTGTCAGAATTATTGGGCATGCTGAGGTCAGCTGAAGCACAGATGAAGAAAGACAAACCCAAGTCTGTGATGATGATCAGCAAGACAAAGGGAAAGTCAAAAGGCAAAGGCAAGGCTAAGAAAAGTTCTAAGGCCGGGCAGAAGCCAAAGTCATCCGCGCTCAAAGCTAAAGGTGGGATCTCCAAAGAAGGCAGTTGTCACCATTGTCACCAGCCTGGACATTGGAAAAGAAATTGTCCTCTCTACCTAGAGGAATTGAGGAAGAAGAAGCAGGGGATAGAGATCTCCACTTCAGGTATATACGTTATTGAGATAAACTTAAATACTTCTTCATCATGGGTACTGGATACCGGATGTGGATCTCACATATGTTCTAATATGCAGGATCTGATAAGAAGTAAGCCTTTACGAAAGGGCCAAGTCGAGTTGTGGGTCGCTAATGGAGCAAGAGTTGCTGCCACCGCAGTTGGAGTTATTACTTTATCTTTGCCTACGGGCCTTGTAATAGAATTAGAGAATTGCTATTATGTACCTGCCATTAATAGAAATATTATTTCTGTATCTTGTATGGACAAGAGTGGATTTGAATTTCACATTAAGAATGGAATTATTTCTATTTCTAAAGATGAGATCTTTTATGGCAATGCCCCTATGTCTTATGGCATCTACTTGTTAGAACTTGAGACTAGCATATATAACGTAAATACTAAAAGGCTAAAACTTGACAACTCAAACAAAACATTCTTATGGCATTGTCGTCTTGGGCATATAAACGAGAAGCGCATATCTAGACTCCATAAGGATGGTTATCTAGACTCTTTTGATTTTGAATCATTCGAGACATGCGAGGCATGTTTATTAGGGAAGATGACCAAGACTCCTTTCACTGGACATAGTGAGAGAGCCAGTGATCTGCTAGGGCTCATACATACTGATGTATGTGGACCTTTTAGATCAAATGCTAGAGGAGGCTATCAATACTTCATTACCTTCACTGATGACCTCAGTAGGTATGGCTATGTATATCTTATGAAACACAAGTCAGAAACTCTTGAAATGTTCAAGACTTTCATGAATGAAGTGGAGAAGCAACTTGGTAAGAGTATTAAAGCACTCCGTTCAGATCGAGGTGGTGAATACTTAAACCAAGAGTTTGAGGACCTTCTGAGAGACTGTGGTATTGTATCACAATGGACTCCACCTGGTACACCACAACATAATGGTGTGTCAGAAAGAAGGAATCGTACATTATTAGACATGGTACGATCAATGATGAGTTCATCCGAACTTCCAGTATCTTTCTGGAGATATGCTCTTGAAACTGCAGCGTTTACACTTAACCGTGTACCTTCCAAATCGGTTCAAAAGACACCATATGAGATATGGAATGGGAATCGTCCCAATTTGTCTATGTTAAAGATTAGGGGATGTGAAGCTTATGTTAGGAAACAATTTCCTGAAAAGCTTGGACCCAAATCAGAAAAATGCTATTTTGTTGGATACCCCAAGGAAACTCGGGGATACTACTTCTACACACCAACTGACAACAAAGTGTTTGTTGCTAGGACTACTGTATTTCTTGAAAAGGAATTTATTTCCAAAGGAATTAGTGGGAGGAATGTAGAGCTCGAAGAAGTTCGAGACCAACAAGAAAGTAGAGAACCTGAGGAGGTACATAAGGAATATGAGGACTCACAAGTTGTTGTGGAATTTCAAGTTCCAAATGTAACACAGGAACCTCGTAGGTCTAGTAGGACACGAATTGAGCCTGAGAGATTTGGATTTCTTGTGATTCAAGACAGTGACGAATTGGGCATAGCAGATGAGCCAACTTCCTATCTAGAAGCTACTAACGGACCAGAATCTGAGAAATGGCTCGAAGCCATGAGATCTGAGATGGAATCCATGTACACCAACAAGGTATGGACCTTGGTGGATCCACCCGAAGGGGTAATACCCATAGGGTGCAAGTGGGTCTTCAAGAAGAAGACTGACATGGATGGAAATGTTCAAACCTATAAAGGTAGATTGGTTGCGAAAGGATTCCGTCAAATTCAAGGTGTTGATTATGACGAGACCTTCTCACCAGTTGCCATGGTTAAATCCATCAGGATCATGCTTGCCATTGCAGCTTATCATGACTATGAGATTTGGCAGATGGATGTTAAAACAACATTCCTCAATGGGAATTTACTCGAGGACGTGTACATGACACAACCTGAGGGTTTTATCGATCCAAAGGAAGCCAATAAAGTCTGTAAGCTACAAAGGTCAATCTATGGATTGAAGCAAGCATCTCGGAGCTGGAATCTACGTTTTGATGAAGTAGTCAAAAAGTTTGGCTTTAGTCAAAATGAAGATGAACCTTGTGTTTACAAAAGGGTTAGTGGGAGCACAGTCGTATTTCTCATATTGTATGTGGATGACATACTATTGATGGGAAATGACATCCCTACTCTTCAGACAGTAAAAGGTTGGCTAGGGAAGACTTTCTCTATGAAGGATTTAGGCGAAGCATCCTATATACTAGGGATCAAGATCTATAGAGATAGATCTAGAAGGCTTCTAGGCCTAAGCCAGAGCACATACATTGACAAGGTGCTAAAGAGGTTTAGCATGGAGGGTTCTAAGAGAGGTAACTTGCCCATGTCCCATGGGGTTACGATCTCTAAATCCCAATGTCCTAGTTCATGTGATGAACGGGCACACATGAGTAAGATTCCATATGCATCAGCAATTGGATCTATCATGTATGCAATGTTATGTACTCGTCCTGATGTGTCGTATGCTTTGAGCATGACGAGCCGGTATCAGTCAGATCCAGGTGAAAGTCACTGGACAGCCGTAAAGAACATCCTAAAGTACTTGAGAAGAACTAAGGATCAATTCTTGGTATACGGTGGTGAGGAAGAGCTCGTGGTAAAGGGTTACACCGATGCTAACTTCCAAACTGACAAAGATGACTACAGATCGCAATCTGGATTTGTGTTTTGCCTGAATAACGGAGCTGTGAGCTGGAAGAGTTCCAAGCAAGAGACGGTTGCAGATTCTACAACAGAGGCCGAATATATTGCCGCATCTAATGCTGCAAAGGAAGCTGTGTGGATCAAGAAGTTCATTTCTGAACTTGGAGTGGTTCCAAGCGCTGGTGATGCAATTGAGTTGTTTTGCGACAACAATGGAGCAATTGCACAAGCTAAAGAACCAAGATCGCACCAACGTTCCAAACATATTCTACGGCGGTTCCATCTCATACGAGAGATCGTACAACGAGGAGATGTGAAGATTTGCAGAGTACCTACAGAAATCAATGTGGCTGACCTGCTCACAAAAGCACTTTCACAGCAGAAACATGACAAGCATGTTCGATCACTTGGATTGAGATTCATGGGTGGTTGGGTATAAGTGCAAGTGGGAATCTGTTGGTATGTATGCCCATAGAGACTATCATTCGATGATTGTAATGGGATACTATGTAAATGATTTGTAATACTATATTGATCATATCAATAAAGGCAAGGTTCCAATCTATATGTTTGTGTTTTATATTGTGAGATGACCATAAAACTTATAGATGTCTATAGAATAATATACTCAATGACATATGTCTTCGGGTTGATGACCTGAACAGTGAGATCATATGTATGCTAAGAGTATGTATTCTTGTTTTGTCCCTAATCGGTTGTTATTGTGGAAATATCCATAGACATCAATAACACATAAGATTAGAATGTATGTTGGTTGATGGAAGAATCTCATTATCCATGATATGGAGATATCAAACCAAATACATAGATACTTGTTAGAGAACAGTGTATCGGACAGACCCACCTTGAGAGTGACACATGGATACCATGATTGGTAGTTAGAGTCACATCTCATAATGATGGTGGTGATTGTGGTTCTTAGACCTGAAGTCACTACACTTATCACATGTCGTTCGGTGTACTTTGACATCATCCACCGTAAGGATTGCTATAAAGATGGTGCTTGGGTGCACTATGACACATGGGGATGACTGTGAGTGATGTAGATGGAATTTGTCCTTCCTACGGGAGTTTGATATTTCGGCCACTTGATAAGCGAGACTGAGAAATGCATGGCCATGCTGATGTGAGTCAATATATGATATTGAGCTTACATATATCTCAGACAGTCTGCTCTAGTTCAAGGAACATGGATTGAACATTGAAGAGGATAACAATTCCATGACTTGAGTTCAATCCGGATATCAGCGACAAAGGAACTGTACAATCACTGTAACACCAGTCATGTATGATAGGTTAAGTTGTTCTCCAACTTCTCCAATTACTTGGGTAGCAATGAAGTCTTGCTAGATACCAATTGTTGGATCCTAGATGGGTGACTTAGTTGCTCTAGAGGGGGGGTGAATAGAGCTGAAAGCACTTAAACAAAACTCATTAAACCTTCAAAATATATGACAAGATAAGGTTGCTAAATAGGTAATTTGAGTGCAACTAAATCATGCATAGCAAGGATAAGAGAGATTGAACATGCACCAAATTAGACAAGCTATTTAGAGTGGTTCCACACTTCAAACTAGAAGTGTGTCAGTCCACTTGCCTAGAGAGGTCAACCTCTAGGACTTCAACCAATTGTACTCTTATATTCATTCATAAGACTTACAATACATGACCCAACAAAGGACTTACCTATCCAATACAAAGAGTCTTCAACCTTACCAAGGACTTACCCACTTTGCAAGAGTCTTCGGCCTTCTCCAAGGACTTACCCACTCTTGCACAAGTCTTCGGCCTTGCAGGAATTACCCACTCTTCTTGGATCTTCCGCCTTTGACTTCACCTTCACTCGGAGAAGCTTTCCACCAAGGACTTACCTACTTGAGCTTGAGTCTTCTGCCTTCTCCAAGGGCTTACCCACTCTAGCTCCAAGTCTTCAGCCTTGATCTTCACCAAGGGACTCCTTCCCTTGTTCTTCTTCACCTCTCTTGGACAAGAGAGAGAACCTTCATCTTCATGATTGGAAATGAGATATGGGGAGGTGGTGGAAGTGAGAGCTTCACAAGATATACAAATATGACTAGCTCTCTTACAGATTTCCTACTCACTCTAATGGATGTAGCAAGTGATTAAGCTTAGAGAGAGAGAGGAGGCTGTAGGAAGCACTCAACTATAGAATAGGAACCTCTCAAAGAGTTTGCATGGAATGCTCAACCTTGGAATGAAGCCCAAGGGGTCCTATTTATAGCTGGGGATGCCTCTTAGCCTTTGGGAACACTTGTGAACGAAAACTAGCCGTTTTGTGGCTTGCAACGGATCTATTTTCACTTGTTGCAACTCCACAACGGCTAGAATTGCTTTTTCTGCATTTCAGTACAGTCCGATCGGCCGAGTTTCTATAAAGGTAATTCGGCCGAACCACTAAGCGACAAGTCTGAAAGATAGACTGTCGGCCGAGTTTCCTTGGAGAAACTCGGCCGATCGGTCGACTTTCAACTTGGACCGATCAGTGGATCGGCCGAGTTTCCCACCATAGAAACTCGACCGAACAGGGATCGGCTGAGTTGGTAACTCGGCCGATTGCCCAGAAAATTCCAGAATATATGGATCGGCCGAGTTTGGAATTCGGCCGACAAAATCCCTGTTATGGGTATTTTGGAATTTTCGTAAAACTGTACGAATGATGCATTTTTGTGTCCCAATAATTTTTCTAAGCTTAATTACAAGTCATACAATCATTACAAGTGATTACAAAGCAATTCTAAGGTCATTTACATAGAGATCCCAAATTGCACACTTGTAGCTATTTTGACTTGTCTTTACTCCAATTTTATATGCACAAGTTAGGGCATTTGGAGTGTGTCTACACCTAATCTGAAATCACTCAATGTAGAAGCATTAGACACCAATATGTGGAATGGTTAGTCATCATCAAAACAAGGGTTTAGTCAATTTAGACGTGAGTCAACATTGACCTAATTGACCTTGAGTCAACATTCTCCCCCTTTTTGAAGATGACAAACCATTCCATAAATGTATTGAAAGCTTGTAAGTAAAATCATACCTTCGGAGAAACCTAGGGGTTTCAGTAGAATTGAGTTCATATGCTCCCCCTCAATTGATGCTAGTGGAGTTTTCATACTCCCCCTCAATCGATGCTATTTCTCCTGCATGGTTAGCTTTCATAACATTTATAGAAACTATGTCTTCTACTCATATATGTTCTACACATATATGTCTTCTCCCATTTACCTTCTCCCCTTTACATGGACATGCTTCTTTGCTTCATGTAAGACATGCCTTCTCCCTGTTGTCAAAAGAAGACATATCTTTCTCCCCCTTTGTCATTTCAAAAAGGTGGGAGTGTGAAGAAACTAAGAAACACCACTTGTTAAGAGAAAGAAGATAACAAAAGTTATATAAGGAGAGTAGAAGAGCACATATAGGGTCTTGTCCAAGCATAGAAAGAAAAGCAAGTTAAAACATATACTTGAACATCCCAAAAATGCAAGATACAGTGCTGCAGAAAAACAATAAATTACAATTTTGACCCTCAAGATGATGGAATTTGACCAAAAACCATCGGAGCTCATGGCAAAGCAATGAGTCTTGCTCAGAAGGGTGTTTCTGCATAAAAAGCACTATATTTGCAGCAAAAACTGAAATTGGAGCAAAACCTGCATAAAATCCAAAAATACTCCAATTTCTACATACAATGTAGATCTATGTACCCTGCATCACAATGTTATGCAAGAAACTCAAGATAGTAGATATGCAATTTAAAGAACAATCTTGAGCATGTATAAGATAAGATACAAACATAACATATAGATGATCAAGTATACCACTTATTGATAGGGTTAGAACTACATGTATGCGAACTACTAGTAGATGATATCACAAGTTAGGACTACTAGTAGGATCTAGATCATAGCAAAGAGATAAGCAACATAAAGCAAGCTATGATTAGATTTAGAGATATATCCAAACAAAGAGATATGCAAATATAGAAGTATGAGAGGATATAACTCACTAGATATGCATCCTTACCATAAGATGATTACCCCTATGAACGTCAAGGTTGTATCAAAACAAGATATACACCTAGAGAGATGTAGCAAGTTAGAGCACAACGGAAGCAATTTAAGACACAACCAAGAGATCCAAAGAGATCATCATCAAAACCTGCAAAACAACTCAAAGCAAGTAATTACAACATATAGATATACCGATTTAGAGCAATTAGAGAGATAGAGTTGTATGCAAGATAGGCAATTTAGAACATGGCAATATGCATATATAAAGGTACCAAATGAGAGTGCCAAAGAATAAGGCTATTGGTTGAGAAAATCTAGTTGAGAGGGAAATTCTCACTCAATAAGCCAAATGTATATTCTGTGCACAGTGTAATCGGTCGAGTTCTGTGTATTGGCAACTCGGCCGATCGCAGCTGTTGGCAACACCCATTGGTGCCTATCGGTCGAGTTTCAATAGGGCAAACTCGACCGACAGAGCAGCTGTCAAAAAGCACATATATCTCATAAAAACATATTTAAAGGCATGATAGATATACAAACCATATCCAAACATGTCTAAGCAAGTTAGTAATGCACTATAGAAGCATTAGAAATAGTTTTTGAGCAAGAGTGTGAAGAGAATCACAAAATGTCACTTTTGACTCAAAAACCATATGTATAGTGCACACTAACTTGACAAAAACAAGTTAGAAATGGTTATAAGCAATAAAACCTTTACCTTTGTGCTTACCAATGCTTTTTCACTTGTTGTCACCCTCTACACATCTCACCTTTCTTCTTTCATGTGGATTGAGAAGTCAATTTGCAATTCAATAGCTCAAGTCAATCCATTTGCAAGTACCTACAAGAAGAAAGATGAAATGGTCCCCAATCATGTTTTTGGGTCCGGAGGGGTTAGTTTAGCAACCCAAGTCCTATTGCTCTTGGGTGCTTTCCTAAAAGGACAACACTTAGAATAATGACCAAAATCATTGCAATGATTACAAGTGCCCGTAGCCTTGGAACTGGAGGATTCTTTATTGAAAATTGAAGGTCCTTTGTCTTTGTTGTTCCTTTGGCTACAGTCAAGTCCAATGCCATCTCTACCAATTTGTTTGGTAGTATGGTCTAGGATTTGATTAAGATTCTTTTTATCACCAAAGAATCTTTGCAAAGAAGATCTCAAACTATGATTGTCATGCATAAGAGAAGTAAAGGTAAAACACAATAGATTCATATCATCTCTAGCATGCACAAGATAGATTTCTAAGCAAATATCTTTAGTCATATAAGAATCTTTATCACAAGATAGAGCATCAAAAACTTTCTCTCTATAAGAAAAGATAGTATGAGGGTCAAGAGCAATTACACTACTATGCAAGGAAGCAAGTTCATATACAAGACAAGTAATCTTTGAAGGATAAACTTTATCTACACATTCTATTCCTTGCAAAGTAGGCTCTTTACTCTCATAAACACATTTAAGAACATAAGAAACAATAGAGAGAGAAACAATAGTAGTAGCAAGCTCTATGTATGAAGTAGTCATAGAAGGTTGAGATTTTAAAAACTTAATCTTATCAAGCAAGCTAGAGTTTGCAAATTTAAGAGCATCTAGTTCTATATGCAAATTATCAACAATTTTAGCAAGCTTTTTCTTTTTCTTTTTAGAAGACTTAAGAGATGCACAAATATCATGAATGAGATCAATCAAGGATTCTTTATCTAAAGAGTCTAGATTTACCTCATTTGAGTCTTCACTTGTTGATGCTACAAGAGCAAAATGACATTCTCCTTCATCACTAGAGCTTGAGCTTGATCCTTCACATGAATCTTCACTTGAGCTTGAGTTGGAGGAGCCGCTTGAGTTTGATTGCCATTTCTTCTTGTGAAGATGGGTCTTTTTGCCTTGTGGGCAATCTTCCTTGTAGTGACCCTTCTTCCCACATGTGAAGCACCGGATGGAGGAGGACTTGCCTTTGTAGAGTCTACCTTTGGAGTACACGGCATCTTCTTTAGCTTGAGAGGATGGAGAGACTTTTTCCATGATAGCTTCAATTTGAGCCTTTATTTCAGCCTTCTTCATTCTCTTAAGCTCTTTCTTCTCTTGTCTTTCTACTTCCTCCCTCTTGTCAAGAGTGGCTTCATGTGCTTGTAGATTTCCAATGAGCTCTTCAATAGGAATATCCCTAAGCGACCTTGCTTCTTCAATGGAAGTCACCTTGGATTCCCATCTCTTGGGGAGAGTTCTAAGGATCTTTGAGTTGATCTCTCCACTAGACATAGGATGTCCTAGAATAGCAAGACCATTCAAGATGGTGTTGAGCCTTGAGTACATGTTGGCTATGCTCTCCTCTTTTCCCATCTTGAAGTTCTCAAGCAACCCTTTGAGCATGTAGACCTTGCTTTCCTTCACTTGATCTGTCCCTTCATAAGTGATGCAAAGCTTTCTCCATACCTCATAGGCCGTCTCACAAGAGGAAATCCGGTTGAACTCGGTGGGGGTCATGGAGGCATAAAGGATGTGCATGGCTCTAGCGTTCAAGGTAGCTTTCATCAAGGTGGCTTCATCCCATTCTTCAATGGTTGTCTTTGGTAGAATGTATGGGCTGTTCACCATTTGCCACATCTCGAGACTTGATCCTTGGATGAAGAATTGAAGTCTTCTTCTCCAATAGAGGAAGTTGCTCCCATTGAAGATTGGAAGGCTGGTAGAGAGTCTCCCTCCTAGGTAGTCACCCATCTTCTCCTACTTGTAGAAGTATGCTTGGAGAAGACCCGCTCTGATACCACTTGTTGGATCCTAGATGGGTGACTTAGTTGCTCTAGAGGGGGGGTGAATAGAGCTGAAAGCACTTAAACAAAACTCATTAAAACTTCAAAATATATGACAAGATAAGGTTGCTAAATAGGTAATTTGAGTGCAACTAAATCATGCATAGCAAGGATAAGAGAGATTGAACATGCACCAAATTAGACAAGCTATTTAGAGTGGTTCCACACTTCAAACTAGAAGTGTGTCAGTCCACTTGCCTAGAGAGGTCAACCTCTAGGACTTCAACCAATTGTACTCTTATATTCATTCATAAGACTTACAATACATGACCCAACAAAGGACTTACCTATCCAATACAAAGAGTCTTCAACCTTACCAAGGACTTACCCACTTTGCAAGAGTCTTCGGCCTTCTCCAAGGACTTACCCACTCTTGCACAAGTCTTCGGCCTTGCAGGAATTACCCACTCTTCTTGGATCTTCCGCCTTTGACTTCACCTTCACTCGGAGAAGCTTTCCACCAAGGACTTACCTACTTGAGCTTGAGTCTTCTGCCTTCTCCAAGGGCTTACCCACTCTAGCTCCAAGTCTTCAGCCTTGATCTTCACCAAGGGACTCCTTCCCTTGTTCTTCTTCACCTCTCTTGGACAAGAGAGAGAACCTTCATCTTCATGATTGGAAATGAGAGATGGGGAGGTGGTGGAAGTGAGAGCTTCACAAGATATACAAATATGACTAGCTCTCTTACAGATTTCCTACTCACTCTAATGGATGTAGCAAGTGATTAAGCTTAGAGAGAGAGAGGAGGCTGTAGGAAGCACTCAACTATAGAATAGGAACCTCTCAAAGAGTTTGCATGGAATGCTCAACCTTGGAATGAAGCCCAAGGGGTCCTATTTATAGCTGGGGATGCCTCTTAGCCTTTGGGAACACTTGTGAACGAAAACTAGCCGTTTTGTGGCTTGCAACGGATCTATTTTCACTTGTTGCAACTCCACAACGGCTAGAATTGCTTTTTCTGCATTTCAGTACAGTCCGATCGGCCGAGTTTCTATAAAGGTAATTCGGCCGAACCACTAAGCGACAAGTCTGAAAGATAGACTGTCGGCCGAGTTTCCTTGGAGAAACTCGGCCGATCGGTCGACTTTCAACTTGGACCGATCAGTGGATCGGCCGAGTTTCCCACCATAGAAACTCGACCGAACAGGGATCGACTGAGTTGGTAACTCGGTCGATTGCCCAGAAAATTCCAGAATATATGGATCGGCCGAGTTTGGAATTCGACCGACAAAATCCCTGTTATGGGTATTTTGGAATTTTCGTAAAACTGTACGAATGATGCATTTTTGTGTCCCAATAATTTTTCTAAGCTTAATTACAAGTCATACAATCATTACAAGTGATTACAAAGCAATTCTAAGGTCATTTACATAGAGATCCCAAATTGCACACTTGTAGCTATTTTGACTTGTCTTTACTCCAATTTTATATGCACAAGTTAGGGCATTTGGAGTGTGTCTACACCTAATCTGAAATCACTCAATGTAGAAGCATTAGACACCAATATGTGGAATGGTTAGTCATCATCAAAACAAGGGTTTAGTCAATTTAGACGTGAGTCAACATTGACCTAATTGACCTTGAGTCAACACCAATCATTGCTTGTGAAATCATAATATGATTATGGATATCACTGCCAACGTAATTTGGAGCCTACCGGGTCACACGCACAGGATGTGTTGGAATAGGAGTATAATTGTGGATTTTATTGAAATTGCTTCGAATCACATTGATTACTAAAATGTTTATGTAATCGATTAGAATAATATTGGAGTGACTGGCTCTGAGTGCAAGTGGGAGTCTGTTGGTATATGTATGCCCGTAGAGCCATCCCAAGCGATTGCATGGAGTCAGATATTAATTAATCAATTAATGCGATTATTTGGTTAATTAATGAATTCCAAAATATTCTAATTAATTCACGAGCGTTTTAATTAACGCAACGTTTCTGTTTACCTTTGGGTTTGGGAAACCCTACTTCTCTTCATATCCTATTTAAAGGAGGATAGACGGCCGATATCTATATAAGATATAGAGAGACGCTTTTAGGTTACGCTCACGTACGTAAACCTAGCCGTCGTCGTTCTTAGGAGAGAAAGGAGAGCAACGCGCCGCTAGCACGCCGCCGCAGAGACACGCTCCTTCCCGCCAGCTTGAGAAGCGCGACGTGGAGTTCCGTCCATCCGCGTGGACGAAGTAGAGACGCAGACGCCTTGACGCCTGCGTTCGGAGGACGTTGACGACCACCTGTACGTGCTGCGAGCAACGTACATCACTGCCGCAAAGGAGCATCGCCGGATCAACCTGCGACAGCGAACGGGAGAGAAGATCCGTCCGTGTTTGACAAGCAGCGTTGCACCGTCGTGCAGCGGGACATTGCCGGACTTGCTCCGCGATAAGGTATATCCCGCAAACCTGTTTCTGAATACGCTGTTATCGACGAGATCCTGTTACGGGTTGCGTGGATTTAGTTGCTTCCGCCGCGCATGTTTTCTCCACAAAACCCTACACTAACCTCCTCTCAGCACTCTCCCTCCTTGCGACGCTTCGTTACAGCCACCCATCTTCACAATTGTTGGTCCGTGAGAAGTAAAAGCGAAGGTTGCTACCTCGAGCATGTCGCAGATGGAGTCCAGCGGTCGTCGGGTGAAGCGTCCGCATGGAGCATCAATGTTGTCTCCTGCCATTGCCGGTCTACCTGGGCGGCTACCTCCCTCAAAAGTAAGGTATCCATGCCCTGCCCTGCTCATCTCTACTACCTGTTGTGACATTGATTTGTCTTGTCGACGCATAGAAGAAACCCTAGCTCGCCCAAGGCAACAAGAAACCCTAGCAAGTGTCTGTGTGCCTCCTTAATCATCTCCTTCTGCTGCAAGGTTCTACACTTACACATACGCCTTTTGGAGGAGCTGTTCGCGGAAGCTGGTCATCGTCCTTTGTTGCTCAACTGCGGCGGTTCTCCTCCCTCGTGCTCCGGCGGCCATGCCTAGACCGACGATTCCGCACTCTGTCGTCATTCTCGTCCCCTTCTGCTCTGGTTGGTCACGAATTAGGGTAGAGGGTGCTTTGTTTGTAAAGTCAATTAGGGCAGCAATAATCAGGCATGTGTATCAATTAAGTGGCAAATGAGCCGACATTAGCTGCAAACATTTGAATCGTTGTGTATGACACTGATTTTATCTACTTCTAACTACTACTTTTATCTAGAAATACATCAATTTACCGCTATTATGTGTCTGTGTGCTAAGTTAGAGCAATATCTAGTAACCCTATATAGCAAATAAAAGCAACTAGCATGCCTGATTTTCGATATTTTTGTATGCCAGGTTATTCTGAGGATATCAATCTATGTTAGTAGACCATAATTGGGGAGCAAATAGTTGTTAGTCTTGTCCTAGATTTCCTCCCCCTGGTTTCTGTGACTTTTTCTTTGTTTTTCTAACATGATTGGGCAGTAATGGCCGTTAACGTCTTGGACATATCTCTTTGCCATACCTTTATTTAATGTTCTATTTTTTGTGATATATTATGATATCATAATAGTAGCATCAATTGCATGTGATTTTTGGAAAGAACACAAGTGAACCCAATATGGCATAATTCTACAAATTTTTTTGGTTCTCTATTGAAAGCTAGCTTGACTTATAGTGCTTATTTAGTTTAATTTATGATTTTATCAAGTTAAAAGGATGGTATTATGAATTTTGCATATAAAAAATTGGACTCCTATCTGTTTTCATCCCAATGATTTTTTAATCAAATGAAATTAAATTTATGCACAATCATTCATATGATTCATGTATGTCTGGGTTGGTATTAAATATAGAATATGCTCACGTGGTTTCAAAGTGGATATGAATCTGGAAATTGGTATTCTGGGAAAGATCATTCATGAATAGATAAAACCCACAAAAAAGAGTCAAAACTACCCGCATAAGATGCCTATCTAGCTTGATTTTTACCAATATATTCGTGATGGTTAGTTGCGACTTAATAAAGAGGGTTTATTGGTCCCAACTAAAATTATGTGTAGGCAACTTTAACTATAGTCGATGTTTTCCAAAACATGAGCTTTAATTTATAAATAATTTATATTAGAGTGATGAAGTAAATAAATTGCTCATGCTAAATTTAGTTTTCAAAAATATATTTCATGCTTACTACCTGGGATGACTGCAATTTCTTTGTATATTAATTATACATCAGTTATAAATTTATTATACATGAGTAGTAAATTTACTCGACAACCTTGAGAAGTTGATATGGGATTTGTAACACCCTTTCCCAATTTGAAAATTGAATAGTTCTTATTTAGGCCAATTGATACAGGATATGCATATTCCTTGATTTTCCATTTCATTATTTATGTCTGATTGCTTCAGGGCATGAAATGGTTTAAGATTAGGGAATTTGATAAGTGCACTTTGTATTGCATCTTATTTTCTTGATTGAGTGCTTATGTCCAATTGTATCACCCTTAGACGGAAATATATTTCCAATTGTATCAACCTTAGATGGAAATATATGTCCAATTATGCTATCTTGTTGCTTATTTATTATCCACATGGCTTTAATAGCAGTTCCCATTATTTTGTCATATCTCCCGCTTGGGTAGGCGACAAATCTGATCCTAGGAAAGAACGGTCAGAATTTGTGAAGATCAGAGGACATTTGTGATGAACAAAAGATGTTATCGCATGTCCCTAAAAACATATTACGTTCCTCATATGTTAACCAAGATAAAAAATCCTTAAAAATTACATAGCATAAAAGTAACTCTAATAGCATTGATTCATTATCATCTACTAACCTACATGCTATAGAGTTCATGTCATATAATTCCCATTATATATATACTCATGATCAACGTCCCCCCAATCGACGAACTACACTCCATAAAGTCACTCCATAAAGTCAAATATACAATGTGTAATTTCCTAATGGAGTAATTAAGGAAAATTGACATAATTACATCTTATTAAAATAATTTGACCCTTGTTCAGGTTAAGGATGTAATTCATATCAGATAAAAAAGATGGTAGATTGTGCCCATATCATAGTAGGAGGATGAAGACATCTCCCTGGAACCCTTCTACTATGGATTTGAGCTTTCATTGATTTTACAATCAACTTTCCTCTCTATCTTGCATTTAGAGTATCCATTATTACTCCTACAATATATACCATGTATGAACCTAATTTTTGCCTACATTAGCTCACCATGAGCATGTAGTATCTTTGATTTGGCATGCGGGAGCATAATCGTGGTTATTTCATGCTTATGATTTATTTTAATGAATTAAATGTTGTAGCTAAATGTCACTCTTGAGTTTTTGTGATCTTAATTTTATGTGTTGTTGATTGATCACCTATAATACATTTCTTATATCTTCGATGTGTTTTGAGATCGTACATGGATTAGTAAGTAAATTTGAATGCAAGATATCAATCTATTCTATGATTGTGATAACCTTAATTTTAGGGTTTTGATACCCAATGCAATATTTGAAGACAAACTTGGGGTAAAATAGATATGGATGGATCATGAGGTGTTGTGCAATCAAATTAAATAAGTTGGGCTTGTGTTGATAATTTCGGGGGATAATTGATGCATAGATTAAGTCCAATATCTTTATATATGTACCACTTTCGGGTACTTATGGATTTGTGTACTAATCATGGTATATAGGAGCCCATATTGTTAGATTTTAAATATTGGAATACATAATGCTCAAGATAAAGAGATTGAACATGTCGTATCATGGTTTGACAATCAATTGATTCATATTCAAGGTTCCTACAACTACCTTTGAGGTTGATTGAGTAATTAATTTCGATGACCCAATGTTGGACTTTTAATATCAAACTTGTTTGAAAGGTAGATACATGTTGAGGGACTCATGATTTAAAGTTTCATCTCATTCAAAATGACCATTTGGGAGATATTGATCTCTAGAATTTTGCTTGAATGACTAAGGTTTCATATGAATAGAACTATGTTTGATATGTAATCGTCAAAATTAGCCGCATATATGAACAACTCTTGGTGGAAAATACATAATTGGAGGATCACGCAAGCACTGAGCCACTGGACCCCATAAAGGTGTTCTAAGCATGGCCCTAGAAAATGATCTGACGATTGTCCTCTTGTCTTCTACCTCCGACACTTACGGAGCCATGCACTAAATAGGTCATCCAACACCCGAGATATAGGGATCAATGAACCGATGATAGTCTTTGGTTGAAAGGTTAGCTCCACCTGGATCGAAACTGCTCAACGACCCTTACACCTTGGCTAAAGAGAAGTAGAGAGAGAGATTGGCTGCCAGTTCTCCTATCCCTCTCCACCATTTTGTTTTCAAAGATAAGCGAGAAGAGTTTCAGAAGATGTTGGAGGCGGAAAGGGAGATTAGAGAATAAAACCATCCCTGTTATAGGTCGTATCGGGAGTAGTTCCTCATGGCTTCAATACCTCACGCAGATCCAGGGGTAACCTACAACTTACTCTTTTTTTGTGGTGTTGTTGGGCAGACCTGAAGGTCGAGCTCCTTGCCTTCACACCTTGGAGGTAGAGTCCTAGAGGGTAAATTGGGTTCTCATGCCAGGTATCAATAGCAGTTCTGAGTTCGTTGAGTCCCAATGCTCATCCCTTAGACTTTAGCTTGTTACAGAGAAGTCGGGAGACCCTTCCTCCTTCGTATAGCAGCACTCCACGCCAGTGATCTGGGCTTTTATGAGATGTTGGCCCCCAACCAAGGCTCCCTAAACCTACTGGACTGAAGAGAGGAGGTGCGAGATGATGGAATCCTTCAGAGACCATGAGGGTGGCTCCGTCAACATCATAGATCCGCCGACGTGCTTTCTCATGGCGAAGCTCCCATACACATAAGCAGAGAGTCGGAGCACGAGGAGAGGGGAGACTGCATGATTTCAGTCTGTGACTAGGACATGGACCTTTCCCTGATGTCGTGGGTCACCATCCAGATGCGCCCACACCGAAGGTGTCCTTGGAGCCATCAGCTAAGGAGGAAGCAGTGGATCGCGAGGTCAGATGGGAAGAAACCCCATTGTTGTCGCACCTTTGTCAGCTGCCTGGACCCATGGCGAGGTCTGAAGGGATTTCAAATACAAGAGGGAGCCGTCGGGGTTGCTCACCCCTTCTTGAAGGTGGGTTCGATTCCCTTCTGGTGTGAAGACCACTCTGTTGTGCGCAAGACAATGGCGGATTCCTCTGTGCTAGCGGCACCTGTAGAAGACCATGAGAACGCGAGAGCAATACTCGCGTGAAAGAGAAGACACATCTGGGTGGCTCTATGGGTTTGGATCTTGGCGGATCCTATCCAAGATCTGGCTACCACAATAAATAGGTAAATCCTATTCTAATTTCCACAATATACTGAGAACTTGTATAATTCTACAAAAATATATCCCTTGGTCTAAAAATCCCCCAAAAATACCCCTAGACTCAGAAAAATGTTCTCTATATTACTGGACTGCTAGATCAGACCCTTAAACCACTTTCAATGATGAAATTTAATTTAGTTTACAATGCTCCTTTTAACAGTTTATTGAAAGAAAGAAATAATATCCAGTTGAGATTAATTCTCAGAAAATTCTTATTGAATCTTAATGATTATTGAAACTAGTTTATGGAATATAATCCGAATATTATTGGTAAATATTAGGTCTTTGCTCATTAATGCATAATTAGATGCTTTTAGCCTTATATTTATGCTAGAAAATAGGAAAAGCTTCATAAAAATATGAAATTTGGAACATACCTCTAAAATGACCTCCTGATTAGTAGAAAATACCCCATACACATGTTCTAGGCCAGTAAACCTAGGGTCGATGTAAACCCTAATTTGGACATAAAATTACCAAGAATATGATGAACCATGTATTAATGACGATTAATTGTTATTAATCAGGTCATGAACAAAGTTGTAGATGATCATGGATGTCTAAAGAATCTCTGAACTCAGGTACGTGGGTTTTTATTAAGTATATGACTAGTTCTCGTGGATGCATAATGATATGATGTACCTTGAATGCTCGTATTTGGATATGATTGCTCGGTTGAACTAGTATGAGTTATACTTTGCCAAACCTAATAGAACATAAATGATTATGATGGGTTGTAGCTACTAGAGCACATAGCCTGGTGTGGATGTACGTTGCCTAACATGGATGTATGATTCCTTAGCCCATGTTAGATGTATGATGATACTATATTGCCCACACTAGATGTAAGTCGAGTGCAATATGTGTAGTACAACTGCATCAAAATGAATGTAATAAAAATGATGTTTACCTGATTATCGCTTTAAACAATGCTTTCTTTTACTCATTCTTTCTCAAGTTGTTTCAATTATGCAAACATATTAGTATGTATCTTTCTACCGACGTGCACAACACCTTGTGTGTTGATTCATTGTTTCATGTATGTTTTAGGTTCAGAGATAGCATGGGATAAAAGAAGGGAAGTGAGCAGTTGTCCAGGTTGCACCTATTGTGAAGATCCTAGTTAGCATACATGTTCAGACTTGTAAAATTCTCTATTCAATGTGTAAATGTAAGTTGTAATAATTCATTTTATAAAATACATGTTGAATGTTGAGAAATGTTATGGTGTTTGTTATGTTGAATGTTCATGTATGCACATATTGCTTCGGCAACGCACTCTGATACAATTGCTTAACGTTTTTAGATTTTGTCTTCTCATCTCCATTGGGTTTTGAGAAGGTGAAAATCTGGGGACGTTACAATGATAGTGGTTAGGTTAAGAGGGGAAACAACATGAGATTTAAAACTTGTCTAACTAAATAAGTGTGAGTTCTAGGTTAGGTTAATCCCTGCATGTACAGAGTGAAGTCTGGAAAAGTTTTTTTCCTATACAAATGAATACTTTTTTTATTGTATGGTATTTTACCATGAGATATGTGGCTAGGTGAAACCCACTGCTCAAGATTTTCTGTTCATTTAATAAAACACATTAGTCTATGTTTTATTTCTTCTTTGTTAAATTATTTTCAGTTCATGTAAACCACCAATTAATCTTAAAAAGATCAAGCTTATTGAAATATTTGAATTCTTGCGCTTAACAACATTTGACTCCTCATGGAGATGGCCTCTATTACATATAATTTCAGAATCTTTTAGGGCAAGTGGTTTGAGTTATTCATGCAAATATACTAATAGTTTACTATTATGCATGGTATAAGCTATCAAAATGGCTGGAATTTTTATATTCCTTAATATTTTTTTATGTATGCTTGGATATGATAGAAACGATCCCAAAATGATGGATAGAGATGGAAATTCACATCTACTTGAATATTTTAAATAGAATTGTACTAATTCACAACAGAGCAACTATGGTACTGCCTATATATACATCTAGTTGAATATTTATCTATAAAAACGCTTAGCATGTATCTTCTGCTAGTAACCCTATCATATTTTAGTTTTTCAGCTGGTTGCTTGCATTTCTGGTTCAACTATGATCTTGCTCGGTTACTAATTGAGCTCCCTATATATGCTTGCATGGCTGTTATTTAGTTATGGGCTAATCAGTTCATTTTTATTATGGGATAATCAGTCCATTTTTATGTGTCTTTAATTTAAGAAAAAGTCATCTTGTTTTCATTCGAACTGCTATTTTTTATAATGTTGCATCTAGTGTTGAGTATTACAATATTCTCGGTCGGTGTGTGTTACATCAACTTAACTATATGCACATTTGTCCATCAAGACATATGTCATACGACCCCTATGTGGTGATTGCTCGAATATGTGTTTGCGTCTCTACAGTCTGATTGTCTGTTTACTGTCTATAGTTTGGAAAGATTGTATTTAAGGGCATGTATTTAAGGCCATGCTCTGCTTTGTGCAAGGGTAGAAGTAGCACATGTCAGATACTAAGTTATTCTTACCATGACGATTTCAATGTGCCTCTTGAAAACCATACATGTTATATAGTAATTATCATTGTAAACATCGTTGACTGTCATTATATACTGCATCACCTACGTGAGTATGTCTTATGCAGACCCGAAGCACCGTATTGTTTGGTCAAAAGAGTCTGATGCCGCTCTAGTAACAACATTACGGAGACAATATGACTTGGGTAGCTGTATTGACGGTCATTTTACTAAGGACTCTTAGAGGGAAGTAACTTCTGATGTACGAAATAGGATGGGGAAGGACGCGGGTAAGTTAGAACAGTTCAAAACTCGATGGAAGAATCTAAGGAAGGACTATGCCTGTAACATCCCTGACCTGGGTTATGCTTTAACCCTAGGTGTTTTGCTTAATAAAGTTGATTAGATGCTTTCTCTTATCTCTTGAAAAGTAATTAAGGCTCAAGAGTAACTTATATTTCAATTTTAGTCCATTTTGATTAATGTTGAAAATAATGTTTTTGTCTATTTGGACTAAAGTGCAATTTACCCAAGTTGAGGGGTTAATTTGCAAATGTTGCATGATAATATGTTCCTCATGTGTGGAAGCATCATGAGAATGAAAATGATGTAGAGGTATGGCTAGTGAAAGCCTGAGTACCAAGAAAGAGCTGATAAAACAATGTTTGTACATTAAAACCTAGTTTTGGGGTAATGTGCAATTTACCCAAAACCCAGGGTTCAATATGCAAATTACTGTTTCAAAATAGTCCCTAATAATTCTTGGCATCATTTAGAGGCAAGAAAATGAGAGGGGCATCTCATTTGAGCTATTTTGAAGGAGAGAGAATCTTGATATTAAAATAATCAAGATTTAAGCATAATTGAAACTCTAATTCAATTTAATGCAAAAATAATTATATTAATTGGATTGCTCTTCAACCAAAATTGAAATGGTTGTAAATATATATGTGTGGAAGTCCTTGTGACTTGCAAAGGCAAAGGAAATATCTATGTGAGTGGAGAACCCACTCACATTAAGAAAAGAAAAAGAAAAATCCACTAACTTTAGGATATTAATATTATAAGGGTTAAGGTGCTTAATTTGCTTTTCTTTAAATCATGGATAATTGAAGGGAATAAGAGGCAATGAGGATAGCCTCGTCTCTAAGTAAGAGAAGGGGGCAAGTGGCAAGAATAAGGAAGAGATAATTCCTACTTTCTCTCTCTTAAATGAATTTTCAATAAAATTCACATATATGCTCCTTTATCCATAGAATGAAAAGGGAATTTCGAATCCACTTCTTCTCTTTGCTTGCAAAACAACATTTGCAGACTTGAAGGACCAGGAAGACGACCCCCAACCTTTTGGTAAGCTTCTTGACTTCCTTTCACCTTAATTCCATGGTGGAAATAAAAAATTAATGCATAATTTCTTCTTATCTTGATCCCATCTTCAATTCTAACCATTCCTTTTCACTCAAAGCTTGAGGACAAGCATTGGGATAGTGAAATGAGTTTCATGCACCATTGTTTACGTGATCTTGGAGCTTTGAAGCTCAATTGGAGGTGGGTTATATAACTTGAACCCCTCTACATTATTATTCAACTATCAATCTTACAATTTCGTTGATTCCTTCATCTTCTTGATTAATTGTTTGTTGAAGTTGGTAAATTCATGAAATTAAAAGTACTATGAGTTGCATGAACGAAGGTAGATTATTATGACATCATCTTGGACACATTTCCCAAAGAAATTACATTCCAATCGGTTTCAACAACTTGTTCATTTGGTTTCAACAAAACTGTTTGGAATTAAACGATTTCATCAAATCGTTAGGAACTAAATGGTTTCAAACCATTTGGGAGAGTTGACCATGGTTGACTGTTTGTAAATTTTGATGCTAATTATGAAGATTTATGACCCATCAAATTTGATTGAATAATTCTAAAGGGTTCATTAGTTGAAGGTTAATCAATTAGCAAAACCCTAATCGGGTTAAGTGCTGAAATTCAATTTGGTTAATTTAGATTTTTGGGTTGACTAACCCAAACGGTCTCAAGACCATTTGGAGGTCACCCAAACGGTCTCAAGACCGTTTGGAGGTCAACCAAGACCGTTTGGAGGTCTAGGGTTGAGTATGGTTGAGTATTTGAAGGTCCAGAGATACCAAATTGAAATGCAATTAAAAGCTGATTTGATGATCAATTCAATGATCTAAACCCTAATGGAATTTCACAAATTCCAAGGATAGGATGGGTCAAATGGTCTCAAGACTGTTTGGAGGTCATTCAAACGACTTAAAGACCGTTTGGGGTCAGGTCATATCAAAAATTTGATGATGATTCATTAGTTTCAATTGAATCAATTCCACAATGTTGATCATTGATGGTTCCTCAATTTCAAAGCCCTAATTGAAGGTTTCTTGAGAATAATTCTAGTTCAATTTGGTTCAAAACCCTAATTGATGTATCAATTGAAGGTTGATTCAATAGTTCAATTGATGAAGAAACCAAGGATTCAATTGATAATCGGTTCATCCATTGAAATCATAAATCGTGTAAGTGTTGAAAGGACTTTTTGGTCCATTCGGTTTTGAGAGGGTTTGGAGTAAACGGTCTTAAGTCCGTTTGAGTCCAAACAGTCTCAAGACTGTTTGGGTCCAACCGTTCTCAAACCATTTGGAGACCCAAAGTTCAAAATAGTTTCAACACCTTTCTTGTCCAATCGATTTCAAGGGTAATTTGCTTAAATGGTTTTCAACCAATTGAATTCTGAGAACTAGGACCGTTAGGGTATAAGTAATCCAATCTTTTTGAGGTTCAACTTGGTTAATCCATTTGGTTAACTCATGTAATTGAAGGTCCAATATGGTCAATCCAATTGGATACCTAATGCAATTGAAGATTCAGTTGGGTAATCCAATTGATCACCTAAGGTAATTGAAGGTTCAATTGGTCAATTCATTTGGATTCCTCATGAAATTGAAAGTTCAATTGATTAAACCATTCAGACACCTAATGTACTAGATGATTGATACCCTCAGTGGGATAAATCATTGATGCATAATGATGCAATAATTAAATACATCATGCTAACCCTAAAATGCATGTATTTGAATAAAGAGTAGGCTCAATCTATTCAAGAATTGGGTAGTGGACATCCTGAGTAGGATGAGAGAGAAAGATTCATACATGGATGATAATCATGTAGCAATTAATCCTAAAACATTCAAATTATGTGATATACAATTAGGGCATGATCCTTGATAAAGAGATCATAAAACCCTAATTGAGTTTATTAAAGAACTCAAACCCTAATTTAGGGTAATTCTGAGTAAAACCCTAATCCAGGTTAACAGTGTAACCTTAATTAAGGGAAATGATATGAGAAACCCTATTTTAGGGTATTTTGATGATAAACCGTATTTGGGATGAATAGTAAAATGTAACATGAAATCCTAATTGGATGAATAGTAAACCCTAATTGTGGGTATTTGAATATAAACCCTAATCTAGGGAAATGTGAGCTGAAACCCTAATTCAGGGTATTTTTATGACAACCTTGATGTGATGTGAATAGTAAACCCTAATTCTGGGTTATACTATATAAAAGCATGAAACTCTAATCTTGGACAATGAAATGATGAATCATTGTTCCTAATTGTGCAAAGGGAATGAGTAACCCTGATTGACATGAAATGGGAAACCCTAACCCTGGTAAGGGAATAGTGGTGTTATTCTTGAATAGCATGGAACTGAATGATGATTGATATATATGTTATCATGTGTACTAACCATGCAGGTATTTTGAGATGATGAACATAGCCAGGTATGAGCTATGATGTTTTACTTATTGAAATTATTTATTGGGTCTTGTGTGTCATAACATACCTTGTTGCTTAGTAAGAGGTAACAAGAGTGTTAATGGGCCTCAAGTGCTATGAGAGATGCTTGTGTAGAAAGTATTATGTTTACCTTGGTTAGATGACCTGAAGGTGATAGTTACCTGAAAAAGTGGTAACAGTGCTCAGTGATGAGCTAAGGGTTTGAATACCCAGAACCATATGATTATGGTATTGGGATTGTGAAGGGATGATAGTTCTCAGTATTGAAAAGAGGGACTGAGATCCCCAAAAGTCATTTAAAGATTGAAAAGTACTTGATGAAAGTAGTACATGTTTTCTTTGTAAGCATTTGTCATAATAAGTTATGTTTGAAAACTTGGCTGATGCTAAAAGAATATGATAATGTACTTAATTAATCAAGTGAAATCTATTCATGTAGTGCTCTGACCATAGATCCATCATCGTTAGTAGCTGGTGATGGTGAAACAGGTTTTTCCTACGAGATCTCCTGGAGAGCGCATATTTTTTAATATGCGGGGGTCAATGGGCGAAAATATTTGTACGTCATAATGGGGGAATTGATGGAAGGTAAACATTAAACCTCTCAGTCCTTCATTATATGTGCCGGGATGGATGTATCACAAATCTCCTGATGATGTTAATACCGGATCGATGGAGATAACACGAAATTTCTCGATTGTGAAGAGAGTGCAGTTACCGCTGTAGCTCTATAGTGAAGTTGCCAGTATACCCTGGAAAGCTATATAGCAGAGACACAAGATGTCCTGCATGTGGTCATGCACTGAACGGGATGTGGGAGGTCATGGAGTCCGACTCTTCCATTGACCTATATATGGTATCGATTTCGACTTCGCAATGGTCAGTTGGAGTATGAGCGGTATACCTCATCTCCTCAGAGCTTAAGTTTGATTGTAAAATGTAGTCAACCATGTAGCGTATTTGCTTAAGATTGAAATACGAGAATCACTGGTTGATGATTATCTTGCTTAGTATACTCTTGATGGATAAATTTTATTTAAGTCATTTATCCAATACTCAAGTTGATTTATCAAGTTATAGTTGAAATACTTAAGTATGAATATTGCTCTAATCTGCATAGATAATGGATTTATCTGCTGTTGAATATATGATTCCACTGTTCAGTTTATTTCTTTTAAAGTGCAATAATAATGTTTTCGACGGAGAGTTATAACTCTCGCTGGGGCAATTTTATGAATTGTCTCACCCCGTGGGATCCAACTTTTTAGGTAGACGTCGACAAAGGGGCAGGAACCATGTAACAAGGGAAGAGCAGCAACAGTAGCATCAAGAACAACAGTAATATCCCAGGTGGGGATACTAGCTGTCAGGCTTTGTATAGAGAGTTCTATGTGTCGTCTCTGTACTCTCAGGTCCTAGGAGTCAGTGGATAGTGTTTTATAATCGATCTGAGATTTTGACTCGAATGTCTCGAGGATTTTGCTACTTGTGCTTTTATCAAGGCAGAGTGATGTATATATACATTCCTCGAGAAGAGATGATGCATGAAATATACTATGTGGACCAGTATGTAATTATATTACTTTGGTTCCTGTTTAAAAAGTTTTACTTTAAATGGATCTTTTTATAAATGGTTTTAATTTTTAGTGATTTGTAGTAATCCGCTAAATTTATAAACATGAGCTTTAATTTATAAATAATTTATATTAGAGTGATGAAGTAAATAAATTGCTCATGCTAAATTTAGTTTTCAAAAATATATTTCATGCTTACTACCTGGGATGACTGCAATTTCTTTGTATATTAATTATACATCAGATATAAATTTATTATACATGAGTAGTAAATTTACTCGACAACCTTGAGAAGTTGATATGGGATTTGTAACACCCTTTCCCAATTTGAAAATTGAATAGTTCTTATTTAGGCCAATTGATACAGGATATGCATATTCCTTGATTTTCCATTTCATTATTTATGTCTGATTGCTTCAGGGCATGAAATGGTTTAAGATTAGGGAATTTGATAAGTGCACTTTGTATTGCATCTTATTTTCTTGATTGAGTGCTTATGTCCAATTGTATCACCCTTAGACGGAAATATATTTCCAATTGTATCAACCTTAGATGGAAATATATGTCTAATTATGCTATCTTGTTGCTTATTTATTATCCACATGGCTTTAATAGCAGTTCCCATTATTTTGTCATATCTCCCGCTTGGGTAGGCGACAGATCTGATCCCAGGAAAGAACGGTCAGAATTTGTGAAGATCAGAGGACATTTGTGATGAACAAAAGATGTTATCGCATGTCCCTAAAAACATATTATGTTCCTCATATGTTAACCAAGATAAAAAATCCTTAAAAATTACATAGCATAAAAGTAACTCTAATAGCATTGATTCATTATCATCTACTAACCTACAAGCTATAGAGTTCATGTCATATAATTCCCATTATATATATACTCATGATCAACGTCCCCCCAATTGATGAACTACACTCCATAAAGTCACTCCATAAAGTCAAATATACAATGTGTAATTTCCTAATGGAGTAATTAAGGAAAATTGACATATTTACATCTTATTAAAAGAATTTGACCCTGTGCAATAATAATGTTTTCGACGAAGAGTTATAACTCTTGCTGGGGCAATTTTATGAATTGTCTCACCCCCGTGGGATCCAACTTTTTAGGTAGACGTCGACAAAGGGGCAAGAACCATGTAACAAGGGAAGAGCAGCAACAGTAGCATCAAGAACAACAGTAATATCCCAGGTGGGGATACTAGCTGTCAGGCTTTGTATAGAGAGTTCTATGTGTCGTCTCTGTACTCTCAGGTCCTAGGTGTCAGTGGATAGTGTTTTATAATCGATATGAGATTTTGACTCGAATGTCTCGAGGATTTTGCTACTTGTGCTTTTATCAAGGCAGAGTGATGTATATATACATTCCTCGAGAAGAGATGATGCATGAAATATACTATGTGGACCAGTATGTAATTATATTACTTTGGTTCCTGTTTAAAAAGTTTTCCTTTAAATGGATCTTTTTATAAATGGTTTTAATTTTTAGTGATTTGCAGTAATCTGCTGTTAACAATCTTTTCTGCATGTTTTATTATTGTTGATGACACTTGTTATCTTAATGATGGCATTTTTCGTCACAATGCCGCTTTGAAGCTTGTGACCAATAAGAGTGGCGTTGGATGGGATGACACAAGGCACATGACCACACTGCCTGACGCCCCTGAGTGGAGGCAGAGCATTGCGGTATGTACAATAATCACACCCTTAACCCCCAACAAAGTAATGTCCTACATCTACACTTACATTTCCTAATAAAAAAATTGAATACTTAGGCAAACAAGAACCTTGCTAGGTTGCTTAGGCGCCCCTTTCCCCACTAATACGACATCGAGATGATGGCGGGGAGGAACATTGCTATAGGACACCATGTAATGTCTTCCACGGACACACAAATCCCTTCCGATGTTGCCTCTGAGGATGATGTTACTGTCAACTTAGATGCGTCTGATACACCCACGAACACACAAACCGCATCAGGGGAACCGAACATACGCGCATCTGGGATGCAAAGCGAGGGTGACACCGGGGGAGGCGGAATGGATACCTCGAGTGTTGGGGGGAGGACTTGTCCTGCCCATAGGTGTAGGAAGCGACCATCAATGGCGCAGGAGCGATGTGTGCTTTCTAATGAAGTGTTATTTGAATTCACACAGGTGTACGCAAAGATTCACGAGTTAGGCACGGATGTGGCAACCAGAGCCTTTGAAAAAGAAGAGTTTGCAACCATTTTACAACATTTCAATGACACTTTCCTCGATGCCCCCACTGCTATTTTTACAACACTTGTGAACACCATACAGGACTCAACAAACCGCAACATCTACCTCAGCCTTCAACACACCCCTCAAAAGATAACAATATGGTTACAAGACCTTTGGGAAAGGTCCCAAGTTGGCAATGCAATAACAATACCTTCAATGCCATCCTATTTTGTGTCATCTCAGCAACCATTTGTGTCACACACCCCACCACCCAACTTCAACAACACATCAAGCATACCTTCCGTGTGGTATACTCCATTCAATGATGATGGCCCTTCGGTATCATAAGTGGGAACTACCTTTTTCCATTATGTTTGCTATGTTTCAGACCATAAATTTATATTTGCTTAATTGTTGAAATAATTGCTTTCCCATACAGACATTTCAATTTGCTTCATTGTTGTAATAATTGCTTTACCGTACATATGTTTATTTTCCGTACAATCTAATTTGTTTGTAGCCTTCAAGCCGTTGTTTCACATGTCAATTGGTTTATATTATGTTCAAGTAGTTATTATCTTGTTGATATCATTTTACTTGTAGGCATCATGTCTTCCAGTGACCAAACACAATCACCTGACCTCCTCACACACATTTTAGATACCTTGTCTGGTCCAGCAAATCACATTGTCGATGCAATTGTTGAGTCGATTGGGAACACCATCACAGACGTCATTTCCGTTGATGTCGACATACCACCCACAATACCTAGGTTAGTTAGCATAAGGAGTGGCCACATAAAGGTCTTAGAAGTATTAACCGATCATGAACAAAGGGCTTATGACCTATACCGAATGTGACCACATACTATAATGGCCCTTGTGGACAAGCTTGAGAGTCGTGGCTTGTTACGAAGTACTAGAGGCGTCACTTCAGTTGAGGTTGTATGCTACTTCCTGCATATGGTTGGCCATGGACATACAAATCGTGCTTTAGTGGAGGACTACATTCACTATGGTGAGACCATAAGTAGAATGTTCAACGAAGTGTTGGACGATGTATGTGCGTTGACCCATGACTATATTGTCATGCAAACCGCATCGACATATACGACAACACATTCTCATATATTGGAGACCCCAAGGCTCTACCCTTACTTCAAGGTAATAGTTATCCCCTACAAATTTATAATAATTTTCAAATATTATGTATGCTTACAACCTATTTTGGTGTTATAGAATGCCATCGGGGAAATTGACGGAACACACATCCCAATCTTGGTCAAACGAGATAGGCAAAATCGCTACCGAGACAGAAAAGGGAATGTCTCTCTGAATGTCATGGCTGTAGTAGACTTCTCGATGGAGTTTACATTTGTCCTAAATGGGTGGGAGGGGTCGGCTGCTGACCGACGGGTCCTACAATCAGCAATGACCACTGGTAGGTTTAAAGTTCTGTTGGGAAAGTTTTACCTAGTTGATGCAAGGTATGCCAACACGCGTCAATTTCTTGCACTGAGTACTGAGGAAACAACTTACCATATTTCTAAGTACTGAGGAAACAAACATCCCTACACCAGCAAGAAGGAGATGTTCAACCACCTCCATGCTCAACTATGTAATGTTGTTGAAATAGCATTTGGTGTGCTGAAGAGGTGATTTACCTACCTTAAAAAGGGAATGACATATCCTATACATTCACAGTGTCACCTTGTAATGGCTTGTTGTATCCTCTACAATTACATTTGACACCAACATGATGGTGACACTATCATGGATGAACTCCCAGATGACAGTTCAACGTCTGCCGTCCCCCCTTATGGGGATGACTTGAGTTCACTCCAACAAATAACTCCGGCCGATTCAAGGGAGGGCGATATTTTACGTGAATCCATTTCTAATCTCCTTTAGGAAACTCATTGACATAGCTTTGTACTTGTCATATTTGTATAATTTTTTGTTAACTCATAGACCATGTGACACTACATTGTTTGATTCCTGAACTGTTTTATGGATCCTAATCATAAACGTCACATTGTGTTTCAGTAGGTTGTCTTGAAATGGAGAATGGAATGCCTTGTTGTCCATGCGGCCTTCAATGCACTGTACACGTATATATGGATGTCGCAGATGCGGAAAATGGACGTTTTGAAGACAACAACCCCCACAGACCATATTTTACATGTGGTAGGTGTCTTGTGCCAAACAAATGTCAAATGAGGTTGGCCGCACAACGTGTTCAACCTACAGTGGCCACGCTTACTACAGTTAGGGATGCAATGCTGTTACAACTTGCATATGCACACAATGAACGCAAGCTATGGTCTGAACAATGTGATTTTGTCTATTCGACAAGAGCAGACATTGATAGGCTCCAACAAGATATTTCTACTCTATGGGAGAGGTGCCAATATCTTCACCAATGCCTTCACATCACGAGCGATAACGACTCTTCAAATGAGGACGGATACAATACATCATAGATGTATAACAACCTTTCGTACTAAATTTGCTTTTATGTTTGAACCAGCAACTAGGCCTATTTTATGTTCGGAAATTTTTATTTGAAATCTATGTTCAGAATTGAACATTATTTTACTAATCACCAATCATGTTTTAGATGTCGATGAATCTATCTGAAGTTTCAAGGTGTGATTGTGGGTTAGATGCAGCCTTGCGGCTTAACACAGAGGATGCAGGGTTGTATGATTTTGGCATTCTGAGCGAAAGGTCGGGTGAAGTGTATTACATATGTCCTTCTCGTGAGGTGTTCTAGTGAATACATACATAATAGGTTGCCCTTGTGTATGCTACACATTTGTTGTCATTCACTTATACTTGATAATACATTTTAGGGAAAAGATCGGTGCAGATACTTCCTTTGGACAGTCAATCTCCACCCAACAATTGATTCTTTGAAAGCTGAGATTATGTTAGTAATTTTCGAGTGCAAGTCACTGTGGGGCCAGTAAATGAACATGAAGGACTTTGTTGAAATGCATCACAACTATGATGATTTATACACCAACAAAAAGTATGAGCATGATGTTCTAGAATGCTACATTTCCAGTCTGGAGGAAGATTGTAGTCTTCTGTTGGACATCCCTTCACCCACGATGATGCCATAATGTTGAATGGCAGAGCTACATTTAGTTTGTCTTCTCGATTTACATTGTCTACCATTTGATGTTTTTAACATTAAATCTTTCTTAATCCATCTGTTGTATTACATTAACAGCCTTTAGTTATTTATCGTAATGTTGGTATATGCGTTATGGAGGGTGTATGTTATTTCATCGCGATATTGCTGAATGTTACTTAACACCGAATATGCATATTATATTCCCTTAATTGTGTCATACACCCTTACGTCTAAAATATATTACTTATAGAATATGTAGCATGGTTGGGCCTCCAATGACACCTTATTTTATGTGGTGTACGGAGCTTGATATGGTTCTCAGAGGTATGATGAGAAACCAGTATGAGTTGGGGAGATGTGTTAATGGAGTATATACTACACAGGGTTGGATGGAGGCATGGCGTGACTTCCAAAACATAGCTGGGGGGCCTTACATATCTTTGAGTGAGTTGCAGATGAGATGGCAACACATAAGGAGAGAGTTCATAAGAGACAATCTTTTTATTTTGGGAGATTTATTGCCTCCCCTGCCATTGGTCGTCCAACGCAACTTCGTGATGACTCGTTGCACTTACCCACCAGGGGTTGTTGAATACCTTAACGCCGACGAGTGAATCAAACAACCACGTTAGACGGTGAAAGTAACACGTGAACTTGTAATATATTTCCACGACATTGTAGTTGTTTGTGTTTACTTTGCAACATTTAGTTGTAAAACTTATGTGTTGCATTATTTTGTTTGGACCATCACTTGAAAAACTTCTACTATATTGTTATGTATTGAAGGCATACATCACGTTCTTACTTGTTTGTAGACAAGTTTGGTTGAAGCATTTATTTGTATTCAATATTGTCACAGTTGTCTTACTATTATCGATATTTGCTAATACTTATATTTATTTATTAACTATAGACGTCATCATCGCGGTCAAAGGCAATGATAAAGTTTGAAAAATTATTGATGTCTCCGTCGAAGATTCAAAAATATGTAGAAGAAAACCTTGTCTGCAAAAAACAATGTTACGAGCCTACACATGACGAGGGCACAAATGGGAGCCACGAACAAGACAAGGGTGTTACTCTTACGGTTCACCATCTGTCGTTGTTGTTTCATTGGCCAAAAGATGACATCAAACAAGAAACTAATAAGTCGTTGCAGGAAGCCTATCCTGTGTCATGGGATGAGTACGACGAGGCCTTGAAGTTGGCCGACTGGGACGTTCCTACATGGGATAAAAATAAATCTTCCTCCACATCAAAGCATGTCCCCCACAGTGGTTGGTCACCATCTTAGATTGTGTATTGGTGTCTATGTCTAGGTCCAGGGCAGACCTCTGCTTTGTGTCCCTCAATTTGTATGTTACATATGTATTTGCCCAGGAACCAATAAGTTATTATCTATTTTTCATGTAGTATTAAGTTCTATTGGAGACATGCTATTCTATTTGCTACGCGTGTTTGCTACCATTGAATTTAAATTCATAAATTATGCATTTTATATATTATTTATTTGTTATTTATTATATAATACATTCTTTATGCAATTGTCTTTGAATGTTATCTTTGATTGAAACAACAACAATATCAAGGTGTTACACACATTACTTGAGATATCACAATTTTCTTTGCATCCATATTAATATTCACGTTAATTTATGTACAACATGTTAAAAGAGAATGAACTGATTAAAATTTAAAAAATTAGAGCAGTCCACAAAGATTAAACTAGATATACAAATGGAAGTAAATTAGAAAAGTAGAGAGGCTAGTGATACAATATGATTTTGAGTTAGATCCCACGGATAGGATATATTTGCTAAGTCACACTCATCACTTACTTAAGAAAGCACACATAATGTTGGAATAAAACACACACAAACATGACACCTTCTCTTATTTATATGTATATAATAAGATAACATGACAATTTTAATAATCTTGTCATTTTACATTTCCTGGATCAAATATGTAAAATACTACCTATTTACAACATACACAACAATCGAAGACAACAATACAATTTGGTTTATTTTAAATCAACACGTAATTATGACCATACTCATATATTATACTTAGTTTTCCTAAGTACAAAACTGACATTCACAAAATCTACATTGACTTTTAAAAAAAAATTGCCCTTCTTCTTAAGCGGCATCACAACTACACATTCCTTACTCTTGTTAAAACAATTCTGCAACATCAGGACATAATCAGTAGATATTGACTACGTTGCCAAACAAAAGCAGACTAAATCTAGCCTAGTAGCCAAATAGAATCAAACTGCAACCAGACTCAAATCAGACTGAGATGCCAAACAGAATCAGGCTGGGTAGCCAAACAAAATCAGACTAAATCCTGACTAACCCCGTCTAATCCAGTCCAAACTACGAAATCCCAGTCTATTACCAAACAGGGGCATATAGATCGAATCCCGCCAAAACAACAGAAATGATAAACAAACCCCCTGGTTGGTTTGGGACTCAACTCGAATTGCGGCCTCTTGTGCCACGTATGCAGTTTTCCGGTCTGGATCAGTGAGTTTGGGTGTTTGGTTCAACATCCCAGAATGGCCCCGTTTCGGGGTTCTGTTGTCCCGTAACCTGGATCAATTCAGTCCCAGTCCGAGCGGGATTCCACTTTCCAACTCAGATTCCCTCGCCCCACTCTCCCGTCCTAGTCTCGACTCCTTTCCTCCTCTGCCCCCAACCCGACACCCCCTTTACTCCATCTGAGCGAAGCTACTTGAAGAAGATGAGTACTGAGTCTATGAAATAGTGTAGGTCTATTGTTGTCATTTTCCGTCCACTTGCCTCTGACCCGATGTCAGCATGTCCTCCTATGAGGTGTTTTGACCATGTGGCTGGTAGGTTGTGGCCCTGGCTGTGCTGCACCTGGGAGCGGGTGGTGGTTCATGGGGTGAACATGAGTTCATAGCAGGCGTCAGATTGAAAGCATGTAAGGTTGTTGTATTGTCCAATCTCTTCTTCCACCAACGCTTTGACCGTGGTTTTTGATTTTGCAGGACATTAAATCTGGAGGAACGGGCAAAGTCGAGAAATATGCCCTTCTGCTATAAATTAGGGGCACTGGTCGTCCAACTCCTTCCATTTCACCTGCTTAATGTCCTGAAGATACTCGGAGACGCGTTCGGTGCATCTGTAGTTTCTTCTTCCTGCTCCGAGTTGTGTTTGGTGCTTCGTAGGTAAGTATATTTTGTGTTCTTTCGATTTGTGTTGCTATTTTCGTTGTCTTTCTCACGTCTTTGTTCTGGTTATGCATGTACTAATTTTGTGTTTGCTTTTTGTTTGTGCTTTTGGTTGTAAATGTTGTGTTGTGCGTGGATGGCGATTGCAATGTCAGGTATGGTCTTTCTGAGATATCTATTCATTGTTATCCTCCTGTAATACACATTATTTTAGCGTAGCTTTCTTCACGACAAGTGAAAAACTACCTTTTTATCTTTTGAAAATTTAGTAGGAGTTCATTTTCTCTTTAATTGATTAAAGTTACCCTATTCTAAGTTTGTGTGGGAGTCGTGTCACATAAGAATACCCAACTTTAGTACTTCATTTGATGGATTAAAATAATTAAATGAATCCATGAAAGGGTTTTAAGAAATGTATGCATCTTCCAAGGTTGCAAGTCCAAATATGAGCACTCCTTATCAATATTACGGATTCATGAAAGACAAGAACATAGCAGGAAACGATATTGAAACATCATGCATGTAATTGTTGCAAGCTTGTTCTAGTAGTGCAACTAGATATTGGTGTTTTTATGAAGTACCAAGACATTCATGCTGACATAATGAATTCGAATGGAAAAAAAATAGAGGTATTTGGTAAAATCAAAGTGTAACTCACCCAAGGTGGAAAGCAAGAAAAAGTTGCAAAAATCTATGTGGCCTATATGTGAATGAAGTATCCATATCAGATCTAGAATCAATATATAAACAATAATAGTTTGTAGTATACTTCATTAAGAAATGAAGAGCACAGAAGTCTACTAGAAGTGTATTACACATAAACAAATTATATTTAATAACAGATTGTCAATGTAGAAAATAAACCAAAAATGAGTGCATAGTACCTTATGAACAAGTATACATATTTCATGAGAGATAACAAATGGTTGCATTAAGTAGTGAATGATGATTAATAATTCAATATCAGATAATTAGGAAAATGTAGACCTATATGAAAGATCATATATAATAGATGTACACGAATTTGTTATTAAAAGTTATATAAAAAAGATAGTGAGTGTGGGCTCTGATCTCCAAAACCCGAGATAAACACGATTAAATTCAGCGGAAGCGATTCGATTAATAGCGGAATACTAAAAATCACGAAAAATTTAAAACTTTTTGAGATAAGACATTGAAACCATGAAACTTCCTTCATAAAAGGAGATAAACTGTTTACATCTCTGTTAAATTACTTCTTGAGTAATTATACACAACATGATACAAAATCTCAAGAGTCAAATCAAAATCTCAGACCATAACTCCAAGGACCTGAGAGTACAGAGACGACATAAGACTTTCTATCTACACAACTCAGCAGTCTGAATCTCCACCTGAGATTTACTGCTGCTCCTGGTGCTGCTGCTGCTGATATTGGTCACCTGAAGATTGATTCCTTCGTCCTCGGCGACCACCTAAAAAGTTGAAATCTACAGGGTGAGACAATTTTAAATAATTGTCCCAGCGAGAGTTATAACTCTCCGCCAGAAGCTTTATTATAGCAATCATTGAACAGTATGAACAGCAAAAGCTCTTAGGGTAATCAACAGTAGATTATTATTAAGCAGAACAATAATATTCAAGGAATATGAAGAACATGTATACTAAACAATGTAACTTCAACCAATGTATCTCGTAGTTCAACCTAAGCAGAAATGCTACGCGGTTGATTATGTTTTACAAACAATATTATGCCCTACGGAGATGAGGTATACCGCTCATACTCCAACCGATCACTGTTAAGTCACATCGGTATCATACTTAGGTCATCAAAAGAGTCGGATTCTTATGACCTCATCTTCCTCAGTCAGTTTGAGGATCAACATGCAGGACATCTCATGTCTCTGCTACTATAGCTTACCAGGGTATTCTGGTACTTCGCTATTAGAGTCACAGTGGCATTCTGTGCTCTCTTCGCCATCGAAAGATTTCTTATTTATCTCTCATCGATGCGGTATAATAGATTCCCTCGGGAGATTAGTGTTACATCACCCCGGCATAAACATACAGTGAAGGATTGATAGATTAGATACATCTACATCAATTCCTACACTAGGATGTTAGGATATTCACATCCATTTTCCCCACATACTCAAAAGTATGAGATCCAAGAGTTCCCTTAGGAAAACCTGTTTCACCATCATTTAACTCCTGACAATGATGGATCTATGATCAGGGCTCTACATGGTATGATTATACTTGATTAGTTAGGTACATTTCAGTATTCTTTTAACATCATACATGTTCTCAAACATTAATCATTATCATAGCAGCTATGAAAGTAGAATACTAAATGTAACAAATCTAACTCACTTCAATTATCATTTCTCAATCATCTCATCACAAGTCATCTGTGAAGCATGACCTTGATGATATACATGGCTCTCACAGCCCATTTAATCATATAAGATGTTACTAACAAGGCATCAGAATATTTCATTATTCATAAAGCTAAAGCATGCTTTCAATGAATATAGTATCATAATCCCTACCTGGATATGATCATCATCTCATAACAACCTGCATGATTAATTCATCTGATAGCAATAAACAATTCATTATAGAAATTATACTTTCAAACTCTTAGAAGAGTCAAGTTCCCCAATTTTCATCAATTAGGGTTTACTATTCACTTCATGGTGAATTAAACTCATAACTTCATCATATATGAGAAATATCATCATTAAAGCCCTCAGATAGGATTAAGATCCTTCAATTATCATAATTAGGGTTTTCCATGATCTCACATAGGTGGATCATACCCTAATCATGCACATTCATGTGTATTAAAGGTACTTTTACTTGAGTTTCCACTAAAAAGGGTACATTATCTCTCCTATGATACTTTCTCTCTCCTCTTACTAGTAGATGGTAATTACATTACTTCAAACTAGGTTGGGTCAATTCCTTATTGGCTAACATAAGCCAAAACATCACTATCATGTGATTAGGGTTTGATTAGAACAAGGTTTTACTCAATCGAACCCCTTAAGGGTATTTTGGTAATTTACCCCATTGATCACCATCATGGGTCAATTCATTAGTCACTTAGTCCCTTAATGTCCTAAGATACCATTAGGGTTTAAATCAATCCATCATTGAATCAATTACACCATTAAGTGATTAAGTACAAAACAACCCTTAAAATCTCCAATTGGGTTAGGGTTTAACCTTCAACTTTCAACCTTTGGATTAGGGTTTAACCTTCAACCCATTTGATCATTAGTTGACTTTGAACTCGTTTAAACACCAAACGACCTAGACCCATTTGAGCCTTAAACGGGTTTGAACCCACTTAGGACCAAACAGGTGTGAACCCATTTGGGGTCCAAACGAGTACAACCCATTTGAACCTAAACGAGTATGAACTCGTTTGGATCCAAACGAGTATGAACCCGTTTGGGCTCAAACGAGTATGAACCCGTTTGGGCTCAAATGAGTGTGTACTCGTTTGGACTCAAACGAGTTGGTACTCATTTGGGCTCAAACGAGTGGGCTCTTGTTTGGACTCAACCCGCATGGACATGAAGAATAACTCAAAGGTTATTAATGAAATATAATTTCTATGTTGAAGCCTTCATCTAACCAAATCCAAGCTAACCACTTATAAATTGGGTTAAATATGATGAGCCTCAATCAATTGGACTTCAAATTAACCCTCAATTGAAATCCAATTAGGGTTAGGTCTAACTCAATTAGGGTTTCCAATCAATTAATCACCAATTTTCAACAATGTGAAACAAAGTGTAATTGAACCCATCAATTGAACTCCAATTGGGCCCAAACGGTCTTGAGGTCGTTTGTATGACCTCCAAACGATCTTGAGACCGTTTGCCCAAAGTTTGACCAAAATCTAGGTTGATTTGATTAGGGTTGAACCCTAATTAATTTACAAATCAGCACTTTTCATGAATTTATCAATATCTTGTAATTGGACCCTAAAAACTTCAAATTTCTTTAACCCTAGACCTCCAAACGGTCTTGGGGTGTCACTAAACGAGTATGAGATCGTTTGGGTGAACCCCAAACGAGTTTGAACCCGTTTGGGCCCTTCAACCCAAAATTCAACAAGATCTATATTTAATTCAGCAATTTGTACCCGATTAGGGTTAGGGTGTTGAAGTGCCTTCAACTCTCAATTGGTTAGGAATTAGGCTATGATTATTGGTAGGAATGAAATTCAATATGTTATGAACAGGAATCCCAAACGGTCAATGCTTGGTCAACTCCTTCAAACGGGTTGGGACCCGTTTGGCCAAAAATTCAAGTTATTCAAATTGAAAGATCAGCATTTAATTCAAATTGTTTGCCTACTTTATTGGCCTATATCTCACGATTACCTTGGAGTTAATTCCTAAAATTTGGTGGGTGATTATCCTACATAATTTTGAACAGGAATCCCAAACGGTCAATGCTTGGTCAACACCCTCAAACGGGTTGGAACCCGTTTGCCCTCTAAACGAGTATGAACCCGTTTGGCCACCAAACGGGTGTGCAACTCGTTTGGGCAAGGGGGTGGAGGTCGTTTGATAAAGTGAACTTTGTGGATAATCATAGGAAATAACGCCCTCATCTTCTAGCTCCAGAAAAGCAGTAGTTTCTCACGGGTTTGCTTGCAAAGGTGCAAGGGAAGATGGGGAAGAAGAAGAGCTAGCAACTAAATGCATAGAAGAAAAGTATAACAAAGCTAAGAAAGAGAGTTATAAAACCCACCTCAAAACGTGGTTCTTGGAGCTTCCAAGCTTCCAAGCTTCGTGCCTTTAATGGTAGCTTGAGCTCCACAGGTTGTCCAAGGTCGATTCTTCAAGAAAAGAGTGGAGATGGCCGGCGAGAACAAAGGAATCTTTGTAAGAAAACCAAGAATCCAACCTTATAAAATGATTTCCTCCATGAAACCAAGCTAGGAGATGGTGTTCTCTTACCTATAACAGGTTGGTCGCCCACCTTTGAGCTCCTAGTCTCCTTCCTTAGTCGGCCACAGCAAGAGAGGAATGAGAAATGAAAGGAAAACATTCCCTTTGTTTGCAAGAAAAAGGTATAAGTACCTTAAGGTAAAATTCCATCATATGGACACTTATTTCTTCATTTCTCATCTAGGTCCTTCCTTTCTTCTTTGAACGTCCCTAATCCTTGTTTCTAAGGACAAACTCCTTCTAAGGTCAAGAATTGAGGGCAAAGAAGGTCATCTCACCACTAGAGCACACATATATAAGGGCTATTATACTTACACCTTGATTATTCAATCACAAAGGTGTTCTTTATTATATGTTTATTCAAATGAAGTGACCTCTTCATTATTTCTACTATAAATGATGACAAAAGTCATAAAAGATATTTTAGAAGATGAAAATTACAAATTTCACCCCAAATTTTGGGTAAATTGCATTTTACCCCAAAACCAGGGTTTCAAGCGCAGGGATTGCTTCCACAACTGCACCTTGGTGCCCAAGCTTGGGAAATCCCTCAAATTTTATCATAATCATTCTCATGATGTCTCAACATCAGAGAAACATCTCAAAATGTGAAATTTACAAGTTATCCCCTTTAACTGGGTAATTTGCACATAGGTCCCTGTATTAGCAAACAATACTACAATCATTGTTTAAAATGGACAGAAATGAAAATGTATGTTCCTTAGGAACTTAATTACATGCCAAAATATAATCATCAGGATTTAATTACATATTTAGGCAAGACACCTAGGGTTAGTTCATAACCCAGGTCAGGGATGTTACAAGTTATCCACCCCTTACAAGGATTTCGTCCCCGAAATCGATAAAACATACTAGGAGAAAAGAGCAGGGTATTTCCTTCTCATCTCATCCTCTAGTTCCCAAGTGGCTTCTTCGACACCACGGTGGTTCCAGAGGACTTTAACAAGGCTTATATCTTTCTTCTTTAGCTTTTTAATTTTGTTATCAAGGATTGACACATGTCCTTCCTCATAGGTTACATCTTCATTCAATTCTACTTCCATAGGTTGTAGAACTAACTCGGTATCAGGGTGACATTTCCTTAACATAGAAATGTGAAACACATGATGTAACTTCTGCAACTCTTGAGGCAGCTCTAGTTTATAGGCTACCTTTCCAACCCATTCAGTGATTGGATAGGGCCCTACAAATCTAGGAGCTAACTTCCCTTTCCTTCCAAAACGAAGGACTCCTTTCCAAGGCGAGACCTTGAGGTACACTCTGTCTCCAACCTGGAACTCTAGAGGTCTACGACGTCTATCAATATACGACTTCTGCCTATCTTGTGCAGTCTTAATCTGTTGTCGAATTACTTTAATCTTCTCTGTGGTTTGCTGCACAAGATCAGGACCCAACAACTGATGTTCACCAGATTCATACCAACACAAGGGTGATCTACAACGTCTATCATACAAAGCTTCATAGGGTGCCATATCAATACTATGTTGATAGCTATTGTTATAGGCAAACTCTATTAGGCTTAGGTGTAGATCCCAACTTCCGACAAACTGGAGAGCACATGCTCTCAGCAGATCTTCCAAGGTCTGTATAGTCCTTTCAGACTGTCCATCAGTCTGTGGATGAAAGGCTGTACTAAACCTTAACTTGGTGCCTAAGTCTCTGTGCAGCTGCTCCCAAAAACGACTTGTAAACTGGGGATCTCTATCAGAAACTATAGTGACAGGAACTCCGTGCAAACGCACTATCTCTTGGATATATAACTGTGATAACCTTTCGGCAGAATAGGTTGTTTTGACAGGTAAGAAATGCGATGTATTTGTCAACCTATCAACTATTACCCAAATGGAATCATGTCCTTTGCTTGTCCTGGGTAGGCCAACAACAAAGTCCATGGTCACATGGTCCCACTTCCACTGTGGTATTAAAAGGTTGCATTATCCCTGCAGGCTTCTGGTGTTCAGCTTTAACTTGCTGACACACAGGACACCTCATCACAAACTCCGCAACATCCTTCTTCATCCCAGGCCACCAATACATATCTTTCAAGTTTCGATACATCTTGGTGCTCCCTGGATGCATATCATACATCAAAGAATGAGCTTCCTCCAAGACTAACTTTCTCAAGTTATCCACATCAAGTACTATCATCCTCCCATGATAGCATGCCACTTGATCTTCTGAGTCATGGAAACCATCTTGCTTCCCATTACCATACTAAGATCTAATATGTTGCACTACAACATCCACTTGTTGTGCTTCCTTTATCTGCTCCTTTAGGGTAGGTTTAATATGCATCTCAGCCAACAACCCGGATAACAATGACACCTTCAACTGTACATTGTTTTGCCTTAAAGAGATAAGCATATCTCTCTTAGAGCATACTAAGGAGTTTAGTTGTGCTCTATCCATGGTTGATGTTGCTGATTTCTTACTCAAAGCATATGCAACTACATTGGCCTTCCCTGGATGATAATCAATTGTACAATCATAGTCCTTGATTAACTCCATCCAACGACGTTGCCTCATGTTAAGTTCATGTTGAGAGAAGATATACTTAAGGTTCTTATGGTCAGTGAAAATCTGGAACGTCTCTCCATAAAGATAATGTCTCCAGATCTTCAAGGCATGAACCACAGCAGCTAACTCCAGATCATGTGTCGGATAATTCTCCTCGTGTTTCTTAAGCTGTCGGGAAGCAAAAGAAATCACTTGCTTATCCTGCATCAACACGCATCCGAGTCCATTCTTGGAGGCATCACAGAAAACTATATATCCTTTGCCTTGCTCGGGTAACACAAGCACAGGTGCACTTGTCAACCTCTCCTTTAGCTGCTGGAAAGATTGTTGGCACTTATCGCTCCAGTCAAAAGGAACTTCTTTCCGAGTCAACTTAGTCAAGGGTAAGGCTATAGAACTAAAGTTCTTAATGAACCTTCGGTAGTAGCCAGCTAACCCTAGGAAACTTCGAATCTCCGTCGGTGTTTTTGGTTGTTCCCATTGTAGAACAGATTCCACCTTTTTAGGGTCAACACGAATACCCGAGGCAGATATCACATGACCAAGGAAAGATACCTCCGGTAACCAGAACTCACACTTGCTAAACTTAGCGTATAGCTTGTGTTCTCTTAGCAAAGTTAGAGCTTGACGAAGATGCTGTTCGTGCTGCTGAGCATCTCTACTATAGATCAGGATGTCATCTATAAAGACAACAACACACTGATCGAGGAAAGGTCGGAAGATTCTATTCATGAGTTCCATAAATGCAGCCGACGCATTAGTTAGTCCAAACGACATAACTGTGAACTCATAGTGACCATACCTTGTCCTGAAGGCAGACTTGGATATGTCACTATCCTTAATACGGAGTTGATGATATCCAAATCTTAAGTCTATCTTTGAGAAGACGGTTGCACCACGCAACTGGTCAAAGAGATCATCAATCCTCGGCAGAGGGTACTTATTCTTTATTGTCACTTTATTTAGTTGTCTATAATCGATGCATAACCGCATTGATCCATCTTTCTTTTTAACGAAAAGGACCGGAGCACCCCAAGGTGAAGTGCTCGGTCGGATAAAACCCTTTTCAAGCAACTCTTGAAGCTGTTTCTTAAGTTCTGCCATCTCAGCAGGCACCATCCTATACGGTGTCTGAGCTATGGGTTTTGTATCTGGGACTAAATTGATCTCAAAATCAATTTCCTGAGGCGGTGGCACGCCTGGAAGTTCTTCAGGAAAAACATCTTCAAATTCCCTGACTATAGGAACTTCAGCAAGGTTAGGACTTTCCAGGGTAGTATCAACTACATGGGCTAAGAATGCATACCATCCTTGCCTCATCAGCTTATCAGCAACCATAGCTGATACAAGACAGGTGGGCAGAATCTCTCTTTCTCCTTGAAAGATCCATGTGTCGCTTTCATCAGCAAACACAGCCTGCTTGGATTCACAATCCAAGACAACCCTATACCTTTCCAAGGTATCCATCCCAAGGATTATATCAAATCCTTGCATCTCAAGTGGTATAAGATCCACTTGAATGCGATGATTAGAAAAGAAGAGGTTACAGGGAGAGCATACCTCCTGCAACACAGCAGACCCTCTCAACGGAGTCTCAAGCAACAAACTATCTGCCCTATGACTGATTGTCATATTGTAGTTACGAATCACCCTTCGAGTGATAAAGGAGTGTGTAGCACCCGGGTCAATCAAAACAGACACAACGCAGGATTTAGACATATCAGAATATAAAAGTTCCATCTGACCTGTCACAACCCGTGGATTGACCACTGCATCTGGTGGGTTCATAGCATAGAACCTAGCTGTCGCCTAAGGTTGAGTTGGTGCTGATGATCCAGCTTGAGACGCTTGTCCACGTCCTCTAGCTGCTCCTTGAGACTGCCTTCTCTGTGATCCCTATTGATTCTGTCTCTGGGGCTGTGTCACATTAACAGTACTAGACCTACAGTCCTTCATCAAGTGTCCCACCTTCCCATAGTTGTAGCAGCTTCTTTCCAGTTGTTGTGGTCTGGGTGGTCCTGTGACTGACATTGATGCTGAACTGCGAGTCTCTTGTAGTGGTAGGCTTCGTCCCCTGCCTCTACTCGGTGACCATTGAGTCTGAGAACTAGATCTGGGTGGTGGAGGTGTAGGTGCAGAGAATCTAGGCTTCTTAAAGTCCCTAGATGAAGAACCCTGGAACTGTGGATATCTCTTATGGGTTTGCCTCTTCTCAACCACAGATTTCTCTATCCTTCGGACTGACTCAACGAAGGTAGCAAACCTTTCTCGATTTTCTAGGGCAGACACGGGAGTAGTCAAGTCAGCGTTTAAACCCTTCTCGAACCTTCTATTCCTTTCTTCATCTGTGGCAGCCATGTGCGGACAAAACCGCAACAACTCCATGAACTTAGCTTCGTACTCACTAATGTTCATCATGCCTTGTCTCAATCTCTCAAACTGAGAGATCTTCTCGTCCAGGAACGTCTTTGGAAAGTATCTGTTGACAAATCCCCGACGAAAATCTTCCCACGAGATGTCTACTCCAGGCCTCTTCTGCTCTTCCATGGACCACCAGTGACCAGCACTACCTTTGAGAAGATAGACAACATGTCTAACCTTCTCAGCTTCTGGGATGTTCAGAATCCTGAAAGCTTTCTCTAACTCGGTTAACCACAGATATGCATCTGCGGGGTCAGCGGTCCCAAAGTACTCGGTAGCTCCGACACGACGAAGTCGCTCGAACGTCTTACCGATACCTTGTCCTTCATGCTGGGCAGGTGCCCTAGGTACAGGCATGGGCATCCTGTCGGTGATGTGTGTCATGGCAGTCATAAACTGCCCGAACATTGTCTGAACTGCTGGGTTACCCATGTCAGCTGGGTCAAACTGAGATGGTTCCCTGGGTGTCTCAGGTACAAGTTGCTCTACATCTGGGTTCCTTGCACCTCCTTGGGGTGCAGCAACACTACTTTCCACCACGTACTCCTCATGTGGTTCAGACATCCTTAACAATCTTCTTCTCCTAAGGAGCAGAAGACTCTATTAGATATGAAGGAACACTAAGATTAGACTCGACATCCTAAGTCCTATGTCTCTGTAGACTCAGTGAACCTAGAGCTCTGATACCACTTAGTTGTGGGCTCTAATCTCCAAAACTTGAGATAAACATGATTAAATTCAGCAGAAGCGATTAGATTAACAGCGGAATACTAAAAATCACGAAAAATTTAAAACTTTTTGAGATAAGACATTGAAACCATGAAACTTTCTTCATAAAAGGAGATAAACTGTTTACATCTCTGTTAAATTACTTCTTGAGTAATTATACACAGCATGATACAAAATCTCAAGAGTCAAATCAAAATCTCAGACCATAACTCCAAGGACGTGAGAGTATAGAGACGACATAAGACTTTATATCTACACAACTCAGCAGTCTGAATCTCCACCTGAGATTTACTGCTGCTCCTGGTGCTGCTACTGCTGATATTGGTCACCTGAAGATTGATTCCTTCGTCCTCGGCGACCACCTAAAAAGTTGAAATCTACGGGGTGAGACAATTTTAAATAATTGTCCCAGCGAGAGTTATAACTCTCCGCCAGAAGCTTTATTATAGCAATCATTGAACAGTATGAACAGTAAAAGCTCTTAGGGTAATCAACAACAAATTATTATTAAGCAGAACAATAATATTCAAGGAATATGAAGAACATGTATACTAAACAATGTAACTTCAACCAATGTATCTCGTAGTTCAACCTAAGCAGAAATGCTACACGGTTGATTATGTTTTACAAACAATATTATGCCCTGCGGAGATGAGGTATACCGCTCATACTCCAACCGATCAATGTTAAGTCACATCGGTATCATACTTAGGTCATCAAAAAAGCCGGATTCTTATGACCTCATCTTCCTCAGTCAGTTTGAGGATCAACATGCAAGACATCTCATGTCTCTGCTACTATAGCTTACCAGGGTATTCTGGTACTTCGCTATTAGAGTCACAGTGGCATTCTGTGCTCTCTTCGCCATCGAAAGATTTCTTATTTATCTCTCATCGATGCGGTATAACAGATTCCCTCGGGAGATTAGTGTTACATCACCCCGGCATAAACATACAGTGAAGGATTGATAGATTAGATACATCTACATCAATTCCTACACTAGGATGTTAGGGTATTCACATCCATTTTCCCCACATACTCAAAAGTATGTGATCCAGGAGTTCCCTTAGGAAAACCTGTTTCACCATCATTTAACTCCTGACAATGATGGATCTATGATCAGGGCTCTACATGGTATGATTATACTTGATTAGTTAGGTACATTTCAGTATTCTTTTAACATCATACATGTTCTCAAACATTAATCATTAGCATAGCAGCTATGAAAGTAGAATACTAAATGTAACAAATCTAACTCACTTCAATTATCATTTCTCAATCATCTCATCACAAGTCAGATGTGAAGCATGACCTTGATGATATACATGGCTCTCACAGCCCATTTAATCATATAAGATGTTACTAACAAGGCATCATAATATTTCATTATTCATAAAGCTAAAGCATGCTTTCAATGAATATAGTATCATAATCCCTACCTGGATATGATCATCATCTCATAACAACCTACATGATTAATTCATCTGATAGCAATAAACAATTCATTATAGAAATTATACTTTCAAACTCTTAGAAGAGTCAAGTTCCCCAATTTTCATCAATTAGGGTTTACTATTCACTTCATGGTGAATTAAACTCATAACTTCATCATATATGAGAAATATCATCATTAAAGCCCTCAGATAGGATTAAGATCCTTCAATTATCATAATTAGGGTTTTCCATGATCTCACATAGGTGGATCATACCCTAATCATGCACATTCATGTGTATTAAAGGTACTTTTACTTGAGTTTCCACTAAAAAGGGTACATTCTCTCTCCTATGATACTTTCTCTCTCCTCTTACTAGTAGATGGTAATTACATTACTTCAAACTAGGTTGGGTCAATTCCTTATTGGCTAACATAAGCCAAAACATCACTATCATGTGATTAGGGTTTGATTAGAACAAGGTTTTACTCAATTGAACCCCTCAAGGGTATTTTGGTAATTTACCCCATTGATCACCATCATGGGTCAATTCATTAGTCACTTAGTCCCTTAATGTCCTAAGATACCATTAGGGTTTAAATCAATCCATCATTGAATCAATTACACCATTAAGTGATTAAGTACAAAACAACCCTTAAAATCTCCAATTGGGTTAGGGTTTAACCTTCAACTTTCAACCTTTGGATTAGGGTTTAACCTTCAACCCATTTGATCATTAGTTGACTTTGAACTCATTTAAACACCAAACTACCTAGACCCATTTGAGCCTTAAATGAGTTTGAACCCACTTAGGACCAAACGGGTGTGAACCCATTTGGGGTCCAAACGAGTACAACCCATTTGAACCCAAACGAGTATGAACCCGTTTGGGCTCAAACGAGTATGAACCCGTTTGGGCTCAAATGAGTGTGTACTTGTTTGGACTCAAACGAGTTGGTACTCATTTGGGCTCAAACGAGTGGGCTCTTGTTTGGACTCAACCCGCATGGGCATGAAGAATAACTCAAAGGTTATTAATGAAATATAATTTCTATGTTGAAGCCTTCATCTGACCAAAGACAAGCTAACCACTTATAAATTGGGTTAAATAGGATGATCCTCAATCAATTGGACTCCAAATTAACCCTCAATTGAAATCCAATTAGGGTTAGGTCTAACTCAATTAGGGTTTCCAATCAATTAATCACCAATTTTCAACAATGTGAAACAAAGTGTAATTGAACCCATCAATTGAACTCCAATTGGGCCCAAACTTGGCCCAAACGGTCTTTAGGTCGTTTGGATGACCTCCAAATGATCTTGAGACCGTTTTCCCAAAGTTTGACCAAAATCTAGGTTGATTTGATTAGGGTTGAACCCTAATTAATTTACAAATCAGCACTTTTCATCAATTTATCAATATCTTGTAATTAGACCCTCAAAACTTCAAATTTCTTTAACCCTAGACCTCCAAACGGTCTTGGGGTGTCACTAAACGAGTATGAGATCGTTTGGGTGAACCCAAAACGAGTTTGAACCCGTTTGGGCCCTTCAACCCAAAATTCAACAAGATCTATATTTAATTCAGCAATTTGTACCCGATTAGGGTTAGGGTGTTGAAGTGCCTTCAACTCTCAATTGGTTAGGAATTAGGCTATGATTCTTGGTAGGAATGAAACTAAATATGTTATGAACAGGAATCCAAAACGGTCAATGCTTGGTCAACTCCTTCAAATGGGTTGGGACCCATTTGGCCAAAAATTAAAGTTATTCAAATTGAAAGATCAGCATTTAATTCAAATTGATTGCCTACTTGATTGGCCTATATCTCACGATTCCCTTGGAGTTAATTCCTCAAATTTGGTGGGTGATTATACTACATAATTGTGAACAGGAATCCCAAACGGTCAATGCTTGGTCAACACCCTCAAACGGGTTGGAACCCGTTTTCCCTCTAAACGAGTATGAACCCGTTTGGCCACCAAACGGGTGTGCAACTCGTTTGGGCAAGGGGGTGGAGGTCGTTTGATAAAGTGAACTTTGTGGATAAGCATAGGAAATAACGCCCTCATCTTCTAGCTCCAGAACAGCAGTAGTTTCTCACGGGTTTTCTTGCAAAGGTGCAAGGGAAGATGGGGAAGAAGAAGAGCTAGCAACTAAATGCATAGAAGAAAAGTATAACAAAGCTAAGAAAGAGAGTTATAAAACCTGCCTCAAAACGTGGTTCTTAGAGCTTCCAAGCTTCCAAGCTTCGTGCCTTTAATGGTAGCTTGAGCTCCACAGGTTGGCCAAGGTCGATTCTTCAAGAAAAGAGTGGAGATGGCCGGCTAGAACAAGGAATCTTTGTAAGAAAACCAAGAATCCAACCTTATAAAACGATTTCCTCCATGAAACCAAGCTAGGAGATGGTGTTCTCTTACCTAGAACAGGTTGGTCGCCCACCCTTGAGCTCCTAGTCTCCTTCCTTAGTCGGCCACAGCAAGAGAGGAATGAGAAATGAAAGGAAAACGTTCCCTTTGTTTGCAAGAAAAAGGTATAAGTACCTTAAGGTAAAATTCCATCATATGGACACTTATTTCTTCATTTCTCATCTAGGTCCTTCCTTTCTTCTTTGAACGTCCCTACTCCTTGTTTCTAAGTACAATCTCCTTCTAAGGTCAATAATTGAGGGCAAAGAAGGTCATCTCACCACTAGAGCACACATATATAAGGGCTATTATACTTACACCTTGATTATTCAATCACAAAGGTGTTCTTTATTATATGTTTATTCAAATGAAGTGACCTCTTCATTATTTCTATTCTAAATGATGACAAAAGTCATAAAAGATATTTTAGAAGATGAAAATTACAAATTGCACCCCAAATTTTGGGTAAATTGCATTTTACCCCAAAACAAGGGTTTCAAGCGCAGGGATTGCTTCCACAGCTGCACCTTGGTGCCCAAGCTTGGGAAATCCCTCAAATTTTATTATAATAATTCTCATGATGTCTCAACATCAGAGAAACATCTCAACATGTGAAATTTACAAGTTAGCCCCTTTAACTGGGTAATTTGCACATAGGTCCCTGTATTAGCAAACAATACTACAATCATTGTTTAAAAGGGACAGAAATGAAAATGTATGTTCCTTAGGAACTTAATTACATGCCAAAATATAATCATCAGGATTAATTACATATTTAGGCAATACACCTAGGGTTAGTTCATAACCCAGGTCAGGGATGTTACAGTGATTCTTAGAAAAGAATCGAAAATTTGATAGATTACCTTGCACTCTCAGATAAACAAGTCTTGGCAAAAAAGCCAACTGAATTCATAGAGGATAAAAGCACACTCAATAAGAAAAAAGCTACCAAAATAACCACACACTATAGTTCATTTAGTGGAGAGAGTTGCATAGATGAATGAAGAAAATGATTAATAGAAAAAAGAAGTCATTTTTATCAAATAAGTGAAACACATCATGAAGATCATAGTGGTGCCTATACATTTCCCTGATCAAAACAAACTGAAGAGTTTTAGATACATTCTGAAAAAATAGTTATGCTAAAGAGTCACCAATCATTAGAAATGTGTAAGAACATAAGATTACTAAAGCACGTCTATGGTGTCATTCCAATCTTGTAAAAGGCATGTTTTCTAGTGATTCAAATGTTGAGATATCAACCAGATAGTATGCACAATAATTTCAGCTAGAAAAAGTCATCCATGTATCTGTGAGGGTATATGCATTATGTCTACAAGATGAAGTAAAAATGAGAAGCGAATGTATCTTTGTTTGTGTACACATTCAAATTCTTAATTAACATATTATTTGAATTCTTGTACATTAGGTCTACTTGCAGTTTGAATTCTTGTGCATTAGGTCTCCTTGCAGCAACTACGTCAGCTTTAGATGACATTCCATCAACTGTCAGTTGTGTTGCTTCATAGTTTGTATTCATGGAACTAGATGAAACACATTCACACATGAAAAACTTTCCTATCATGCTCTTTGTTTCCTCATTTACTCTGTTAATTCTTGTTGTCTGATAGACATCAAGAGGTAGTGCAAAAGGAACCAACCTCTCTATTGTTATTTTATAGAAAGCAACAAGTCAATTAGAGGTCTGAATTTTTAAACCCATCTCAGAAAATCTTCTATAGTAATCCTATGAATACATATCCTCTAGGACATCAAGACTCAACTTGTAAAGATTTAATGAAATAGTTGTGTCACATTTTACAATGCATGTTTTGCATGATAATGTTGTTGTTTAGATAAATCTAACAACCCTATCAGACCATCCCCCACCTATACTCACCTATACTATAGTAGTTGAACCCCAATAACCCCCTTCCACTAGAATAGTGGTATTATAACTCCCTGCTATGGGAGAAATCCACTACATTTACAATATAAATTTCCTACAAGCAATAACTGAATATTAGTTATTACATACATTAACAAGAAGCAGTGATGTTGTGATGCACTGGTTTTTAAGTTAAGATGAATCTTTTTCTTTCTTTAGAAGTAACCTAATTGTTTGTACAACAAAACCATTTCTTATAACAAGCTTCAAGTCATTTTTAACATGTATTACATATAGACAGAGTATTCACTATAGGGAGTGAAGAAATAGAGATGGGCATGTATGTCCATATTTAAAATAGAGTTGTAGTTCATAAATAAAAGAGAATATGAACATGGGTTGGCTGCATCCAATCATTTTTCTCCCATTTGTTTCCAATGTTGTGCATATATTGGAGCTTAATTGGTGCAACCATACAAGTGTTTCCAAGTGGTGATGGACTAATTATAATATAATATTTGTTGAGTTAACATCTCCTTTTCAAAGATGAAATTATTATCATATATTCAACCACCTCTTCACCTTTTATGTAGTGTTTGACTAAATACCACTATGTTGGGTTCTTCTCATTAAGACGCATCTCATTTACTGTCTAGTTTGACTACAAAATTTGATAGCCATGCTACTCCTCTTCTTGAACCTCATATGTTAATTCTCGATTAGGTCCTTTGGCATCAATATTGTCCACATAATCATGCAGTCACTAACAATGGGTCCCAGTGTTTCCCACTTGACCCACTGATACGTGGAATTTCGTAATTATTATTCATTATACAAAGTAACTGCACTCTAATTTTCATAGTAGCACTATATTTAAGGATGGCTGAGAATGCAAAACTTTCATCATTCAATATATGTAGAAACTTGACTGCAGTTCAAATTACTTGTACTGTGTGTGTTTGTTTTTATTTTTTATGTTGAGGTTAAATATATTGTATTATGTAAAAGCAAATAATGTGGTTGCATTTTAGGTCTAACTATGTCAATTTAAGTTTTATTTTGGAAAAAATGTTGATCTGGCTCTGATTTGATTGATTGTATTTATTTACAAAAACGTAGGGGAACCGTTAACACTAGGTCTCAACACATCATCAATTGCTTACTTGTTTTCCACCTTGTCATGGGGTTATAACAATTTACATTCATGCTGCCATCCTAGTGAAGGAAACCACCTTCTTAGATGTTATTATCAAATACCAAAATGGTTATGTTGTGGCTGCTATGCTAAACACCTTCAAAGGAGTTTGAACAATAGCTTTTGTGCATTGTTGCGCATAATGTCGCACCACTTGATTGTGGCCTTGAATAGTGTTGAATAGGCTTGGGAAATGGTGTCCATACCGGTATCATATCATACCAAGCAATTTTTACAGACTTTTATGGCATCACTTGTAGTTGAAACACAAATTTCAAACCACCTACATGAGATCATCAATGAGGTATATTCCTATTATTATCTTTATTGTTTGAAATATACCATGATGCAATTTCCATCCAATTAATGAGTTGGAGCAGTTTATATATCATACTCAACACTTTCACAAAAACCCTAGTTATTACATTTTAATTTTTGTGACCCTTTTGGTTGACCCTTTAATTATACTGACTGTATTACATCTGAAACGAAATTGACTTCAAACTTATACGTGTATTAGGTTATTATAGTTGTTCATATACTTGCCTCACATAAGCGTATGCCATCTCCTATCTTTCTCCCGCTGTAATGATATTGACATTTTCTTTGTTTTTTATGTGCTATTGCTGAAATGATGTGAACTTTGTGGTGGCAAATGTGGATGTCAATCATAGGTATTCTCAGCCTTCTATCTTATATTGTTATTAGGTTATTATATAGTTGTGATGTTTGACCCACAGTTAAGAAATGGAATTGTAGTTTGGTGATGACATTCAGTGATAAGAATAGCAGCCACATGTATGATTGGTAATATTTTATTGGTCGCTGAGATTATAATGACAATTGGAGGTATGGTAGATAACTGTCATGTGAACAAAATAGCAGCTGAGTTTATCAGCTGAGTATGATGTGTTAAACTTTACTCGACTTATATATATGTTTATCAGCTGAGTTTTATCAGAAAATAGCAGCCACATGGTTATGTGAACCCCTCCCCTTGTAGGTTGACTTATAATCAATGTTCTTTTTGGTGGTTCCAATAATAAACTGTGCGTGTTGTTTGAGAATATCTCTTTTTGTGATAATTCAATTTGGATAGGTTCCTAATAAAAGGAAGTTGTTTTTCTTCATTAGCAGAAAAAAAAGCACACCTCATAAGTATTAGGAGAAAAAGTAACGTTAATCCGAATAGTTGTACTCAATTCAGCGATAAGAATATCAATTACATGTATTATTTCTAATATATTTTTGGTCTATGAGATTAATTATAAAATGGGAGGCATGATATATAACTGTCATGTTAAGATATCTTAAAATGTAGTCAAGTTATACATATGCCAGTCAACTAAGTTTTATAAAAAAATAGTCAAGACTGAAACAAGATCAGTATATAAATTTATTTATATAATTTGATTGTTATTCCCGCTGTTGTTCAAATTTGGATTGTATGTCTAAAAATGTATTTCAGACATCTTACTAAATTTATAGAATTTTTGGACATCATTGTCGGGGTTAAATAAGTAAACGTATCATTTAACATTGCTGATAGGAAATTCTACTTAAATAAAATGGAATACAATATTGGAGGGTTAATTGCAAATGACCCAGACAACTCAATTGATCTATAACAATAACAACAACCTAGTATCTCTCAGAATTCATAATTCATCCCATAGAAATGAAATGTTACAAAGAGAGGGTAGGGTTTGCAAGAGGAAATGAATGAAGATGCTGATTTTGGGCTATATGGTGCTACAAGTGATGAAATGACGTAAGTTGATGCTCTTTGCATAGGTTTTTACGGTGACTCTTGTATCCCATGTATAAATTCCATCCATTTTTTTGTACCTATTAATAACCATGTAAGTCATTATATATTTAAAAATACTATAAACACCGCTCACAGTCATTATATATTATAGCACCTATGGGAGTATGTCTTCTGCAGACCCCAAGCTCCATTTTATATGGTCGAGAGAGTCTGATGACGCCTTAGTTTCATCACTGAGGAGGCAGTATGACATAGGCAGGTGTATTGACGGCCAGTTTACTAGGGACGCTTGGAGGGAGATGCTCCATGAGATGCAAAATAGGATGTCGAGGCCGGACTGTGCGATGGACCAGGTGAAAATTAGGTGGAAGATGTTGGTATATATGCCCATAGAGCCATCCTGAGTTATTGCATAGAGTTAGATATTAATTAATCAATTAATGCAATTATTTGGTTAATTAATTAATTCCAGAATATTCTAATTAATCTACGAGCGTTTTAATTAATGCAGTGTTTCTGTTTACCGATGGGTTTAGAAAACCCTACTTCCTCTCGTCTCCTATTTAAAGGGACTTGAAGGCCGATATCTATATAAGATATTGAGAGAGGCTTTTTAGTTTACACTCACGTACGTAAACCCTAGCCGTCACCATCCTCAAGAGATAAAGGAGATCACCGCGACGTTAGCACGCCGCTACACAGAGACGACTCATTTCCGCTGGCTTACGAAGCGCGACGTGGAGTTCCATTCCATCTGCATGGATGAAGTAGAGATGCAGACGCTGAGACTCCTGCATTCGGAGGACATCAATGACCATATGTACAAGCTACGAGCAGTGTACATTACCGCACAAAAGGAGCACCGTCGGATCTTCCTGCGATGCACTCAGTGAACGGGAAAGAAGTTCTGTCTGTGTAGGCCAGCAACGTTGCACATCATTGTGTAGCGGGACATCACCAGACTTGCTCCGCGATAAGGTATATCTTGCAAATGCTCTTTTTGAATACATTATTGTCGACGAGATCCTATTTCAAGCTGAGTGGAATATTTTTTGTTGCTTCCGCCTCGCATGATTTCTCCACAAAACTCAACAGTGGCATCAGAGCAGCGTCAATCTACAGTGTATTTGGATTCGTTTTGATATGATCGAATCGCTATATACTATCTTCTATGTTGCATATGATGCGAATTAAAACTGCTAATGTGCAAATCTAAACCTAATTCCTCATACATCGTAGGTTTCTATTTTTGACATTTCAGACGGGGTCGACTGTGGAAAATATTGATTTTTCTAAGTGTATGGAAGTAAAATTTCATAGACTGTTTAGGATCTCTGCCCCAGTGTACCCCACTGTGTGGGAGTCAAAAATTTATTTAATGGGAAATGTCCCGCATTAAAAGTATTGCAATTTTAATATGTATATACATATATGTAGATATACCTATGATATCATACAAGTCGCCTTTAAAATCTATTTTATGCGGTGGATGTATGCACGATTATGGCCTAGTATCCCCTTTTGTGAATGTTGTGAATAAATGTGGATGTCAATCTTGTGGATATGTTTATTTGAGAATGTTATGGATGTATAATGGTTGTACGTGGATCCTTTGTATAAAGTATTTAGCTTGCATGCCGAGCCACATCTCTTATTTCAAAGTGTAATTAATTCTTTCCCTTTATATTTGTACTCGTATGATGTAATAGAGATAGGATTAGTTTTAGTCTTTGTAAACTTGATGTAAGGAGGCAGCCTGAAGATCCAACTCCAAGGAGCGTCCATGGAGAAGCACCATCAAGATCTAATTCCAAGAAGCAACCCAAAGATCTAACTCCAAGGAGCTTCCATGGAGAAGCAACAGGAAGATCCAATTCCAAGAAGTAACTTGAAGTTACAACCTCACGGATCATCCATGAAGTTGTTCATTGTAATGTTGATCCTTACAGGTAGATTCACAGGTGTTATTGCATGAGATGCATAATACCATAGGTGGACCGTAATCCTTTGTTGCTCCAAAGGATTATAATAGTATGGTCATAACTGATATATTTATGTTAGTGATTGCATGTGTATCATTTGTGGTTGTGGATATAGTAGTATATGATACGTACTATAAGTATGTGGTGTTTGGATATGTATATGTATTAATAAAACCCCTAAATTAATAATATTAGGTTTTAGTTGCCTTCCATAAAGCAACACACATGAAAACCTTGGTCGACTATGTGTGGGCAGGCCTCCGTGTGGTACACTGTCTATCTCGTGGAAGTATGATGGTGGGTGTGTGGGTCTGCCTCCACAGGGTGCACACTCATCATGTTGGCTTATGGGTTGGACTTAAATAGGGAACCTTGATAGGATCAAGTACCTAGAGGCACACATGGAAAGATGCATCAAGGCAAGGAGTTGTTCATGATCATCTATCCAAGAGTTACATATGATGCAATTGGCAAAAGTTGCCTACCTTAGTATTTGGTCTTTGACGTTGGCTGGACATTAATACAATTACTTTGGATCTTGGCTCACTAGAAGGTTATATGATGCAATCTTCCGAGTTGATAGTAAGGGCTATCAATTTGAATAAAATAGTGGGAGCGTAATTAATTAAAGGCATAATTAATATCATTTATCAAATCTTTACAAGTCAAAATGTTTTGGACTAAATGCAAACTTTTTCTTTTGTAGCAATCAAATGGAAAACAACACTCACACTTTCTCATTGTGGTCGGTCTTTGAGAAGGACAAACTTACAAGAACCAACTTTCAAAACTGGTTTAGGATGATGAGAATTGTTCTCACACATGAGCATAAGTTCTATGTCCTTGAAACACTAGAGCCAACAGAACCAGCCTCAAATGCGCCCAAGGCTGAAAAGGATGCTTACAAGAAGCACCTTGATGATGTCGTGGTTGTCAAGTGTCTGATGTTGTGCTCAATGAACTATGAGTTGCAAGAGCAGCATGAGAACATGAATGTCATGGAGATGGTAACACATCTCAAGAACATGTATCAGCATCAAGCAAGACATGAGAGATATGATGTCTCCAAGGCTTTGTTCAGGATCAAGATGAATGACAGAGACTTAGTTGGCACCCATATACTCACTTTGATTGGGTACGTGGAAAGACTATCCAAGTTGGGATTTCCCCTAGGTCAAGAGTTGGCCACTGATGTGATTCTACAATCTTTGCCTGAATCATATAGTCATTTTGTCATGAACTACAACATGAACAATCTTGACAAGATGTTGTCATAATTGTTGGGCATGTTGAGGACAACTGAAGAACATATGAAGAAAGATAAGCCCAAGTATGTGATGATGATCAGCAAGACAAAGGGAAAGTCAAAAGGCAAAGGTAAGGCTAAGAAAGGTTCAAAATCCAGGTAGAAGCCAAAGTCATCTACGCTCAAAGCTAAAGGTGGGATCTCCAAAAAAGGCAGTTGTCACCATTGTCACCAAGCTGGACATTGGAAAAGAAATCGTCCTCTCTACCTGGAGGAACTGAGGAAGAACAAGAAGGGGATAGAGTTCTCCACTTCAGGTATATATGTTATTGACATAAATTTAAATACTTCTTCATCATGGGTACTAGGTACCAGATGTGGATCTCACATATCTTCAAATATGCAGGATCTGATAAGAAGTAAGCCTTTACAAAAGGGCCAAGTTGTAATGACCCCGCCTCCCGGTAAACCCCAGTTAAGGGAGACCAAGAGGTCAGAGGCGTTATCCCAGAATAGGATCAGTTGTTTTGCAAATAATCAACAATAATTAATAAATTCTACTACAACTAAACTTTTAATGGAATAAAATGTTTCTATTCATACCTTGCAAAATATAGGAATTGGAACTCCCAAGAAAGAACTTATTTAACTACAATCCTCCAATTATTTATTAAGCTTTATTCCATCAATGTCACTTTAAAGGTATATCCACTTTCTTGATAACCTAAAACGCCGAAAAACAAAATGGAGGTCTGTATAACAAATTATACTGGTATGTGGGGGAAAAATAATCTTACTTTTAATTGTAACAACATATTGCAAGCAATTATGGTTTAACAAGCAAACATTACATTTTAAATATGATTACTCAATCCTTACATACCTTAGCCTCTGTGATGTCCCAGTAGTGGACATGGATACTACCTCTCATATGGTAGATCTCAACTAACCCCCATGATCCTACCTTACAGGTAGACCAATACATAGGGTCGTGGAATCATATGGTCCTACCCAAGGGTAGACTAACACATCGACTCATGATAACCTGATGATCCTACCTCGTGGGTAGACCATGTACTAGGTCATCTATCTCATCAACATCATAGCTACAAAGGAGGACCAGGATCTGAGCTAGTTATGCACATATAATTATGGTGATAGTCATAGACACATTATAATTTCATGAAATAAAATACAATCAAGCATTTATTCCAAGCAATTAATAAAACTTCAGGAATTGCTGGGAAACTAAAATGATTTAACCATAAGCGTAAACACATAACTATTCTTGAACAACATAATCCAAATCCAACAAAATATCCAAGCAAGCGACTTAATGCAAACAACCCTTAATTCCTAAAACATATAGATTACCTAATGTCAAAACACCTCCCTAATGACATGAGGATACTTTCTAAGGCTTCCAAGCCCTTAGGGTTCATTAGGGTTTCTTGATCCAACTTTATTGCCTTTTTAGACTAGCAACCCTAAAATAGGTTCCTTATTTCTCAAAAACCCTAATTATTCCAATTATCCTCATTAAGGGTTCTTTAATCTTAAAACAAGTTTTATATCATCAAATCTCTGTTGTATAATTACATTTTTGGATTTAAACCATTAAAACCCATATTTTTGTAAATTAGGGTTTTGAAACATAATCATGTGCATAAAACCCTTAAACAAGCATAAAATTACCCTTTTCAAATTTAACTCTCCCTTTTATTCTCAATAGGTTAATATTATTCAGAGTTACCCAAAAGAGCCATTAAATCCGAGTTCCATAACAAATTACGGTTTCACCATAATTTAATACATTAAAAGTGGTAACTTTGTGTACTTTTTAAATTGTAAGAAATATCAAGCTCCAATTATATTTTTATTGGATTTTTCATGTTTTTTTGATCAACTTTCATATATAGATCGTCTTAATTTGATATTTCCAAAATTAGTTACATATTTTATAAGACAATCATTTTTCTACCAATCAGAATCAGCCACGTAGATTTATTGGATTTAAAAATAAGCCGGCGGGGCAACGCACTCACTAATAAGAGAGGGGCTGAGAAATTACCATAAAGGGCTAATCCTTTCAACACAGATGCAAGGGCAGGGTAGTAATTTCCTCTCCCTGATTGTCTTCAACCTCTGATCTCTCTCTCGTGAGCAGTCGGTCAACTCGACGGTTGACTTGGCGTGTTGCTGCTTCTCTGCGCGATCCAAGGCCTCTGTGAGCTCCGCCAAGTTCTCCTAAACTTGAAGGACCCCTTTATTACACCACCCACTCCCTTCTAGCATCGAGACGGTGCCGCACAACTCCTATGGAAGCAGGTCCTCGACGGGGATGCAGGACAGATCATTTTCTCCAATTGGAAACACCAACGTACTCGCCTAGTTGTTCCGATCCCACGAGCAACGTTTTAACAATTGATGGTGTTGTACAACCCCCCCATATAGGGTTGGGTCGTAGGTTCCACAAGATTGGGGAATTGGATTCCCACTACAACATGTTCCCAATCCTGGTATGGATCGAGTCCTCATGGTCTCCTGAAGACAGAGGGCCCACTTTCAGATCCAATGAAGCATTGGATCGTGAGGAAAGTGGAGAGGAAATCTCTCCCAGGTTCATAGATTCCCAGTCATACTCAAGGTAGGGGATGGAACCTCTATCGTTGGATCTCAGATCCACAATTTTCATGCTACCTACATAAATAGAAATTCGGGAAAACAAGATAATTCCTTTAGAAACAAAGGATATCCCTTTCACTTTGGAAAAACCATAACTCTCAAACCATGGGTCCTTTTAATTCCAAATTTTAAGGGAAGCCTAATAATGAATTAATCTATTGGCGTGACAAATTTGGAGTCATTATTCAAAAGAAAACGAACCTTTTCTTTATGTGCAAGTTATTGCTTAAACATATATTTCATTCATATTTCCTCTCTCTCACTTCACTATTTTCCTTTATTTTGATTCCTTGTATCTCAAGGATCCATTTGGGGTTTGAAACACCATACATTATGATCAAACCCATACTTATCTATTTATTTCTTATATTTTCACCTTTATCCCAATTTTCATTATTATTTATGCAATTCTTATTCCCTTTTAACTTATCTTCCTCTTTTATTATCTTGGACCCATTATTACCAAAGGGTCCACAAAAAATCATGCACAAGGAAGAGTTCTAAACGAAATCCATAAATTTATCATAAATCATGCAATTTACAACCAAGTACATTTTTTTTGAAACAATTGCAGTTACAGTCATATAAGCAAAATCGAGGTTGTAACACATGTCGAACTGCGGGTCGCTAATGGAGCAAGAGTTGCTGCCACCACAGTTGGAGTTATTAGTTTATCTTTGCCTACGGGCCTTGTAATATAATTAGAGAATTGCTATTATGTAACTGCCATTAATAGAAATATTATTTCTGTATCTTGTATGGACAAGAGTGTATTTGAATTTCACATTAAGAATGGATGATTTCTATTTCTAAAGATGGGATCTTTTATGGCAATGAACCTATGTATTATGGTATCTACTTGTTAGAACTTGAGACTAGCATATACAATGTAAATACTAAAAGGCTAAAACTTGACAACTCAAACAAAACATACTTATGGCATTGTCGTCTTGGGCACATAAACGAGATGCGCATATCTAGACTCCATAAGGATGGTTATCTAGATTCTTTTGATTTTGAATCATTAGAGACATGTGAGGCATGTTTATTAGGGAAGATGACCAAGATTCCATTCACATGACACAGTGAGAGAGCCAATGATCTGCTAGGTCTCATACATACTGATGTATGTGGACCTTTTAGATCAAATGCTAGAGGAGGCTATCAATACTTCATTGCCTTCACTGATGACCTCAGTAGGTATGGCTATGTATATCTTATGAAACACAAGTTAGAAACTATTGAAATGTTCAAGACTTTCATGAATGAAGTAGAGAAGAAACTTGGTAAGAGTATTAAAGCACTCTGTTCAGATCGAGGTGGTGAATACTTAAGCCAAGAGTTTGAGGACCTTCTAAGAGACTATGGTATTGTATCACAATGGACTCCACCTGGTACACCACAACATAATGGTATGTTAGAAAGAAGGAATCATACATTATTAGACATGGAATGATCAACGATGAGTTCAACATGAGTTCAACCGAACTTCCAATATCGTTCTGGGGATATGCTCTTGAAATTGCAGCGTTTACACTTAACCATGCACCTTCCAAATCAGTTCAAAAGACACCATATGAGATATGGAATGGGAATCATCCCAATTTGTCTATGTTAAAGATTTGGGTATGTGAAGCTTATGTTATGAGAAAATTTCTTGAAAAGCTTGGACCAAAATCTAAAAAATGTTATTTTTTGGATACCCCAAGGAAACTCAGGGATACTAGTTCTATACACCAACTGATAACAAAGTGTTTGTTGCTAGGATTTCTGTATTTCTTGAAAGGGAATTTATTTCCAAAGGAATCAGTGGGAGGAATGTAGAGCTCGAAGAAGTTTGAGATCAACAAGAAAGCAGAGAACATGAGGAGGTACATAAGGAACATGAAGACTCACAAATTGTTGTGGAACTTCAAGTTCCAAATGTAACACATGAACCATGTATGTCTAGTAGGACATGACTTGAGCCTGAGAGATTTGGATTTCTCGTGACTCAAGATAGTGATGAATTGGGTATATCAGATGAGCCAACTTCCTATCTATAAGCAACTAAGGGACCAAAATCTGAGAAATGGCTCGAATCCATGAGATCAGAGATGGAATCCATGTACACCAACAAGGTATGGACCTTGGTGGATCCACCAAAGGGGTAAAACCCATAGGGTACAAGTGGGTCTTTAAGAAGAAGACTGACATAGATGGAAATGTTCAAACCTATAAAGGTAGATTTGTTGCGAAAGGATTTCGTCAAATTTAAGGTGTTGATTATGATGAGACCTTCTCACCAGTTGCCATGGTTAAATCCATCAGTATCATGCTCACCATTGTAGCTTATCATGACTATGAGATTTGGCAGATGGATGTTAAAACAACATTCCTTAATGGGAATTTACTCGAGGATGTGTACATGACACAAGCTGAGGGTTTTATCAATCCAAAGGAAGCCAATAAAGCATGTAAGCTACAAAGGTCAATCTATAGATTGAAGCAAGCATCTTGGAGCTGGAATCTACATTTTGACGAAGCAGTCAAAAAGTTTGGCTTTAGTCAAAATGAAGACCAACCTTGTGTTACAAAAGGGTTAGTGGGAGTACAATCATATTTATTATATTGTATGTGGATGATATACTATTGATGGGAAATGACATCCCTACTCTTCAGACAGTAAAAGGTTTGCTGGGGAAGACCTTCTCTATGAAGGATTTAGGCGAAGCATCCTATATACTAGGAATAAAGATCTATAGAAATAGATCTATAAGGCTTCTAGGCCTAAGTCAGAGCATATACATTGAAAAGGTGCTAAAGAGGTTTAGCATGGAGGGTTCTAAGAGAGGTAACTTGCCCATGTACCATGGGGTTATGATCTCTAAAGCCCAATGTCCCAGTTCATGTGATGAACGGGCAAGCATGAGTAAGATTCCATATGCATCAACAATTGGATCTATCATGTACGCGATGTTATGTACTCGTCCTGATGTATCTTATGCTTTGAGCATGATGAGCCGATATCAATCAAATCTAGGTGAATATCATTGGACAGCCGTAAAGAACATCCTAAAGTACTTGAGAAGGACTAAGGATCAATTCTTTGTATACGGTGGTGAGGAAGAGGTCATGGTAAAGGGTTACACTGATGCTAGCTTCCAAACTAACAAAGATGACTATAGGTTGCAATCTAGATTTGTGTTTTGCCTGAACAACAGAGTTGTGAGTTGGAAGAGTTCCAAGCAAGAGACGGTTGCAGATTCTACAACAGAGGCCAAATATATTGCCGCATCTAATGCTGCAAAGGAATCTATGTGGATCAAGAAGTTCATTTATGAACTTGGAGTGGTTCTAAGCGCTATTGATGCAATTGAGTTGTTTTGTGACAACAACGGAGCAATTGCACAGGCTAAAGAACCAAGATCGCACCAACGTTCAAAACATATTCTACGACAATTCCATCTCATACGAGAGATCATACAACGAGGAGATGTGAAGATTTGTAGAGTACCTACAGAAAGTAATGTGACTGACCCGCTCACAAAAGCACTTTTACAGCAGAATCATGACAAACATGTTCAATCACTTGGATTGAGATTCATGAGTTATTGGGTATAAGTGTAAGTGGGAATATGTTGGTACGTATGCCCATAGAGACTATCATTTGATGATTGTAATGGGATACTATGTAAACGATTTGTAATACTACATTGATCATATCAATAAAGGCAAGTTTCCAATCTATATGTTTGTGTTTTATATAGTGAGATGACCATAAAACTTATAGATATCTATATAATAATATACTCAATGACATATGTCTTAGGGTTGATGACCTCAACAATGAGATCATATGTATGCTAAGAGTATGTATTCTTATTTTGTCCCTAATCGGTTGTTATTGTGGAAATATCCATAGACATATATAACACATAAGATTAGAATGTATGTTGGTTGAGGGAAGAATCTCATTATCCATGATATGGATATATCAAATAAAATACGTAGATACTTGTTAGAGAGTAGTGTATCATACAAACCCACCTTGAGAGTGACACATGGATACCATGATTGGTAGTTAGAGTCACATCTCATATTGATGGTGGTGATTGTGGTTCTTGGACCTGAAGTCACTACACTTATCACATGTTGTTTGGTGTACTTTGACGTCATCCACCGTGGTCCTAAATTAGGATTGCCATAAAGATGGTGATTGGGTGAATTGTGACACATGGGGATGATTGTGACTGATGTAGATGGAATTTTTCCTTTCTACGGGAGTTTGATATTCTGGCCACTTGATAAGCGAGACTGAGAAATGCATGGCCATGCTGATGTGAGTCAATATGTGATATTGAGCTTACATATATCTCAGACAGTCTGCTCTAGTTTAGGGAACATAGATTGAATGTTGAATAGGATAACAATTCCATGACTCAATTTCAATCCGGATATCAGCGACAAAGGAACTATACAATCACTGTAACACAAGTCATGAATGATAGGTTGAGTTGTTCTCCAACTTTTCGAATTAGTTGGGCGGCAATGAAGTCTTGCTAGATACCAATCATTGCTTGTGAAATCATAATATGATTATGGATATCACTGCCAACGTAATTTGGAGCCTACTGGGTCACGCGCATAGAATGTGTTGGAATAGGAGTATAGTTATGGATTTGATTGGAATTGCTCTGAATCACATTGATTACTAAAATGTTTATGTAATACATTAGAATAATATTGGAGTGACTGGATCTAAGTGCAAGTGGGAGTCTGTTGGTATATATATGCCCATAGAGCCATCCCAAGTAATTGCATGGAGTCGGATATTAATTAATCAATTAATGTGATTATTTGGTTAATTAATTAATTGCAGAATATTCTAATTAATCCACGAGTGTTTTAATTAATGCAGTATTTTTGTTTACCGATGGGTTTAGGAACCCTACTTCCTCTCGTCTCCTATTTAAAGGGGCTTGACAGCCGATATCTATATAAGATATTGAGAGAGGCTTTTCAGTTTACGCTCATGTATGTAAACCCTAGCCGTCACTATCCTCAGGAGAGAAAGGAGAGCACCGTGACGCTAGCATGTCACCTCATAGAGATGACTCCTTCCTGCCAGCTTACGAAGCATGACGTGGAGTTCCAGTCCATCCACGTGGACGAAGTAGAGACACAGACGTTGAGACATCTACGTTTGGAGGACAACAACAACCATTTGTACGCGCTACGAGCGGTGTGTATCACTGCTCAAAAGGAGTGCCATTAGATCTTCCTGTGACGCACTCACTGAATAGAAGAGAAGTTTCGCCCATGTGGGTCAACAACGTTGCACACCATTGTGCAGCAGGACATCGTCGGACTTGCTCTGCGATAAGGTATATCCCGCAAACACTCTTTTCAAATATGTTGTTGTCAATGAGATCCTATTTTGGGTTGCATGAAAAAAAATTATTGTTTTTTCAGTGCATGATTTCTCCACAAAACCCAACAAAAGAACCTCAAGAAGGACTATGCCAAATTGAAGCTTGTAACCAAAAAGAGTGGCGTCAGATGGGATGAGACTAGGAACAAGCCTAGGCTACCTGACACCCCTAAGTGGAATGAGAGCCTTGCTGTACGTATAATAACCATACACTAACCCTAAAGTAGTGACATACATTTACATATCAATCTCCTAATGAAAACTTTTTTCAAATTAGGCAAACAAGGTTCTTTCTAGGGTGATTAACTGCCCCTTTCCCGACTACTACGATATCGAGTTGATGGCAGGGAGGAACATTTCTAGAGGACAGTATGTAATGTCTACTGTAGATAGACAAATTTTGTCAGACGTCGCCTCTGAGGATGAAGTTGCTATCGGCTTAGATGCATCTCATACACCCATGCACACAGAAACCCCCATGGGGGAATCGAACATAGGCGCACCTGGGATGAAGAGTGAGGGTGACACTGGGGGAGGCTAAACAGATACCCAAGGTGTTGGGGGAAGGAATCCTCATAGCCACAGGCGCAAGAAGCGACCATTCGTGCCACAAGAGCGATGCGTCCTTCTAATGACATGTTATCTGAATTCACATAGGTGTACACAAAGGTACACGAGTTAGGCACAGGTGTGGCCAAAGAGCCATTGAAAAATAAGAGTTTGTAATGATTTTACAACATTTTAATGACACTTTCCCCGATGCCCCTACCCCTATATTTACAACTCTTGTGAACGCCATAAAGGAGTCCGCAAATCGTAGCATCTACATCAGCCTCACCCATACCCAACAGAAAATAACAATATGGTTGTGTGACCTTTGGGAAAGGTCCCAAGGAGGTAGTGCAACACCACGACCTTTAGTACCAATCCTCTTATGTGCCATCTCAGTAGGGTTATGCTTTGCAGTCCCCATCATCAAACTTTAATGGCACATCAACTATGCCATCCATGTGGTATACTGAAACCAATGATGCTGGCACAAGTGGGAATAACATAGGTCATTCAACATCATATGTTAGAGGATGGTTCGGTTTATGGTTTGCTTTCCAATATCGTTATTTTAATAACTTTATAATTTTATATTGGCTTGTTGGTTTCTGTGTTTCAGAACATGAACATGAAGTCATTATTGTTGTAATAAATACTTCATGGTCAAACATTTGTTATGCGTACCATTTAAATTGTATGTAATGCTCATGTAGTTCATTTTCTATCACATCTATCATATAATGTTCATGTTGTTATTGTTTTAAATTTTACGGATCATGTAAAGCTTTTTATCCTTTTGGTTGTAGGCATCATGGATACTAGTGGTCATAGAGAACCAACAGACCTCCTTACACATATTTTAGATATCGTGTCTGGTCCAGCAAATCGTGTTGATGAGGCAATAGCTGAGTCAATAGCGAACTCTATCATGGACAATATTTTTGATGATGATGACGTACCACCTTCAATACCTAGGTCAGTTAGTATTAGGAGTGGGCACCAAAAGGTGCTAGAAATCATAACCGGTCATGAACAGAGAGCTTATGACCTGTACTGAATGCGACCACAAACTATAATATCCCTCGTTGACAAGCTTGAGGATTGTGGGTTGTTAAAAAGTAGTAGAGGAGTCTCATCGATTGAGGCTGTATGCTACTTCCTCCAGATGGTTATCCATGGCCATACAAATCGTGTTTTAGCTGAGGACTACATTCACACTAGTGAAACCATGAGCAGAAAGTTCAACAAAGTTTTGACAGGGTGTGTGCGTTGTGCCATGACATGTTGTCATACAAACCACAGACATAACAACATATCGTCATATATCAGAGAACCCAAGGTTCTATCCTTACTTCAAGGTAATCATTATCCCCTACAATTTATAATCTTTTTCAACTAGTTTGTATGTTCAAACCCGATTTGGTGTTGTAGAATGCCATCCGAGTTATTTACGAGACACACATCCCAGTCTTGGTGACACACGGCAATCAAAATCGTTACTGAGATAGAAAAGGGAATGTCTCCCTGAATGTCATGGCTGTTGTAGACTTCTCAATGGAGTTTACATATGTCCTGACTGGGTGGGAGGGCTCGACTACTGACCAAAGGGTCCTACAAGCAGCAACGACCACAGGCGGTTATAAAGTACCGACAGGAAAGTATTACCTAGTTGATGTTGGATACACCAACACTCGTCAGTTTCTTGCACCTTATCGCAACACATCTTACCATATATCTGAGTATCGGGGAAACATACATTCCTACAACAACAAGAAGGAAATGTTCAACCACCACCACAATCAATTATGTAATGTTGTAGAAAGAGCATTCAGAGTGCTTAAGAGGCAGTTTGCCTACCTTAAAATGGGGCGATATATCCTATACATTCGTAATGTCGCCTCATAATGGCTTGTAGCATCCTCCACAATTTTATATGTCGTTAGAATGATGGTGATTCCATAATGGAGGAAATCTCATAGAACAGTTCAACATATGTCGTCCCACCTAATGGCATCAACCTGAGTACACTACAACAAACAACTCCGACCGATACAAGGGAGGGTGATGTATTACGTGAAACAATTTCCAATTTCATTTGGGATACTCGTTGAGCTTACTTTTTAGTTATCATCATTTATGTATTGTTTGAGTACTCACATAAATCTAGACATGTGCTCTCAAATGTTTTTTAATGTCCATGTTTTTATGGATCCTAATAAAAAATGTCACATTATGTTTCTTGAGGTTGTCTCAAAATGGAGAATGGAGTGTCGTCCTGTCCATGTGGCCTCCAACGCACCGTACGAGTGTACATGGATGCCACAGATGTGGTAAATGGACGGTTTGAAGACAACAACCCCCACATGTCGTATTTTACATGTGGTAGGGTGTTGTTCCAACCAAATGTCGTATGATGTTGTCGGCACAATAAGTACAAACTACCGTGGCCACCCTTACCGCAATTAGGGATGCGCTGATAACACAACTTGCATATGCACGCAATGAACACAAGCAATGGTCCGAACAATGCGACTTTGTCTACTCGACAAGAGCAGACACCGATAGGCTTCTAGTAGAAATTGAAACTCTACAGAAGAGGCACATATATCTTCATGAACGACTACACCTACCGATCGATAATGACTCTTCAATAGAGGAAGAGGTATACAATACATCATAGCTATGATATATAATAATCTATCCAATGATACTTCAATTGTATGTTAGAACAGTCAACTTGTCCTATTGAAATACCCTGTAATAATGTTTCGTAGAAATCTATGTGCTCTACCTGACGTTCTGTTACCAATCATCAATCATGTTTTAGATGTCGACAAATCCATCTGAAGTTCTGAGGTGTGATTGTGGGCTGGTTGCAGCCTTGCAGATTAACACAGAGGATGTCAAGTTAAATGACTTTGGCATTCTGAGTGAAAGGCCGGGCGAAATGTATTACATATGTCCTTTTAGTCAGATGCGATAGTTGAACCATAAATAATCAGTTGCACTTCCTAAGTACATTGCGTATGCGTTGTTATTAACTCAAACTTGGGAAAATATTATAGGTAAAAGACCGATGCAAATACTTCCATTGAGCAGTCGATCTCCCCCCAATAATTGATTCTTTGAAGGCTGAGATTACGTTACTAACTTATGAGTGCAAGTTAGTGTGGGGCCAGGCGATGAACATGAAGGACTTTGTTGAAATCCATCATGACTCTGAACATATTTATACTTGTAGAAAGTATGAGTATGAAGTTCTACAAATTTTCATTTAGAAGTTGGAGGGAAGTTGTACTATTCTTTTGGATACTCTTTCACCTCTGATGACTCCATAACATTATTCTTAGATTTACATCAAAAGCTTCATAGTATTTTCATAATTTTGTTGGATGGTTATGGATTTATTAGATTGTATGCCGTGTGTTATTTGCACAAGATACCATAATTTTTGAATTATAACATTATATCCACCATTGTGAAATGAGCCCTTATACTATTGCAACATCTTACATACATAATTTGTTCTATGGTTGGTCGTCTAATATGGTGTGCGGAGTACGATCAAATACTACTTGATGCGATGAGAAACTAGTATGACCTGGGGATATGGGTCAACGGATCATATACCAGAGAGGCTTGGAGGGAGACATTTCTTGACTTTCATAACATAACTGAGGTGCTTAACATATATTTGAACAAGCTCAAAACCCGTTGGGAGAACATAAGGAAACAACTTATCAGACAAAATTGATTCCTTTTGTAAGGAGTGATACCCAATAGTGGATCCACTCTTCACTGAGTTGAAGAATAAGTCCATCCAATCCCAAACATACCAAAAGGTAAGGAAGAAAGGAGGTATTCAATTATTTCTCAAATGGTATATATCACAGAGCATGATAATGAACAAGAAGCGGAAACAAAACTATTACACAGTTACAAAATTTTCTTTATACAATTATTCCTCACCATATAAGGTGGAGTGAAAAATAAAGTAAAGTGTATACACCTAAGAACACATAAGGCCGGTTGCAGAGGGAAAACCAACTATCCCAAGCTATCATCAATGTCCAAGTCCATATATTCAATCCTTTAGCATCTTGTCTTCCAATATGCCTAAACCTGGGTGGAAGGGAACATCACCCATAACATAGGAAACAACATAGAGGTCAGCAAAGGCTGAGTATGTACACATAATAAACTTTGGGCATTATATAGGGGTAAAAGTGCAAAAAGAGATGTTCCCACAAGAAGGGGCTATTTGCAATTAGGTAAGTTTCAAAAGGAATATAACAAACGAAATGAGGCATATTAAAATTCAGAATACAAGCATGATAATAAAGAGTGTCTTGCCATAACAATCATCCACAAATTCATATTAAAACAACAAATATTTGCATGCATAACAATGTAGACTAAATATACCTAAAATAGGGCCATAACACCATAGGATCATGGCCTAAAAATAAACAAGGGTGGAAACGCACACCCCGGGCGGAATATGCACGCCCTATATAAATATGGTTGTACATAAGTACCGCTATTCTAGATATTCTAGTCAAACATGTAGCATGCATAAAATAGAGTGACAAGACTGGCATTTATGTCAATTTCAAATAAAAAGACAATATAGCAGAAGGGGTCCAAAAAACCATTATAAACAAGGTATCACAATAACCAATTGAATATCATGAATTGAGAGAAGGAAAAATAATAAATGTCCAAGCAAGTGATTTTCAAGTACAATAACAGTTCAAGAGATGCCTCATTAAAAGAATGTAGATTTTAGTCAAATAATACCCAAAATAAAATAGAGGATGTACATACTTGATCTTCATAGATAATCTTAACTCATTCTACATACTTGGTCCATGAAGTTGAGTTTTCATCCTAGGAACATATCAGGTATGTTAGTTAAACCAAAGCAAACCTATGTACACATATTTATTATAGATGTTCACACTATTCTTATCCTAATCCCGGTCACCTAATGACATGTTAAATTTGTTAATATTATTAAGTGAATACATGATTAGATATATATTTTTTAGTTATAATATCCATCCTTCATCACATAGAACTAAATATGTCTTTGTCACACGTGTGTGGGTGATTATATGCATTCTTCCAATTTAAGTCATGTAATGTCATTCTCTCTCATTATCTCATATATCATTTTAAAACAATAGATAAATGTATTTCATAGGTCCATGTGCATTCCAAAATATTGTCATGTGTATACAAATACATATCTATAAATCTAGGATTCTTGGTCCATAAAAGGAATGATATTATGACTTCGAAATGTCCTCTTCAACTACTATTGAATTTTAGTGTCATCACCTATCCACTTTCTAACTCATACTAACATCTATATACATGTATATATATATATAATGGGTGTACATATATATATATATATATATAAAAGAATGTATCTTAGTTTCAAATGGTTAATTAATCTAACTACTATTAGGATAGTTACAACACATTGATTACCCAATATTAGGTTATCAATTCTAGAGTTACTACACATTAATTACTCAAATGGGAACCCCGACCTAATTACGTTCATTTATGATAGTAGCTGGATTCACATGTATTATGAAACCTAGTTGGATTGTGAATATGAAACTTGGGTTCATAGAGACTTACCAATAGCTAGTTGAACTAGTCTTCAACGATCAGCCTCCAGCTTGGCGTTGGGTGGTTGAGGCATACTTTAGGGTGAAGAATTGTAGGCTCCCATGGTGGTTTGGTTGTCCCTAGAGCCTTCACCAACCATAACAGTTCCTGGCAGCAGTTTCTTGGATGCCATAGCTCCTAGGCGCAAGGAGAGAGTGGAATTGATGGCTAGGGTCCAGGTGGCAAGGAAGGGAAAAGGAAGGAGAAAGGAGGTTGTGAGGTGTTGACCATAACAGTAGGTAGGTCAGGGACTAATGATGGTGATGTACCAGGTTGCTGTTTGACGAAGGTGCGGGCAGTGCTACTTGGATGTGCATGACACATCCTGACGGCACTTGATGCTACCTGACGGCGCTCGTCGTTTCCTGGTGTTGCGTGGTGCTGCTGGGCATTGGTGAAGGAGAAGCAAATAGAGGAAGGGTGAGGGAGAAAAGGAAGAAGAAGATCGTGGCTTGGGGCATGGAGTCATGTATGCGGTTGTTGTGTCTAGTTGTAGCAGTTCTGCTCCATCAGCACAGGGTGCATAGAGGAGAAGGTGAGTGTGGGAGAGCTTCTGGAACCGTGGTGGTTCCTGGGCAGGTCTGTGGTGGATGGCAAGGAAGGAGATGGATAATGGCGGGCTATCACAAGGAGTTGTAAGTTCGTCATAACTACTCAGGACGATGAACTCAGAGTATATGTAGGTGTTGGGGTTACATTTTCATTGTAGGGGTTTCTTGATGGAGGTTGATGCAAGTGGAGGAGTACTGGCTGTCACGACAGTAGATCTACAAGTGGAGCAAAGTCATAGTGGCTGGTAGATCTGACAACGCTCACCACAACAGTGTTGGTGGTGATCTTCTAGATTCAATGGCGCCCATGACAGCAGAGTGGGTGGTGATCTATTGGCAACACGAGAGAGTATAGGGCGAGGAGAAGGAGGGAGCATTCTCCATTGATACTTAGTCACTGATGGAGTCATTGTAGGCCCTAAGATTGGTGGTGGCAGGTCTTCTCTTGACATCAGCAGAAGCAGTAGTGAAGGAGACAACATCGTCTGACCTCCACGCTCTGCAGCACCACTGTCGGACACAAGACTGGTGGTGGAAGATCTCCTGTCGCTAGCAAGACCCAAGGAGGGGGAGGTGAAGGTAGTAGCTTGTGGATTCCAATGCTCGATTTCTGGAGATAGGTGGTAGTGTTGCGTCGCCATCATGGGTTGGGTTCAAGGTGATGATGGGGCGGCTAAGGCTTTGGGCGCTATCGAGAAAGAGAAAGGAAGGGAAGAGAGGAAGATGAGGAAAATGGTGGATGCACTGCCATGTGAAGGGCGGCGACATCAAATTGATGGCGGCGATCTGAATACTACATAGTGGGAGCTCTACTTACAACTCAGATTTGCCACAATGAGGATTCCTGTATCCATGGGTGGCAGGGCAAAGATGGAGGAGTAAGCGGCACCGAGATGAGGAAGAAAGGAGAACCGATTCCACGTGAGCGCTTGTAGTTCATCCACCAACTGCAGACCGTGACACGACCCATGGTCATGGCCATTGGGCACAGGCGAGGGCACATCGACAGCCAGGTAGATGATGGCAGAAGATCAGAAGCTTAGCACAAAGATGCTGCACGATGATCTTCTTGTTTCCCTGGCCATTGGCGAACAGATGAACCCTGTTAGCGGCGACTATGGCTTGGGGCGTTGAGGAAAGAAGGCTATCTGGTGGCTGGCACAAAGTGCAGATAGCACAACTAGGATTCTGTCTGCTGCTGTAGGAGAGAGGGAAGAAGAACCTAGGGTTTAAGTTGCGGGAGAGATGATGGAAGAGCGGAAGGGAGAGGAGGTGAGGAATCGAGGAAGAAGAAGAAGGGGAGGCGGAGCAAAACCCTAGCCATGGAAATCGTGATCCGCGACATCAAGAGGGGAGCGGGTTAGATAAGGAGAACGGTGGCATGCTGATGTAATTAATAAGAATACAAGGGTGTATACTAAGTTAGGAATTCAAATTAGTAGATGGTTGGGCAATTGAAGTCTGATTAATACCAAAATTGATAAGTAGACCAATTAACATGTGAGAAATCCAATGGTGCCATCAATTTCACATTTTGAATATGTTTAATAGTAGATTTCATTATTTGTATTTCATACATACATTTAATGTATTTACAAAATTAACACTTATTACACATTAATTTGATTCATTTCATCTTATACCCCTAAGGATATTTTATGGTGTCAAATTAGAGTCAAGCATGGTGTTTGGTATATTTGCTCCTTAGTCTTGTTATTTAGTGTATTATGGTTATTTTTCCTTGCATACCAAATTCTAAGGGTATTAATATATCCATGACACTAATTATTCTTCATGTGCTTTGTATTGAGGAAAAAAAATACGGTATGTTAACATAATGGAATAGGACCTTAGGAGAAGAGAGGTTTAATATATATGTCTAGATTCGAGTATGTTACAACACTCCACCCCTTAAAAGGAATTTCATCCCCGAAATCCAACCACTTGAGGTATGGTAAACTGAGTTATAAACTTAACCAAGTTATAAATTTCTACTATACTTAATGTAGGTAGTCATATCATACTATTCATGTCACATTTATGGTCTACTCTCAAGATGAAGCCATATGCCTCCATCTATCATGCATCCATAAATCTGCTTATCCTAGATGTGGGTCTAGAAAAGTTTCAACAAGACCTAGGATTATGTTAACCAATTTGTATCCATCAATGCTACCTATAATGTTATCGTAGTTTTTCCATTCTTTGATCATGGTCCACATCATTTTCCTTACCATCATCATCATCATCATCATCATCATCATCATCATCATCATCATCATCATCATCATCATCATCATCATCATCATCATCATCATCATCATCATCATCATCATCATCATCATCATCATCATCATCATCATCATCATCATCATCATCATCGTCATCGTCGTCATCGTCGTCATCGTCATCATCATCATCATCATCATCATCATCATCATCATCATCATCATCATCATCATCATCATCATCATCATCATCATCATCATCATCATCATCATCATCATCATCATCATCATCATCATCATCATCATCATCATCATCATCATCATCATCATCATCATCATCATCATCATCATCATCATCATCATCATCATCATCATCATCATCATCATCATCATCATCATCATCATCATCATCATCATCATCATCATCATCATCATCATCATCATCATCATCATCATTTAAATCAACATCATCATTATAACCTAGAGGGGTAAAAAGGGTGAACCTAGGTCTTATGTATCCAAGGATTCTACTCACTCTCTACACCACAGTTAGTCCTAGGGTTTCATGTCCATCATTCCAATCAAGTATTTCTTCATTCAAGGGCTCCTCTACAATTCAAACTTCCTTGTGGCAATGACTTGGTTCTAAAACCTTCGATAAAATATGAAAACTTTTCTTTTGTACATATAAATTAATAATGAAAATAAGTTTGACAAAAAAAATCTTACGATGAAAAATCCAAAATTGGCGCCAAAAATCAATTTGAGAACCAAGTCCACCACTTACCCACCGGATGATACCTACAGTATTATTCTATCATCATTGCATTCTAAAAATGAGGTCTACTACTTCTATCACATAAAAGGGAATATGTCATCATCTCTAATTAGAAGGCATACAAGGGTAACAACTTCTTATTACACACGATAAACATCTATCAAATCCTAATAATGAATGACATACACTATTACCCATATCACTCTTAATCATAATTCAAAATGCCTCATCTCGGGACCTAATGAAGTCATAAGATTACCCAATGTTATAGGATGAATTTGTTCCCATCACTAGCTGGTTTACAACAATTGTTCCTCCCATGATAAGGTAACCTATGTAGTCAACCTACTCATATCAATCACTAGGTAAACTAAGTGCACTATTTTGGGTTAGAGAGGTGAACACTTAAGGATATCTACCAAAACTTATAACTTTCATCAAACAATTCTCGTGTATGAGGCATAACAAGCTCAACGAGATCAGTACCTTGCCATTAGATAAATGGCCAAGGGGCATAACTATGATGAGGTATTCCATGTTGAGGGAAAGTCATGTCTAACCATAATAGAGCTATTTCTAATTATCACATAGTGTCAAAGAAATAATATCAACTCTATAAATTACATCAGGGTTTTATGTTGTCTTTCACACATGCTCAACCCAAAATGGATGTATGTGAGGCATGCTAGGTAACAACAAATATAAAGGGTAAGGGTGAGAACTAAGGCAATCCAATTCTATAACCATCTAGCCAACCCAGACTTCATAGCTCTAAGGAAGAATCCTAGAAAATAGTAAGTAGAAACCAAACTCTACAAAAGTCAGTTCCATGTGGCGGCATCCCACATACATAAAGAGGACATGGCTGTTAAGGGTTACTAACGACTAACCCACATCCATATAGGTGGGTTGAGGAGTGTAAGTGACCAAAATAATCAGGATTTAAAACCATAATTGGTATTCTATGACTAGGTCATCAGTTTTCCAAAAACCTCTAAGGGTCATCTACCTAATTAAAAGTCATCCTAGGATAACTTGAAATAGTCAAGTTACTGACTGCTTAGGCTCTGATACCATTTTGTAAGGAGTGAGACCCAATAGTGGATCCACTCTTCACTGAGTTGAAGAATAAGTCCATCCAATCCCAAACATACCATAAGGTAAGGAAGAAAGGAGGTATTCGATTATTTCCCAAATGGTATATATCACAGAGCATGATAATGAATAAGCAGCAGAAACAAAACTATTACACAGTTACAAAATTTTCTTTATACAATTATTCCTCACCATATAAGGTGGAGTGAAAAATAAAGTAAAGTGTATACACCTAAGAACACATAAGGCCGGTTACAGAGGGAAAACCAACTATCCCAAGCTATCCTCAATGTCCAAGTCCATATATTCAATGCTTTAGCATCTTGTCTTCAAATATACCTAAACCTGGGTGGAAGGGAACATCACCCAGAACATAGGAAACAACATAGAGGTCAGCAAAGGCTGAGTATGTACACATAATAAACTTTGGGCATTATATTGGGGTAAAAGTGCAAAAAGAGATGTTCCCACAAGAAGGGGCTATTTGCAATTAGGTAAGTTTCAAAAGGAATATAACAAACGAAATGAGGCATATTAAAATTCAGAATACAAACATGATAATAAAGAGTGTCTTGCCATAACAATCATCCACAAATTCATATTAAAACAACAAATATTTGCATGCATAACAATGTAGACTAAATATACCTAAAACAGGGCCATAACACCATAGGATCATGGCCTAAAAATAAACAAGGGTGGAAACGCACACCCCGGGGGGAATACGCACGCCCTATATAAATATGGTTGTACATAAGTACCGCTATTCTAGATATTCTAGTCAAACATGTAGCATGCATAAAATAGAGTGACAAGACTGGCATTTTAGTCAATTTCAAATAAAAAGACAATATAGCAGAAGGGGTCCAAAAACCCTTTATAAACAAGGTATCACAATAACCAATTGAATATCATGAATTGAGAGAAGGAAAAATAATAAATGTCCAAGCAAGTGATTTTCAAGTAGAATAACAGTTCAAGAGATGCCTCATTAAAAGAATGTAGATTTTAGTCAAATAATGCCCAAAATAAAATAGAGGATGTACATACCTGATCTTCATAGATAATCTTAACTCATTCTACATACTTGGTCCATGAAGTTGAGTTTTCATCCTAGGAACATATCAGGTATGTTAGTTAAACCAAAGAAAACCTATGTACACATATTTATTATAGATGTTCACACTGTTCTTATCCTAATCCCGATCACCTAATGACATGTTAAATTTGTTAATATTATTAAGCGAATACATGATTAGATATATATATTTTAGTTCTAATATCCATCCTTCATCACATAGAACTAAATATGTCTTTGTCACACGTGTGTGGGTGATTATATACATTCTTCCAATTTAAGTCATGTAATGTCATATTCTCTCATTATCTCATATATCATTTTAAAACAATAGATAAATGTATTTCATAGGTCCATGTGCATTCCAAAATATTGTCATGTGTATACATATACATTTCTATAAATCTAGGATTCTTGGTCCATAAAAGGAATGATACTATGACTTCGAAATGTCCTCTTCAACTACTATTGAATTTTAGTGTCATCACCTATCCACTTTCTAACTCATACTAACATCTATATACATGTATAGGTATATATATATATATATAAAATGGGTGTACATATATATATAAAAGAATGTATCTTAGTTTCAAATGGTTAATTAATATAACTACTATTAGGATAGTTACAACACATTGATTACCCAATATTAGGTTATCAATTCTAGAGTTACTACACATTAATTACTCAAATGGGAACCCCGACCTAATTACCTTTAGTTATGATAGTAGCTGGATTCACATGTATTATGAAACCTAGTTGGATTGTGAATATGAAACTTGGGTTCATAGAGACTTACCAATAGCTAGTTGTACAAAGCACATTAAGAATAATTAGTGTCATGGATATATTAATACCCTTAGAATTTGGTATGCAAGGAAAAATAACCATAATACACTAAATAACAAGACTAAGGAGAAAATATACCAAACACCATGCTTGACTCTAATTTGACACCATAAAATATCCTTAGGGGTATAAGATGAAATGAATCAAATTAATGTGTAATAAGTGTTAATTGTGTAAATACATTAAATGTATGTATGAAATACAAATAATGAAATCTACTATTAAACATCTTCAAAATGTGAAATTGATGGCACCATTGGATTTCTCACATGTTAATTGGTCTACTTATCAATTTTGGTATTAATCAGACTTCAATTGCCCAACCATCTACTAATTTGAATTCCTAACTTAGTATACACCCTTGTATTCTTATTAATTACATCAGCATGCCACCGTTCTCCTTATCTAACCCGCTCCCCTCTTGATGCGGTCAATGCATCCCGGCCCTGCGGATCACGATTTCTGCGGCCAGGGTTCTGCTCCGCCTCCCCTTCTTCTTCTTCCCCGATTCCTCGCCTCCTCTCCCTTCCACTCTTCCATCATCTCTCCCGCAACTTAAACCCTAGGTTCTTCTTCCCTCTCTCCTACAGCAGCAGACAGAATCCTAGCTGTGCTATCTGCACTTTGCGCCAGCCACCAGACAGCCTTCTTTCCTCGACGCCCCAAGCCATAGCTGCCGCTAACATGGTTCATCTGTTCGCCAATGGCCAGGGAAACAAGCAGATCATCGTGCAGCTTCTTTGTGCTAAGCTTCTGATCTTCTACCATCATCTACCTGGCTGTCGACGTGCCCTCTCCTATGCCCAATGGCCATGATGATGGGTCGTGTCACGGTCTGCAGTTAGTGGATGAACTACAGGCGCTCACGTGGAATCGGTTCTTCTTTCTTCCTCATCTCGGTGCCGCCTGCTCCTCCATCTTTGCCCTGCCACCCATGGCTACAGGAATCCTCGTTGTGGCAAATCTGAGCTGCAAGTAGAGCTCCCACTATGTAGTATGCAGATCGCCGCCATCAACTTGATGTCATCGCCCTTCACATGGTAGTGCATCCACCATTTTCCTCATCTTCCTCTCTTCCCTTCCTTTCTCTTTCTCGATAGCGCCCAAAGCCTTAGCCGCCCCATCATCACCTTGAACCCAACCCATGATGGCGACGCAACACTACCACATGTCTCCAGAAATCAAGCACTAGAATCCACAAGCTACTACCTTCACCTCCCCCTCCTTGGGTCTTGCTAGCGGCAGGAGATCTTCCACCACCAGTCTTATGTCTGACAGTGGTGCTGCAGAGCGTGGAGGTCAGACGATGTTGTCTCCTTCACTACTGCTTCTGCTGATGTCAAGAGAAGACCTGCCACCACCAATCTTAGGGCCTGCAATGACTCCATCAGTGACTAAGTATCAATGGAGAATGCTCCCTCCTTCTCCTCGCACTATACTCTCTCGTGTTGCCAATAGATCACCACCCACTTTGCTGTCATGGGCGCCATTGAATCTAAAAGATCACCACCAGCACTGTTGTGGTGAGCGTTGTCAGATCTACCAGCCACTATATCTTTGCTCCACTTGTAGATCTACAGTCGTGACAGCCAGTACTCCTCCACTTGCATCAACCTCCATCAAGAAACCCCTACAATGAAAATGTCACCCCAACACCTACATATACTCTGAGTTCATCGTCCTGAGTAGTTATGATGAACTTACAACTCCTTGTGACAACCTGCCATTATCCATCTCCTTCCTTGCCATCCACCACTGACCTGCCCAGGAACCACGACGGTTCCAGAAGATCTCCCACACTCACCTTCTCCTCTATGCACCCTGTGCTGATGGAGCAGAACTGCTACAACTAGACACAACGACCGCATACATGACTCGATGCCCCTGTTAAGAAATACAATTTTAACATCCATATGCTAAATCCCATACTCATGATAAGCTACAGTGGCAAGCATGAGCTTGACAAACTTAACCATGGCAACTAAAGAAAAAAAAATTCATAGTCAACACCTTAAACTTGTTTGAAACCCTTTGCAACCAATCTATCCTTATAGGTTTGTAGTTTACCATCCATGTCGATATTTTTCTTGAAGACCCATTTGCACTCTATAGGTTTTACCCCTTTAGGTGGATCCATCAAGGTCCATACCTTGTTGATGTACATGGATTCCATCTCAGATCTCATGTCACCTTAAGTCATTTCTTAGATTTTGGTCCCTTAGTTGCTTCTAGATAGATTGTTGGCTCATCATCTATGACCAACTCACTACCTTCTTGAGTCATAAGATAACCAAATCTTTCATGTTCAAGGTGTGTCCAACTAGAAATACGAGGTTTCTTGTTACTTGAGGAATTTGAGATTCCACAATGACTTGTGATTCTTGTTGTCCCTCTTGTATATCTACTACTTCAATGTTTTCTTATTGGTCTCGAACTTCTTTGTGTTCTACTTTCCTCCCACTTATTCATTTGGATATAAATTACTTTTCTAGTAATGCAACATCTCTGGCAACAAATACTTTGATGTCAGCTAGGGAATAAAAGTAATATCCTTTAGTTTCATTAGGATATCCAACGAAGTAATATTTATCAGATTTGGGGTCAAGATTTTTAGGAAACTTCTTTCTCACATAAGTTTCACAACCCCAAATCTTCATGAAAGACACATTGGGATGCATCCCATACCATATCTTATAGGGTTTCTTTTAATTGATTTAGATGGTACTCAATTTAGTATAAACGAGAATGTTTTGAGAGAAAACCCCAGAATCTAGTTGGAAGTTTAGCTAAACTCATCATTGATCACACCATGTATAGTAATGTGTGATTCCTTCTTTCTAATACACCATTATGCTGTGGTGTTCCAGACGGAGTCCATTGTGATATGATACCACACGCTCGTAGAAGGTCCTCAAACTCTTGGCTTAAGTATTCTCCACTCCAATCAGAATGAGCAGCCTCAATGCTTTTTTCAAGTTGGTTCTGGAGTTCATTCATAAACTCCATAAACTTTTCAAGAGTTTTTGACTTATGTTTCATCAGGTAAATGTAACCATACCTATTTAAGTCATCAATGAAGGTAATGAAGTATTGATACCCACCTCTAGAAGTTTTTCTAGAAGGGCCACATACATCAGTATTTATGAGTCCTAATAGATCACTAGCCCTCTCATTGTTACCAATGAAAGGGGTCTTAGTCATCCCCAACAAACAATATTCACATGTCTCTATTGATTTGAAATTAAAACATTCCAGATAATTGTCTTTATGGAATTTAAATATGAGATTCTCATTTATGTGCCCTAGAAGACAATGCCAAAGATATATTTTGTTTGAGTTATCGAGTTTAGTCTTTTTTTATTTACATTATAAATATCTATCTTTAATCTAGGAAATAAAGACCATAAGATATTCGGGCACTACCATAAAAGATCCCATTTTGAAATAGAACATCGACCATTCTCAATATGAAATCCACATGCATCCTTGTCAATACAAGATATATAAATGATGTTTCTACTTATGGTAGGTACATAATAGTAGTTCATTGACTCTATTACAAGACTCGTGGACAGAGATAAAGTATAGGTTTCAACTATAGTGGTAGTGACTCTTGCTCCATTTGCAACTCACAGTTTGACCTCGCCCTTTCTTAAAGGCATACTTATTCTCAGATGATGCATATTTAAGGATATGTGAGATCCAAATCGGTATTAAGTACGAAGATGAAGAAGTATATAAGTTTATCTCAATAACGTATATACCTAAAGTGGATATGTCTATCCCCATCTTATTCTTCTTGAATGCCTTCAAGTACAAAGGACAGATTCCTCTTGTACTTTTATTTCTTATTATTTTGAGTGTTGAAGATATGGCTTTATGCTTAGCCTCATAACTCTTCATGGACTTGCTTTGATCCTTGGACTCCATTCGCCTGATCGTCATCACGAATTTGCCCTTCTTCATTTTTCTTCGGCATTAATCATCATGCCAAGCAAATATGACAACGATCTGGCCATATTATTTAAGTGGAAGCACTTGATAAGATGGTTATATGATTTAGGAAATGATTGCAAAATCATATCCATGGCCAAATCTTGTCTCAAAGAGAATACAATTTCTTCGAGATGATCCACATGTCCAATCATATTGAGCACATGGGTCTCTATTGAGTCTCCCCTTTCCATATTACACTCAAAGAGCACCTTTGAGGCATTGTGCCTTTTTCACTTTGTGTGATAATGGTTCATGGTCCTAATATATATTACCATATCAAGGATCCCCATGTCTTAAAATTTTTCATACAACTCATAGTTCATGTAGCTTAGCATGAGGTGATTTATGTCCAAGGCATCATTGGCATGATTCCAGTAAGCATCCGCCTTAGCCCAAGGTGCATCAGGAGCAAGTATTTCTGGCACTAGTTTATCTAGGACATGAAGCTTATGCTCATCATTGATAACCCTTCTCAATGTCCAAAACTAGTTGTGGAAATTTGTCTTGCCAAGTTTTTCCTTCCTAAGGAATGATCGCAACAATAATTTGATTATCATTTGATTCTACAAGAGAGAGAGAGAAAATTGCATTTTGTCAAAAAACTTTTTTTATTTGATTTAAATAATATTTGAAAATATTTAATTAAGCCATAAATTAACTATTTCTCCCACTATCTTATTCAAAATGATAGCCATCACATATCAATTTGCAAGATTGCAGCGTACAACCTTCTAGTGAACTAAGATCCAAAACAATTCAATTATTACTCGGGCAATGCCAACGTCCATAATCAATCATTAAGATAGGCAACATTTGCCAGCTAAATCTTATGCAATTCTTGGATAGACGGTATGTGCAACTCTTTGCCATAACCATTTGCATGCTTCTATCTACTTAATCTCATTAAGGACATCAAGTTAAGCATGACCCAAAAGCCAACATGATAATAATGCACCCTGATTGGAAAAACCACATTACTACCATCGCACTTCCATGAGATGGATAGCGCATCACGCCTGGCATGCCAACGCATAGTCTATCAAGCTTTTCATGTGTGTTTCTATTGGAAAGAATTTGCACTTAATATGTTATTGAGGGAGTTTGTAATTATATATACATATGCACATCCAATCACCACATACATATAGTTTGTATATTATACATGCTACATCCCAAAAACTTAAACATGCAATAAAAAAGAAGTGATGGTTATGGCCATTCTACTGTAATTCCTTGGAACCACAAGGAACTACTGCAACCTAGGATCCATATGTCATGTAGAACATGTTGTTAATTAAGATCTATGACTAGAAATGTGGGTTGATCGGATCAACCCTTGAACCAATTGGCTCACTTCCTGGTCAGTCGATTGGCCAACTTCCCGATCGTCTAGTCTCCAGTCAACCATCTTCTGAATCTCAAGTCGATCAGTTGGGCCTCCAAGAAATCAGTTTTGCTCATCTCGTATGTCCTTCGATCGATTGGCTCATATTATGAAATGGGCAGCTCATCATCTTCAACATAACAACAAATTAAAGTATCCTAATATTACATGATTATAGAAAAACCTCAAATCACATTCGAATGAGTAAAGGTAGGAGAGTATAATACCTTTACAATTGGAAGATTAGGTAGAGGATTAGTATGCAAACTGAATAAAACTGAATAACAAACACACAACCACCATGCACAGATAATTGTGTTATTGTCCATAACCACGCTACACATCCACCATCAAAAGTAGCCTTTAGGGAGACATGTGTAATTTGCATATATATATATATATATAAATAAATATATATATATATATATATATATATATATATATATACACACATAGAGAGAGAGAGTCAGGCTAGAATACACTCGAGTGTACAGATCATGCCATACACCCCAATGGTGTTTTCCTGTCTAGACCATGCTTTTCCAAAATCTAATCCATTGATCTTCATGATTACAATAATAATAGATAACATACAAAATTTGAACTCATTTGGACGAGTGTAAGTCACTCATCCAAGGAGAATAAAATTGACGCACAAAACTAATTTGTAATACATGATTTTTCCCTCCTTTAGATGCACGACCTATAAGTGTATGTTCTTATGATAAAATTTATTATATAGTATGTTCTTATGATAATTAAGAAGATCAACGGTTTAGATTTTTCAAAAATTTATTGCCTTTTCAAACATGACTGAGGTGTACGGTGCCTCCGGTACACTCGAGTGTACACTAGCCTGACTCTCTCTCTATATATGTGTATGTTCTTAAGATAAAATTTATTATATAGTATGTTCTTATGATAATTAAGAAGATCAACGGTTTAGATTTTTCAAAAATTTATTGCCTTTTCAAACATGACTGAGGTATACGGTGCCTCCGGTACACTCGAGTGTACACTAGCCTGACTCTCTCTCTCTCTCTCTATATATATATATATATAGAGAGAGAGAGAGATAGAGAGAGAGATTTGCATCATATGTGGTATTTATTTGAATATCCACATTAATCATTTTAAATATCCACATTGCATGTAATGAATAAATGATGAAAATTGAAAATCTGATCATATTGATAATCCCAAAATATAGTAGACGTGGCTCCAATACTACTATAGGGAAATATGGCTATAGAGAAGGTAGCGGAAACAAATATTTAGCTTCCATATTCCTCTTATTATAGTAGATCGCATCAACGACTATATAATGGAAAGGATGGTTTGTAGGATATGCCTAGTCCTTAAGCAAGTCCACCGAAAATCTCCTCGTCATAGTGTCCATCTTTCTTCAATTACACTCAAACACATCTATAAGAGATCCTGATTAATCACCACATACAGTAGCCTGGCGTTGTCCTCCTAGCGGAAAAATCTCCTCTCCTCTAGAGTAGTTCACGCGGACCACCTAGAACTCCTAACATTATAGAAGAATAGACAGTAATGAGTTGTCCCTCCATGTTGGTGTACTAGCACCAACTTGCAATCCCACAATTGTTCTCCCTTGGTATCCCTTCCTTTATTGGTTAGACTTGCTCAGGTTCTCTTAGTTACCACAACTAGAGAAGAAAACAATTGTCAAAGGAAATTCAGTTGTGTCTCTAAGAAACCCCAATACAGGTATTTGAAAGAAGGTCGAATGCCTCCCGAGCGCTTCCCTACCTTAGGCGAAAAGATGATGACGGTGGTGGCGGCGCTTCGCCGACCGACTGACCGGCTAGATCTCATGAGAGGAGAGGCTCCATTGGTTGGCGCTGAGGTTCACAATCATTTGAAACAAATTGCAAATCAAGAGGCGAATCCATCTCAGAGACAGAAGAAATGGGAAGAATTTACTGGTTTTTCTGCAGGGGGTCCATTGGCATTGAGTTTGAAGGAGATTTCTATCAATGAAGGAAAGATTGTCTATCTGAAATAAGAGGTGATTAAGAATGTCGAATGGTGGAGGAACTGTTTGTTGGGATATGTGATTGATTTCAAACCTCATGTTCCCACTTTGGTAAACCACTTTGCTGATATCTGGTGCACGCTGGGTTCTTTCGAGATATTTGATAGGAATGATGGCGTCTTCTTAGTCAGGTTCGATAAATAGAGTGATCTAGAGATGGTGCTGAAAGGAAAATGACTTGTTCTGAGTAGACCTATTGTTCTGAAGAAGTGGAAGCCAGGCGATGGACAGGCAAATATGGTGCTTACTGAAGTGCCAGTTTGGGTCAATATATAATCTGCCATTAGAAATGTGGGATCCTAGTTTCTTTGAAAGGATTGGATCCTATATTGGAAGGCCATTAAAGATGGATGAGAATACGAGATGCCTGAAACATATAGACTATGCTCGCTCCCAGGTGCTTATGAACTATTCAGCAAAATATCCAAATAAAGTGTCTCTGATCAGTGATGATGGTGATGAGCATACTGTCGACATTAGTTATGAATGGATCCCTCACAAATGTTCACAGTGTGGTTTCCTGGGACATGGTAATTGCATTTCCAAACTAGTAATGCCTAAGAGTTCAACAGTAGCTCAGAATATATCTTACAAGAAGCAACAAAGGGTAGAGAAAAAGGACTCTTCTACTTTAGTTTCTTATCAGGCTGCTAGGGGCGATGTTGAACCTGTATACGTTGTGGAGGAAGTAGTGAATGAAGCTGAAATAGCCAAAATGAAAGCTAAATCTCAACAAATCGAAGTTATTGAAGACTTAAAGCTGTCGTGGGAGGTCAACAAAGGCTTTGGATATGATGATACTGAAACTGAAGCTATTTTACAAAATGTCCCAGTGGAGGTAATTTCCACATCTAGGCCGGAAGTCTCTACTCTAGCATCTAATTTAGTCACTCCTAGTGTCTCCCGTACTAGTGAAAACAACTCACAGACTTCCTCTTATTTTGTGGTGAATAATAGAGGGAAAAATCCAAAGACCCCTAGATTCCAAGCAAAACTTAATGTTAGTATTTATGATAGATTGGTAAGCTCCTCTTTATCATCTATTCTAAGAGATTTTCACATGTCTCCTTCAAACGTTGAGGCTGTCAGCTCAATAGCTGAGGTGGAGCCATGAATCCTCTTCAGATTACCTCATGGAATGTCAGAGGTATTAGTAACAAGATCTCTAATATTCATGAGGAATTGAGGAGGGTGAAGGGACACATCATCATCCTCATTGAAACCAAAATTAGAAGGAAGAAGGTCAAGTCATTTATGAGAAGATATTTTCCTTTGTTTGATTTTAGTACCAACTTGGACTCCCATCCTCTTGGTAGAATTATCATTATGTGGGATTCTAATGTTTGCACAATAAACAAAATTCAAGAAACTGATCAGGTTATTCATTGTGAGGCCCTTTATGAGAATTATAACTTCTTTCTTACTGCTGTTTATGGACATAACGATGATTATGATAGAGAAGGTTTATGGGAAACCATTCACAAGAGTAGCTCCACCATTTCTTCACCTTGGTTCATCATTGGTGATTTTAATGTTGTTCGCAAAGAGTATGAAAAGATTGGTGACAATCCTCCCTCTACTAAGTCGATGAGAGATTTTAACAACTGCTTGCTTGATAGTTCTATCCTCGATCTTGATCTAAAGGGACCATAATTTACTTGGGATAACCATCAACCTGGTGAGAAGCATATTGCTACAAAAATTGATAGGAGTTTGTACAATGCTAATGCTTTTAATTCTTTTCAGGAGTTTTCTGGGAATGTCATCTCTAACACTTTCAGTGATCATAGAATTCTCAGTCTTGTGTTTGGTAACACTTATCATATCAAGTTCCCTTTTAGGTTCATCAATAACTAGACCTTGGAGTAGGACTTTCTTAACATTGTTGAAGAAGCTTGGAGTTCTAATATCGAAGGTTATGCCATGTTTAGAGTTTATAGGAAGTTCCATATCCTTAAAAGAGAGTTGATAAGTTGGAGCAAGAACACTCTATGTAACTATCTTAGTGATGCCAGCAAGAAACGTCAACAGGTCCTGAATCTACAGGAGCAGGCTGATGCTAACCCTTTTGATTTTGAGCTTCAAAAGGATGCCACTGAGGCTATAAAGTTGGCTAAGGAAGCATCTCTGAAGGAGGAGTTGTTATTCAAATAGAAATCCAGGATCCAATGGATCAAGGAGGAGGATAGTAATTCTAAGTTCTTCTACTTATCTATGAAAACTAGAAGACAAAGGAATAATCTATATTCTCTTAATGTCAATGATTCCATCACTACTGATCCCAGAGTCATCCAGTCTTCTATTTATGAGTTCTATGACAATCTTTTCAATAAAAATAGTCCTATTGGTATCTTCAAAGGTGAATGGAAAGGTGCAAAAATCTCAGAGGCCCACAAAGCCATTCTCACGTCTCCTATTTCTCAGAAGGAGATTGATGATCTTGTAGATACTTTGAAAACTGAGAAGGCGACTGGGCCTGATGGTTTTATTGGTCAAAAAGACTTGGCACATTATTAAGGAGGATGTGAGTGAAGCTATTAAAGAGTTTTTCAGTTCGTGTTCTATGCTTCAGGAAGCAAATAATACTTTTATAACTCTTATCCCTAAAGGTCAAGATAGCAGTGACCTTAAGAATTGGAGACCTATTGCCCTCTATAATACCACCTACAAACTGATCTCTAAGCTCATGGCCAACAAACTTTAGACTATCCTTCCGGATATTATTAGCCCAAACCAATGTGCCTTCATCAAGAATAGGAGTATTAAAGATGCGATTATGCTTATAAATGAGCTCATCCATGACTTTAATAGACATAATGTTAGCAAAATGTGTGTTAAGGTGGATTTGATGAAATCTTATGATTCTGTGAAGTGGAGCTATCTCTTTTCTATTCTTTACAAGATGGGTTTTCCTTTGAGATGGATACGGCTTATAGAAGCTATGTTCAAGTCTACTTCATACCAAATTCTTATAAATGGAGAACCTGATCCTCGTACCAAATTCTTATAAATGGAGAACCTGATCCTAATCTCAAACCTTCTAATGGCATAAGGCAAGGAGATCTTTTAGCTCCTTACCTTTTTGTCATCGTTATACAAGGTTTTACTGAGATGATTAAGGCATCTGTTGAAGATAAGAGTCTCACACCTATCAAGGCTTCTGATTCTTTGTATGTTTCACACATTATCTTTGGTGATGATGGTGTTTGTTGAGGCCAATGAGAATAATGCTAGAACCATCAAAACGTTATTTGATAGATTTGGAGAATGCTCAGGCTTGAAAGCCAATACTGGAAAGAGTGCTATTCTTTTTAGCAAAAATGCGCCTAAAGAGGTTATCATGGATATAACTGGTTTTTCATCATGTTCTCTTCCTTTGAAGTATTTGGGTGTTCCCATGTTCATAGGAAAGCTCAAGAAAGGTGATTGTGCCCCTCTGATTGATCGTATTAAAGCTAATCTTGAAGGATGGAAATCTAAGATCCTTTCTTTTGTTGGGAGATGCGAGCTCATAAAGTCTACTCTTAGTACCATCCACCTTTACTGGTCTTCGTCTATTCCTCTACCGATGTCGGTCTGTAATTCCATTGATTCCATTTGTAGAAACTTTTTATGGAGCAATTTTGAAGGTAAATATACTCTTCATCTTGTGCCTTGGGATAAAGTTACTCTTCCCAAAGATGAAGGCGGATTAGGTTTCAGGAAAACCAAGGAAACTTCCCTTGCTTGCACCTATTTTAATGCCTGGAATTTGGCTAGCAAGAAGGACTCTCTCTGGGTAAAGTGGATTAACGAGAGATATTTCAAACTTGATTCTTTCTGGTCAGCAAAGTCTAGTTCCTCTTGGTCTTGGCTTATGAGAAAATTTTTCAAGACGAAAGATAATCTTCTCCCACATATTAACTTAATTATTGGGGATGGTGTTGGAACCAAACTTTGGAAGGATCCTTAGATTGGTGGAGTCAAAAGTATTGAAAATATTATCGGGAAAGATGGCTATTTGAAATCTGGTATGAACCATGCTTGTCTTGTGAGCACTATTATCCGTGATGGGAACTGGTCTGTAAAAGACAACAGGATGAATAGGAAGCTTTATGAGCTCTTGGCCACCCAAAAGTCCCCTCAAGGGGGTGATGACTCTATTACCTTCAAAGAGGTTACTAACCCTAACTTAAATCTTATTTGGGATATTGTTCGATCTAAAGGCATTTATAGCAATACTTTCAAATGGCTTTGGGGCAGCAAGATTCCTAGACGCTTTTCTTGTCACATGTGGAAAGCTTTTCTTAACAAACTACCTACTGATGATTACATTAGAAGGGTTGGTATACAAGTGACCTCAAGATGTTATCTCTGTTCCAGTTCTTATGAAGATACCAATCATATCCTTTTTGAATGTGGTTATTGCAAATATTTCTTTGGGTGGATTGCTAGCGACAGTGCTCTTCCTAATTTGCAGTGCATATCTGACTGGAATAAAGCCATGCTCCTTGAGAGGTCTGCAAAAATTATGTTATTCTTCTGTCATTATTATTTATGGGCTGAGAGAAACAGAAGGTCTCATGATGGATCCATCCTCTCTGTTACAAGTCTTTGCAACAGAATCAAAGGTGACTATTTTAGTCTTATTTCCAATCTTTGAAGGGTGGTGGTTTTTCTTGTTCTTGTGACTAGTGATGGTTGAGTTCCTGTGCTCCTCTCTCACTAGTTCTCTATGAAGTGGCTCTGGTTTGTTTCCAGGGCTTGATCTGAGAGTTCCTGGGTCTTTGTTGTTGTGTTTTGAGAAGTGTGATGGTCGAGCCTGGATATGCTATTTTGCTTTATTACCTGAAATAAGAGGTGTTGTGTAGTTGCACTTCTTGATCTCCCTTGCTCCCCTCTCACTTTTAGTGATGGTTGAGTCTAGTTGTTCTTGGTGTTTTTCTACTGTGGCTTTAGTTCAGAGAGCACCTGAGGTTGGCGGCCTGTTGACGTGTAGTGGTTGATGGTTTAGGCTTGTCTCGGGTGCTGCAGTGTCTTTGATCCTTTTTTTGCTCCCCTCTCACTTTATAGTGATGGTTGAGTCTAGTTTCTTGGCTGTCTTGTCTCCCTTCTGAGGCAGTTCTACAGTGAATCCAGGATGGCAGCTATGTTTCTTGTTTCTCTTTGCTCCCCTCTCACTTTTACAGTGATGGTTGAGTTTGGTTGTCCTTGGTTTCTTTTCTGAGGCGGTTGTTCAGAAAGCAGTTCCTTAGTTTGTTTGTCTGTGTCTTCCTTCTAAGGTCGAGATGTGGTTGATGGTTATGGCTTGTTCGGCTGCACCTATGTTTTCTATTTCTTTTTCTCTCCGCTCACTTATTAAATGATGGTCGAGTATGGGGACTTTGGTTATTTTCTTCCCTCTCAGAGGATGTTCTTCAGTTAATGGTTGAAGGCTTGTTTGGTTGCTGTAGATGAGATGTGTTTGTAGGTTCAGGTTTTTGGCTGCTGATGGTTCTATTTTTTGGCTCCCCTCTCACTTATTGTGATGGTTGAGTTTGGATGATGGTGGTTGTTTGACTTGCTTTATGAGACAACAATGTTTGTTTCAGTGGTTGTTGATCTTCAGTTATAGTTTTTGCTTGAAGGCTTGTTCGATTACTGTAGAAGAGAAGTGTTGGTAGGTTCAAGCTTGATTTTCTTTCTTTCTATTGTCTGTGAGCTTGCTCTAAAAGAGAAGTGCCTGCGGATGCAAGATGGCTTATTTTGGAGGCCTTGAGGGTTTTGATGGTTCCTTTGGTCTTGGTTGGTTTCCCTCCTCTACTGTGTTTGATGAGCGGAAGTTTGGTGTCGCTTTGTTCTGTTTGAGGTAGTAGGTTTTTCTCTTCTGCTCCCCACTCTTTTGTAGTAGTAATGGTCATGTCTGTCTTTTCTTTTCTTGTGGGGTTTTTGAAGCTTCGAGCCTATTGAAGATTTGAGGCTCTTTTTTCTGGTTTTTGTCGAGGGCTTGCTGATGTAAAGATAGAAAGATAGCTTTTCTTTTAGTTGATTCTTGTTTGGGAATCAACAAGCATTGTACAGTTGCACAAACAAAAATGAAAAAAAGCAACAGAGTTTTGACTGACAAAAAAAAAGAAACCCCAATACCCCACTATTTATATGAGGATTAGAGTAAGGATTCCTAGTCTGTGTGGGAGTGAAAGGGACAGGAATTTCATGAACTTTCTCAACATGTGAGTGGAAAAAAGATTAGTTCGTGGGTGAAGCAATTGGTTGGCATGTGAGTCGGTCAGTTTAACCTCGTATTTTCTGAATCATAATTGTATTGAAAATTCTAATCCACAATATGATGTCAGCACTAATCCTTGATGCAATCAAATTGATCCATGAACTGGGCACCTCATCTCATTAGTAGGTCATCTAGAAACCTTAAGTCGATTAGTTCACTAAGTGAACCAGTCGGTTCATGTCCTAGTTCATCAAGAATATAAACAATGCAATTTCCAATCAAGCTGACACCCCAACCCCCATGATAGTGATTAATGAGTACCTAGACTTAAGTGACACATTCAACCCCAATGATAGTGATTAATAAGACCTAATCTTGATGATATTAATCCAAGTATAGTTATTTGTAATCTCAGAATCAATTGGCAGACTCTTTTGCGAATATTTAGTCACACTTGCTATATATGGTCTTTTAAATAAAATGCTTAATGTTGTGCTTATTTCAAGGTACTATTTATCCTCCTATTCTCCAGACTAGTGGTATTGAAATTTCATGTTTTAATGTAGTATAAATGCTTAGATTAATATACTTGTTTGAGCTACATGCTACCTATTACTGCTACATTTTGGTCTTGGCAACATATGTTGAACATACTTGATAACATAATGATAGATGTCCATTATACAACCTTGTGCACCTACCTATATTCTCTGGGTAAGGACACATGGCTGGGTGTCCTATTTGAGTTGTCAAGATAGAGCATAAAATTTTGATACAAGGGTTATCTCTTGGTGATGGCCTTGAGGACCCTTACAAATAGGGTTAAATCTTGATGCTTAGTCTTGTAGTCCCTCACTTTGAAACATGGTAGCTAATGTTGAGCACCCTCACGAATCCCTTCTTTTGAGAAGCTGGTCAAAAAGCTGATCATATTGTTGCTATAATGGAAATTAACTTAAAAGACACTTTCATGTTTATAAGAGAGTCTTCAAATGTTATTGATGCATTTGTTGTTATTACATTATGCTTTTTCCAAGTAATATATGTTCTTAAATCAATGATTTTATATGTTTGCACAATGTAGTTAGCACAATTATGTCAATTTGTACCCTTCTCATGATTTTAGGTAACATGCACACTATTATTCTCTAATGATGACAAATGATTCCACACTTATGATAATCTTCTCTTAATGTGATGGTATATAATTACATGCAAATGGAATACACATGGTTTGATATATGGTATCTAAGATCATGTCAGGTTTTAATTTAGCATTCTTTATGCTTTGTTATCTCATACCTTAGTTGTTAGTTGTAGTTTTATTTATGCATATGTTATGTGATCTATCCTATGGACATACTCTCAGGTCATCTCACCTTTGTCTTTCTAGCCATTACGAGTGAGGATTTTGGTAACAAATAGTTCTATGATGGATGGTATCAGAGCAATCACACATCCTCTATGTGTATTTAACAATCCACTTACTCGTATGAGCCTTGGGGAAACCTAAGTCTGTAATGGTGAAGTTGAGGTGTCTAGGTAGGTCACTACATGGGGGAACCTCCTATCCCCCAAGTTGTGGAGGATGAGGTTTCCCTTCTATACCTACCTAGCCGAGTGAATCCAAGATTAGACTAAGGATTTTTCTTAAAAAGCTTAGAGATTCTCCTAGGATCCCATCTCTTCTTTAAGGACTACCCTAACCCGCCCATTAGATGATGATTATTCAATCTCATCTTCTCATGTGACATATCTCATGACAATGAATCACATGATCTCTCGATTATGGGTTGCTTATGTATGGGGAAAATGAAATTCGAATGTATTGGTATAATTTGAGTGAAGAAGATGTTTCCATGATCTGGCCTTAATTTGAAAACTCAATTATTATTAATGAAAGTACTCTTCAAGATAATTACTCATGTTTAATATCTCAAATCATGTAAATTCACTTTTACCAAATCTTGCCCATGTGCTTCGTGTGTTTGAGATAAATGATAATGATCTTTATATGTGATGAAATAAGGAGAACTCATATGTTATACCTCATTGTTGATTAGGTCCCTATTGATCAAGTTTGTGTTGCCCCTATTGTTGATCAAACCTCAAAGATGATTAAGCAAACCTTTCCCCTATTTTGATATGTGTCATGATCATGCTTTGAAATGAATGTTACTTTACACTTTCAAAATAATGATTAAAAAAACCTTGATACAAGAGGCAAAATCCCATATTCATTATAATTCCTCTATCTAAAACTCAATTTTAAATGATATAACAAAAATGAGATCTCAGTCATACCATGTAATGCTCAAATTGTTGAGAGTCTATATTGACTTCTCTATTTTCAAGTATACCCCCTTTCTCTTAGTTATGAAGAGGAGGGAACAATATTATGACCTCGAATATATGGAATTTCAAATCGTTGTTGCTCTATTATGATACGTGATTGTTGATCACATGACCTTGTGAAATACAAATCAATAAATGACGCTCTTCCTATTTGATGGACTTGACACTTCATGACTAATGAGGAAAAATGTGCTAGCTTAGGGTGGTAGTTTTTTTATAACTCCCCTAACCTAGGTCACATCCATGTTTTGATTGCCTCTAAATTTTCATGTTGTTGATTGTTTAGGGTCTGGAAAGGTAACCACTTTCATAGGATTTTGATCTCTTGACCTGAGTATATAATAGGTCAACACTTATGATGAACTTGATATAGAATATTGATTTGATAATGGTCCTTAAATATGTTGATGTTGACTATATCTTGTTGTTAAGTTTCGTAGAAGAACCTAGGTCTAGATCATTCATCAACCTTGAATACCATGATAATGAAATTGATGTTAATGTCACAAAACATTGCTCGATTATTACTCGATTGTTGATTATAGATGAATAATCCCACCTATTGTCTAATTCGACATCTTATATTCTAGCTTCAAAATTTTTGGACATATGACTTTTATTGTCCAAAATCATGACTCTTGATTTTGATTTACAAAATCTTGACTATTGATAACTCATCTCAATATTGATTCAAATCCTATGTCACCCTATTCGGATCCTGATATCACCCTTGATATATGATGACCGACTCTCATGTTCCCCAATCTCAAAAATTTTAAAATGATGATTATAGTGATTTTCTTGATTTGTGAATTAGGGATAAGCTCTCATGTGGACTAGGGTGGTACCTTCCATTGGCTTTGATATGAATATTGGAATATGATGTTTCTCTCAAAATTTTGAAATATGAAATCTTAGTTAAGGATGTATAACTCCACTTAGGGCTAATGTAGAATCTAACCCTAAATGTTGGGACTGAAAGTCAGGCTTTACTCTTGAATCAATGAGCCCTATTTGTTTGAACTAATTGGTGGTCTCTCCAAATTTGTGATCTTTTAATGATCTATGTGACTATTATTGGACATTGATGTTTAGTTTCTTGATATGGGAATAATGTCAATGATCGAAGGATTTTGATTCTATATTTTGAGTATTATTGTGGATACGATATGGAAGACGAAGTCCCAATGCTGTTTGAGGACTTGCTTTAATTTTAGGGACAAAATTTCTTTTAAGGTGGTGAGGATGTAACACTTGGACTTTTCTCTCATCCAACTATTTACATCTTGACTCTTGGTATTTTTTATTTCAATGAATGACCTCCCTTATCATCAATTTGATGTTTTGGAGCTACTTGTTGCTCACTTGTTAAGTTAGGATGACTAATTACAATTTTAAACTCATTTTTTGTAACACATAGAGATTAGTTATTATTCATCATGTTATCTATATCGGGCCAAATCACACATAGATGGATATCAACATCCTTAGATAGCCAGTTTGGCTTAACAAGTGAGAAGCTATTAGAAGAGTACATAGAATGTTTTGCAATGATGTCTGCCAATAAATTATGCTTCCAATAGATGAACGAAAGTTGGAGGTTTGGCAAAGAGGAGAGGGCATGGCAGTTCTCTCTTCTCAATGGCTGGAGCTTGCAAGCAGGCAAGTTATCATGTTGTAAGATATTAATAGTTGAGGATGAGTCTGATAAAATGATAGGGTTGTTCCAGTTCCTATGTATACATGTATTCATAACATGAATAATGCCCTTGACTTCTGCCTCGAGGGTTGAGGTTGCATATCCAAAGACACTAGAGCCCAATATACATGCTCCCTTTCCATCAGTGACATGGACACGTATGCCCATCTTTGACGTGTGGTACTGGAAGGCTACATCTACAAAAACTAATTGATGGTGCATAGATGGTCGAGGAGTAGGACTTCTCCCAACTACATGGGAAGGTGTCTTGCTTTTCTAGATTGAGGGGATTGCCTTGGATCTTTCACAGATAAGAGACACCAGGAAAATAGGAAGAGACTTCTTACCACCATGGAGAATTTATTGCACACATGCCAAATGGTCCAACACCCTATACAATGTAGAGTTATGGCATCAACATTGTCTTTGTTGTGTATAACATGGGTGATCCAGTCATCCACTGACAAGGTGAAGAAGGAAGGCTCCACATTGAGAAGTTGCCAGACCTTCAAGTTGGTTGGGCAATCACAGAGGTAGTGGGTCAGAGTGTCTGGTTCCTTCATACAGACAGGGCAGACATCATCAGCTATAATATGTCAACACGCCTTCTCAGTGTTGGTAAGTAGGGCACGATGCTTGAGCAGCCATAGGAAGGTTCTTTGTTTGAGTGGTATTGGAGGTGACCATATCACCTTCTAGTTGCCCATGAAGTTAAGTGAACGCTAGCCCTTTAGCCATTCATAAGTTGTGTGAATCGAGAGCTCCCCTCTGGTTTCCATTGACTAAGACCAAGTATCTGGTCCTACATCTTCACTAGGAATGTTGGTATGTTGAATCAGTTTACATGCTTCAAGAGGGAGATAAGCACAAACAAAGTCCCAGTCCCATTCTCTAGGAGTGCACTATAAGGTCACTAAGGTCGTCTGGGATGAAGGTGTTGGGGGCTATATAAAGTATTGACTTATCCAATAGCCACTTATCACACCAGATGTTGGTGTTGGTTCTAGAATTTATGGTTCTATGACATACAATTTCAAGTTTAAGTATGTAACTTTTGATAAACGACCATACAGAGGAACCCACTTTCTTTGAGATTGCCCCATTTTGGATATACTTGTTCCTCATAACAGATACCCACTGAGTCAGAGAGTTTTTGAGGAATTTCCATGCATTCTTCATCATCAACGCTACATTCTGGACCCTGGCATCCTTGATCCTGAGTCCACCAAGCAGCTTGCTTCTAGTCAGCTTTTCCCAAGAGACCATGGAAATTTTCTTTTGCTCACGTCCACCGGACCATATGAAGTCCCAGATATGTCTATTAATATAATCATAAAGAATAGGGGAGAGCTTCACAATCTGCATAGTGTAAGAGGGAATCATCTACAATGTGTTGTTCACTAGAGTGACACAACCCACAAGAGAAAGGTGAGATGCAGACCAACTATCCATACAACTTCTAATAGAATGTAGGATATGAGAGTGTGTTTTCTTATTTATCCTATGGTGTAGAACAAGGATGCCCAGATAATGACCCAGATCAGTAGTTCTAGATATACCCATGTGACTACAGAAGGCTCACTTCTCAAAAATGGTGGTGTTGGGTGAGAAAAAATAGCATGGCTTCTCCTTGGACTGCACTTGACCAGACATTAAGGCGAATTCCTTTAGGATCTTGTTGATAGTAGAGGCTTGAGAAGTAGATACTTCAGCCATAAGTAAGATATCATCAGCAAACATCACATTAGATGGGGGAGGGGCAGCCTTAGTGATCATGATAGGCTTCCAGGTGACCAATGCCACTGTCGTGGAGATTGCTTGGCTAAGATGTTCCATACAGTGCATAAAATTGGATGGATTTGGTAGGCACCATAAGTGCACCTTCCCACAATATCGAGGTACTTCCTATAGAGATAATCTACATAATCAACTTGGTGAGATTGTATGGGATATCAATCTTTGTAAGGGTGTCCTCAATGAAAGGCCAACTCATTCGGTTGAATGCCTTAGATAGGTCCAGCTTGATAGTCACCCATTTTTTGCTTCCATACTTGTTCTTCAAAGAATGAACTACCTCCTGGACAAGGAGAATATTATCACTACTTTTTTGGCCCGGTATTAAGCTCGATTGATTTGTAGAAATCTAGCCATTTAGAGGGGCTTTAGTCTTTCCACAATAATTTTTGATATTACTTTGAAGCAACAATTGTGCAGGGAGATGGGGCATAGCTCGAAGCAGCGTTGAGGTTTGATGATTTTTGGAATGAGAACTAGCAAGGAGTCCACGATGCGAGGGTCCACCTTACTAGTAATAAAGGATTCTTTGTACAACAGAGATGAAGGGTCCTCCCACATGTGACCAATGACTTTGACCAAACCCATTGTGAATACTGTCCGGGCCCAGGGCCTTGGCTGGGGCCATAAGAAAAAGGACTTTCTTAATCTCCTCAGTATCTGGAATTCAACCAAGGAGGTGAGTGTTTGGGATGGCCCAAAACTCACCCACATACCTACGAATGGATACCCGATCCGGAGGAGACGAAGCCAATGTGCATAGAAGCCGTCTGAAGAAATGGCGCACATGCTGCTTGATATGCTCTGGAGAGGTGATCCGGGTTCCATCATTACCGCAGAGCCTAGATATCTTATTGTGGTGCCGTCGTGCCTTGACGTATGCATGGAAAACTTGTTGTTACCATCACCATACTACAACTAATTAATGTTGGAGTGTTGTTGCCAATCCGCCTCCTCCCTCAAGAGGATAGTGTTAAGCTATTCCTGAAGTACGATAGAATGTAATTGTTTTGAAACAGATGGAGAAGATTGTGATTGTACTTGACATCTATCGATCTTGCGTAGAAGGATATCTTTGTGCTTATGCTATTATTTGAGGTGCTTAGTTTCCCAACTAGATGTAACCAACTTGAATGTGGGTAACACATCCAAGAGGGGGCGCGAGCCATCCCATGCAGGAAGGAGTTCTAATTGAACACTAGAATAAGATCCTAGCTCATCTTCATCTTGAAATTGTGATGTCTCATCGATGTGAGATGCCCTAATAGCTGAATAGGATTATGGTCACTGTAAAGGCATGGAAGTATGTTAATATTCATACCTCCTTTAATAGACAGCCAGTCCGAATTAGCAATGGTTCTACCTAGCTTTTCAAGTTAATAACCCTTCTTGAAGGTAAAAATGGTGGCCCAAAGATGGCATGTCTTTAGACCAGAAGATATTAAGAATGAGTTAATTTGAGGCTAGATTGTCGATCAAAACCATGCCCACCTTGCTTCCCATAAATGTCAAGCATAGTATTGAAGTCCCCTACTAGGGCCCAAACTCCATTGATAAGGGAGGCAAGGTTTGCTAACCTTTTCCATAGTAGGTCACGCTTCTGTGGGTTGGGGCTTCCATAGACAAACATGAGCATCCAAGAACTATTAATGCGGCAATGCACATACTGATGATGGCTTTGCAGAATGTCAATAGTGCACCTATAGTCACCCAGAGAATCCAGATTCCACTAGAAAACTTAAGCTCTTCAACTCTATGAGAAGAAGAGTAACCAAGATTCTTGATGATGCCATCGACCTTAATGCCACTGCAACAAGGCTCAATAATAACTAGAACATGGAGTTTATATCTCTTTTTGTATTCCTTGATGCTAACCTTTGCCACAGTAGGTCACGCTTCTGTGGGTTGGGGCTTCCATACAAAAATGTGAGCATCCAAGAACTATTAATGTGGCAATGCACATATTGATGATCGCTTTATAGAATGTCAATAGTGCACCTATAGTCACCCCAGAGAATCCAGATTCCACTAGAAAAGCTAAGCGCTTCAACTCTATGAGAAGAAGAGTAGCCAAGATTCTTAATGATGCCATCGACCTTAATGTCACTGCAACAAGGCTGAATAATAACTAGAACATGGATTTTATATCTCTTTTTGTATTCCTTTAGAAGAGTCAGATTATCCTTGGAGCTAGATCCTTGGATATTCCAACATATGATGTTAGTCATTCAGATAACATAGAAGGGAGAAATAAGTAGGACTTCCTAATTAATGGTAGTGATTAGGCCCAATGTATCGGCTACCACGTCCATAGCCTCATCTGGACTATAGTCTTCAATATAAAAATTGAGGGACTTTGCATTGGCGGTAAAGTCAACATTACCCACGATCTGCATGAGCTTCCCTTTCTTATGCTCACGTCCAGGGCTAACCATTTGGTAGACCACCTTTTTGTTATAGAGAATGACCCCAATGCCAACACCATGCACACCAAGCAAGAAGCTAGTAGATGCATACAACTGAGTTTTGGGGTCAGTTGTTTGGAATCAGAATGAATTGGTGATGGTCGTGTTGTTCCTACCTTTGCTAATTTCATTATCTACCATGGTCACCAAAGTGTTATCACCGCCCGTGTTGGTCACGATTGGGATAGACTGTGGAACGAGTGGCGGGTGGCCTTTTCCATGTGCCTCAGGCACTAGACACTGATGCATAGTCTTCTTCATTTGTTTATGATACATCACCATCTCCCACTTACCCTCATTAGCATACATCGTATGGCTACCAGTGGGGACCTCCTGTTGTGATTTTAGGGTTTTCAACATGTAACACTTTTGTTTTACCCTTCATGCTCGCATACGGATGAGACGGTGGCTTCTTCCCATTCATAGCTCTTCTTTTTGGCATCTTGGCATGGATCTCAGTAGAGTACTATGTAGAAATTGCTAGTGACATACTAGTTGATGAAGACGGATTGATGCTAGGGAAGCTAGGGATGAATTTACAATCACCCTCAACGTGGCCTAGATGACCACACTTCATGCAGAATGTCAAAAACTTTTCATATTCCAATCTGTAGTGCTCACCATTAAGCATGATTGTAGGTAGGAGGGACTTCGTCGTGTCAACTTTGACAACAATATGAGCAAACTTCCCAAGATGCTCAAATTGACTTGTAGTGTTGATCTTGATGGTCTTACCAATCAGATCGCCAATACTTGAGAGAAGTTGATTTTAGAAAAGGTAAATTGGAAGATTGGGGACCCTTGCCCAGACAAACAACTTATTGTGGATCAGATCAGATGGCCTAAAGTCCTTTAACCATTACTGCACTGACAAGTACTGGTTCAAGATCATCCATGGCCCTCTAGTCAAAGTGCGGACGAAGTCTTCATTGTTAGACTGTTGTATTTTGTAGTAGCCTTTGTCCAGATCTATAGCTCATAACTCATCCGTGAGTTGCCACAAGATAGGAATTCTATTCATAAGTGCATTACAGCTGATGATGGTGTCGATGACCTTGATAATCACTGTGAATTTCCATGGTTCCAACAGTGGCAGTAGTGTTGCGGGGTGCATGGAGATGGAGGAGATAGTTCCATCAAGCTCTATACGAATATCTGCCAAAGTTAGTAGGTTTGGGGATACCTGTGATAGGGTTGCGGGCACCTTGGTCGATCGCCCAGTCATCACATCCTTGTAGGACCTAGAACCATGTTGCGGTGGGGGACCAGATGGGTCCATCACGATATCCTCATCGATAACCCCCGAGGGAGGATGGCCAGGGTCTATTGATGACTCGACATCGTCGTTCAATGGAGAAGCATGGGGGGCACCTCGCCTGGAGCCACGACCTCCACGGATGCCACCTCCACAACTAGAGAACCCTAGGATCTGGGTACTATATATACAATTTTGAACTCATTTATACAATATTGAGTGACTTTTTATTGATTACGTTTGGGAGTTTTTGAGACAACTAAATCCTGATCTTGATCTCAATACTTGTTTATAAGAATGATAATGAAAATTTGGATCTAACGGTGAAAATTTCACCCAAATCGGAGTTAGGGTATGAAAGTTGTGATTTTTGGAAGTCTTAAATGAGAAACCCAATATTCAAATTCTTTTCCCTTGTTTTTTTCCACCTCAACGATCCACATGCACCCCTCTCAGCCAATGGGGAGCCAAAAATTTGAGATCATGGATCCCTCTCTCCATCAAACTTGGCTATTGGCTCAATGCTGCATAATACTTCAATCTTGGGACGTCAAAGCTGACCTTGATCCAATGGCTAATGATCTGTTTTCCTCCCTTGCCCATGTCGTAAAACAATAGAAATATGGTGGCCATTGTAACATCCCTGACCTGGGTTATGAGTCAACCCTAGGTGTTTTGCCTAAATATGTAGTTAAATCCTTGTGATTATCTTTTGGCATGTAATTAAGTTCCTAAGGAACATACATTTTCATTTCTGTCCCTTTTAAACAATGATTGTAGTATTGTTTGGTAATACATGGACCTATGTGCAAATTACCCAGGTAAGGGGTTTAACTTGCAAATTTCACAAGTTAAGATGTTCCTCTGATGATGAGACATCATATGAGTGAATATGATGAGGTAAGATGGATTTTCCAAGCTTGGGCATCAAGATGCAGCTTGTGGAATGATCCTTGTGCTTAAAAACCCTAATTTGGATTAAAGTGCAATTTACCCAAATGTGGGGTGCAACTTATAAAATACACCATCTTGAACATCTTTTATGACTCTTGACATCATTTAAAGTAATAATGATGAAGGGGGCACTTCATTTGAAAAATCATATAATAAGGAACACCTTTGTAATTAAATTACCAAGCTTAAGTATGGAAACCCTTCATATATGTACCTTAGTATGCATGTTGGTTTTTCTACCCTTAGATCTTGAGTTTTGGTGAGCTTTTCATAGGATTATCATGCTTGGACGTGCCTTAGAAAGAAGGAGGGACCTAGTTGTGAAAAGGAGGAGTAAGTTGTCCTTATGATGAAAATAACCCCAAAGGTACTTATACACTTTCCTTTGCAATCAAAGGCAACGTTTCCCTTTCACTCTTCACTTATCTCTTGCTGTGGCCGACTAAGGAAGGAGCTCAGGAGCTCAAGGGGACGACCAACCTGTTCTAGGTAAGAGAACACCACCTTCTAGCTTGGATTCATGGAAAAATCCATGTATAAGGTTGGTTTCATGGCTAATTCACTTAGGTTTCTTGTTCTAGCCGATCATCCCCATCTTTTCCTTGGAGAATCACCTCTGGCCGAGTTGTGGAGCTCAAGACACCATTAGAGGCATGAAGCTTGGAAGCTTGGAGCTCTAGGAACCACGTTTAAAGGCAGGTTTTATAACTCTAAACTCCTAGCTTTATTATGCATATTTTTATTCTTGCTTTTGTGCTTAGCTCTTCTTCTACCTCCTTTCTTCCTTGCACTTTTGCAAGCAAAATGGTGGAGGAACCGACCTGAACAGAGGTTGAGGATGATGGGTGTGGTTTCCTAGGTCACTTTATGAAACGACCTTGGACCCTTTTGGTCCAAACGGGTGCAACTCGTTTAAGGTCAAACGGGTTCAACCCGTTTGATCTCAAACGATCTTACAAGATCGTTTGGATCAAAACGATCCCAAGACCGTTTCATAGGGTTGACCAAGGGACGACCGTTTGAGGGTCTGTTCATAATGTATTGAATTTCATTCCTACAAATAATCATAATCTAATTCCTAACCAATTGAGAGTTGAAGGCACTTCAACACCCTAACCCTAATCGGGTTAAAATTGAGAGTTGAAGGCACTTCAACACCCTAACCTTAATCAGGTTAAAATTGCTGATTTTAAATATAAATCTTGTTGAGTTTTGGGTTGAACGGCCCAAACGGGTTCAAACCCATTTGGGATTCACCCAAACGGTCTCACACTCGTTTAGTGACACCCCAAGACCGTTTGGAGGTCTAGGGTTAAGGAAATTTAATGGTTTAAGGGTCTAATCACAATAGGTTGAAGTACTGATAAAAGTGCTGATTTTAGACCTAATTAGAGTTCAACCCTAATCAAATCAACTTCGATTTTGATGAGATTTTGGGCAAACGGTCTCAAGACCATTTGGAGGTCATCCAAACGATCTCAAGACCGTTTGGGCCAAGTTTGGGCCCAATTGGAGTCCAATTGATGGGTTCAAATACAATTTGTATCACATTGTTGAAAATTGATGATTAGCCGATTGGAAACCCTAATTGAGTTAGACTTAACCCTAATTGGTCTTCAATTGAGGGTCAATTTGGAGTCCAATTGATTGAGGCTCATCCTAATTGACTCAATTTGTAAGTGGTCAACATGGCTCTGGCCATTTGAAGGTTTCAACTTAGGAAATCCTATTCAACATAACCTATGTGTCACCTTTTATGTTCATGTGGTTTGAACCCAAGTGGGACCACACTCATTTGAATCCAAATGAGTCCACACTCGTTTGAGTCCAAACGAGTCCACACTCGTTTGAGTCCAAACGAGTCCACACTCGTTTGAGTCCAAACGAGTCCACACTCGTTTAGGCTCAAACAGGTCCACACTCGTTTAGGCTTAAATGGGTCCACACTCGTTTAGGCTTAAATGGGTCCATACTCGTTTAAGACTAAGTGGGTTCACACCCGTTTAAGGATCAAATGGGTTCAAGGTCATTTGAAGTTAAACGAGTTCAAGGTCGTTTAAGAATCAAGTGGGTTGAAGGTTGAAGGTTAAACCCTAATCCAATTGGAGACTTTCAAGGTTGATTATACTTAATCACTTGAAGGTGTAAATGGTAAAATGACGATCTAATCTAAACCTTAATGATAACTTAAGACATTAAAGGACTAAGTGACTAATGAATTGACCCATGATGATGATCAATGGGTAATTTACTAAAATTCCCTTGAGAGGTTCAATTGAGTGATACCTTGTTTTAATTAAACCCTAATCACTTGATAGTGGTGATTTGATTTATGTTAATCAAAGAGGACTTCACCCAACCCTATTTAGAATAGTGTAACCACCATCTAATAGAGAGAGGAGAGAGAAAGTACTACTTATAGTGGAAACTGAAGTAAAATACCTTCAATATACATGAATATGCAAGATTAGGTATGATCCACTTATGTGAGATCATGGAAACCCCAATTTAGGGTGATTTGATAAATGGAGTAATTTAGGGTTATACCTTTGGGTATGAAATCCTAATTACACATGGTACTATGAGGAACCTTTATAATTTGAGAGCTAAAGGGTCCAAAAACCCTATGTTGAAGTAAATAAATCCAAACCCTAGAATACATTGATAAAGTGTGAGCTCAGCACGCCCGTGCTGAAGAACACGACCATGGTGGCTTGTCTTAGCACGACCGTGCTGAGAAACACGGCCGTGGTAATATGTCTTTACACGACCGTGCAAAGGAGCACGGCCGTGGTGCCTATAAAGTAATTGAAAATGGTTTTGATATTGTGATGATATTGTTATACATGCATATCTACAAATATATTAACCATGTAGGTTCTTATACATGATGGTGATCATATCTAGGTAAGGATTATGATTTCATATTCATTGAAAGCATGTTATTAGCTTTATGAATAATGACATATGCTGATGCCTAGTAAGTGGCATCTTATGAGAATGATAGGCTGTGAGAGCTATGAATATCATCAAGGTCATGCTGATTAGATGATTTATGATGAATTGATATCTAAATGATGACTGATATGAGTTAGACTTGATACATTTAGTATTCTACCTTCATAGCTGTTCTAAATGATTGATGCTTGGAAATATGCTTGATGATAAAAGAATACTGAAATGTACCTAACTAATCAAGTACAATCATACCATGTAGAGCCCTGATCATAGATCCATCATTGTCAGAAGTTAAATGATGGTGAAACAGGTTTTCCTAAGGGGACTCCAGGATCACATACTTTTGAGTATGTGGGGGAATATGGATGTGAATAGCCTTACATCCTAGTGTAGGAATTGATGTAGATGTATCTGAATCTATCAATCCTTCACTATGTGTTTATGCCGGGGTGATGTAACACTAATCTCCCGAGGAAATCTCTTGTACCGCATCGATGAGAGATAAACAAGAAATCTTTCGATGGAGAAGGGAGTACAGAATGCCACTGTGACTCTTATAGCGAAGTACCAGAATACCCTGGTAAGCTATAGTAGCAGATACACTAGATGTCCTGCATGTTGATCCTCATACTGACTGAGGAAGATGAGGTCATAAGAATCCGGCTCTTTTGATGACCTATGTATGATACCGATGCGACTTAATAGTGATCGGTTGGAGTTTGAGTGGTATACCTCATCTCCGCAGGGCATAATAATGTTTGTAAAACATAATCAACTGCGTAGCATATCTGTTTAGGTTGAACTACGAGATACATTGGTTGAAGATACATTACCTGATATACATGTTCTTCATATTCCTTAAATGTTGTTGTTCTAATCGATAACAATCTGCTGTTGATTACCTTAAAGCTTTTATTGCTTATGTTGTTCTTTAATTGCTATAATAAAGCTTCTGGCGGAGAATTATAACTATCGCTGGGACAATTATTTAAAATTGTCTCACCCCGTAGATTTCAACTTTTTAGGTGGTCGTCGAGGACGAAGGAACCAGTCTGCAGGTGATCAAAATCAGCAGCAGCAGCACCAGGAACAACAGTAAATCTCAGGTGGAGATTCAGACTGCTGAGTTGTGTAATTAGATAGTCAGTCTTATGTCGTCTCTGTACTCTCAGGTCCTTGGAGTTATGCTCTGAGATTTTGTTTTGACTCTTGAGATTTTGTATCATGCTGGGTATAATTACTCAAGAAGTAATTTAACATAGATGTAAATAGTTATCTCCTTTTATAAAGGAAGTTTTATGGTTTCAATGTCTTATCTCAAAAAGTTTTAATTTTTCATGATTTTTAGTTTTCCGCTGCTAATCGAATCGCTTCCGCTGAATTTAATCGTGTTTACCTCGGGTTTTGGAGATCAGAGCCCACAATTTAGTGGTATCAGAGCTCTAGGTTCGCTGAGTCTACAGAGACATAGGACTTAGGATGTCGAGTCTATCCTTAGTATTTCTTTCGTATCTAATAGAGTCTTCTGCTCCTCAAGAGAAGAAGATAATTAAGAATGTCTGAACCACACGAGGAGTACGTGGAAGAAAGTAGTGTCGCTGCACCCCAAGCAGGTGCAAGGAACCCGGAGATAGAACAACCTGTACCTGAGCCACCCAGAGAGCCACCTCAGTTTGACCCAGCTGACATGGGAAACCCAGCTGTTCAAACTATGTTCGGGCAGTTTATGACTGCCATGACGCATATCACCGACAGGATGCCCATGCCTGTACCTAGGGTACCTGCCCAGCCTGAAGGACAAGGTATCGGTAAGACGTTCGAGCGACTTCGTCGTGTCGGAGCAACCTAATACTTTGGAACAGCTGACCCCACAGATGCCGATCTGTGGTTAACCGAGTTAGAGAAAGCTTTCAGAATCTTGAACACTCCAGAAGCCGAGAAGGTTAGACATGCCGTCTATCTTCTCAAAGGAAGTGCTGGTCACTGGTGGACCATGGAAGAGCAGAAGAGACCTAGAGTGGACATCTCGTGGGAAGATTTTCGTCGGGGATTTGTCAATAGATACTTTCCAAAGACATTCCTAGATGAGAAGATCTCTCAGTTTGAGAGATTAAGACAAGGCATGATGAACATTAGCGAGTATGAAGCTAAGTTCATGGAGTTGTTGCGGTTTTATCCGCACATGGCTGCCACAGAAGAAGAAAGAATTAGAAGGTTCGAGAAGGGTTTAAATGCCGACTTGACTACTCCCGTGTCTGCCCTAGAGAATCGGGAGAGGTTTGCTACCTTCGTTGAGTCAGTCTGAAGGATATAGAAATCCGTAGTCGAAAAGAGGCAAACCCATAAGAGATATCCGCAGTTCCAGGGTTCTTCATCTAGAGACTTTAAGAAGCCTAGATTCTCTGCACCTACACCTCCACCACCCAGATCTAGTTCTCAGACTCAGTGGTCACTGAGTAGAGGTAGGGGACGAAGCCTACCACTACAAGAGACTCGCAGTTCAGCATCAATGTCAGTCACAGGACCACCCAGACCACAACAACTGGAAAGAAGCTGCTACAACTGTGGGAAGGTGGGACACTTGATGAAGGACTGTAGGTTTAGGCCTGTCAGTGTGACACAGCCCCAGAGACAGAATCAACAGGGATCACAGAGAAGGCAGTCTCAAGGAGCAGCTAGAGGACATGGACAAGCGTCCCAAGCTGGATCGTCAGCACCAAATCAACCTCAGGCAACAGCAAGGTTCTATGCTATGAACCCACCAGATGCAGTGGTCAATCCACGGGTTGTGACAGGTCAGATGGAACTTTTATATTCTGATATGTCTACATCCTGTGTTGTATCTGTTTTGATTGACCCGGGTGCTACGCACTCCTTTATCACTCGAAGAGTGATTCGTAACTGTAATATGACGATCAGTCATAGGGCAGATAGCTTGTTGCTTGAAACTCCATTGAGAGGGTTTGCTGTGTTGCAGGAGGTATGCTCTCCCTGTAACCTCTTCTTTTCTGATCATCGCATTCAAGTGGATCTTATACCATTTGAGATGCAAGGATTTGATATAATCCTTGGGATGGATACCTTGGAAAGGTATAGGGTTGTCTTGGATTGTGAATCCAAGCAGGTTGTGTTTGCTGATGAAAGAAACACATGGATCTTTCAAGGAGAAAGAGAGATTCTGCCCACCTGTCTTGTATCAGATATGGTTGCTGATAAGCTGATGAGGCAAGGATGTTATGCATTCTTGGCCCATGTGGTAGATACTACCATGGAAAGTCCTAACCCTGCTGAAGTTCCTGTAGTCAGGGAATTTGAAGATGTATTTCCTGAAGAACTTCCAGGTGTGCCACTGCCTCGGGAAATTGATTTTGAGATAAATTTGGTCCCCGATACACAACCGATAGCCCAGACACCGTATAGGATGGCGCTTGCTGAGATGGCAGAACTCAAGAAGCAGCTTCAAGAGTTGCTTGAGAAGGGTTTCATCCGATCGAGCACTTCACCTTGGGGTGTTCCGGTTTTGTTTGTTAAAAAGAAAGATAGGTCAATGCGGTTGTGCATTGATTACAGACAATTAAATAAAGTAACGATAAAGAATAAGTACCCTCTACCGAGGATTGATGATCTATTTGACCAGTTGCGTGGTGCAACCGTCTTCTCAAAGATAGATTTGAGGTCTGGATATCATCAACTTCGTATTAAGGACAGTGACATACCCAAGTCCGCCTTCAGAACAAGGTATGGTCACTATGAGTTCACGGTTATGTCGTTTGGACTAAGTAATGCACCAGCTGCATTTATGGAACTCATGAATAGAATCTTCCGACCTTTCCTCGATCAGTGTGTTTTCGTCTTTATAGATGACATTTTGATCTATAGTAGAGATGCACAACAGCATGAGCAACATCTTCGTCAGGCTCTAACTTTGCTAAGAGAACACAAGTTATATGCTAAGTTTAGCAAGTGTGAGTTTTGGTTGCCGGAAGTATCTTTCCTTGGACATGTGATATCTTCTTTGGGTATTCGTGTTGACCCTAAAAAGGTAGAATCTGTTCTACAATGGGAACAACCGAAGACACCAACAAAGATTCGTAGTTTCTTGGGGTTGGCCGGCTATTATCGAAGGTTCATTAAGAACTTTAGTTCTATAGCCTTAACCTTGACCAGGTTAACCGGGAAGGATATTCCTTTTGTCTGGAGTGATAAGTGCCAGCAATCTTTTCAGTTGCTGAAGGAGAGGTTGACAAGTGCACCTGTACTGGTGTTACCTGAGCAAGGCAAAGGATATATAGTTTTCTGTGATGCCTCCAAGAATGGACTCGGATGCGTGTTGATGCAGGATAAGCAAGTGATTTCTTTTGCTTCCCGACAACTTAAGAAACACGAGGATAATTATCCGACACACGATCTGGAGTTAGCTGCTGTGGTTCATGCCTTGAAGATCTGGAGACATTATCTCAACGGAGAGACGTTCTAGATTTTCACTGATCATAAGAACCTTAAATATATCTTCTCTCAGCATGAACTTAACATGAGGCAACGTCGTTGGATGGAGTTAATTAAGGACTACGATTGTACACTTGATTATCATCCAGGGAAGGCCAATGTAGTTGCAGATGCTTTGAGTAGGAAATCAGCAACATCAACCATGGATAGAGCACAACTAAGTTCCTTAGTATGTTCTAGAAGAGATATGCTTATCTCTTTAAGGCAAGACAATGTGCAGTTGAAGGTGTCATTGTTGGCCAGTTTGTTAGCTGAGATGCACACAAAACCTACCCTAAGAGAGCAGATAAAGGAAGCACAACAAGTGGATGTTGTAGTGCAACAGATCAGATCTGAGTATGGTAATGGGAAGCAAGATGGTTTCCATGACTCAGATGATCAAGTGGCATGCTATCATGGGAGGATGATAGTACCTGATGTGGATAACCTGAGGAAGTTAGTATTGGAGGAAGCTCATTCTTCGATGTATGCTATGCATCCAGGGAGTACCAAGATGTATCGAAACTTGAAAGACATGTATTGGTGGCCCGGGATGAAGAAGGATGTGGCTGAGTTTGTCCTGAAATGTCTAGTGTGTCTGTAGGTTAAGGCTGAACACCAGAAACCTGCAGGAACAATGTAACCTTTACCCATATCACAGTGGAAGTGGGACCATGTGACCATGGACTTTGTTGTTGGCCTGCCTAGGACAAGCAAAGTACATGATTCCATTTGGGTAATAGTTGATAGGTTGACAAAGACAGCTCATTTCTTACCTGTCAAAACAACCTATTCTGCTGAAAGGTTATCACAGTTGTATATCCAAGAGATAGTACGTTTGCACGGAGTTCCTATCACTATAGTTTCTGACAGAGGTCCCCAGTTTACAAGTTGTTTCTGGGAGCAGTTGCACAGATCCTTAGGCACCAAGTTAAGGTTTAGTACAACCTTTCATCCACAGACTGATGGACAGTCTGAAAGGACTATACAGACCTTGGAAGACCTATTGAGAGCATGTATTCTCCAGTTTACCGGGAGTTGGGATCTACACCTAAGCTTGATAGAGTTTGCCTATAACAATAGCTATCAACATAGTATTGATATGGCACCTTATGAAGCCTTATATGGTAGACGTTGTAGATCACCCTTGTGTTGGTATGAGACTGGTGAACATAAGTTATTGGGTCCTGATCTTGTGCAGCAGACTACGGAAAAGATTAAAGTAATACAACAACAGATTAAGACTGCACAGGATAGACAGAAATCTTATGCCGACAGACATCGTAGACCGTTAGAGTTCCAGGTTGGAGACAGAGTGTATCTCAAGGTCTCACCTTAGAAAGGAGTCCTTCGCTTCGGAAGGAAAGTGAAGTTAGCTCCTAGATTTATGGGGCCTTATCCAATCATTGAACGGGTTGGAAAGGTAGCCTATAGACTAGAGTTACCACCAGAATTACAAACGCTACACCCTGTGTTTCACATTTCTATGCCGAGGAAAATGTCACCCTAACACTGAGTCAGTTCTACAACCTATGGAAGTAGAATTGAATGATGATATAACTTATGAGGAAGGACCAATGTCAATCCTTGATAACAGAATTAAAAAGTTAAAGAAGAAAGATATAAGCCTTGTGAAAGTCCTCTGGAACCACCGTGGTGTTGAAGAAGCCACTTGGGAACTAGAGGATGAGATGAGAAGGAAGTACCCTGCTCTTTTCTCCTAATACGTTTTGTCGATTTCGGGGACGAAATCCTTGTAAGGGGTGGATAATTTGTAACATCCCTGACCTGGGTTATGATTCAACCCTAGGTGTTTTGCCTAAATATGTAGTTAAATCCTTGTGATTATCTTTTGGCATGTAACTAAGTTCCTAAGGAACATACATTTTCATTTCTGTCCCTTTTAAACAATGATTGTAGTATTGTTTGGTAATACATGGACCTATGTGCAAATTACCCAGGTAAGGGGTTTAACTTGCAAATTTCACAAGTTAAGATGTTCCTCTGATGATGAGACATCATATGAGTGAATATGATGAGGTAAGATGGATTTTCCAAGCTTGGGCATCAAGATGCAGCTTGTGGAATGATCCTTGTGCTTAAAAACCCTAATTTGGATTAAAGTGCAATTTACCCAAATGTGGGGTGCAACTTATAAAATACACCATCTTGAACATCTTTTATGACTCTTGACATCATTTAAAGTAATAATGATGAAGGGGGCACTTCATTTGAAAAATCATATAATAAGGAACACCTTTGTAATTAAATTACCAAGCTTAAGTATGGAAACCCTTCATATATGTACCTTAGTATGCATGTTGGTTTTTCTACCCTTAGATCTTGAGTTTTGGTGAGCTTTGCATAGGATTATCATGCTTGGACGTGCCTTAGAAAGAAGTAGGGACCTAGTTGTGAAAAGGAGGAGTAAGTTGTCCTTATGATGAAAATAACCCCAAAGGTACTTATACACTTTCCTTTGCAATCAAAGGCAACGTTTCCCTTTCACTCTTCACTTATCTCTTGCTGTGGCTGACTAAGGAAGGAGCTCAGGATCTCAAGGGGACGTCCAACCTGTCTAGGTAAGAGAACACCACCTTCTAGCTTGGATTCATGGAGGGAATCCATGTATAAGGTTGGTTTCATGGCTAATTCACTTAGGTTTCTTGTTCTAGCCGATCATCCCCGTCTTTTCCTTGGAGAATCACCTCTGGCCGAGTTGTGAAGCTCAAGACACCATTAGAGGCATGAAGCTTGGAAGATTGGAGCTCTAGGAACCACGTTTAAAGGCAGGTTTTATAACTCTAAACTCCTAGCTTTATTATGCATATTTTTATTCTTGCTTTTGTGCTTAGCTCTTCTTCTACCTCCTTTCTTCCTTGCACTTTTGCAAGCAAAATGGTGGAGGAACCGACCTGAACAGAGGTTGAGGATGATGGGCGTGGTTTCCTAGGTCACTTTATGAAACGACCTTGGACCCTTTTTGTAAGGACCCTGACCTGCGTTTAGGGTTTACCCTGTTCGTTTTGCTTGATCTTGGTGCTTTGGTGCTTGCTAATCACCTTTAGTGGTGATTAGGGTTTGGTTGTGCTTTGTTGAGAGTTCGAGGGGCTACTTGCAAATAACCCAAGTTTAGGGTTTTGTGGGCAAGTTTGCCATCTTGCGAGATGTTTTCCCTCTTTGCTTCCTCTAGGGTTGAGAGGAAGGCTTGGGCTTGTTGTTTGAGTTCTTTGGGTCTGAGTTGAGCTTGTTTGGGCCTTGGAGTTCCTTGTTTGGGCTTTCTTGAGCCTTGTCTCGCCCAAGGAGTAGTGTGTGTCGCCCTAGGTTGGTTTGTGTTGACCTAGAGGTGGTGTGTCGCCCAGTGGCTTGGTGTGTCGCCCAGTAGAGCTGTTAGTTGTGTCGCCCATGTTGCTTGGTCCAGCTTTGACCATGTTTGGTGGACACTTGGTTTGCATCTTGGACAAGTGTCTCTTGGCTTGCTAGTGTGTTGGCTTGAACCCTAGGACAAGTGTCCCTTGGGTGGACGACACATAGCATGGTTGTACCTTGGTTTCTCCTCCCCTTCTTCCTATATAGGTAGCTCTTCTCCTTGCCTTAGTCTCCTTTGGTCCTTTGGTCTCCCCTCCACCCTTGGTGCACGATATCCCTCTCCATCTTGCTTGGGTTGGCCGATACACTTCCTTGGAGCTGAAGTGGTGGCCGATACACCCTCCCTGGAGCAGCCTGGTGGACGATAGCTTGGAACCTTGGAGTGCTTTGGAGCTTGGAGCTTAAGGCGGGTTGCATAGTTTCTAACCCTAACTCTTTTACCTCTAGCTTTGATCTTGTTATATGTTAGTAGTCTAGCTTAGTTCCTTGCTTGTACATCTTGCTTATGTACCTTAGTGGCCGATATCCCTCTCTAGGGTTTAGGGTTCATTGTATACCTTTGCTTTCTAGGGTTTGGGGCTTCCTTGTGTTGAAGGTTGAAGATGACCTAGGGTTGGGCGATATCCCTTCCTTGTGGGTGTGTTGGGCGACACCCTTGTCCTTGAGTTGAACGATATCAGTGTTCTTGGTGTTGGGCAACACCCTTCCTCTTGGGTTGGACGATAGGTTGACCTAGTATGGATGTTGGCCGACATGGTGACCATGTTGGGCGATATGGTTCCTTGGGTTGAGCAACACCTTTGTTTTTGAGTTGGACGACATGGTGTTCCCCTTGGTGGACGACATGGTAGCTGGTGTTGGGCGACATGATGAGTCCTTTAGGTTGGCCGATACCCTTGCCCTTGAGTTGGGCGATAGGGTGAGCTAGGGTTTGTTGGCCGATATGGTGAGTACCCTTGGAGATGGGCGATACTCTCTCTCTCTCTCTCTCTCTCTCTCTCTCTCTTGTTGGGCGATATGGTCTGATGGTGTTGGGCAACATGGATGTTCTTGAGTTGGACGATAGAAAGGGTGCTCTTGTGTTGAGTTATCTCCTTGTCCATGTGGTGGACGATAGGGCCAAGTAGTGCCATGTTGGATGATAGGCTATGTGCCCTGATGGCCGATACCATGATGGCCGATACCATGTTGGGCGACATGCCTTGGGCCATGATGGCCGATAGGGTTAGTGTGGTGGCTGATACCCATGTTGGGTGATAGGTTTTAGGGAGGATTGTGAGGCTATAGTGAGGGTATGAGTTTCTTTGGTAACGGTCCCTTATGTGATAGAAGTGGATGTTTATACATTAACCAATAAAACGATGGTGGTGTTTCTGATACCATCAATATGTAATATGTTGCCTTGCAAACAATAAGGATGCTAATGATAGTAATGTATATGATGTTAGCCCTCATGTAATAGATGCATGATGTGACCTGTTATGCTTAATTTTTAATGATAATGAGAATGATGATAACTACTCTAGTAGTTTGTTTAATGATCATAATGTTGGTAATAATGATGCTAAGTGACAGTTATGTTAAAGGTTGCCTCATGATAAAGATGACAATAGTTGATGACATAGTAATGACCTTGTTAACAATAGTGTTGGTTCTGTAAACACAACATGATCTCTATATACCCTGATTGTTTGTATAATCTTGAGATAAGGGTAAGCATCAGTATGGTTTGTTAATGATGTACTTAACATACTTGGTTACCAAATAAGTGTCATATTGATAAGTAGATTATCTTGAATGATATTTCATGATAGTGAGCATATTCCTTATGTTGAATCTACAATTATTGCATACCTTAACCTTGCAGGTGATGACTTAGCCATGAAAGGGCTATGTGACATATGTAATGAGTAACATTACTTTGATAATTGCTCTATAAGATTATGTATGTGATGTGTTGGTCCCATGATGATGATGTGAGCCTTAAGAGGCAGTGACGGTACATGATGAAGGGTTGAGACCCTGTGGTATGTGATGATCCTTGAGATGGATCTGGATGGTTGGCAAGAGGCCAAGTCATAACATGTGATGTTGGATCCTTAAGATGGATTAGGTTGATATGAATAGATCATACTATAATGTTCTTTACTTTCTGTTATACCTTGCATGTCAAACAACTTGGTTGAATCTTGCAATCCATCTAAAAGATACTAATTAAGCACAATGAAATACATCATGTAGTTTGCCCTGGCCATAGATCCATCATCGTCATGACTTGGTGATGGTGAAACGGGTTTTCCTACGGGTTAACCTGGAAGCGCATATTGTTGAATATGTGTAGGTTGCTCCTAGCCTGAAAATGAGGAGGTAAGAGTGTAACTTCGGTTGCAGACTCAGATATGTGTGTAGAGCATGGTGAACAGGCCCATGGCTCAGGATATGTGATGTATGGAGCATGAATGCGTTCATGGCTCAGAGCACGGTGATCAGGCCCGTGGCTCAGTTTTACTAGTGCCGTGACCTGTACCAAGGCGGGCTAGAGAATGGGTAGCCTATGGAGCTAACCCTGTGGCTTAGACCACTTCAGCATGTGACTGCGGTCCTGCTTGTGTTGTACTCATGTACTGACCATGAGGTGGGAGGTCGTGGAGTCCGGCTCTTCCATTGACCTTGTATGGCACCGTCTTGGGTTTCGTAACCGAAGGTTGTATTTGAACGGTACGGTTCAAATCCTCAGGGCATAATAAAATGTAATACAGCCGTTTAGTAATTACTAGTCATATCAAATACGAAACATTGGTTGAGGCCTTGTTTGTGTAATATCTCTGATATACCTTGCAGGTTATGTGGTAATCTGTCTTATCTTGATAATCAGGTTATGTGACATTATATTCTGTTCTAATAATCTTGCTACATAGTGATATATCTTATCTTGATAATCATGTTCCTTTGAAAGACATCTGGTTATATGCTTGCCGGTAAGAATAAATCTTGCTATATATATAACTGCTCTTGTTATACCTGTTGTTAGTTAACTGCTGCTATAGTTTATCTTGCTGAGGTTCTATAGTTGCGGTGGGGAGCTATGTTTCCCGCTGGGACAATTGTTCAATTGTCTCACTCCGCTGGTTTACACCCTTTTTAGGTGGTCGAGGTAGACGTGGTCGTGGTTGTGGTGTTGCGGACGAGCAGCTTGAGGAGCAATAGAAGGCAAGCGTTGGACATGCTGCTGTTTTGGATGTTTTGTAGTAGAGTCTAGACTCATCCCTGTACTCTCAGGTCCTTGGCAGTATTTTGACGTTGTTTCACGATGATCGTTCGATGATATCTGTATATCCTGCTATTGGCCGGATGTGGGCCTTTATGTATATATGAACAGGTGGTGAACTCATGTGATGGATGGACAGTTGTTCCTGAGCTGTGGACACGTGTCCTTGTGTATGTACATATTTATATGACATGTTTCTGTGCAGGATGAGGACTGGAAAGTAATAGTTTCACAGTTTATCAGTTTTCCGCAATCGGTTTTAATTAACCCGTGTTTTTGATAATCTGTGGTTATGGTGTTTTCCGCACGTTTTCGCGTAACACCTCGTTATCTGTGTGATAATGGGATGTGTTGCCACAAGCTTGGTATCAGAGCTCTAGGTTCGCTGAGTCTACAGGGATCTAGGACTAGGTTGAGTCTGTTCTTATGAGTTTTCCAGGTTATCTTACAAAAATCTTCTGCCCTCAGCAGAAGAAAAGCCAAGATGTCTGGAAACCACGAAGAACATGCTCCTGGGCATAGTGATGCTGCATCGGTTGATGGAGCAGATGGACGGGCACATGAAGATCGGGTGCCTGAGGTCCCCCAACTAGACCCAGCCATACTTGAACACCCTGCCTACCAACAGCTTATGGGTAGTTAATGGCTACGATGAATCTCATGGTTGAGCGATTACCAGTGCCTCCTCCACGAGCACAGGTTCCCCATGGAGAAGCATCGGGTATTGGGAAGACCTTTGAGCGGCTTCGCCGAGTCGGAGCTTCGGATTATGCTGGAACGGCTGATCCAGCGGATGCAGATATGTGGCTGACGAGTCTTGAAAAGGCTTTCCGGATCCTTGACATCCCCGAAGCAGACAAAGTAAAGCATGCTGTCTACCTTTTGAAGGGTAGTGCTAGTCACTGGTGGACCATTGAGGAAGAGAAGCGGCCTGGTGAGGTGATCTGTTGGGAAGTGTTTCGGCACGAGTTCGTCACCAGATACTTTCCGAAGACGTACCTAGATGAGAAGATAAGTCAATTTGAGAAGTTGCGGCAAGGAACGATGAACATCACCGAGTATGAAGCTAAGTTTATGGATCTATTGAGGTTCTGTCCTCACATGGCGGCGACAGATGATGAACGGATCAGACGTTTCGAGAAGGGTTTGAGTGCTGAGTTGACAACCCCTGTGTCTGCGCTGGAAAACCGAGAGCGGTTTGCTACGTTTATGGAATCAGTTTGACGGATCGAGAGGACAGTAAGGGAGAAAAGAGAGTCGGTGTCTCTTAAAAGACCTGCTCAGTTTCAAGGACGAAGGTTTGGTGGCTTCAAGAAACCCAGGTTTTCAACACCGTCAGTGATGAGAAGTGCTGGTGTACCATCTCAGTGGTCTCTGAGTAAGGGAAAAGGTTATGTTTCTTCACCATCTAAGGTGCACAGCTCAGCTTCGGTGGCAGTGACAGGGCCATCTAGGCCACGAGTTGACAATAGAGCATGTCATCTCTGTGGACAAGTCGGGCATTGGAAGTTCAATTGCCCGAATAGAGATGTTGAAGTGACGCAGCAACTGAGGCAGAGTTTCCAGAAGTCTGAGAGACCACAGCCCAGTGGTAGCAGAGGACGAGGATGCAGTCAAGCGTCTCAAGCTGGATCGTCTGCTCAAGGGAGCAGAGGTCGTGGACAGCAAGCTACGGCTCGATTCTATGCCATGAATTAGCTGGAGGCGATAGTCAACCCGCGAGTGGTGACATGTCAAATGGAGTTATTTCATTCTGATATGTCTTCTTCTTGCTTTATATCTGTTCTGGTTGACCCGGGTGCTACACACTCTTTTATCGCCTATAGTATGCTTGAAAACTGTCATCTACCTATTAGTTGTAAGAAGGATAGCTTGTTGCTAGAAACCCCTCTTGATGGTTCCTCTTTGCTTCGAGAAGAGTGTCCATCTTGTGTTTTGTCTTTTTCGGGACACAACATTCAGGTGGATCTCATACCACTTGATATGCATGGTTTCGATGTTATCCTTGGGATGGATACCTTAGAGAAGTATAAGGTTGTCTTGGACTGTGGTTCCAAGCAGGTAGTGTTTGATGTTGCTGGAGAGAAGTGGATCTTCCAGGGAGATAGGAAGATTCTTCTGACGTGCCTGGTGTCAGCTATGGTGGCAGATAGGTTGTTGCAACAAGGATGTGAGGCGTTCTTAGCTCACGTTGTGGATACCATTGTGGATACCAAGGCAAAAGGCCTTAACCTTGAAGAAGTGTCAGTAGTCCGAGAGTTTGCAGATGTGTTTCCCGAGGAGTTTCCTGGTGTTCCTCCACCCCGAGAGATCGATTTTGAGATCAATCTGGTTCCGGGAACGCAGCCGATTGCACAGACACCTTATAGGATGGCTCCAGCAGAGATGGTAGAGTTGAAGAAGCAGTTACAAGAGTTGTTGGAGAAAGGTTTCATCAGACCGAGCACGTCACCTTGGGGTGCTCCCGTGTTGTTCGTTAAGAAGAAGGATGGTTCGATGCAGTTGTGTATAGACTACCGACAGTTGAACAAGGTCACGATCAAGAATAAGTACCCGTTGCCGAGGATAGATGACCTGTTCGATTAGTTGCGTTGTGCTACATTGTTTTCAAAAGCGATCTACGGTCTGGATATCATCAGTTGAGGATAAAGGTGGATGACATACCAAAGTCAGCTTTTAGGACGAGGTATGGTCATTTTGAGTTTGTGGTTATGCCGTTTGGATTAACCAATGCACCTGCTGCTTTCATGGACCTGATGAATAGAGTGTTTCGTCCGTTCTTAGATCAGTTTGTTGTAGTTTTTATAGACGACATCTTGATCTATAGTCGGAACCGGCTAGAGCATGAGCAACATCTTCGTCAAGCGTTGACTCTCCTTCGTCAACATCAGTTGTATGCTAAGTTTAGTAAGTGTGAGTTCTGGTTGGATGAAGTGACTTTCTTAGGTCATGTGATATCTGCTGAAGGAGTCAAAGTAGATCCGAAGAAAGTGGAATCCGTTGCGGATTGGGAACAGCCGAAGACGTCGACGGAAGTTCGTAGTTTCCTTGGTCTAGCAGGATACTACCGGAGGTTTATCAAGGACTTCAGTTTGATAGCTCTGCTGATGACGAAGTTGACCAGGAAGGATGTACCTTTTGTTTGGAATGATCGATGTCAGCAAGCTTTCCAAAGTTTGAAGGAAAAGCTAACCAGTGCTCCAATGTTGATCTTGCCAGAATCTGGAAAAGGCTATGTTGTTTTCTGTGATGCGTCCAAGAAAGGTTTGGGTTGTGTGCTGATGCAGGAAGATCATGTGGTTTCTTTTGCTTCACGACAGCTTAAGAAACACGAGGAGAACTATCCGACCCATGACTTGGAGCTGGCAGCAGTGGTTCATGCGTTAAAGATTTGGAGACACTATCTTTATGGGGAAGTGTGTCAGATCTTTACAGATCACAAGAATCTGAAGTACATCTTCTCACAGCAAGAGTTGAACATGCGACAACGTCGGTGGATGGAGTTGATTAATGATTATGATTGCACTATCGAGTATCATCCTGGTAAGGCAAATGTGGTAGCAGACGCGCTTAGAAGAAAGTCTTCTACTCCCAAGAAGGCACAGATGAGTTCTTTGGTATGCCATAGGCGTGACATGTTAGTCTCCTTACGGCAGATGAACGTACAGATGGAGGTTTCCTCATTAGCTGGACTTTTAGCACAGATGCAAATCAAGCCCACGTTGAGACAGCAGATCAAGGATGCACAGCAAACAGATGATACAGTACAGCTAATCAGATCAGAGTTTGGCAGCGAAAAGCGTGATGGGTTCTATGAGTCCGAGGATGGAGTGGTTTGCTATCATAATAGGATGGTGGTTCTAGATGCTGATAATCTGAGGAAGTTGGTGCTCGAGGAAGCACACACGTCAATGTATGCTATGCATCCATGCGTCACCAAAATGTATCATAGTCTGAAGGACTTGTACTGGTGGCCCGGCTTGAAGAAAGATGTAGTTGAGTTTGTGGCTAGGTGTGCGGTGTGTCAGCAAGTCAAGGCTGAGCATCAAAAGCCGGCAGGTACGTTGCAACCTTTGCCTATACCACAGTGGAAATGGGATCATATAACCATGGATTTCATAGTTGGTCTACCCAGGACAACTAGGAATCATGATTCCATTTGGGTGATAGTGGACAGATTAACGAAGTCTGCCCATTTCATACCTGTGAAGACCACGTATACAGCTGAAAAGCTCGCTCGAGTATATGTGGATGAGATAGTTCGTTTGCATGGTGTTCCAGCAACGATAGTTTCTGATAGAGGTCCTCAGTTTACAAGTCATTTTTGGGAACAGTTGCACAAGGCGATGGGAACGCAGTTGAAGTTCAGTACCGCTTTCCACCCGCAGACAGATGGACAGTCTGAGAGGACTATTCAGACTTTGGAGGATCTTCATCGTGCTTGTGTTTTGCAGTTCCTAGGCAGTTGGGACGTACATCTCAGTTTGATAGAGTTTTCCTACAAAAATAGCTATCAGCGGAGCATTGACATGGCTCCCTATGAGGCTTTGTATGGGAGGAAGTGCAGATCTCCTTTGTGTTGGTATGAATCAAGTGAATATCAGCTTTTGGGCCCTGAGTTAGTACAGCAAATGACAGAAAAGATCAAGGTGATACAACAACAGTTGAAAGCGGCACATGACAGGCAGAAGTCTTATGCAGACAATCGCCGACGACCCTTGGAGTTCCAGGTGGGAGACAAGGTGTATCTTAAAGTCTCTCCGTGGAAAGGTGTGCTGAGGTTTGGACGGAAGGGTAAGTTAGCTCCCAGATATATGGGGCCTTACTCAGTCATAGCACGTGTTGGCAAGGTGGCTTATGAGTTAGAATTGCCTCCAGAGTTGCACAGGTTACATCCAGTGTTCCATGTCAGTATGCTGAAGAAAAGTCATCCGGATACAGGGACAGTGATACAACCAGTTGAAGTTGAGCTTGACAAAGATGTGACTTATGAAGAGGGTCCTATGATGATCCTTGACAGAAGAGTCAAGAAGCTGAAGAGAAAGGATCTGGTTCTTGTGAAGGTCCTTTGGCATCACCGTGGCGTTGAGGAAGCCACGTGGGAGCTTGAGGAAGAGATGAGGAGGAAGTATCCCTCGCTTTTCTCTTCAGATTTCGGGGACGAAATCCTTTTGTAGAGGTTTATGGCTGTAAGGACCCTGACCTGCGTTTAGGGTTTACCCTGTTTGTTTTGCTTGATCTTGGTGCTTTGGTGCTTGCTAATCACCTTTAGTGGTGATTAGGGTTTGGTTGTGCTTTGTTGAGAGTTCGAGGGGCTACTTGCAAATAACCCAAGTTTAGGGTTTTGTGGGCAAGTTTTCCATCTTGCGAGATGTTTTCCCTCTTTGCTTCCTCTAGGGTTGAGAGGAAGGCTTGGGCTTGTTATTTGAGTTCTTTGGGTCTGAGTTGAGCTTGTTTGGGCCTTGGAGTTCCTTGTTTGGGCTTTCTTGAGCCTTGTGTCGCCCAAGGAGTAGTGTGTGTCACCCTAGGTTGGTTTGTGTTGACCTAGAGGTGGTGTGTCGCCCAGTGGCTTGGTGTGTCGCCCAGTAGAGCTGCTAGTTGTGTCGCCCATGTTGCTTGGTCCAGCTTTGACCATGTTTGGTGGACACTTGGTTTGCATCTTGGACAAGTGTCTCTTGGCTTGCTAGTGTGTTGGCTTGAACCCTAGGACAAGTGTCCCTTGGGTGGACGACACATAGAATGGTTGTACCTTGGTTTCTCCTCCCCTTCTTCCTATATAGGTAGCTCTTCTCCTTGCCTTAGTCTCCTTTGGTCCTTTGGTCCTTTGGTCTCCCCTCCACCCTTGGTGCACGATATCCCTCTCCATCTTGCTTGGGTTGGCCGATACACTTCCTTGGAGCTGAAGTGGTGGCCGATACACCCTCCCTGGAGCAGCCTGGTGGACGATAGATTGGAACCTTGGAGTGCTTTGGAGCTTGGAGCTTAAGGCGGGTTGCATAGTTTCTAACCCTAACTCTTTTACCTCTAGCTTTGATCTTGTTATATGTTAGTAGTCTAGCTTAGTTCCTTGCTTGTACATCTTGCTTATGTACCTTAGTGGCCGATATCCCTCTCTAGGGTTTAGGGTTCCTTGTATACCTTTGCTTTCTAGGGTTTGGGGCTTCCTTGTGTTGAAGGTTGAAGATGACCTAGGGTTGGGCGATATCCCTTCCTTGTGGGTGTGTTGGGCGACACCCTTGTCCTTGAGTTGAATGATATCAGTGTTCTTGGTGTTGGGCAACACCCTTCCTCTTGGGTTGGACGATAGGTTGACCTAGTATGGATGTTGGCCGACATGGTGACCATGTTGGGCGATATGGTTCCTTGGGTTGAGCAACACCTTTGTTTTTGAGTTGGACGACATGGTGTTCCCCTTGGTGGACGACATGGTAGCTGGTGTTGGGCGACATGATGAGTCCTTTAGGTTGGCCGATACCCTTGCCCTTGAGTTGGGCGATAGGGTGAGCTAGGGTTTGTTGGCCGATATGGTGAGTACCCTTGGAGATGGGCGATACTCTCTCTCTCTCTCTCTCTCTCTCTCTTGTTGGGTGATATGGTCTGATGGTGTTGGGCGACATGGATGTCCTTGAGTTGGACGATAGAATGGGTGCTCTTGTGTTGAGTTATCTCCTTGTCCATGTGGTGGACGATAGGGCCAAGTAGTGCCATGTTGGACGATAGGCTATGTGCCCTGATGGCCGATACCATGATGGCCGATACCATGTTGGGCGACATGCCTTGGGCCATGATGGCTGATAGGGTTAGTGTGGTGGCCGATACCCATGTTGGGTGATATGTTTTAGGGAGGGTTGTGAGGCTATAGTGAGGGTATGAGTTTCTTTGGTGACGGTCCCTTATGTGATAGAAGTGGATGTTTATACATTAACCAATAAAACGATGGTGGTGTTTGTGATACCATCAATATGTAATATGTTGCCTTGCAAACAATAAGGATGCTAATGATAGTAATGTATATGATGTTAGCCCTCATGTAATAGATGCATGATGTGACCTGTTATGCTTAATTTTTAATGATAATGAGAATGATGATAACTACTCTAGTAGTTTGTTTAATGATCATAATGTTGGTAATAATGATGCTAAGTGACAGTTATGTTAAAGGTTGCCTCATGATAAAGATGACAATAGTTGATGACATAGTAATGACCTTGTTAACAATAGTGTTGGTTCTGTAAACACAACATGATATCTATATACCCTGATTGTTTGTATAATCTTGAGATAAGGGTAAGCATCAGTATGGTTTGTTAATGATGTACTTAACATACTTGGTTACCAAATAAGTGTCATATTGATAAGTAGATTATCTTGAATGATATTTCATGATAGTGAGCATATTCCTTATGTTGAATCTACAATTATTGCATACCTTAACCTTGCAGGTGATGACTTAGGCATGAAAGGGCTATGTGACATATGTAATGAGTAACATTACTTTGATAATTGCTCTATAAGATTATGTATGTGATGTGTTGGTCCCATGATGATGATGTGAGCCTTAAGAGGCAGTGACGGTACATGATGAAGGGTTGAGACCCTGTGGTATGTGATGATCCTTGAGATGGATCTGGATGGTTGGCAAGAGGCCAAGTGATAACATGTGATGTTGGATCCTTAAGATGGATCAGGTTGATATGAATAGATCATACTATAATGTTCTTTACTTTCTGTTATACCTTGCATGTCAAACAACTTGGTTGAATCTTACAATCCATCTAAAAGATACTAATTAAGCACAGTGAAATACATCATGTAGTTTGCCCTGGCCATAGATGCATCATCGTCAGGACTTGGTGATGGTGAAACGGGTTTTCCTACGGGTTAACCTGGAAGCGCATATTGTTGAATATGTGTAGGTTGCTCCTAGCCTGAAAATGAGGAGGTAAGAGTGTAACTTCGGTTGCAGACTCAGATATGTATGTAGAGCATGGTGAACAGGCCCATCGCTCAGGATATGTGATGTATGGAGCATGAATGCGTTCATGGCTCAAGATATGTGATGTATGGAGCATGAATGCGTTCATGGCTCAGAGCACGGTGATCAGGCCCGTGGCTCAGTTTTACTAGTGTCGTGACCTGTACCAAGGCGGGCTAGAGAATGGGTAGCCTATGGAGCTAACCCTGTGGCTTAGACCACTTCAGCATGTGACTGCGGTCCTGCTTGTGTTGTACTCATGTACTGACCATGAGGTGGGAGGTCGTGGAGTCCGGCTCTTCCATTGACCTTGTATGGCACCGTCTTGGGTTTCGTAACCGAAGGTTGGATTTGAACGGTACGGTTCAAATCCTCAGGGCATAATAAAATGTAATACATCCGTTTAGTAATTACTAGTCATATCAAATACGAAACATTGGTTGAGGCCTTGTTTGTGTAATATCTCTGATATACCTTGCAGGTTATGTGGTAATCTGTCTTATCTTGATAATCAGGTTATGTGACATTATATTCTGTTCTAATAATCCTGCTACATAGTGATATATCTTATCTTGATAATCATGTTCCTTTGAAAGACATCTGGTTATATGCTTTGGTACAGCTGGTATGCTTGTCGGTAAGAATAAATCTTGCTATATATATAACTGCTCTTGTTATACCCGTTGTTAGTTAACTGCTGCTATAGTTTATCTTGCTGAGGTTCTATAGTTGCAGTGGGGAGCTATGTTTCCCGCTGGGAAAATTGTTCAATTGTCTCACTCCGCTGGTTTACACCATTTTTAGGTGGTCGAGGTAGACGTGGTCATGGTTGTGGTGTTGCGGACGAGCAGCTTGAGGAGCAGTAGAAGGCAAGCGTTGGACATGCTGCTGTTTTGGATGTTTTGTAGTAGAGTCTAGAGTCATGCCTGTACTCTCAGGTCCTTGGCAGTATTTTGACGTTGTTTCACAATGATCGTTCGATGATATCTGTATATCCTGCTATTGGCCGGATGTGGGCCTTTATGTATATATGAACAGGTGGTGAACTCATGTGATGGATGGACAGCTGTTCCTGAGCTGTGGACACGTGTCAGATCTTGTGTATGTACATATTTATATGACATGTTTCTGTGCAGGATGAGGACTGGAAAGTAATAGTTTCACAGTTTATCAGTTTTCCGCAATCGGTTTTAATTAACCCGTGTTTTTGATAATCTGTGGTTATGGTATTTTCCGCACGTTTTCGTGTAACACCTCGTTATCTGTGTGATAATGGGATGTGTTGCCACACTTTTGGTCCAAACGGGTGCAACTCGTTTAAGGTCGAACGGGTTCAACCCGTTTGATCTCAAACGATCTTACAAGATCGTTTGGATCAAAACGATCCCAAGACCGTTTCATATGGTTGACCAAGGGACGACCGTTTGAGGGTCTGTTCATAATGTATTGAATTTCATTCCTACAAAGAATCATAATCTAATTCCTAACCAATTGAGAGTTGAAGGCACTTCAACACCCTAACCCTAATCGGGTTAAAATTGCTGATTTTAAATATAAATCTTGTTGAGTTTTGGGTTGAAGGGCCCAAACGGGTTCAAACCCATTTGGGACTCACCCAAACGGTCTCACACTCGTTTAGTGACACCCCAAGACCGTTTGGAGGTCTAGGGTTAAGGAAATTTAATGGTTTAAGGTCCAATCACAATAGGTTGAAGTATTGATAAAAGTGCTGATTTTAGACCTAATTAGAGTTCAACCCTAATCAAATCAACTTAGATTTTTATGAGATTTTGGGAAAACGGTCTCAAGACCGTTTGGAGGTCATCCAAACGATCTCAAGACTGTCTGGGCCAAGTTTGGGCCCAATTGGAGTCCAATTGATGGGTTCAAATACAATTTGTATCACATTGTTGAAAATTGATGATTAGCCGATTGGAAACCCTAATTGAGTTAGACTTAACCCTAATTGGTCTTCAATTGAGGGTCAATTTGGAGTCCAATTGATTGAGGCTCATCTTGATTGACTCAATTTGTAAGTGGTCAACATGGCTCTGGCCATTTGAAGGTTTCAACTTAGGAAATCCTATTCAACATAACCTATGTGTCACCTTTTATGTTCATGTGGTTTGAACCCAAGTGGGACCACACTCGTTTGAATCCAAATGAGTCCACACTCATTTGAGTCCAAACGAGTCCACACTCGTTTGAGTCCAAACGAGTCCACACTCGTTTAGGCTCAAACAGGTCCACACTCGTTTAGGCTTAAATGGGTCCACACTCGTTTAGGCTTAAATGGGTCCATACTCGTTTAAGACTAAGTGGGTTCACACCCGTTTAAGGATCAAATGGGTTCAAGGTCATTTGAAGTTAAACGAGTTCAAGGTCGTTTAAGAATCAAGTGGGTTGAAGGTTGAAGGTTAAACCCTAATCCAATTGGAGACTTTCAAGGTTGATTATATTTAATCACTTGAACCTGTAAATGGTCAAATGATGATCTAATCTAAACCTTAATGATAAATTAAGACATTAAAGGACTAAGTGACTAATGAATTGACCCATGGTGATGATCAATGGGTAATTTACTAACATGCCCTTGAGAGGTTCAATTGAGTGATACCTTGTTTTAATTAAACCCTAATCACTTGATAGTGGTGATTTGATTTATGTTAATCAAAGAGGACTTCACCCAACCCTATTTAGAATAGTGTAACCACCATCTAATAGAGAGAGGAGAGAGAAAGTACTACTTATAGTGGAAACTCAAGTAAAATACCTTCAATATACATGAATATGCAAGATTAGGTATGATCCACTTATGTGAGATCATGGAAACCCTAATTTAGGGTGATTTGATAAATGGAGTAATTTAGGGTTATACCTTTGGGTATGAAATCCTAATTACAAATGGTACTATGAGGAACCTTTATACTTTGAGAGCTAAAGGGTCCAAAAACCCTATGTTGAAGTAAATAAATCCAAACCCTAGAATACATTGATAAAGTGTGAGCTCAGCACGCCCGTGCTGAAGAACACGGCCGTGGTGGCTTGTCTTAGCACGACCGTGCTGAGAAACACAACCGTGGTAATATGTCTTTACACGACCGTGCAAAGGAGCACGGCCGTGGTGCCTATAAAGTAATTGAAAATGGTTTTGATATTGTGATGATATTGTTATACATGCGTATCTACAAATATATTAACCATGCATGTTCTTATACATGATGGTGATCATATCTAGGTAAGGATTATGATTTCATATTCATTGAAAGCATGTTATTAGCTTTATGAATAATGACATATGCTGATGCCTAGTAAGTGGCATCTTATGAGAATGATAGGCTGTGAGAGCTATGAATATCATCAAGGTCATGCTGATTAGATGATTTATGATGAATTGATATCTAAATGATGACTGATATGAGTTAGACTTGATACATTTAGTATTCTACCTTCATAGCTGTTGTTCTAAATGATTGATGCTTGGAAATATGCTTGATGATAAAAGAATACTAAAATGTACCTAACTAATCAAGTACAATCATACCATGTAGAGCCCTGATCATAGATCCATCATTGTCAGAAGTTAAATGATGGTGAAACATGTTTTCCTAAGGGGACTCCTGGATCACATACTTTTGAGTATGTGGGGGAATATGGATGTGAATACCCTTACATCCTAGTGTAGGAATTGATGTAGATGTATCTGAATCTATCAATCCTTCACTATGTGTTTATGCCGGGGTGATGTAACACTAATCTCCCGAGGAAATCTCTTGTACCGAATCGATGAGAGATAAACAAGAAATCTTTCGATGGCGAAGGGAGTACAGAATGCCACTATGACTCTTATAGCGAAGTACCAAAATACCCTGGTAAGCTATAGTAGCAGAGACACTAGATGTCCTGCATGTTGATCCTAATACTGACTGAGGAAGATGAGGTCATAAGAATCTGGCTCTTTTGATGACCTATGTATGATACCGATGCGACTTAATAGTGATCGGTTGGAGTATGAGCGGTATACCTCATCTCCGTAGGGCATAATAATGTTTGTAAAACATAATCAACTGCGTAGCATATCTATTTAGGTTGAACTACGAGATACATTGGTTGAAGATACATTACCTGATATACATGTTCTTCATATTCCTTAAATGTTGTTGTTCTAATCGATAACAATCTGCTGTTGATTACCTTAAAGCTTTTATTGCTTATGTTGTTCTTTAATTGCTATAATAAAGCTTCTGGCGGAGAGTTATAACTCTCACTGGGACAATTATTTAAAATTGTCTCACCCCGTAGATTTCAACTTTTTAGGTGGTCGTCGAGGACGAAGGAACCAGTCTGCAGGTGATCAAAATCAGCAGCAGCAGCACCAGGAACAACAGTAAATCTCAGGTGGAGATTCAGACTGCTGAGTTGTGTAATTAGATAGTCAGTCTTATGTCGTCTCTGTACTCTGAGGTCCTTGGAGTTATGGTCTGAGATTTTGTTTTGACTCTTGAGATTTTGTATCATGCTGGGTATAATTACTCAAGAAGTAATTTAACAGAGATGTAAACAGTTATCTCCTTTTATAAAGGAAGTTTTATGGTTTCAATGTCTTATCTCAAAAAGTTTTAATTTTTCATGATTTTTAGTTTTCCGCTGCTAATCGAATCGCTTCCGCTGAATTTAATCGTGTTTACCTCGAGTTTTGGAGATCAGAGCCCACATCCATGTCTGGCCACCATGCCACTACCCCACACACCCCCTCACATCAAATTGACTCTTCGATTCTGTTTTACAACTTCATAGGTTCATTTCCCATCTCTTTCCATCCTCTCTAGAGTCCTAGCTCTCCCTCCACCTCTTCTTCTTCATCCACTTTCCACGATACTGTTGATGGTGAAAGCCTTTGGGTGTTTCCTCTCTGTGAAGTTTTAAGAGAATCTAGAGGAAGAGGCAAGTATGAAGGACCCTCAAATCCCTCCATTATCCCCCTTTTCTATGGATTTATACCTCTCTGGTAAGCTTCTCCGCCCAACGCTACCACTAGACCTCCAGCGGTTGGACTCGACCTGCCTCATCGCGTGCATGCTGGAGTGGTAGTGTGTTGCAGTTGTTGGCGACTGGGGGCCTCCGACAGTCCTCACGGAGTAGTGAGCTACATCTTGGGGCCACCAGTGGCTGGGTAAAGTAGGTCTTGCATGTGGCCCACTAGCCATGGGCCCAAGCTAGGCAGTGCCTCATCTAGGGGCCTTTGGTTCATGATCTAGCATTCTAGGATCATCCTATTTAGGTAAATCTTGGGAAATCCATGTTAAATTATCCATAAGGCCAAATTGGACATGATATATATGGATGTTAATCTTCTCAATGAGTGCAACCCAATGAACCTTGTTTCAGAGCCTAAATCCATTCATAGATCTTGTTATATTGAAAATGAAATCAAATGCATATCTTTTACATGTTTAATGGTAATTTATGCTCAACCTTGATCATATCATGTCCCCTCTTGACTTTGATGACCCAAATCAGTATCATATTCTATTTTATACCATGTCAATCAAAATTGAGCATGATTGGCCCTTTTGACGATCCAATGTTATGAAATGTGAACCTAATGACACTTAATATGATGTATTGTACTAAAATGATGAACTATGGGCACCAATATGATTATATGACCCCCATATCTTCATGATCACTTTAAAACAATAATACTTGATGCACTCTTGTTTCAAGAATCATTTATTCACATACTTGAACTCTTTTGCAAGTTGATGATATGAAAAGTGACATTAATGAACTTTTAATGGTGATCTTTAAAGCTTGTGATAATGTATCCAAAATATGATCAAAGCTCCATATTGACCATCAATATCGTTAACTTTATGCTTTGAGCACATAAGTTCCTTATGGATATATCTTGTGTCCTTTTATGACTAAGTGACCTAGGCATGACATAAAATGTGACCTAATTTGCATTATGCTAAATCAAGATATATTTCTTGTACAAATCCCAGCCTAATGGTAACCCATGCTATTTGATGTAATCAAATCAGTAGCATGTTGCTCTTTATGCCAATAAATCAAGCTTGATCTCACATGTACTCTAATGTTGGTAATCTTTCATGAAAATGATTCAATATGACTTAAATGGATGATAGGATGAAAAAGTTTTTAATCTTATTGAAATTTTATGATTTAACTATTAAATCAATGAAACCTTGTATTTAAAAACTCTGATCTAGCAGTGATGTGTCACTCTAAGTGCTAAATGAATGCATGATGTGCTATGTTGCTTGATAATGATAATGCATGACCTAATTTGGGATATTAAAATCAATGTTGAAGGAAATGAGTACCTAGACTTAAGTCAGACATTCAACCCCCCATGATTGTGATTAATGAGACCTAAGCTTGTTGATATTAATCCAAGTATACTTATTTGTAATCTCAGGATCAATTGGTTGATTGTTTGCCAAGATCTAGTAATGCTTGTTATATATGGTCTTCTAAATCAAATGCTTAATCTTTCGCTTGTATCAAGGTATGCTTTATCCTCCTATTGGCCAGACTAGTGGTATTGAAGTCACATGTTTGTATGTAGTATAAATTCTTGGCATAATTACTTGTTTGAGCTACATGTTCCCTATGACTACTATATTTTGATCTTGACTACATATTTTGAACAAACTTGAAAACATAATGATTGATGTCCATTATACAACCTTGTGCACCAGCCTGTATTCTCAGGGTAAGGACACAAGGCTGGTTGTCCTACTTGTGACCATGTTGATACAATGGTTAGCTCTTGGCGATGGCCTTGAGGTCCCTTACGAATATGGTTAACTTTTGACGTTTAGTCTTGTAGTCCCTCACGTTGAGATGGGGTACCTAATGTCGAACACCCTTACAAACTCCTTTTGAGAAATTGGTCAAAGTTCTTATGATATTGTTGGTATAATGGAAATGAACTTAAAATATACTTGCATGTTAACAAAAAGGTCTTTAAATTTTTTATGTTGCATTTCTTGTTTTTACATTATGCGTTTGTCAAGCAATATATGTTCCTATACATACGATTTTATATATTTGCACAGCGTACTCAACATAGTTGTGTTGACGTGTACCCATTTCATGATTTTAGGTAATAGGTACACTATGAATCTCTAATGATGATCTTCCACACTTATGATAATCTACTTTTATTTTGATGTTATATAATAACTTGCAAATGGAATACACATGGTTGGATATATGAGGCCTAAGATCTTGTCATGTATTAGTTTAGCAATTTTTTATACTTTGTTATCTTATACCTTAATTGTTGTTTATGGTTTCATTCATACATATGTTATGTGATCTATCCTATCGGACGGGCGATCGGTTCCTCTCGGTTTTGAGTTTTTATCTATTAGGAATGAGGATTTAGGTAACAAGCGGTTCCGTAACACTAACTGCATAGCTGCTATGCTCATCTACCGTTGTTGCGCTGAAAGGTGTAGCAGGCGTTTTTCTAATTACAGATATTTTCATCTTGTTTTGTCCTGATGTAAATATGAGGCAGAATCTACGTATAGTTTAACTTAGCTTTCTTCTTTCTTCTCATTGTACATAGTCCGTTCTGTACATATCTCTTTTGAGATAGTTTTACACCTATATCAATAAAGAGAAGAACTCCGCCGCTTGTTACAACAACATCAACATACATATATTGATCGCATGCGAGGCTTTCATTTGTGCAAGGGTGCGAGGAGTTGATTTCCGCCACTCATTTTAATTATTTGTCATTTAGCGGTTTGAGATGGCTGAGCAACTGTCCAGGCTGAATCACTTGTACATGAGAGGACATTGAGGAAGCTCCGAAACACTCATCAGAACCAATCCCGCTAATTGCATGACATTGCCAGTCCTACATGTCGTGTTACTACTCAATGCCTCTACCAGATCTTTTTAACTACTAAATCAGCGTTGATTAAATATGGCTTGCAAGTACGACCAAAATCATTGCTTCGTGGTTTTTGTATCCTTCATGTCATTTTATTTAAGTTTCTCGCTGCTGTACTGATTTTAGAAATTGTAACACATCCCTCATTTTTTTTCAATAGTTCTATGAGTGTTGTGATTTTCAAAAATTCTTACAAACGTCAGCGGAAGTAGCTCGGTTGTTCGAATTTGGTAAACCCCAATGAGGGGTCTTGGTTTCAACTCCTATTGCGAGCTAATTTTCAAAACAGTGCCAATAATGTAGGACGGTCAATTGTACTCTTTGGTCAATCTATGGACAGGCGGGATGTCGGGCCCCAACTATTTTCTGTTGTCTCGAGGTTGACAAAGTTGGCGCTCTATGAGGGTGATTCCTTTGGCAATAATTTTTTCTCTAACAACCCCTTGCACGTTTACCATGATTTCTCATACTGACTAGAGATGACAATATTTGAAAAAGAAAATCGGAAAATGGAAATATTCCTTTTTAATTGTATAACTCATCAAGTTGATATGGCATGAATGTGATGTTGACATTCAGAGGTTGCAATAGAGTTGTCTCGTGCGGTTGCGATTTTAATAGAATATTATGATTAGACCTGGTGTAATGATATTAATTGATTTAAGTAAGCTTGTATATGTGGATGAAGTAGTGAAATCATATATATACATATTGATGCATTTTTCAATTTTGGTGTTGTTCTTTTTTGTTTTGGGAAAAATGGCAATTCATTCATCTCGTCACCTAGAATTTTGGAACTTGTGACCTCTAGATCGTACATGATACACCTTTATCAATTGGCTGCCACTTATTTGGAACAAATGTGGATTAATAGTTTTTATATATTATGTGTGCAAGGATATAGTGAAATTATGATTTCACACTGTGGTGTTTGAACTAATAGGAAATATAACAAAAAGTATTACAATGTTATATTGTTTGCTATAAGGAATGGGACTAAAGAGGAGATCCAATGCTTACTTATTTGAGGAATAAACCCACTCAATTTAAACATATTAACAATTATGATGAATCAGGGGTATTTTTTTCTCAAAAAAATGGTATACAAGAATCATGAATACATAGCAGCGGAAGAAATTGCAACTATTTTGTTATCACAAAAGTATGCAATTCACATTGTTCCTCACCCATCAAGGTGGTATATATAAAGTCAAAGGTACAAGTGTCTATCTTAGTAGGGACCGGATGTTGTGAGAAATCAGGTCATGTGAAGATATCCTCCATATCTAATCTAATTGTTGAAATTCATCATGAGCCATCCTCCATCAGCCTACCTATTAAAGACAACACCCAGTGAAGGAAGAAGTGAAGAGAAGGGAGAGCCGGCATAAAACTGAGTATGTGTAGTATTATAACAACCAGACATTACTTACATCAATGAGATATCAATTTAGGAAATTTCAAAAAAGAGATGTCTAATAGAGAAAAGTTTGAAAAGATTTAACATACCAAATAGATGAGACATTTATTAAAAAAGAATACGATTTTATACCCAAAAAACATCACAAATCATAATCAGTGCATGTCAAACAATCAGAATAATATTATATAAGTATGGCTGAGACCCATAAAACCACAACCCTAATATATTAGGTGGAAAACACACATTCTCAGTGGAATATATGTGGCCTATGTAAATATATGAGTGCAATACATGCATTCAGGATGAATATGCAAGTCCAAATATTATGTTATACAATGATACTGCTATTGTAGATAGTGTAGTCTACTATATATGCAGAAGAGGCAAGAATAATGTTTAGTCAAGACCACTTCAGTTCAAGTAAATATGATGAAAACATAAAACAAGTAACACAATTAAGTCGAGGGATAATATTTGATATAATAATATGAATTAAATATCCATTCAGGAAAATAATCCCATAAGAATATGCTCCTCAAATTGGTTTAATATCATCCAATGAGTACTTAAAAGATTTTAAATAGGAAAGAATTTATTAGTCATGATAATAATGCCTATATAAATCAAGAAGATGCACATACCATAACTGAAAGCTTATATATCTACTACACCACTAAGATCAAGATCAGGGTTAAGGTCACACCAAATCTCCCATTGAGCTCAACATAGCATAGCATGTGACAATAACATTCTTGGAATAAGTCCCCAGAACTTTGAGATTGGGTACCTCCAAGAAGAGTAGAGGCACTCCTAGCGTCAACTCAAGTGTCAAAACCATAAAATCTTCTCATTATGGTGAGGAAATCTCCCAGACAAGGAATTATAAGGTAATGGCCTTCAGACAAAGACATTGACCAAATGTCCCCCAAACATAGATGGATTCGATGAATAAGAAGTGACAATTTTTGACAAAATTGAACTTTTCAATATATTTATTGAAGGCCTTTGATGCTCATAGAATTTTGATTTTATAGGTAAATTAATAAGGATATCTCTAGTTCTGGGGACCAATAACCACAAAAAGAATAATCTTGGGGTTTCTTCCTTATTTGGATCTTGGAAGAAATAAGATATCTTCCCGTACATCAACAAGGAGGGAACCACTAGAGTATAAAACCTCAGCGAGGTGAGGTTAGTTTATATATACTAAAAATAAGAATGAGATTCATGGTTGTTGTTCAGCTAGTTTTCTTTGTGGATATAAAAATTGAGCATGATAGGAAGATCTTTAGGAAAATCTAACCTAACTAAAACAACGATATTTCTTTACATCCTAGTATTTTTATCATTGGTTTTAAATTTTATTTAAGAAAACAAGCATCAACAAATGAAAATAAATTTGACATTATTGTAGATCATTTAGCACAATATTTAATATATAAACTATTTTTTTTGACACTATGGGGATAACTCTTATTCATCATGTTCCCGCAGACCAGGTGCTCGTGAGTTCATACACGACCTGTGGCCCGATGTGGCTTCCTCTCTCACCATGTAAGTGAGGAAGGCTGGGCATCGGCTCCACCTACTACTCTTATCGTCCTATTTTAGACACCACTTAGCTGTGGAATCCGCCACCCTATTACAGACTCTTCTCCTAAACTTAAAGGTAACATCATTGAACTCCCTACACAGCTTGCTAATAAGATAGCAACTGGCCTTATATTTAGCTAGGATGGCGATTTTATTGCTCAACATCTTCACAGCTCCTTCTCTATCTGATTCCATATGTACCTTGCTGAACTTTGTGCGGCACTCCTGGAGACCCAGTAAAATGGCTCTCAATTCTGCTAACATGATGTCCAACGTTACGCCTTTATCGTATCCTCATAGCCATCTTCCTTCATGATTGACCGGCCTAAATCGCGCGTCCTAATATTGGAGGCGTATTTGAGGTAGTCGAGCTTTTACATTTATAACCTGAATCCTTCTAGGCCCCCGCAACTTTGTTTACGGGGTTGAAGTAGTCATACGGGGTCGAACACAGAGACAAGGTGGGTAGTGTTGATGGCTCTGAATCGACACTCTACACTCCGGTGGGCAGAAAGAGATAGTAAATTCCCCAAAGGGAACAACAAGCTGTCACGATTAAAAAGTAGAGAAAACTATCTCCAACTGGAGTTACAAGAAAGATTTAAGGTTTTCGTCATTTAGCAGTTTTTAGGGATTTTCATGCAACAGAAATAGAAAGGTAAACTAGAGCTTAAAGCAAGGTGCAAGGGATAAGACTTCAGTAAGACAAGAGGTAGCAGTAACATCCTGCACCCCTCCTCTCAGAGCGGGTGCCTCTAACCAAGCATCAACACCCCTCTCGAGGTTGCTGGACTTAAGTTAGAGTGGAATGATACTAAAACAACTCCGTTCTAGGCACTCTCGTACTACAGAATCGGACCAAACACTAGAGCCACAACCCAACTCTCGAAGTGGTTGTGATGGGAAAAAACGATTCGGTAGCTAAGCGAAACGCGATCCAAAACATACAAGCTAGAGTTCAGATACCCAACATAACAGTCACCCAATCATAAGGCACCAAGCATTAAACAACAAGTAATTAAGCTTCCCTATTTCCATAAGCAATAAAGGTCTTAATACAATGCATAAGCGAAGAATTTAAATAACAGAATTAAAGATAGATGTCGCCTCCTTGATGTAGGAGAACGACAGACTACTGTAGCTCTCCAGCCCGATATCGGTCAGGAACCGAGCCCGATACAGCAGTGTCGGGCGGCACCTACTGACGACTGACTGTATCGTTCAAGGACCATGGATGATACACTCATGTCGGGCGGCGCACCCTCTCGGGCGGCACGCATGACGGTGAAGCGTATCAGGTTCGATATCGTGTCGGGCAAAGAGCTACGCATTTACTGTCGAGCACTCGTGTCGCTCTTTGTCGTTGGCCGGTATCGGCCCGCAGCGTCGCCCGGGACAACCCTAAGTGAACCATCCCCTCCCTCTCGGGATGAGGGAAAGCTCACCTAGTGTCGCCCGACACAAGCGCTGGGGTGCAATATTCTTGCTCTCGCAGCTTCCTTCGAAGGTGGCTCCCCGAACTGTCTTGTCCGAACTCTCCGGTTTTCCGAACTGACTAAACTTTCCGAGTGTCTTTTCGGCTTCCTGTAGCTGCTATTTATAGGCAGCGGTTGAAGGAGTTATGGCGCTCGAAGCACCACGTAGCTCCTGCATACGCCGGTCGATGGATGTGGATGGCCGATACAGATGCATCTCGGCGCGAGGTGCTGGCTATCGGTCACGTGGCGGGCAGCACGCCTGCTGGTGGGTGGCTGTGTCGCCCGACGAGCTAGGTTGTCGATGCGGCTTTGGCTCCCTGTCGGGTAGAAGGTGTATCGGCCGGCACGTCCCTTTCGCACAACGCCCTTCTCCGTCGAGCATCCTTGTGTCGCCCAGCCCCTGTCGGGCTGGGATTGTATCGGGCGTCAGGAAGGCCGAGACGGACTTAGACTTATTGTGGGCCGGAATCGGCCTTATTGCACAAAAATGAGGACAACTCTGTAGAAGATAGGAAAAATTAGAGTAAGAGCGTTGCTTGGCCAATTATTGCGAAAATACATATAAAAGAGAGGAAAATAGCAGAAAAGGGCAGTTTTGATAACGGAATAAAGGGCAAAAACGTCACAAAATTTGGTGTTATCAACTCCCCCAAACTCAGCTTTTTGATTGTCCTCAATCAACATTTAAACTAAACTTTATTTTGTGATGCTTCTTCTTGCTCCGTAAAAACTTTCGGGCTAAAGGGTAAAACAAGAATTGCGATGTCTTGGAGGTAATGCTGCCTTAACGCGAACAAAAGACCTTGCCCTACTTGCCTTATTATTTAAGTAAAATTTTTCTTCTCCACAGCTTCAGCGAGACTTTGGTGTATGATTCCGAAGTTAGCTTCCGCACCAAACAACTTTATTTTAAGGGCAGAAAGTTGTGTATAGGGTAGGCTAAGGCGTTTTGGGTTTTTCTTCTTGTTTCCCATCAGTCCATCCAGGTAAGGGTCCGTTAACGGGCAAGTGGTCCCTGCAGTCCAAGCCAGTTGGCTTTAGAGCAGTGATTTCACATCCTACGTACCACTGCCCCGGATCTACCATGCCTAAAGATGGATACTTTTGGAAAGCAAGTGTGTATATATATATATATATTTTCTTTTCTTTTATTGGGCACAACTCTCATGCTTTTATTCACGCTCATAAGGCTTCTTTCTCTTTTTTGGGATTTTTGTTGGGTAAGGGAAAACAAAAGAGATATTTTTGCTGTTTGGGCAGCTTTTTCCTTCTCCATACTCGTCTCTTAGCTGTTTGCGAGATTATTATTTTTCAAATTTTTTTGGCATGGCAAGGCACAATCTTTTGTTTGTTTGAGACAACATTATCAAAAAGATATGACAGAACTTGTAACTTGTTTAAGCATACAGAAAGCAAACTTTGCAAGAAGTCACAACATGTTTTTATTATTATTACAACAACTTTGTACATATGTAAGTAATAAAATAAGAGAAGTACGAAATGACACAAAGGAACTTAAAAGGAAAAGTGAAATGACACAAAGGAACCCAAAGGGTGGAGAAGATTTTTTTATACCTCCTCCACTAGTACATGGGTACCCCCCCAAACCTATTCCACACTCTGTCCCAGAGTGATGAAAAAGGCAGGGTGAGGTCATGCTAGCCCAGTGAAGGTTATGTAGCGGGTTCACTTGTGCCTTGGAGATGCTGCAAAATGCTCTCCTTATTTGCCTTGGAGGGGATGCAATATGCTTCTTTGCTGCAGCCTCCTCTTTATTCTCCCAGTTGGTCGCACCCAGAACAAATGCAAAGCTCTCAAAAAGGAAACTCGAGGTGTACAGAGAGCTCTTGAAAACACTTGTGGATACTTCCCCCCTTCTAAGAAGGTGATATCGGGATGCCCGCCTTCAACCCGGAGGCCACCGGGGCAGAACTCGTGCTGTCTCTGGAGATGGTCCTAAACCACCGCAGAAGACAGACTATGACAAGGTGACTCTCTATTAGAGCTACCAAATCAAGAAAAATCTCCCCTTTTATTGTTGTTGCCGTTTCTGCCCGACAGTTGTTGCTGATCCCCACACCGTGCTTATTGGCGCGGCCGGTGGTTTGCTCCTTACGAGCCATACCTGTTATTCAGATTTAAAATTTATTTACCCGTTAGGCCAGGAAAGATAAAAAAAGAAATGTTTAAAACTGGGCGATAAGGGATCGGACGATATGATGTTATCGCGCGATACGATTCGCCGTCCGACACGAGTGTATCGGGGAAAACACTGTAGGCCGGAGTGTCGTGCGTAAGCATGCCGGGCGATATAAAATCTACAGGTCATGTAAACCCGATAAGTGGCTCGATAAAAGACACTGGCGTCGGGCGGCAGGGTTATCGACCGATAAACGTGTCGGTCTACAACCCTATCGGGCGACAAGCCATGTCGTTCGCTAAGAAAACAACTAGCCGGCCGATACGCCTCACACGATACAAAACCTGTGCCGGGCGGGAGAAAACGTGTCGGGCAAAAGGTGTGTCGGGCTATACCTTTGCTCTCAGGAGGCATCGCCCGTCACAAGGGGAAAGCGACTGGCCGATACACGAGCAAAAAGCGTGGACTAATGCATGTGTTACAGGTGGCCTAAAAAGAGAAAGTGATAGCCCGACACGGAGAAACCTCCACGCTGTTTATAGAGAACCCAGCTGGGGGCAAAATGGGCATTATAGGGCGCGCGTCGGGCATTTAAGACAAGCCGTTCCCGAGACGCCCCGTCCCATCAATCTTATTAAGGGCAATTACTCATATGCACGCTGCCCGGGAATGCCATTCGTCACTGCCCTTGCGGTGCCCAAGATTCTATTGCCCGATACGAGCTGTCCTGCGCGCCAGCTGAGCTTCTGCCCGACACGGCTGAAAAACGGGCGGTCAAAAGCCAAAACTAAGGCTGGGTGAAGTAAAAGGCCATTGCAGGGTAAAACATCATTGGTATAGAGAAGGGTCTCCAACCTCAGATGATATTACTCCTCAATGCTCCGTAAAATACAACGGTGGCCCATAAAGCAAAAAGAGTCAGCACACGTGCGCATGCACCGACTCGGGCCTTATTACAGTCCATAATGTTTGTTTTTTTACAAATGAAAATAAAATGCATCCTAATCTACGGCTCGGGCTGCCTCCCGAGGAGCACTGGAGTTTCCGTCGCCAGCTCGACCGGAGTAGGCTCTTCGGTTGTACCCATATCTTGCAAGCTGATTTCTGCTCTCCTAGCAAAAGCTTCATCTTCATAGAACCTCTTTACTCTGTGTCCATTCACCTTGAAGATCTTGGTCGGGTCACCCTTGTCGTAGAGCTCCATCATTCTTGAAGGGTATATCTTTGACACAGAAAACGGTCCCGACCATCTCGTTTGTAATTTCCCAGGGAAAAGACGAATGGAAAACTTGAATAACAAGACCTTATCCCCTTCGCTCACATCTTTTCTCCTGAGGTGGGCATCATGCCACATTTTTGTTCTTTCCTTATAGATCTTTGCATTCTTGTATGCGCTTATTCTCAGCTTTTCGAGCTCTTGAAGCTGCAAAAACCTCTTCTCTCCTGCCTTGTTGAGGTCCATATTTAGAAACTTGATCGCCCAAAGGGCCTTGTGTTCCAACTCCAAAGGCAGGTGGCAAGATTTTCCGTATATAAGCCGGTAAGGGGTGGTCCCAATGGGCGTCTTGTAAGCAGTACGGTAGGCCCATAATGCGTCGTCAAGTTCCATAGACCAATCTTTCCTCGTGCGGCTGACAGTCTTTTCTAAGATCTGCTTGATCTGTCTGTTTGAAACCTCTACCTGCCCCGACGTCTGTGGGTGGTAGGGCGTAGCGATCTTATGTTTCACTCCATACTTTCGTAGGAGTGCTTCGAAAAGTCTTTCTCCGAAGTGCGACCCGCCGTCGCTTATTACAGTGTGCGGTACACCGAAACGGGGAAAGATGGTCTTCTCAAATAGCTTGATAACCGACTTGGCATCGCATGATTGGGTGGCTACCGCCTCTACCCACTTCGATACATAGTCCACTGCCACGAGTATGTATTGATACCCCCTGGATGGGGGAAACGACCCCATATAATCAATCCCCCATACGTCGAATATTTCCACTTCGATCCAGCTTGCCATCGGCATTTCATTCCTCCACCCTATATTCCCCGTTGACTAGCACTCTTTGCAGACTTTTACAAATTGTGTAGCATCTTTAAATAAGGAGGGCCAGTAGAAACCTGATTGTAGCACTTTTGCCACTGTTCTTTCGCTACCCAGGTGTCCACCATAGGGGGAGGCGTGGCATCCCTTCAGGATGTCTGCGGTTTCTTCTTCCGGGATGCACCTCCTGTATAAATTGTCAGCACATCTTCTGAACAGGAGATGATCATCCCAGTAATAATTCTTGACATCTGCGAATAGCTTCTTTTTCTGATTATACGTGATGTTGGGAGGCAGTTCTCCGCAAGCAAGATAATTGCAGATATCTGCAAACCAGGGTAAACCCTCTTCTCGAGCTCCGACTAACATTAGAGCCTCGTCGGCGTAGTCGTCATTGATAGGTGGTCCTCCCTGTCTCTCCGACATGATCCTTGATAGGTGGTCAGCGAACACATTCTCTGCGCCCTTCTTGTCGATAATCTCATGATCGAACTCTTGGAGCAACAAGGCCCATCTCAATAGTCTGGGTTTTGCGTCCTTCTTTTGCATCAAGTATTTTATTGCCCCATGATCCGTGTAGACCTTGACCTTTGCTCCGACGAGATACGACCTGAATTTATCAAACGCGAAGACGATCGCGAGCATCTCCTTTTCGGTTGTTGTGTAGTTTACCTGAGCTTCGTCCAACGTGCGACTAGCGTAGCAAATCACATGGTGCTTTTTATCTTTCTTTTGCCCCAGGACTGCTCCAACCGCGTAGTCACTAGTGTCGCACATCAGCTCAAAGGGTAAACCCCAATCTGGCACTTGAAGTATAGGCGGTGATATTAAAGCGTTTTTCAGGGCCTGAAAAGTACTGAGACAATCGTTAGAGAAAACAAATTCAACATCTTTTACCAGAAGATTGGACAACGGTTTGGAAATCTTCGAGAAGTCCTTGATGAATCTTCGGTAATATCCGGCGTGCCCGAGGAAGCTTCTTATCCCCGTGATGGATTTTGGTGGAGGAAGTTTAGATATAGCTTCGACTTTGCTGGTACCCACCTCGATCCCACACCTTGAGATCTTATGCCCTAGAACGATGCCCTCCCGCACCATGAAATGACATTTTTCCCAGTTCAGGACCAGGCTGTTCTCCTCGCACCTCTGAAGTACCAACGACAGATTCTTCAGACAGCTATCGAAGTCTTTTCCATAGACAGAGAAATTGTCCATGAAAACTTCTACGATGTCTTCTAGAAAATTTGAGAACATTGATATCATGCATCTCTGAAAGGTGGCGGGGGCGTTGCAGAGTCCGAAGGGCATCCTTCTGAAGGCATAAGTGCCGTAAAGGTAGGTGAATGTCGTTTTCTCCTGATCGTCTGGTAAGATGGGTACCTGGTAAAATCCTGAAAAGCCATCAAAAAAACAAAAAAAATCGTGATGCGCTAATCTTTCAAGAACTTGGTCAATAAAAGGTAGCAGAAAATGATCCTTTTTTGTAGCCTGATTTAGCTTTCGGTAATCAATGCACATTCGCCACCCGGTGACGGTCCTTACCGCCATCTCGTCACCCTTCTCACCCTTAACCACTGTCATTCCGCCCTTCTTGGGTACTACGTGGATCGGACTTACCCAATTGCTGTCGCTGATTGGGTAAATGATCCCCGCATCCCTAAGCTTTATTACCTCTTTCTTGATGACCTCCTTGAGCATCTGATTCATCTTCCTCTGGGGTTGAGCCAGAGGCTTGGCAGTTTCATCTAAGTTGATGCGATGCATGCACAGGGCGGGGCTAAGGCCTTTGATGTCATCTACTGAATATCCTATAGCCCCCCTGTGGAGCCTTAACTCCTCAAGGAGTCGGTCTAGCTGATCGCTTGAAAGATCGGCATTTACGATGACAGGGTTCCTCTGCTCTTCGTTCAAAAACTGGTACTTCAGACCTTCAGGAAACACTTTTAAATCCGGCTTTGCTCTGGGTGCCTCCTCTCGAGGCTCTTCCTCGAGAGAGGCATACTTCGCAGATTCCACCGCCTCAACCTCTTCTTGCAAGTCCACGTCAGAAAGGTAGAAAAGGTCGAGATGTCTCATGACTTCAGGATCTTCGAGGTCGGGATCCTGACAGCTTAAAGCCCTAGCAAAGGGGTCTATTGTCCGGATATCCTCCTCTATTTCCTCGTAGAATTTATTGTAGCTATCTGCGAAACATGCCGATTCAGACAGGGACGGACCTCTCATGATTTCCTTCAACTTGAAGTCCATATGGTTGTTTCCGACCCTCAAGGTGATTATCCCTTCAGAGACGTCAATCAACGCTCTCCCCGTTGCCAAGAAAGGACGTCCGAAGATGATTGGGCAACAGGGGTCTTCATCCGTGTCGATGACGACTATGTCGCAGGGAATAAAGAAATTTCCAACCTTGATTGGCACATCTTCGACAATCCTAACAGGTCTCTTAAAGGAGTGGTCCGCCAGTTCAATCCGCATGTTGGTGCGAACCATGTCGGTCAAATCCATCCTTCGTGCGAAACTCAGGGGCATGAGGCTAATGCTTGCCCCCAAATCCGCTAGACCTTTCCGCTCAACATTATCCCTGATGGCGAATGGGATTGTGAAAGCTCCAGGGTCCTTCCTCTTATTTGGTAGACCGGGCTTCACGAAGGCATAGGAAGTAGAAGCTAGGTACACTGTCTCTACCCTTCCTCCCCTCCTTTTCTTCATGATCAGATCTTTGAGGAACTTGGTGTATGTAGGCATCTCTTCCAAAGCATCGAGGAAGGGGACTTCAAGATGCAGTTTCCTGATCGAGTCCATGAACCTTTCGTGCCGCTTTTTCAGATTCGCCTTGATCAGCTTATATGGGAATGGTAACCTGGGAGCATAAGGATTCCTCCCACCAGATGGCTCATCGGACGGTCTCGGTGCAGGCTCCTGGGCTTCTATAGGCCTACCTCCGTCTCCTGCTGAAATAGCGTTCTCGGGCCCTTGCTCAGGTTCCGGTGGGGCTTCATCAGCACGCTCTACCGTCCTTCCTGATCTAAGCACTGCCATTACCGCAGTTTCAGGGTGAGAGAGCGTTTTTCCTGCAGGGTTCTTCATCAGAGCAGACATCTGAGCCAGCCGTTGATCGACCTCCCATTGGCGCATCTGCAGACTTGCCATCTGGTGTTGCATGGAATTCAGAGATCCAGGGTTGGGAAGCGTCCCCTGTACTAGCTGGTTGATAATGGTGTCCTGTCTTTTTATGTAGGCGGAAAGCTGTCCAACCCAATTAGGCCGGCTCGCCCTCTCGCTCTGGCTCTGACATTCCCCTTCAGAGAGGGACTGCTCACAATGAGACATGGTATCAAAGCTCGGTGGAACAGGTCACAACTTTGCAGGGTACCTGAAATATCACGAGAAATCAAGTTTAGAAAATTATAATTTGGGCAAAGAATAATGCTTAAAGAAAAAGAAAAAGAAGTGCTGTCAAGCCCATTTCTAAGCTTGAGGCACGGGAGTGTAGTTAGTGGATTCGGATTCGTCAATAATTCCATTTGCCTTGTCCCCGGCAACGACGCCAAAAAGTTGACCGGCCTAAATCACGCATCCTAATATTGGAGGCGTATTTGAGGTAGTCGAGCTTTTACATTTATAACCTGAATCCTTCTAGGCCCCCGCAACTTTGTTTACAGGGTCGAAGTAGTCATACGGGGTCAAACACAGGGACAAGGTGGGTAGTGTTGATGGCTCTGAATCGACACTCTACACTCCGATGGGCAGAAAGAGATAGTAAATTCCCCAAAGGGAACAACAAGCTGTCACGATTAAAAAGTAAAGAAAACTATCTCCAACTGGAGTTACAAGAAAGATTTAAGGTTTTCGTCATTTAGCAGTTTTTAGGGATTTTCATGCAACAGAAATAGAAAGGTAAACTAGAGCTTAAAGCAAGGTGCAAGGGATAAGACTTTAGTAAGACAAGCGGTAGCAGTAACATCCTGCACCCCTCCTCTCAGAGCGGGTGCCTCTAACCAAGCATCAACACCCCTCTCGAGGTTGCTGGACTTAAGTTAGAGTGGAATGATACTAAAACAACTCCGTTCCAGGCACTCTCGTACTCCAGAATCGGACCAAACACTAGAGCCAAAACCCAACTCTCGAAGTGGTTGCGACGGGAAAACACGATTCGGTAGCTAAGCGAAACGCGATCCAAAACATGCAAGCTATAGTTCAGATACCCAACATAACAGTCACCCAATCATAAGGCATCAAGCATTAAACAACAAATAATTAAGCTTCCCTATTTCCATAAGCAATAAAGGTCTTAATACAATGCATAAGCGAAGAATTTAAATAACAGAATTAAAGATAGATGTCGCCTCCTTGATGTAGGAGAACGACATACTACTGTAGCTCTCCAGCCCGATATCGGTCAGGAGCCGAGCCCGATACAGCAGTGTCGGGCGGCACCTACTGACGACTGACTGTATCGTTCAAGGACCCTAGCTGATACACTCATGTCGGGCGGCACACCCTCTCGGGCGGCACGCACGACGGCGAAGCGTATCAGGTTCGATATCGTTTCGGGCAAAGAGCTATGCATTTACTGTCGGGCGCTCGTGTCGCTCTTCGTCGTTGGCCGGTATCGGCCCGCAGCGTCGCCCGTGACAACCCTAAGTGAACCATCCCCTCCCTCTCGGGATGAGGGAAAGCTCACCTAGTGTCGCCCGGAACAAGCGCTGGGGCGCGATATTCTTGCTCTCACAGCTTCCTTCGAAGGTGGCTCCCCGAACTGTCTTTTCCGAACTCTCCGGTTTTCCGAACTGACTAAACTTTCCGACTGTCTTTTCGGCTTCCTGTAGCTGCTATTTATAGGCAGCGGTTGAAGGAGTTATGGCACTCGAAGCGCCACGTAGCTCCTGCAAACGCCGGTCGATGGATGTGGATGGCCGATACAGATGCATCTCGGCGCGAGGTGCTGGCTATCGGTCACGTGGCGGGCAGCACGCCTGCCGGTGGGTGGCTGTGTCGCCCGACGAGCTAGGTCGTCGATGCGGCTTTGGCTCCCTGTCGGATAGAAGGTGTATCGACCGGCACGTCCCTTTCGCACAACGCCCTTCTCCGTCGAGCATCCTTGTGTTGCCCAGCCCCTGTCGGGCTGGGATTGTATCGGGCGTCAGGAAGGCCGAGACGGACTTAGACTTATTGTGGGGCGGAATCGGCCTTATTGCACAAAAATGAGGAAAACTCTGTAGAAGATAGGAAAAATTAGAGTAAGAGCGTTGCTTGGCCAATTATTGCGAAAATGCATATAAAAGAGAGGAAAATAGCAGAAAAGGGCAGTTTTGATAACGGAATAAAGGGCAAAAACGTCACAAAATTTGATGTAATCAATGATCCCTAATGACAAATCTGGTGGCCATAGCCTTCTTCTTCCTCTTCACTGCAGCGTCAACATTGACCTTTACCTGCTCTCTGCTGGGGGGGGGGTCCATCGAATTTCCATTCTTTTCCAGTTTGCCTCATTTCCTGTCCCTCTATTGAATGCCAGCGTGCACATCTTGACCTCTCATTTTATACTTGTAAACATGCTCACAGTGTTAACTCTTAGATCCTAGAATGCTTCATTGCATCTAAAACCCCATAGCTTCCAAATAGAAATGGTGACCCAAGTATACCAGTTGGGCCTTCCCTTCCTATTTCTCAGGTTTTCCTTGAACCATTTCTCCATCGTGCATTCTTGAATCAGGGTTATCCCCGTAAAGTTTTGGATATGCCTCCAAACTTTCTGGACTTCAACGCAATAGATGAAGGCATGCATTGCTGATTCTGCGACCATATGACATCTTGGACAGTTCGAATCATTTGTGAATCCACGCCTTGCCCGAGATTCATTTTTCATGAGACTACCATGCATCGTAAGCCACAATGTCGACTTGACCCTTTGGGGGACCCTTAGCTGTCATAGGTTCATCCACTGGCCTGGTGATTCCCTAGTGTGCTCCTTCTGCAATTGACTGTAGGCCCTTTTGACCGTGAATTGTCCCCCACTGTCCTTCAAATATATGATTTCATCTTCTCCTTCTATTGGATCGGGTGGCGGCAGTTCCAATATTTGATGTGCCGATTCCTCTTCGAACCACTGGTTGATGAAACCGTCATCCCAACCTCCGCACATGTTGATCATGGAGCTCACTGTTAGGCCTGTCAGTTCTTCTAGTATTTGTACATGGTACCTGATTTTTGGCTGTGTGCCACCCACCCAATTATCGTCCCATACTGATGTGAGTTCTTCTGATAGCACTGTCTTACCCGTGTCAGGTAAAAGCTTATGTTTTAGTTTGGTAATTACCCTCCGTAGCTTTGATGCTCCAACTACTCCTTGGTTAGCTATGTGGTGTTATTATTCCTTCATTACCGTCCTCCATAGTGTGTCACGCCGTGACATGTAGTCCCAACACGTCTTTTGCAGGAGCGCTTCATTCTATAGTTTTGCCGACTTAATATCCAGTCCACCAGCTTTTCTACTAGCACAGACTTTGTCCCACACAACTAGGTGGGTGCCCCCTTTCCTAGCTACTCCTTTCCAGAGGAAGCACCTGACCACCTAATCTATGTTGTCGCAGACCGCAATGGGAAGGGAGGTTGATTGCATAGTATAGATGGGAATGGTATTCAGTACTGATTTAACCAGAGTTACCCTGCCAGTGAACGATAGTGATTTATTGACCCACGATGATATCCTCGCTTCTATCTTGTTGATGATTTATAGGTACAAGTCTTTTGATGTGTGTTCATGTATGATTGGTACCCCTAGGTGGTTCCCTAGATCCTCTATTTACTTTATGCCTGCAATCCTCATGATCACCCTTTTGACTTGAGCGGTTGTGTTTTTTGAATAGTAGATGGCTGATTTCTCTTTTTCTAAAATCTGACCAGATGCTCGCTTGAGCCTCTTCAAAACCTTCATCATTGTCCTCACTTGTCTCGTAGTTGCCTCGTCAAATAGGATCAAGTCATCAGCAAAGTAGATATGTGATATGTCGGTACCGATTCTTGTAGCATGGAGCGGGATCCAATTTCCATTTAACTCCTCCGCAACATTGGCTTGGCTGAGTCTATCGAGACATAGCACGAAAATGTAAGGGGACAGTGGGTCTCCTTGTCTCACCCCTCTGGTGGCCTTAAATGGTTCTAAACTTGATCCATTCCAAGCGATGGTAATTTCCCCTGCAGTGATGGTGTTCATGATGATATCACTCAGGTGTTGTGGTATAGCTGTTCTCTTTAGAGTATCACAAATGAAGCCCTAGTCCATCCTGTCGTATGCCTTTGATAGGTCCATCTTCATTGCCATAGCAGTGTGTTTTCCAAATCTAATCTTCATAGAGTGAACTAGCTCCTGTACCAATATGATATTGTCAGTGATTCATCTTCCTGACACAAAGCTGCTCTGCGCTGGTGCAATCCACTCAGGTAGGAAAGGCTTGATTCTCTCCACAATAATTTTTGATAGGAGTTTCAACACTACATTGTTCATAGCAATGGGTCTTAGGTTGTTGCAGCTCTCCGACGTCTTCATTTTGGGGATTATAAGGGTTGAATTCTCCATATCTTCCTCAATCGGGGCACCTGCAAAATACTTAGAAATCATTAGTGATACTGAATCACCTAAGCGATTCCAGTTTCTTTGTAGAAATCCCTTATCCACTCCATCCGGCCCCGGCGCCTTGATGGGGTTCCTCTTCATCAACACGTCCCATGTTTCCTCCTTACTAGGTACACACCCCACATTTCCTCCTTACTAGGTACACGTCCCACGTTTCCTCCTTACTATTTTTGGTATTATCTAAATAAATAGTATTGTAGTATATATTTCTCTACAGTATTTTGTATCACCCACTAAGTATATGTTATTTCATATTTTTTTAAATACATCTTCTGACATTAGCTTGCCATTAAGTATGTATAATACAATTTTCTTCTAGGAAAAGGCATCTATTTAATTAATCTAAAGTTAGATTCTAATTTCGTTTTCAAATCTTTCCAAAACTATTTCAATCGCTCATATCACAAATTGAATTGTATCAGTTGCTTATAAGAGCAAACATGCTTTGATATTCTTGGTATCTATAATATAGAAATATTGTTGAACTTTTTTCAAAATGATGATGAGATCATCATATTGAAGATTTACCATACTTGAGGAATTGTAAAGGAATAGGGAAGTTCGTTAAAAAAAGTGTAAAAATTATTATTTTTATTATAATTTTCAATTGATGTTCATTTATGTATTAGATGTGATGCAACATATTTCTAATGGATTGTCATTTCATGATGGGAGTTTACTTCCTTTGTAGGCTAGATTGGATAATTCTATCTACATGTTATTTTTATGTATGAGCGAGAGATACTAAATTAGACATTCTTATCTTTTATTAATCCATATATTGTATTATATGGAATAACATCGTTAAAATCCATACAAAAACACCATATTTGAAAATAAAAATTATATTGGAATTATATTATGATGAAAGAAAATTCACAAGTTTAACATGCATAATACATTATTTTATGTAAACTGATTTGTTAACCAAAGGCAAGATATATTGTCTTACTTGTATGAAATATACATTAATATATTCTTTGGTGTTTATGGATGTTTTGAAATTTCATATGTATATTTCATAATATCTACTCATACATGTCTTGCATGTATTATTGTGTGTGCTAATTGAATCATTGTATACTTATATGTATAAATATGTTTATAAATTGGAAACACCATTTAGCCGATTTGTTACACATTACTCCAAATCTTATCCATTCATTTATCTATTTTAAATCAAATTTCTATTAAGAATTTTACTATAATTCATTTGGGAAATCCAACTTAAATTTCCCAATTTATGCTAATTTTTCCAATAATATGTTTGCGACTTCTATGACAAATAAGAAAAGAGAAAACTAGTTCTTTCACCAGTTTCCACTTTCAGATTTGTACATATATAAATAAACATATAACATATCTTGTAGATAAACTGCACTTAATGTGTTTATCTTTTCCTTTTAGTCACTAAATTGTCAATATTTATTTTTATGTCTCTTTTTCTCTATCATCTAGTTTTTAGGAAAACTCTAAAGAATCAAATTAAATTAAAATCTACTATAGTGGTAAAATTATTGAAACATTGTTATAATTAATTCACACCTTGGTCTCAAAATAGTTATAAGCTAAAACAACATATTTCTTGATTTCTATTTATCCTAATAAACTCTAGTTCAGAAAAAAGGTTAATAAAACATCATTAAAAATTAGATAATGAGTATTAGGCTATATATGCAGAGTAGGGTTTGTTACAACGCCCTACCCTTAAAGATGATTTCATCCCTAAAATCTTAGCGACCATAATTTTATGTATTGAGTCACCTATTGACAAAGATATACTTACGTCAGTCTGAGCCTCATGTCTCCACCCACCCTTTTTCATAATAAAATCTGACCTAATAGAGTTAAACCAACACCTATGGTTCTTCTTTGTCATACTTATTAAGATTACATACCATTGGATGGTTGTTTCATCACATCTTTTAATAAGTGGATGTGTACATAAAGATTACTTTATTAATAAATATCCTATTTCCTTTCAGTATTAGCACTAACTCTTAGGTTGAGTACATAAACAAATTATACTAAAATGACTATATCATCTTATATCACATGATTAAACCATGTCTTATATTGCATTAAGAAAATTATGGTTAAGGTGTCATACTAGAATTTACTTATCAACCACATATCATTGTCCACAATAGAGCATTATAGTGTATTATATGTAATTTACTCAATGTTATCCAAGTTGTTAGTGCACACATTAACCATTCTATTAAGATTCTGGTATTCTTAATTTCTTTTCCCGTCAATTTATTATGATCATGTGGATCAAGGTTACACATTCATCAAGTTTCAAATTCCTATACAGCTTATGTGGTTCTATTGTGATTTTGTCTCGACTAGCATGACCATGTTATCGATGTTTCTCTAGCCTTACCAATTCCATGATTCTATTGTGATTTTGTCTCGACTAGAATGGCTGTTCCTTAGCACCACTGTCATTATAGTGTCTTTTGTTTCACTTTACTCATTCTTTGAGATCCATGGATTTTTTTACTTGAGTTGACTCTTAGCCACTAGGAGTAGGTTGAGGGAGCCTTTGAACTCACTCTAGTCCTCTCTAAGGGTAAATAAACCCTAGTATGATCCTCTTTCTCTCGCATCCATCCAAGTGTGGTCTAACTACCTAAAAAATATGCAAAGAACATCCATAAGCGCATTTGATACAACTATGCATATTGAGGGAAATAACATGTAATCCAGCATGTTAAGATGTGATTAAAGTACAATAAGAAGCGAGATGGAGCCCTAAATTAGGGCTGCATCACCATCTCAAACTTAAAACATGCTTATCCTCAAGTATGCTCCAAGTTAATCTCTCTTCAGCTTTTTCAACAAACAAGAATGATAAATGCATTGCAATAGATGATTATTGACTAAATGGGGCTTAATGGTGACTAAGTACATGTGTTCATGGTCTCTCCTATCCACTTTCACAAACCAATCATGAATTAAGCATTGAGCTTACAAACTTCACATATAGGATATAGAATACACAATCAATATATTTGGCTTTCATGTAGCTCTGGGTAGAATGTTTCATGGTGGTGATAATCAAAGAAGACTAGGAGTCTTGTTTTGCTTTCATGCATATAATTTCATACTTCAAGTCACACTATGTGACCTGCATGGCTACACAAAAGGGTGAATTGAACTACGTTTTATGCTTCCTAGTTCAATAGTTGTGCAAAATAGAAGAAAGGGTGGTGGGAAGATATTAGAGTGCTAGTACATAGGAGCACACATCTTTTCTTTATTTAGATGCTATTACAAAGGATCATCTTTATTTTCTTTTTGCTTTATTTCTTTTTTTAATTTTTATTTATTCTCAATTTAGCTAGGGCACATGGTGGTGAGAGTGAAGTGGTGTGATATAGATATGGCCACCCCAACTTTTGGGGATGACAAAGGTTGAATATGTGCACTTCGGCATCCTTTCATGAGGCAGAGAGGTAAGAAGATGATGAAAGAAAAGTCAGGTCAAATTGGGATCACTAGTGTGGTTTTCAACATAATATCTCTTGCATGAAATTATTCTGACACTCATCAAGTAACGTCACACAAAATGAGTGATCAATAGGAGATTTATACTTTATCATGTGATTCTAAAAACCCTAAGCGTTCATAGCTTTCTCAAATCACAATTCAATTGAATAATTCATAACATGAGAGAATTGATTCACATGTAGAAAGCCAACAACTTAGACCATTTAGCAATATGACATAAGAATGTAGCATGCATTTTTCATGAGTCAATATCTTTAGTTCAACAAGTAGATATTAGTTCAAAACATACTTTTAGGCAAGAAATATAAAATTTGGGTGAAAATGGTGCCATTATGCATTCAATCCAATGTTTTAAAAACTGGACCAGTGGTCGGATCGGTGTTGACTCAGACCAGGTTGAGACGGGTTCAACTAGAGTGGTTGAACCGATTGGACCAGAATGGCGTCAGTGTGACGTCAAAAAAATTGAATCGAAAAAAACGAACCGGTCACCAAGGTATAAGGAAATTAGTAGTATACATATACATATATATATATATATATACATATATATACATATATATATACATACACACACACACATATATATATATATATATATATATATATATATATATATATATATATATTAGTGTACATATTTACACATACATACACATATATACATATATATATACATATGAATATATATACACATATATGTATATATAGATATATACATATATTTATTTGTATATATAAGTGTATATATGTTTGTATATATATCATATAGATATATGTATATATTTATATGTTTATGTATGTAGATAGATATACAATTATACATTTATATATATACAGATATACATACACACACACACACACACATATATATATATATATATATATATATATATATCACATACTTCCTCCTCTAACTAAGCAAGTAAAACATTTTCTCTCTTTTATGTAATCAGAAAATGGTATCAGTTATGTGGTCACAACTTTATTTTCATATTATGCATTTTATTTGTTTTCTTTGATTTGAACCACCAGTTCGATCTGATTCAGTCCGGTGAACTGGTTGGACAGGTTAGATCATGTTTCTGATCAGTTGGATGGGAAAGGAACACATAACCAATTTTTTAACCTTTTAGACTGACTGGCCGTCGGTTTACCGGTCAGACCGATCGAATCAGTCGATCCGGTTTAGTTTTAAAAACATTGATTCAATCACATATAAACCTACATTTAGGCAATGGAAAGAATAAGGCAAGAAAATCCTAACTAAAACACACAAAATTACCAAAAATCTACATGAAATGCAATGCATGGCAATAGAAACAAAAATTCTAAAAAATTATGTGAAAATGCATGAAATTAAACTACATGGTATGCATGAATGCAAGGATAGATAAATTTATGCTAGATAGGAAAATTTCCAAGTCATCCTATCAGAACAAACAAATAGGGTGGAACATAGTGAAATAGATGTATCAAAATAAGCTGAGAAAATAGGGTGTACCGCCCTACAAACCCGAACTTTTGAATGATGTTGTCATCCGAATGAAACTAAAGATTAGGATTGTAGGGTAGATTCCACTGATGTGAAGATGGTGGATCCTAAGGAGGTCCCCCATGTGGTGGAGGTTTTTGGTAGTAGCTGCCCCAATAGTCCTCCTGTGGAGGTGGGTGTGTCTCTTGATATATGAACAAAGCTCCCCAGAAGTCCCTATAGGGAAATATGGAGATAGATTAGGCAGCAAAAATTAAATTGTCATATTCCCCTATAAAGAGTAGATCACATCAACAACTATGTAATGGGAAATATGGTTACGAGGTTATACCTTGTCATAGAAAAAGTCCAACGACAATTCCCTCGACGTAGTGTGCACCTTTCTTCAAGTTGTACCTGGACAATTTCTGCATCTTCCTCCTTGTTGTTTACCATGGACATCAATTCACTTTGTCCTTCAAGTGACAAGAAATAGCCTCCTTGCCTCTATAGTAGTCACACAGATCACCGAGAACTCCTATCATCCTAGAAGTACAGATAAGGAGTTATCCCTTCTAGTCAATATACTTGTATTGACTTTCTCTCCCAATTATATCTCCCTTGCTATCCCTCCCTTTGATGGGTAGTACTTGCTTGGGTTATCTTGGTTACCACAACCAGAGAAGACAACAATTGTCAGTTCTTATTGTTTTTTCTTAGAAGCCCCCACCACCCCTCTATTTATAGGAGGGTTAGAGTCAGGGTTCCCAGTCTGATTAGGAGTCAAAGGGGATGAGAATTCAAGAAATTTTGCAACCTACAAATGATGAAACGATCTATTCAAAGGTGAACCGATCGATTAGCATGTGAGTTGATCAGTTCAAACCTTGAACTGGCATTTCAACATGTTTTCCAATCACAATTATGTCATAAATTAATATCCAATCCATGCACAACATGATGTCAATACTTATCCTTGATTCAATTGAATTGATCAATCAATCGGTCAATTCACAACCTAAACCAGTCAGCTCACAACCTAAACTAAACGGCAAAGACCTGAGGCGATGGGTTTAGCTACTAAACCAGTCGACTCCTGGTTTTGATTGCCAAACTTTTTGGTTCAATTGACCTAACACTAGAATCAACTAGTTTAACACTTGATCCAGTCAGTTCACAGTCCAGATAGTTGACTTTCAACCACTATTATTTAAGTTGAATACCTAACTCTTTATTAATCAAGTTTAAATCATATTAACCATATTCACTAATAGACTCTTATTCCAGGTGTATCCTATGTGAGTCACCCTGTATGTTCCAAGTTATGTTGGTAGTGAATGTCCATAACTAATTTATAGCATCACAAGTAATGAGTGGTATCTAGAAACACATCATTGCTACCCAAGTAATTCAGAAGTTTGAGAACAACTTCAACCAAGAATTTGTGGTTGGTGTTATAGTATTTGTATAGTTCCTTTATCACTAATATCTAGATTGAAATCAAGGCATGTAATCAACATCCTCTTAAAAATTCAATCTATGTTACTTGAACTAGTGCATACTGTCTAAGATATATGTAATCTCAATATCACATATTGACTCACATAAGAATGTCCATGCATTTCTCAATTTCGCTTATCAAGTGGCCAGGATATCAGTAGGAGGGTCAAATCCCATCTACATCACTCACAGTCATCCCAATGTGTCACAGTGCACTAGAGCACCACCTTTATTGTGACCCTTATTTAGGGTCATGGTAGATGATGTCAAAGCACACCGAACAACATGTGATGAGTACATTTATTTTAGATCTAAGAATAAAAATCACCACCAACACTATAAGAGATGGTTCTGACCACCAATCATGATTTCCATGTATCACTCTAATGGTTTCATGTCTGATACACTATTTTTCTAAAAAATATCTATGTGTTTGGTTTGATATCATACATACCATGACTTAATGAAATTATGTCATTAACCAACACACACTCTAGTCTTATGTGTTATGGATGTCTATTAGCCTTACACAATAACATTCGACTAGGGACATAACAAGAATGCATATACTCTTGGCATCCATATGATCTCATTGTCAAGGTCCTCAACCTAAAGACATACATCATTGATTAATATCATTCTTAAAACATTTATCATGTTACATCATTATCTTATAACTGGAAAAAGTTGAATAAATTAGAAGATTTCCTTTATTATTAATCAAATAATTTGCAAGTTATGGCATTACAATCATCATATGATTGGATCTCTGGGCATACATACCAACAGACTCCCACTTTCACTTAGAGACAATCACCCATGAACTTAATGTCAAGTGATCTAAAATGACCATCATGCTATTTCTACAAAAGTGACTTTGGCAAGGGGTCAGATGCATTGCTTTTCGATTGGTACTCTACACATCTTCACATATCCTTATTGTATGATCTCTCGTATGCTATGGAACCCCCTTTGCATATGCTTGGAACACCGGTGCAATCCAAGTTCCTTAGCTTGTGCAATAGCTCCATTTTTTTTCACAATATAGATTATATTGTTTTGTTGATGCTTGGAACCACCCAAAATTCAAAAATGAACTTCTTGATCCAAACAACATCCTTTGATGCATTTAATGCAGTAATATACTCACCCTCTGTTATAGAATCTGCAACTATCTCTTTCTTGGAACTCTTCCATCTCACGACTCCATTTTTTAGGCAAAACACAAATCTAGACTATTTTTTTTAACAGAAATCATCATATATTACTAATCAGGTCATTTTTTACATCCTGCATACAAAAATTGGGGAAATCATCAATCCAGCAACAAGAGACGATCTGCCTATTACCCCATTTAGCCAAGATGTGGGCAGCTACATTACAATCCCTGATGACAAAAGAAAAATTACAGAACTGAAAAGCAGCCCTGGTCACTATGATCTTCTCAATAATTTTCAAGTAAGGAGTACACCCGAAAACCAGCATGTTGATATCTGCAGCAATAGAGCTAGAATCCGTTTCCACCTCAACTTTGAGAAAACCCCATTCGATCGCTTTCCTTAAAGCCAACAAAATTGTTGTAGCTTCAGCTTCTTTGCTCTTCCATTTCCCAAAGCAATTCCAGTAAGATGCACCCACCAGCTGACCGTGATGGTTTCTGAAGATAGCCCCAGCAGTAATTTTATTCTGCGCCTCCGAACAAGCCGAGTCAGTATTGATTTTTATTCTACCACCTGCAGGCCTTAGCCACTGCTTTAACATGCTCTGCTTTGAAGTCAAAATCCTGCCGCTATTAATAAAATTACCCTAAGTTGACCAAGCCAACAGGTTGGTAAAAAGAGGAATGGGCTCGACCTTTTTCTTGCTGAAAATCATCTCATTTATGACCTTCCAGTTTGTGGCATAGGCTATTATAATATTAATCATTGTATTCTTATCAAACCTCCTGATAATACAGTTCCAGCTCCCTTCCATATCGCTTCTCGGTATATGGCTTACGGTTGGCAGTAGCCTTAGGTGCGCCCATAACACTTTCACCATTTTACAGTCAAACATAACATGATAGCTATCTTCATTAGGATGGTTGCAGAACTGGCAGGCCTCCTCAACCTCCATATGCTGTCTAACCAGGCTGGACCCGGTAGCCAGATATCCTTTGCACATCCTCCAAACAAGAGCTTTAAATTTTGGCGGGACCTTTATTTTCCATATTTCCTCCCATATGGATTTAACCCCTGAAGGGTTTGCATTGATCTCAAAGTCACCAAACCCCAACCAATATGTTGTTTTAACAGTGAACAAACCATCCTTCGTAGGGTACCGGTAGAGAGTATCTGTCTCATCGAAGCAGGGTGGATACCTACTTAAGGCTTCAATATCTTCAGCCGAGAAGAGTTCCATGATGTACTCCTCCTTCCAAGAAAGCAAGTCTTTATCTATGATTTCTGACACCAACCATTCATCTTCATCACAGATGAACTCAGGTTTGTTGCAGTAGCCCTTTCTGTTTGGTAACCACTGTTCGCCCCATAATCTCACCTTTGAATTTTCCCCAATGCACCACCTTAGACCTTCCTTCAACAGAGATTTCACCCCCTAGATACTACGCCAAGTATAACTAGGATTGAAGCCTCTATAGGCATCTAAGATAGTTCCTCCTCCATAGTACTTCTCGGATAATACTTTGGCACACATGGACTCTCTGTTGGAATGTAAGCGCCATGCTTGCTTATCCAATAAAGCTAAATTAAAAGTTTTCAGATATCTAAAGCCAAGGCCACCCTCCTTTTTAGACTTGCACAGCTTGTCCCAAGACGCCCAATGTATCCTTCTTCTTTATTCTGTGGTGTCCCACCAAAAGTTAGCAATCATTCTCGTAATATCCTCAATGGTATTGCTCGGCAGCTGGAACACACCCATCATATATGTAGGAAGAGCTTGCACTATTGATTTGATTAGAACTTCTTTACCAGCCTGGTTAAGGATCTTTTCCTTCCACCCATTCAGCCTGTTCCACACTCTATTGGTTATGGCTTTGAAAGTGGCCTTCTTAGACCGACCTATGACAGTTGGCAACCCCAAATACTTGGTATGCTTGTCAACTTGGTTCATCTTCAGAATACCTCTCACCTCATCTTTCTTCGCTGTACTCACATTCTGGCTGAAAGACACCTCTGACTTTACAAGGTTAATCTTCTGCCCTGAAGCTTTTTCATAGCAGCTAATACTGTTAGCTATCATCAAAGCTTCCTGCGGTGTAGCCCTTCCGAACAGAATGCTGTCATCAGCGAAAAACATGTGAGATATGATCGGTCCTTTTTGGTTAGCCTTGGCTCCATGTATGAGATTCAGATTAGCAGCTTTCCTAAGCATATTAGAAAAGGCATCAGCACAAAGGAGGAAAAGATACGAAGATATTGGGTCCCCCTGTCTAAGTCCCCTTTGTGGCACAATGTGCCCTTTCTGTCTTCCGTTTATGATAACAGATAAGGACGTGCTTGAAATACATTCATATATTTTCTTGCACCAGTTTCTGTCAAAGCCAAAAGCCATCATGACTTGTGATACGAAGTGCCACTCAACCCGGTCGTAGGCTTTGCTCATATCCAACTTGAGTGCCAAGGTGCCTCTCTTTCTTTTATTCTTCCTTTTCATTTTATGGAACATTTCGAACGCAATCAAAGCGTTGTTAGTGATTAACCGCCCAGGTATAAAGGCACTTTGATTCTTCGTAACTATATCATCAAGGAGAAATTTCATTCTGTTCACCATAACTTTTGAAATGATCTTATATAAAGTATTGCACAAGCTAATAGGTCGGAAGTCATTCATACTTTTCGGGTACCTGCACTTAGGGATCAAAACAACATTAGTATTGTTAATGCTTCTGATATCCTCCTTATCCCTCCACCAATTCTTCACATAACTAACAACATCCTTCTCGCAAATGGACCAGAAGGTTTGGAAAAAACCCGCTTGAAAACCATCAGGGCCCGGAGCTTTAGAGGGATCCATATTGTTTAAAGCCTCCCACACCTCCTTATTATCAGGCTCCTTCAGAAGGATTTTGTTTGTATTTTCATCGACCACAGTAGGAATATCATCAGTAGCTTCCTTGATATTGCTGGCGTTCAAGGACGTGAAAAGCTCTGTATAGAAATCAACTATGACCTTTTCAACATCAGTCTCCCCCTCCACCCAAATCCCATCTTTGTTCATAATTCTATCTATGTTATTGGTCTGTCTTCTTTGGCTGGCAGCTTTGTGAAAATAGGAGGTGTTGCGGTCACCGTCCTTCATGTATGTAGTGTGCGCCCTCATAAACCAGTAAGTCTCATTTATCCTGTGTAGAGTTGCCAACTCCTCACTCAGCTTTTTACATTTTTCAAAGGAGAATTGGTTGGTATGTTCAGCTTGGGCGTTTAGAAGCTCTTTTTCTATCATTTTTATTTTCTTCTTTGTGCTCCCAAATTTGTGCTCAGCCCATTCCCTAAGCTTCTTCTCACAGTTGCTGATCCATTCAGTAATGTGTTTATCTCCGTCCTGTCCCCAGCCAAGTTCAACAACCGCCTTGCACTCCGGATCGAGCCAATAGTTCTCGCACTTGAACTCCCTTCTGCCATAGAAATTTGATTTTTTCTTCTGTGTATCAAGGATTAAAGGTGAGTGATCGGATCCCAGCCGATGACACACCCGAACCCAGGCATGAGGATAGTAGTTGCACCAATCCGCACACCCCAAAGCTCTATCAAGCTTTTCCTTTATCAAAGTTTTCATCATCTTTCCTCTTTCCCAGGTAAACATATCACCCACACAGCTTATATCAACCAGATTGCATTCAGTAACTACCTCTCTGAACTTATTGATATGTCTGCGAACCCCCATCGCTCCCCCACTTTCTCATTGTGATTCAAAATCTCATTGAAATCGCCAATATACAGAATTGGGCTTTGACAATCCTTCTTAATATCTTGCATCATACTCTAGGTCTTGTGTTTGCTTCCGTTATCTGCCCATCCATAAATGTATGCACAACGCCATCTAGGATGGTTGTTGTTCTCCTCAATGTCAATCACAAAGTGATGTTGTGAATAAGATATAGTTGTGATCTGTAAATCTCTCCACCACATGCTTATACCTCCAGCTCTTCCTTCTCTACCCAAACTGATGCCATTCAAGTAACCATTCTTTTTTCTAATTGTTTCCATGTCAGTGTGATTTAGCATAGTTTCCATTAAGAATATGAGATCCGGCCTTTCCTCCCTGATCAGTCTACAGAGGTTGTTTGAAGTGTCAAGTTTGGCCAGCCCTTGACAATTCCAAATTAAAATCTTCATTGATCTTCACGACGCTGGTCGCAGCCAGACGTCGCTACTTGGGATAACTCCCAAACCATGGTTGCTCTTTCCACTCTAGCCATTTTTCCCAATCTGTTGCTGCCCTCACATAGATGTGTAGGATCTTCACTCTGGCTCCTTGTTTTCCTCTTTGAACCATCTCTAGTTTCCTCTTCATCCGCTGCTAATTTCCTGTTAATTCTCCGATACCTTCCTTTCTTATGTATGTGTGTTATTTCCCCTCTCTCTGTCATAACATCAAGCGCGTTACATGCACTTATAACAGCATGTTGGTGGCTGTTAACCTTCTTATTCTTATCCCCTTTGATATTCTCTCTTATCCCCTATATGGCTATACTGTCCGCTCCCATGAGGTTTTCCTCTGTTCTTTTCCTGCAAACATTTAACTCCTTTTCACCCTTCCCCATGCTGCTTTCAATGTCCTCTGGCTCTGTTTCCTCTGTTGTTTCTTCTTCCTCTGTCAATTGCCTGGGGCCACCTGCCTTTTTAAATGTTGCGTTTTGAGCTCTCCCCATGTCCGGCGCACAGGTCCCAAGTTGCTCCTTTTCTTTTCTATTGTTACCTTCCTCCTCACGGGCTCTGTGGTCTTTAACCTTCACCTTATCTCTTTCCATCTTAGCTTTCTCCCTTTCCTGGAACATGGACTTCCTGGCTTCTTTGTATGTACTCCCCTGAGACAGGGGATTGTTGGACCTTCTAGGCGATGCCCTGAGCCACTGGCCCCACTCTCCTTCTGATTCTCTTTCTTCGTCCTCCTTTTCTTCACATTCCTGCGTGCTATGACCCACCAGCCCACATGAGAAGCAGAAGATGGGCAGGCGTTCATATCTGAGCTCGACTTCCACCATTTTGCCATCGATTAGTTTTAGCCGCTGTGTCTTCTTTAGAGGCTTGGTAATATTAACTTCTACTCTTATTCTTTTGGCTCTTGTCCATCCCCCCCCCCCTTCTGCTTCATCTACTTCCAGTACCTTCCCTATATTTCCCCCAATTCTCTTTATTGCTTCATCCGTCCTATACCCCAAGGGTACATCATATAGTCTAACCCAGAAATTACATACTTCAAAGGTGATGTTTGAAGGTTTCTCACCCGCCCTTACCTCCTTCATTATCAGCAGACTCCCATCAAAGCACCACGGACCCCCTTTCTGGACTTTCTCCTTGTCCTTCTTCTTTATAAAATGGTTCATAATTATTTTGTGCTCGACCTGCTCAAAAGAAGCGACTTCCTTAAGCCCCCACACAATCAACATAGTCCTCCTCAGGGCCATAAAGTTGTAGTTCTTCCGTGTTAGCAGCTTAGCCGCTATAGCTCTATCATCCTCGATTGTTATACTGGTACTTCCGTCTGTAAAGTCCACCAGGTCCTCTTCCACTTGTATTGTGAGATCTCGACACCTTCTCAGTACCTCCTCCTCCATCAAGATTGGATCTCACTAGGAGATGGGAAGCTTCCGTCGTCAGGGAAGAGTCAGCACCCTACACGTTCGCCAGATCGCCAGAGCTCACTGACCTAACGCGGGTGAGTTTCATTCACAAATCTAGACTATGATATTTAGTCATCTTTATCAGTTTGGAAGCTTTCATTGGTGTAACCCTTTACTACCAACTCTTCCTCTCTACCATAGATAAGGTACTAATCTTTAGTTCTTCTTAAGTAATTACATATGTTCTTCACGATTTTCTAGTGAGCATCACCTGGATCATACTAATATCTACTCGTCATGCTCAAGGAATATGAGACGTTGATACAAGTACATAACATTGCGTACATAATGGATCTAACTGTAGATGCATATGGAATCCTACTCATGTGTTCCCTTTCTTCACAAGAAGTGGGATATGGGGCTCTGGATATAGTAACACCATGAAACATGGGCATCTTTCCTCTCTGTCAGTTCTCCAAGTTGAACCTCTTAGACACTTTGTCAATGTATGTGCTCTGACTTAGTCCAAGAATCCTTCTTGATCTTTCTATATAGATCTTAATTCCAAAGATATTGGATGCTTCACCTAATTTCTTTATTGGGAAGGTATTTACCAGTCAGGTCTTCACCATTTGTAAAGTAGGGATGTCATTCCCTATCAACAATATGTCATCTACATACAATGTGAGGAATATAATCATTCTCTTGCTAACCTTCTTGTAAACACATGGTTCATCTTTATTTTGACTAACACCAAACTCTTTGACTGTCTCGTCAAAATGATGATTCTAGCTCTGAGATGCTTGGTTCAATCCATATATTGACCTTTGTAGATTGCATACTTTATTATCATCCTTAAGATTATATCATGTATACATCCTCAAGAAGATTCCCATAAGGAAATGCAGTTTTAACATCCATATTCTAGATATCATAGTCATGATAAGATGCAATTGAAAGAATGATTGTAATACCATGGAAACTAGAGAAAATTCTTTGTCATAGTCAACACCTTGAACCTATTTAAAACCCTTTGAAACCAATCTTCCCTTTATAGGTTTGTATAATACCTTCCATGTCAGTCTTATTCTTGAAGACCCACTTGAACTCTATGGGTTTTACCCCTTCTTGTGGATCCAACAAGGTCCCATAACTTTTTGTTGTACAAGGATTCCATCTCAGATCTCATGGCCTCAAGACATTTCTCATATTTTTGTCTTTTTGTAGCTTCTAGATAGGTTGTTAGGTCATCATCTATGAACAGCTCACCGCCTTCTTGAGTCACAAGATAACTAGATCTTTTAGGCTCAAGGAATGTCCTACTAGTTCTATGAGGCCCTTGTGTTACATGAGGAACTTGAGATTCCACAATGGTTTGTGAGTTTTCTTGTTCCTCCTATACCTCTATTGGTTAAATGTTTTCTTGTTGGTCTCAAACCTCTTTGAGTTGTACTTTCCTCCAACTGATTCCTTTGGAAATAAATTTTCTTTTCTATTAATACAACATCCCTAATAACAAACATTGTGTAATCAGATAGGGTATAAATTTAATATCCTTTAGTTTCCTTAGGATATCCAACATAATAACATTTATTTGATTTGGGTCCAAGCTTTTTAGAAAACTTACTTCTCAAATAAGCTTCACAACCCCAAATCTTCATTAACAATACATTGGGATGCTTCCCATACCATATCTCATATAGTGTCTTGTGAACCGATTCATATGGTACACAATTTAGTGTAAATGCTATGGTTTGTAGAGCATAAACCCAGAAGGTATTTGGAAGTTCAACTAAACTCGTCATTGGTCACACCATATCTAGTAGTGTGTGATTTCTTCTTTCTGATACACCATTATGCTTAGGTGCTCCAGGTGGAGTCTATTGTGATACAATTCCACAACCTCTCAGAAGGTCCTCAAACTCTTGTCTTAAGTATTCTCCACCTCGATTAGTATAAAGTTCCTTAATACTTTTTCCAAGTTGGTTATGTAATTCAAATATGAAATCCTTGAACTTTTCAAGGGTTTCTAACTTATGTTTTCATCAATAAACATAACCATACTGACTAAAGTCATCAGTAAAGGTAATGAAGTACTGATAACCATCTCTAGCATTTGTTCCAAAAGGGCCACATACATCAATATGTATGAGTCCTAATAGATCACTAGCCTTCTCAATGTTTCTAGTGAAAGGAGTTTTATTCATCTTTCCCAATAAACATGACTCACATGTCTCTATTGATTCAAAATCAAAAGAGTCTAGATAACCATCTTTATGGAGTCTAAATATGTGATTCTCATTTATTTTCCCTAGACAAAAATTTCAAAGATATGTTTTGTTTGAGTTTCAAGTTTTAATCTTTTGGTATTTACAGTATAAACATATATTTTTAGATCTAGCAAATAAAGACCATAAAACATTGGAGCACTGCCATAAAAGATCTCATCTTTTGAAATAGAACATTGACCATTCGTAATATGAAATTCATATCCATCCTTGTCCATACAAGATACATAAATGAGGTTTCTATTTATGGTAGGTACACATTAGAATTTCATTAACACTATTACAATGCATGTGGGCAGAGATAAATTATAGGTTCCAACTATAGTTGCAGCAACTCTCATTCCATTTGTGACTCATAGTTCAACCTAGCCCTTTCTTAAAGGCTTACTTCTTTTTAGATCCTACATACTCAAACATATGAGAGATCCACATCCTATATCTAGTAGCCATGAAGAAGAAGTAGGAAAGTTTATATTAATAGCACTATAGATGAAGTGGAGATATTTATCCCCAACTTCATCTTCTTGGGTCCCTTCAAGTAAAAAGGACATATTTCTTTTGTTCTTTTCTTTATCCTTATCTTGAGTGTTGAAGATCTGGATTTATGCTTAGCCCCAAAACTCTTACATGGCCTTGATTTAATCCTTGGACCTAATTTTGTTAATCATCATCATGGATTTCTCCTTATTCATTCTTGCTTTGGCATTTATCAACATGCCAAGCAATTCTGGCAGTGGTTCGGCCATGTTATTCAAGTGATAACACTCAATAAAATGGCTATATCATTCTAGAAACAATTGTAGAATCATATTTATGGCAAACACTTAGCTCAAAGAGAATCCCATTTCTTCTGGATTTTCCACATGTCTAGTCTTTTTGAGCACATGGGTCTCTACTGGATCTCCCTCTTTCATCTTTCACTCAAAAAGCACCTTTGAGAAATTGTACCTTTCTTGCTTTTTATGATTATGGTTCACATTCTTAAGATGAGTTACCATCTCAAGAATCCCATGTCTTAACACTTCTCTTGCACCTCATAGTCCATACAACATAGCATAAGGTGCTTGATGTCTAAGGCATTGTTGGCATGCTTCTAGTGTGCATCCACCTCAGCCCTAGGTGTGTTAGGAATATATATTTCTATAATTGGTGTATCTAGGACATAGAGCCTATTCTCATCATTGATAACCCTTCCTAAAGCCCAAAATCAGTCGTTGAAATTTGTCCCATTAAGATTTTTCTTCTTAAAGACATATCACAATGATGAGTTGTTTGCCATATATTTCTATAAGAGAAAATTTGCATTTGTCACAACATTTTTGATTTGATATGATTTGAATAAAATTGACTATATTTAATCAGGCATTTAATTAATTATCACACTCAATATTTTGTTCAAATTGATAACCCTTATATATCAGTTCAAAAGATTACAATGTACAATCTTCTAGAGAGCTAACATCCAAAACAATTGAGTTATTACCTGAACAATGCCAAAGTCCACAATCAATCATCAAGGTATGCAACTTTTGCCAACTGCATCTTATACAATTCTTGGATAGATGATATGTTAAACTCTTTTCCATAGTCATTGGCATGCTTTTAGGTGCTAAATTTCATTAATATAACCTATTTTATCCTGACCCAAAATCCAACACAATAGTAATGCACCATGCTTCGAAGGCCAACATAACAAACATCACACTTCCAGGAGATGGAAAGTGCTCCATGCGTTCTCACACTTAGTCGATCAAGATTTTCATGTTTTTTTCTAATGGAAAGCATCTTAGACTTAATATGTTATTTAGGGAGTTGTATTTATAAATACATTTACATATCCAATCACCACATACTTATAGTCTGTATCATATACATGTTATATCCCACAGAAAAATATGTAATTAAAACATAAGAGATGGTTATTGTCACACTATTGTAATTCCTTGGAGCCATAATGAACCACCACCACTTAAGGTCTACATCACATGAAGCAACCCGTTGTTGATGAAGAATTGTGCTTGAACCAATATAGGTTGATTTGTTCAACCCTTGAACTGATCATCTTGCCTTCTGTTTGGTCTATTGGTCTATCTAAATGGTCATCTGGTCTCTGGTTCAACATCTTTTGGAACCCTCCAGTCAATCATTTGACCCACCATATGATCAGTTCGGATCCTCCTATCATTTGTCCTCCTTGGTCCTCCACCTAATCAGCTCATCATCTAAAGCAGGCAGTTTGTCTGATGTTGAATTCCTTCTTCGTTGTAACAGGAACTAAACTATCCTAATGCTATTAAACATATTCCAAAGTAAAAGGAAACCTCAAGTTACAATCGAGGGAGCATAGAAAGGAGATAATAATACTTTTACATATGGAAGAGCAGATAGGGACTCTGTATGCAAACCAAGATATAAATAGGAATAAACAACCACACAACTATGCATTGAGATATGGGTTATTGGCCATAACCATGCTTCACATCCACCATAAAAACCAACTTTTAGGCTGATGCTTGTAAATTACATATATGTCGCACACACACACAGACATATATATATATATATATATACATATATATGTATATATATGTATTAGTTGGAAATGTATGTGGTATTTAATTAGATATGCACATTAATCATTATAAGTATCTTCATTGTATGCAATAAATAAATGATGAAAACTAAAATCCAATCATATCAATTATTTCCCAAAGCATAGTAAATTGACGTGGCTCTGATACCCAATGTAGTGAAATATGGCAATAGAGAAGACAGTGGAAACAAAAATAAATCGTCATATTCCCCTTTAAATAGTAGATCACGCCAAAAACTATGTAATGGGAAAGATGGTTACGAGGTTATACATGGTCCTGGAGCAAGTCTAGCAATAATTCCTTTGTTATAGCATGCACTTTTCTTTAAGTTGCACCTGGATAATGTTTGTGTTGGCCTCCTATTTGTTCACCATGGCAGAATTTGACTTTATCCTATGAGCAGCAAGCAATGGCCTAATCACCTCTATAGTAGTCACAGACCACCGATAAGTCATGTCATCCTAAGAGAATAGACAAGAAGAATTTATCCCTTCTAGTCAGTGTTATAGCACTGACTTTCTCTCACAATTGTTTCTCCCTTACTATCCCTCCTTTTGATAGGTAGGACTTTCTTAGGTTCTCTCAATTACCACAACTTTTGTCAAAGATTATTGTAATTTCTCAGAAGCCCCAAATAACCCCTCTATTTATAGCAGGGTCAGCGTCAGGGTTAGGGTTCCCAGTGTGAGAGGGAGTTGGAAGAGGTGGGAAATCATTAACTTTCACTACCTACGAGAGACAAAATGGTCGGTTCAAAGGTCAATCAATTGGTTGGCATGTGAGCCAATTGGTTCAACCCTCATTTCAACATGTTTCTGAATTACATCTATATTGACAATTAATATCTGATTAATGCACAACATGACGTCTACTCTTATACTTGACCCAATTGAATTGATCAACTAACCAGTCAGTTCACAACCTAAACCACTCAGCTCACTGACCTGAGCCGATCAGTTTAGTTATTGAACTGATCATCTCATGGGTCTGATTGCTTAAAAAATTAGTTTAATTGACTGACAATTGAATCGATCAGTTCAACACTTGATCCCGTCGGTTCACAATTCAATTAGTTAAATTTCAACCATTGTTTCTTAAGTTTAATGCCTAACTCTTTATTAATCAAGTTTAAACCATATTCATGAATAAACTCCTATTCTAAGTGTATCATATGTGTGTGACCCTATAGGTTCCAAGTTATGTTGGTAGTGAATGTTCATAATTTATGACATCACAAGTAATGAGAGATATTTAGAAACACATCATTTCTACCTAAGTAATTTGGAATGTTGGAGAAAAACTTCAACCTACAATCTTTTATTGATGTTATAATGTTTGCAAAATTTTCTGATATCCAAATTGAACTCGAGGCATGGAATCGTCTTCCTCTTCAACATTTAATATCTAGTCCTTGAACTAGAGAAAAATGTATAAGATAAATGTAAGCTCAATATCACATATTGACTCACGTGAGCATGATCATGCATTTCTCAGTCTCGCTTATCATGTGGCTAGATTATCGTACTCATGTAGGATGGACAAATCCCATCTACATCACTCATAGTCATCCCCATGTACATAGAGAACCCAAGAACCATCTTTTTGGAAACCCTTATTCAAGGTCATGGTGGATGATGCCAAAGTACATCAAACAACATGTGATGAGTGCAGTGATTTTAGCTCTAAGAATTACAATCACCACCAATACTATAAGAGATGATTCTAACCACCAATCATGGTTTTCATGTATCACTCTCATGGTGGGTCTGTCCCATACACTATACTTCTAACAAGTATCTATGTGTTTGGTTTGATATCACATATCATGACTTAATGAGATTGTATCATCAACAAATACAAACTCTAGTCTTATGTGTTATTGTTGTATATCAGTCTTCCACAATAACATCTGACAAGGGACATTACAAGAATGCATATACTCTTGATATTTGTATGATCTCATTATTCAGGTCCTCAGCCTGAAGCTGTACGTCATTGAGTAATATCATTCTTTAGACATTTATTATGTTACATCATTATCTCATAACTGAAGAAAATAGAATAAATTGGAAGATTTCCTATATTATTAGTCAAATCATTTACAAGTTATACCATTACAATCATCACATGATTGGCTCTCTAGGCATACATACAAACAGTCCTCCCCCCATTGGGGGTTTCTTTGAACCTATGCATGCTGGTAGTGGTACATGTGGTTTATCTATTGATGCATCTGCTACTTGTCCAAACACATGGATTGTTGTGTATATTTAATCACCTTCAATTGTGCATGAATAGCTGACATGTCATATGCATTTGTTGGGGGTGGCTGCATGTCAAACTCCTCGTCTTTGTCTCATGCGGTGAGACTTCTCTAGAATGTGTGATGCTCTAGTATGTCTACATCTCCCTCTCTCTTGGGTAATTGAACTGCCAATGCTACACTACTTCCCCTGTGCTATTGTCTTTCCCAACCCACAATTGTTGTTGGAATATCTCTCATTGGTTGTATATCATTGAGAAGCATCTTTACATGATAGGGAAGCTCTAAAGTAACTCCAGAGTGCCCATGGTCTATGTTGTAGATAATCTTTTTGTCTATGAGGGAGATCATTTGGGACCTTGCAATATAGTTTAAATCAACCAATTTGGTCCCCTCCACCTTTGTAAGGCCCTCAAGATCGCATCCCAGGGCCTTGAATGTGGTCACAATTTTCCCATTATAAAAGGTTCTAGATCTTTGAAGGGATTATTTTTAAGTGGTCAATTATCATTTCTCCTAGATTTACATAACCAACACTCATCATGATAGACACCACAAATGAAACCTTTGGTGAGCAGCAACCTTATGAGTGTATCTCAAAGTGGGGTTGAATATTTTACTTGTTTTTGACTTCCCTATTGGAAAGGTTGTCGTCCAATCAAAATTTTCCACATTTCAATTCATATCAAACCTACCCTCATCAAATTTCTATGACAATTCCAGTGTCGCTGTTAAAATTTTGTTGAGGTGGGAACACTTTAGTACATGATGGAATCATTGAGATTGAAGTGGATAGCATCCTCCCCTTGATATTGTACCTTCTATAGAGAATTAAAGAACCCTTTCCTTGTCTCAATATAAGTCTCATCAACCTCAGTTAGTAGCTTATACAACCCAACACCAGTCAAGTAACCTTTAAAGTAGATGGAAATTCCTAAAGCTTGCATGGGAGGCACACATGCATACCTTGTAGGAATCACTTGCCTATTTGTGCACTCAGGGTGGAGGGTCTTACAAGCACTTCTCTTGCTTCCCCTCTACCATATGTAGCCCCTTTAGGTTATTTACTAGCCCACTTCATTTGGTCTTCCTCCAACTTTGATAAGAAATCTAGTTGTTCCTCCTCTACCTCTTCACTCTCATTATCGTCTCCCTCTTATTCTTAATGCTCATGGAACCCCGAACTTGTGTCCAAGTTTAAAGGCATCGACTTAATTGGTACATCATCATCTTATTCAATCCATAATATTTGTCTTGTAGGTTGTTGGGTAGCATGGGGTTGAGGTGAAGATATGGAGTAACTCACTAGATTAGGATGTGGAGGCAACCAATAGGATGATGTGGTAGCAGCTTTCTTGACCCTTCTCTCTCAGGCTGGTGCATCAACCTCAATAGAATCCACCAAATTTTCTATTTAATCTTCCTCACCCTCTTCATCAGGGTTGTTATATCTTAGGTCTTCTTTTTTATGTCTCTAGGAGGACCGGAGACGAGAGTCGCTCCTCAATGTCGAGCGTTGAAATGAGCCAAAAATCAAATTTGATGGTGATGGCGTAGTGCTGTGTGTGGGAAGAGGGATTTTTGAGGAGGCACATTTGTGTGTCTCTTGCCTCCAGTGAGAATCGTCGTAGTGTTCTTGACTCCTTTCTTGATTTGTTTTCCGATCTTCTTCATTTTTATAAGTGATTTGAGTGAAAATAGAAGGTGGACAAGGATCTTTGTCTTTTCAAAGAGTTGATCCAAAATCCTCTTGAAGATTGATAAATAGAAGTGGATGAGGGATGGAAAGAGGTGATATAGGTAGGGGAAGACCTTCTGGAGATTGAACCCAGAGTTTGGGAGAAAATGTTGTGATTTGAGGGAGATTAGAGGTTTCCCTAGTCGCCAATGGCCGTTGAACGGGCGTGTTGCATAGAGAAAATGACGGGGAGGTTGTGCCGTGAAGGAAAAAAATTAACAACTTAAGTGGTGGGTCTGGGCCAGCACAGTCATTCTATCTAGCACGGTTGTGCTGGTGTAGTGCCTGAACAGATGTGTTGGTCCGAACGGTCGTGTTGACCGAACCCAAAACTTAGGTTTTAACCTTTTAAAATGACCATGCCCAACATGACCGTTTCGTGCCAGCATGCTCTTCCAAGTTCAAAAAATTTCCAAAATTATCAAATGCAATCAATCATATTCTAAATAGAAACCTCAATCCACTTGACATTTTCTCAATACTTCCCATTGAAATTTATCCTTCTTCTCAAACTTCAACCTATTTCTCCTGTCACAATCAATACAAGACCCCTGAGCTTGCTTTTTGATTGATCCTACTTGCTTAGCATAATAAGATGCTTGAAACCTATGATCCACTTATGTTTTAGGTTTGGTCGAATTTGAATGTTATTTGAGCTAATTATGCTTATATGTGCTTGTTTTGGACCTAATTGTAATTTACCCATGTTTTAGGTTTTTCTTACAATTTGTCACATGCTTGTTGTGCCTCAAATGTTTTGACAACATATTGGAGAGAGAGGTGATTTGGGGTGCCTTGTTGTGCCTTGGTTTAATGAGGTGACATGTTATGTTGAGTTTGAGGGTTTGTTTGGATGGCCTAGTATGATGGTTGACCTTCCAATAGGTTTTCCCGATGAGCATTGTTTTCAACAATCACCAAGTTAATACTTTGGTCATGTTCTCTGAGGTTGATGATGTTTTAGGTGTACCTAGAGGTCTTGGTGGTTGATGTACCAAGAAACCGTAGGTATGGTTCTATACGATCGATTGGTTTTTTGATCTCTTGCGATCGTTGAGTTTTGGACCATGCAGTTGCTGAGTTTTCCATATGTGGTTGAGTATTCCTAGACCAGGTTGGTCATTCAGTTTGCTTGGTTTTATCACCCTTGATGCATTCATCAATGTGGTGCTTGCATGGGCAAGTTTTTATGGACACATGGCATGTGTTTGCATGAGACCTAACTCCAACCCTTATCTAAATAAGCCTCTCTCTTTGCATTCAACTAAACCCTTTGCACCCTTTCTTTATCTCTTCTTGCTTGGACCTTTTCCCCTTGTGTTTGGTGATGAAGGTGGAGCTCTAGTGGCTGATCCATCTTGCATGTTGAGTTAGGGTTTGGATCAACCCTTCTTTTATGATTGTTTGGTGATATTTACTTCTTCATCTTGGTAAGTGATCTACCTCTCTTCATCTTTGTTTTCCTTCCCTACCTCTTGTCTTTCTCATGTTGGTTGAATCCATGGTTTTCCATGGTAATGCTTGAGTTGAGCATGAAGAACTTCTCTTTGTTGTCTTTTTGGCCTAGGGTTTTACTCTTCTTCTTGCTCTTTGACCTAGGGTTTTGTTTATCTCTTGAGGTGGAGCTAGCTTGTCTGTGTGGTGATCAAGATGGGGTGTTTCTTCTCTTCCTTTGGAGCTTACTTTCAGTTGGAGGTGCTTCTTCTCCTCTGAGGTGAGATATATAACTTTCTCCATTGTTACTGATTACACTGACCTTGAATGCAAATAATCTACCCTCAAAATGTGGTTCAAAGTTGAAAGATGATATCCATGATGTAGGGTTTATGTTTTCATGGTGATCTTCAGTAGATAACTTTCCTTTGATGAACTCTAACCTTTTTGCATGAAATCTTATTTGATGATGGAGGTTTTGATCCTTGCATGGATGTGATAAATGCTGATTTTTTTATCTTTAATTCATCGTTCAGTTTTATCTCTTGTTGATGGTTGAAATTAGGGTTTTAGATTGAAATTTCTTCATACGTTTTACTCCTAGGAGGTTTTCAATTCCATGGTGATGTTCAACATGTTTGATCTTGTGAAGGATGAGGTTTTCTCTATCTTGATGTTTGCCACATTATGGTCTACATGGTTGATGAGTTATGATGTTTCAAGGTCACTAAGTTTGGATCTCCTTAAATGGTTGCTAGGGTGAATATTTTATTCAGTTGAATAAGATGTTGATGTTTCTTCAGTATCCAAGGTTCTATCCATGTAGTTTATTGAGTGTTGGACTCTCTTTGATCGATGAGACTTTCCATGGTTTTCTTTAGTCTCCAATGCATCAACTTTCTCTTCGGTCACCTAGTTCTTCTTTGGTTGATGAAGGGTTGGACCCTACTCTTTCTTTGTTTGTTGAGGTGTTGATCTAAGTGGTCGCTAAGGGTGATTCAACTCTTCAGTTGATGAACATGTTGAATCCCAAATCTCTTCGCTCGATGAAGATTATGGACCTTATGATCATGGTGTTTTGTTGACTTCATGGTGATGTTGTTTGACTTGTTTGCTTCTAAGATTGTTGGAGATGATAGAAATTAGGCTTTACATCTATTTCTAATTTGAAACCCTATTTTGGTTTGCCTATTGAATCTTAACCCTAATTCATGTACATGGTGATAATGTTTAGCTTGCTTGACTAATTAGCATATTGATGGAGTACTTTGTCTCTTCAAAATTTTTGTAACCCTAATTTTCTATTATATGAACATCATGGTGCATATTGTAACATTATGTTTGTGCCTATGTAATACATGTGTGGTGATAGTGATGATCCTTGATGAGGCATGGAGAGATAATGATGTTCTTGCAGGGAATAATGTGAATGGTCTTATGACCTTGGCAATGGCTTTGTGTCCTAATTGAGGTGATATCCTTGGTATGATATGATAAGGTCTTGGTAACCCATGGTGATGTGACAATGGTGGACACATGTATGGCAATGAATAGTGAATGTGGTGATGTGACAAGTTTATACTTTATATGTTTTATATCTTCTGAAGTTGCAATCTACCCTTGTCTTGTAGAACCTTTCTAGGGTTTTATGTAACTTGAGTGATGTGGTTAAAAGATACTCAATTGGCTTTAACTAATAAAGTGAAACCCTAATCATGTAGTGCCTTGTACCATAGATCCATTCTAGTGTCAGAACTTACTAGATGGTGAAATGAGTATTCCTAAACTCTCACTTTACCTTAGGGATAATTTACATTGAAGTAGGAGACAAGAGGGCAACAAGCTACACCGCTAGTCTTTTTTGGATGGCAAAACCAATCCTTTGAAATGTTAAGTCCTTTGGTGCCACAACATTACCATTCATAACTTGTTTGACCCTCTTCATAAGATCCATGGCTTCTGGTGCTAAGAATCCAAAAGTATCAAATCTAAAGGGGATGAAGGCGTGTTGATTCTCAATACATGCTTTCTCATGCTTAACCACTTTGGTTGAAGTAGCTTTAATGGTAGCATGTCCTACTATAAAAGCCCCACTCTTCAATCTCGCTAGTGGAGAAACTCCTGTCAGAACCATACATGCACACTTCCCTCTGACCCATCCAAAAATCAAAACATCGACAGGTTTAAGTATTTATCTACCCTCTTATTGATATGTTAAAAAGTTCATGGGTGCCTCTTTCTTACAGCAACACCTACACATCTGAATACATCAAAAAGAACATCTCTAAGAATATCATGTCTGTACTTGAAACCTGGAAGCTCTCTACAATGAACCACATGCTCCTTAAAAGTGTCCAAACATACCATACAATAAACTGGAGATATCTCATCGAGTTGAAATTAAGGAATCATGAGATGATATCTGAGGATGCTACGGTACTCCACTAGTGACATGTGCAATTCGAATCCATCAATAGGAATAGCAAGGAGAAAATATTGTCCATGATCAGGTTGTAGGCATCCAAAAACATCCTTTTATCTAACCATCATGTCAAATTTATCTTCCATGTCCACAATTATTTTACTAAAAAAAGCACTATCCAAAGAATTTTTGGCCTTTGAGCGGACGATGTCTTTTTTAGAAAAATATCTAAGGTCGAAGAAGGTAATCCTGACATGAAGACAATCTAGAGCATAACCATAGTCAAAGTCCATACTATGAATCCCACTGCCCCACTAGATATGATCCTGAATCACCAAAGATTGGGCCCTTGATGCCACAAAAGCATACGAGGAAGCCTCAGCTACTGCATATAGTCCCAATCCACCAAGAGGAATATGCAATGAAGCCACCCTCCATTGGAGGTCTCCAAAAAAGGGACCTCCACAAACTATAATGTCTTCTATAGACACTTGTAATACTCTGTCAAAATATGTTGTTGCCTCATCCATGTACATAGGCTGAAAAGTCCCGAGGTAAACTCAGAGTGCATACTATTGAGTATGCGGGGTGCATCAAAATGTGTATGTATCCATGTCATCCTGATCCCAATGTGTATGGAGGATGTCTACGGTCATGCCTCAGTGGGAAAATGATAGTGGTCGGGTCTCATATATATATATATAATATATATATATATATATATATATATATATATATATATATATATAGAGAGAGAGAGAGAGAGAGTCAGGATAGAATACACTCGAGTGTATCGATCACACGAATACACTTAAGTGTGTTTGCATATCAAGACTATTTTTTGTAAAATATAAACCATTGAACTTCACTATCATACTAAGACTAGGCTACATATAAATTTTGAGCTCATTTGGATGAGTGTAAGTCACTCATCCAAGGGCAACAAAATCGATGCAAAAAACTAATTTGAAATGCATACTTTTTGTGGTCTTTATAACATGACCTATAAATGTCCAAAGGTTCCCAAATTTTGTGTACCAGCTATTCACAAGATGTTTAAGAAGATGAATGGATTATATTTTTGAAAAAAAAATTACATCATGAAAAACTACTTGAGTGTATTCTGCTCCAAATACACTCGAGTGTATTCTAGCCTGACTATATATATATATATATATATATATATATATATATATATATATATATATATATATATATATATATATATATGTATGTATGTATGTATATATGTATGTATATATATGTGTGTGTGTATGTATATATATGTATAAATATGTATGTATGTATATACACACACACACACATATATATATATATATATACATATATATATAGACACACATATATACATATATATACACACATATATATACATATACATACATATAAATATACATATACACACATATATACATATATATACATATACATATATATGCATATATATATATATTTCAATATATATCAACTTCTTTATATATATATATATATATTTATTTATTACATAGACTGAAAAGTCCAGAGGTAAACTCGGAGTGCATACTATTGAGTATGCGTGGTGCATCAAACTGTGTATGTGCCCATTTCATCCTGATCCCAAGGTGTATCAAGGATGTCTACGGTCATGGCTCGGTGGGAGAATGATTGTTGTCGTGTCTCATACACGCACACACACACACATATACATATATAGAGAAAGAGTGTGTGTTAGGCTAGAATACACTCGAATGTGCAGATCACGCGAATACACTCAAGTGTGTTTGCATATCAAGACTATTTTTAGCAAAATGTAAACCATTGATCTTCACCGTCATACTATAACTAGGCTACATACAAGTTTTGAGCCTATTTGGATGGGTGTAAGTCACTCATCCAAGGGCAACAAAATTGACACGCAAAACTAATTTGAAATGCATAATTTTTGTGGTCTTTATAACATGACCTACAAATGTCCAAAGGTGCTCAAATTTTGTGTATGCGCTATTCACAAGATGTTTATGAATATCAATGGATTAGATTTTTGAAAACAAATTACATCATGAAAAACTACTTGAGTGTATTCTGCTCCGAATACACTCGAGTGTACAGATTACGCCATACACCTCAATGGTGTTTTCCTATCTAAACCTTGTCTTTCCAAAATCCAATCCATTTATTTTCATGGTTACAATAATAATAGACCACATACAAAATTTGAGCTAATTTGGATGAGTGTAAGTCACTCATCCAAGGACAACAAAATCGACGCACAAAACTTATTTGAAATGCATGATTCTTGCTTTCGTTAAATGCACGACCTATAAGTATCCAAATGAGCTAAAATAATTTATATAGTATGTTCTTAAGATATTTAAGAAGATTAATAGTTTAGAATTTTTAAAAAGTTACTACATCTTTAAAAATGACTGAGGTGTACGGTGCCTCTGGTACACTCGACTGTACTCTCTCTCTCTATCTCTCTCTCTATATATATTTATATATATTTATATATATTCATATATATATATATTTATATATATATATTTATATATATTTATATATATATATATTTATATATTTATATTTATATATTTATATATTTATATATTTTATTTATATTTATTTATTTGTATATATATATGTATATATATGATATTTTGAGGACAATGACGGTTGCACCTTGATGGCAGGGTTTTGCATACCCTAGTGTCTAGTGTCGTATCCTATATACCAAGGCAGACTAGGTGTTTTGAAGTTTAACTTTATATGTCACTACGCGGACTCAGTGTGGATGAGATTATAGGAGTTTGTCTCTCCTAGATCTTATATAGCACTATTTTTTACATCGTAGTGTACAGTTGGAGTTTGAGTGGTATACCTCAAACTCCTTAGGGGTTAAAAGACGCAATACATCAGTGTAGAATATCTGTTTAGGGCTAAACATGAATCACATTGGATGTTTACCCTCACCATGTTACTTATGTTGTTAGTTGTTATGATGAACTAGACGTAGTAAATTTCTCCATTATTATATAATGCGGTAAGAGAAGTTAACTATTATACATGTTCTTCATATTCCTTCTAAAAATGATGCTATGCAAATCTGTTATTACAAATTAACCTACTTAACTTGTGTAATAAGTTTATATTATTCATTTATCTTAATCTGTTCATCATGTTTAATGATAATATATAACATGTTGTATCAATAACTGTTGGTTGAGAGTTATATCTCTCGCTCAAAATTTGGTCTCACCTAGTGGGTTACCACCTCTTTTTAGGTGGTCATCAGCAGTGTGAGGAGGATCGTGCTATTGAGGAAGAGCAACTTGGAGATCATTAGATGCAGACGGTTGGATAGCTGCAAGTTGTGTAGAGAGTCCTAGTGTTGTCCCTGTACTCTCAGGTCCAAGAAGGATGTATTTTGTAGATGATGTAATGATATATGGTTTTGGCAGTATGTCGTGGTTTGAATATATGTGGCTTGTATATGTAAATAGATCTGTTGTATACACGTGTGGCTGAGTCCATTAAATAGATGTGAATACTGGATATGGTATGTGATGTGATACAAGATGATCGACCTTGTTGTAATATTTTCCACATATGATGGTTATATGAGATACGTTTTAATTTACCTGCTTTTCTGGTAACATGGTGGTTTAGTTGTTGATCGTGCATTTTGTTTTGAGTAATCTCATTCATGTGGCATCTATTGTCATATGAAAGGTTAGTATCATAGCTCTAGGTGTACAGAGTATACAGGTACATGGGACTAGCTTTTTGTCTATTCTTGTGTCCTCCAACATATCTGATTATAGCTTCTAGTTATGTAGATATGTCTGTGGAGCACAAAGAACACACTGAGAATAGCTTTGTTTCACCAGGAGGTAGCACGAGGAGGTAGGCACGAGATGATGGAGTGCTAGAGGTGAGGCCAAAGTAGTCTATGGTGCCTTAGTTTGACCCAACAACCATGGCCAAACCCATGTTTCATTATGTGTTTGCACAGTTTATGGACACAACTTTGCACATGGTGGATAGAGTGCATGTACCTCAAGCTAGGGTAGTTGCCCCTCACACAAAATCCTAGGGTTCTAAGATTTTTGAACATCTGAGATGTGTGGGAGATATCAAGTATGTGGGCACAACAGACTCAGTGGATGCAGATATGTGGCTGATATAGCCGGAGAAGGCTTAAAACATCCTCAATATCTACCTTGCCTGATACAGGGCTCAACTAGACAAGGCAAGGCCCAAACAAGGGGAAAAAAGGCCCAAAAGAGCTCAACCAAGCCCAAGGAAACTCAAGGCACGAGCCCGAACCTCCCTCTTAACCCTTGAGGAAGCAAAGAGAGAGAAATACATCTCTCAAGGTGACAAACTTTCTCTCCAACCCTAACTTAGGTTATTTTGCAAGTAGCGCCTCCAACTCTCAACAAAGCACAAGCAAACCCTAATCACCACTAAAGGTGATTAGAAAGCAACTAAGCACAAGGTTTAGGCAAAACAAATAGGGTAAGCCCAAATCAAAGGTCAGGGTCCTTACACCAAGAGTCTTCCACCTTACCAAGGACTTACCCACTTCGCCAAGAGTCTTCATCCTTCTCCAAGGTCTTACCTACTCTTTCACAAGTCTTTCACCTTCAAGTACTTTTCTACTCTTCTTGGATCTTTAGCCTTTACCTTCTCCTTCACCTGGATAAAATCTTCACCTCTTCTTCAACCTTAAAGAAGAACAACAACAGCTCCACCTTCACTCAGAGTAGCTTGCTTCACCTTTGCGTCATGGAGGAAAGGGGTAGGGAAGATGGAATGGATAAGATCTTTATAAGAATAAGGAAGTTGCTCTCTTACAACAGGCCAATCTCACACATAATCATGAAATGAAGTGTAAACTAGAGAGAGAAAGGGGCTCAAGGAGTTGCAACACACTCAACTATAGAAATGACTTAGAATAGCATGAATGAGTAAACTTGGAATGAACTCCAAGGGGTCCTATTTATAACTGGGGGTGTTCCCTTGAGTGTGGGATCACGTAGGGTTGAAATATAATTATTTTACAAGATGTAGTGGATCTATTTTCACCCAAATAAACTCACCAATGATTATCATCACTTTTTTTTGCATTTTTCATAAAGTACATTCAGTCGAGTTCCAATAAAGGTAAATCGACTGAACCACTAAATGAAAAAGCCAATTTTCAAACTATCTGTGGAGTTCGTTCTGGGGAACTCGACCGATGAGCTAAAATCAAGTTTTCTCAGTGAGTAGATCGGTCGAGTTCTATTAGTGGGATGCAACTCAACTGATGGGCCATCTTTAGAAAATTCATCATAAGATCGGTCGAGTTTCCAACTCGACCGATGAACAACCTGTGACAAATTTTCTAAATTGACATTTGAGTGATTAAAATATGAAATTAAGTGTCCATGATTTTTTCTCATCTTAGTTACAAGTCATATCATCAATATAAGTGATTACAAAAATCATCTAAAACTCGACCGATGAACAACCTATGACAAATTTTCTAAATTGACATTTGAGTGATTAAAATATGAAATTAAGTGTCCATGATTTTTTCTCATCTTAGTTACAAGTCATATCATCAATACAAGTGATTACAAAAATCATCTAAGGTCATTTGGAGTGATTTCCCAAATTGCACACTTGCTTTGCATTTGACTTGAATTTGAGCAAGATAGGGCTTGTGCAATTTATTCCTTTTCATGTACCTAAAGCCTGAAATCAATCTTGAACAAATATATTAGATACATAGGAATGGAATAGTTGAGTCATTATCATAATATGGGCGATGTATAACTCTCAAGTCAACAGATATGACATTCATTTAACCTACAAGGATAAAATCATACAAGTAGGAGAGAGAAAGTGCAATCACATGCTATTTATGTAAACATGCCAAACAAGCATAGCACACCCAAAAATTTGGTTTAGAGTTTCACACATATAACTAATTAGGATTTCATATCATGATTTAATAACTACGTCCTAGTTAAGTCATATCCCACTTTCTTGGAACCGATTAGGTTGATCATCATTACATAATCATGACTAGACTATGATATCAAAAACATTAAGGACTAACATTATTTACATGTTCATGTGTAACCATCTAACTACATTATACATTTATGTAGCAACCATGTATCGGGTATGTGTGTCGACCATCCATCAAGGCATGTGTCACGACCAACATCCAAACATGTCTCGATCGAAACTTATAACATGAATCTCGATCAAGACAACACATGGCAATGATCAAAACACACCATAAATGCTTCATGATCAAGGCCAAAACATAAGTAACGACCCTTAATGTTACTAACATAAAACCATGGGGTTAGGGTTTTAACCGAAACCAATCCAAGCAGGGCGTTATTATCAGAAGTTGACCAAGGTGTCTAGACCAAAACAGGATATAGCATCACGAACAAAAAACCAAGGTCCAAGTGCATCAACCAAAACACCATATAAGGATGGTAACCAAAACATAAGATACATATGAGTGTTGACACGAACTCAAGATAGAACATGTGTCGACCGAAATAGATGTCAAACACCAAGGAAAACCTAACGTAACTATGTCCGAACTCATAGATTCATGAACATCAATCCCTAGAAATAGTTACCATGAATATTAACAAGGTAACACACCATGAGGAGAGATAAAACCAAAACCTAACACATATTGAACTGATTAAAACCTCACGTAAAACATGATGGCCAAAAACATAACGTTATGATACAAATAAGAATCATGATGTATGTATGAACATCACTTCAACCACATATATCCATCTTTGAAACAGAGATAATCCACGTCTAAAATAGGTAATGATCATCAGGAAAGTTAAACCCTCTCAAGGAGAAAACTTCATATAATGATGATCAACAAAACCTAAGTCATGCATTACCAAATCACTTAAGGAAAACCATGATGACTGAAGGAATATCAAATGTTACTCTCATGAAAACCAAAATCAGAATCCTCAAACCCTACTTAATCATAATAGTAACATTAAGGATCAGGTTGCAAGTAAGAATTAACAACTCCTCTCTTAATCAAAAATGGATACATGAATTATGGGTTTAAGAAAGGGAGCAATCTTCATGAGAATACTACAAAGTCATAAACCCTAGATCATAATAACATTATCTAACATATTAAGATTTCACTTTAGATATTAGAACAGTTACATGCAAGCATGGTTAGGTGCAAATAATAGAGGAGGGAAGAAAGTTATATAACCCGCCTTATGTAGAGATCTATCCTCCAAGATCAAAGGCTAATAGAAAGAAGAAGATACTCCAACTTGATTAATACTTCAGCCACAAGATCACCTAAAAAGAGAAGAACACCATGGTCAAAAGATAGCTCAAGAAGAGGGGGCAAGAAACCCTAGGCCAAGCCAAAAGAAGAAAGGAGAAATAGACGAAAGCTTCCTCTCACTCGAGTACCACCATGTCAAACATAGTGTACAACCCTTTTGATGAGGAGTTTATCTCAAGAAGACCACCATGGATGATCCATATTCTACGGCCAAGAAGGAAGAGGAAGATAGGGTTTTCAAAAAAGGGGGAAAACGTGATCAAGAATATAAGATCACTTACCAAGGAATGGAACCATCGAGAATCACCACCAAGAAGTTGATCAAGCACAAGATCAACACATGCAAGGAGGGATGTCCACCAAATCTCCAAGGTCAGCTGAAAGAAAAGTGGAGAAGAATATAAAGCTAAATGAGTTACTTGTATGTGGAGGAGAGAGTTTATATACTGAAGGGATGAGAGAGGTAGGGTAGATATGAAATGCCAATACATGAGGGCACTAAAGGGACACTTGTCCACCAAGAAAACATCCATGCAACCACTGAACATATGCATGCAACCTAAGGTGATAAAACCTAGGTGGGTTTTTGACCACATGGGTCACCACCACCCTAGAGGTCAAAACAAATATCAAGGTACCTTGTCTTGACCACTACAAAAGTCCACCAAGCAAACCCAGTTAAAACACATAACTATGAGGCAACCATATAGACCAAACCACACCAAGACCTCCATGGTCAAAACAAGCATCAACTAGGGCAAGTGTTGCAGTCGCAACATACCTCCAAGTGGGGTGTTGGAGTCGCAACACACTCTACATGAGCTCAAGGTTGATACACATCACCAAGGTCAAAACCCTAGACACCCATAAATCACCACATGATGCCACCTCATAAATCAAGGTCCAAAAAGGCTCCCCATAGCATCATTCTTTCTCTCATGATGTTAAAGAACTAAGGGAACACTTCAACATATGAAAAATTGCAAGCCAACCCCTCAACTTGGATAAATTTCAACTTAGTCCAAAACAAGGATACATAGCTCGAACATCAACCAAACAAGAACAAACTAAAAACATAATATTTTCACATGCTAAAGGATTAAATTAAGCTTTAAGAATATAATTAAGCAAACTAAACAAGGTTAACCCAAGCTCTAGGTCAGGGGCCTCACATATAAATCATGAAACTAGGGTGTAATTTGAGTTCTAATCAAATATTAATACACTACTCATTACTCTTTTTTCTGATTATATAAAATTCTACATCATATGAAACACCACTACATGAATAAAAAAATATACGAAATAAAACCTTTACTACTCTTGAGTCTGATTGAAAACAAAAAATAATAGGACAAGTTACCTATGCCCTTTTTCAGCATTATAAGATTGTTGGCTTGACTATTATCACTGGTCTAATGTTTTTTTCCAAAGAGAGAGAGAGAGAAAATAAGAGGAAAAAGAGGGAAGTAGTTTTATTAATTTGTTTTCTTTTATAGTAGAGTTATTATCTTTGATCTATTGTTTTGTTATTTCTTGTACCATTATGTTGTTATACATGGTCTAATGTATTTTATCCCTGATTTGTTGTGTTGCTAGAGTTTGTCCATTGTTTTATTTTTGTCTCTCCTCCGCATTCTACTCATCACAAAAAGAGAGAGAAAGTACGGGGAAGATGAGGGAAGTGGTGACATTAATTTATTTTCTTTTGTAATCGAGTTGTTATCTCTGGTAATGTGTGTTGTTATCTTTGATGTATTGTGTTGTTATTTCTAGTACATGTTTTGTTTCGTAAGACAAAGAAAATACAAGGAATAGAGAGAGCTCATGCCATGATTTTTTTCCTCTGTAATTGGGTTTTTCTCTCTAGTCTGATGTACTGTTATTGTTTGTCCAATAGTTTATTTTTTCTCTCTTTATTTCAGTCATCACAAAGAGAGTGAAATTCCAAGAAGTAGGGGGAAGTAGCACTTTTAATTTATTTTCTTTTATAATTGAGTTTTTGCCTCTTACTCTATGTGTTGTTATCTTTTGTCAGTTGTGTTCTTATTGTTCATCAAGTGATATCTTATTATCGGTACTTTGTGTTGTCATATTATTTTAGTATTTTGTTGTTTTCTCTCCTCCCCATTTCACATATCACAAAGAGAGAGAAAATATGAGGAAGATGAGAGAAATAGTGCTATTAATTTTTTCTTTTGTAATCGAGTTGTTATCTTTGATCCAGTCTGTTGTTATTATTTTTTTCAAAAATTTGTCGATATTAGTCCTCTTAGAACATATTCTTTTAATGAATAAAACCACTTTTATTTTGTCTAAAAGTTCATCATGATTGGAAGTTATAAGAAAAAATAAATTTCTCTCTCCTCTTTTTTTTCTTTTTTCTTTCTACCACTCCTCTCATATTTTAAATTGTATATCATATCTTTTTCATAACTCTGTCGGCATTGGACCTATTGTAGCTTATTTTTCTATAACGGATGTATTATTTTTTCAAAAAATTATGGACTGAAAGTTGTTACCAAATAAATATTTCACCCTTATTTTTTTTCTATCTCCTGCACCCACTCCCTTCCTCCGTACTCCCTCTCCATTTTTCTCATTTTTCTTGTCAGCCCTTCTTAGGCGGAACGCCATATACATGGGGGAGTGTAGACGCTAGCAGACAGAAGGTGTCTGATTTCTCGTCCCATCCCGTCACTATATAGCACATCTCTAATAATAATGACTAGTGCATAAGTCAAGGTCAGACTGGAGGGGGCAAAACGTGGACATTGATGTAACTGGACCATCATTGACCATCTGAACGCGATCATCCCCGCACGCGAATTGAATAATGGCAAAGAGAACAAGGGAGATATTAGTACAAATAAATGCTATGTGAACACCATTTTAGAACCTAAAATGCAACCCAAATCTTTTTCCATGACAAAATAAAAGACATAAAAAATAAAATATATTATCTTAAGATGCTTTTTATTTTGTGATGGTGAATAATTTGAGTTCCATTTTGGATTTCAAATGTGTCCAGATAACAAATCCCTTAACTAAACGAAAGCCATGAGCTAATATGCAGATCATTTTCCGCTGCCACAGTCATTTGCGTGTCGACTTGGGACGCTTCAGTACCTTCTTAGAACAGACGCAGGAACAAGTGAGGGTACATCTTTTACTTACTAAAATGATTAGGTCACGTGAAAGGGTTATGTACGCCCATTGGTGGTTTTATAGAAGGTTGGACGGTTTGGAGAGGGGGAAATGTGGGTTTCAAAGGATGATGTGGCGGGTATTAATTGGGTGGTTGGTGGATGTTATGTAATGGAAAATAAGTTTATATTGCATATAATTTTTGAACCGTTATGAATTTTTTGACGAAATAAAAACCATTAGATTCCTATAATAATGCATTATAACAAGACTAATGTTAATATATTTCTGAGAAAAAAAATACAAAAATGATATGTGGAGGTGATGTGAAGAGAGAGACAATTATTTTATTTATAATTTATAAACCGTGAAAAATTTCTGAACAAAATAGAAACTATGAAATTTGTGATAAAAATAGATTAGAAGAAGACTAATGTTGATATACTTTTGACGAAAGAATTAAAAAAAGACGAGGGAACTGAAGAGGGAAGATTAGAGAAGCTAGGAGAAAAATGATGGGAGAAGAGGAGAGAAGTGAGAGAAGTAATGAGAGATGGGAAGCGAGAGAAGTAAATTGAAGACATGAGCAAAGTAAGTACATATTCATGATAATTAGGTGTGTATTCACCGACAAAAGCGTAGAAAAAATGATTAATAGGTGCCCAAAAATTAAGTGCATGAAAATGGTAAATATTCACCCAAATATAGCTAAAGGTGCCTATTGATTACTATATAGCATCGAAAAATGACAAAAAGCGCCAACAAACGGTGATATGCCCATAAATGGCTGAAAAATGCCTAAAATGGCTAAATAGTGCCAAAAAAGGATAAATAGTGCCAAAAAATTGCTAAACAAATCTATTTGGGAATGATTACATTGTTTTTTATTGTCAATACTCTTAGTCGTGATTAAACACATACAATATTTACTTGGGAGCCATTTTTATAATTTTGAGTGTCAATAAATCATTTTTGGACATCAAATAACTATCTCTGGGTGTCTGAGACACATCGTTTAGCACACCAATTCACTAAAACTATTATCTTAGAGTTCAATCTATTTTTACTCTCTAATTAAGGCTAGTATAGAAGGGTCGATCCCACATGACACTATTTTTAAAATTCTTTTCTTTTATCCGATTGATTTTTGAACTTATTTTCTTTTTGGTATTTTTGAATAAAGGAACATAAGTAAATTCCAGATTTGGGGGTTGATGGTTTACTCTAGAATCAGAATTTAAAGTCCAAAAGAAATAAATATTACACTAAAATAATGAAAGAAAATATTATACTAAGATAAGAAATAAGATGATTATTAGAAAAGAAATAGTATCTATACAAGAATTAAAGTGCAAGAAATAAAAGGAGATCAATGGAAAACAAGTGTTGAAGAACGATTGAATCAGAAAGGAAAACATTGAGGCTTAGGAGTTTCACCACCTTAGCCAAAGTGAAAACAAAATCAAGAGTTATATGATAAGAAAGAAAGAAGAAGGCATGTGGATCATTTGTGAATGATACACATAAGACAAAATCCACGTGAGCTCATTGGTCCTGGAATTCATGCTTCTTAGTCCATTATCCTAATAGGAAAAATTTCCACGGTCGCATCTAAATCCCTATGCAATTGATTTAGTTGTTCTAAGTCTTGGTTTCCATGGTCATATCTACCAGGATTAACTTATGATAAAACTAATTAATTACTTTATTAAATCGATGATTTCTAAACCAAAATCCATTCATATAAAAAATCGTATAAATCTCGATCTAATTAACACGATGGCCAATGGGTTATTCCCCTTACCTCGATGAGAGAACTACTCACTATACATGAGAGTGGAATCAAAAGAAAGAAGGAATAAAGACATAGACCACATTAAGGAGAAAATCTAAAGATATCTAGGTGGTGCCAGTTAAATGGCTTGGTCCGTTAATCCACCGTTGCAAGAGAAGAATGAGAAATAAAAACAAGAATGTAATGAGATCTAGATCTAGAACGAAGAACAAAAAATAGAGATAAAAGAACAATTGCCTTGAATAAAATTTTCTTTATTGAATCTAAGAAAGTACAATGCTAGAAATAAAGACTTGCTTTATTGAATAACAAATTTTAGAATGAATAGAGTGAAGATGGAATGAAGATTGAATACCTTTACAAGTTGAGAAACCATCCTTTTATAGGAGGTGTAAGGGGCAGTCTGCCCTCAAAAGAGAGGAAAAAAGGGGGAGCCAACAATTCAAATTTTCTGGATATGGTCAATAGGAACTATTTATTATCTTTAATTATCTTGACTATATAACTCTCCTTAATGTAGATTTCTACAACAGTAATTTTGAACATATTTATTTCCCATCAAAGGCATAAAAGTGGTGATAATAGTGGAATATTATTTTAGGAAATTAAATTTCCTTTCCAATGAATACTTGTACACTCAATTTGGAGTTTGGATACAAAAGTTATGACAATTTTGGTGCGGGATATACATGAATTCTAGGACTACTGCATTGTGTAATTATGTTCCAAGAGTATTTATGACATTTTCATACAAAAATTCAAGAAAATATAATTAAAAATCCAATTAAATAGAAAAATATAAACAAATAAAATTAATTAAAAAATTAATAAAATAAATAATAAAATAATCCTAAAGAGATATCTAAAAGATGTAAATAAAAGAGATAAATATATATTTATCAAAATATCCCTGATTGAATCTTTACTTATCCTCAAGAAAATAAAATCACAAATAAAGTCCAATTTATACTCATAAAATGTCATTCCTTACCCTTGTAACATCACTTTATTCGTTGCCTCCAATCTTTTCCAAGCATTCCTATCTCCTAGAACCACATAACACAAAGTTCTATATTCTCTTTTAAAACAATTATCATGACTTTTTTTTTCTAAACCAAGATTCTGTTGAAAAATAATAAGCTTCATCCTACTTATACTTTGACACTCTCAAATTTATTTTTTATGAGTTGTTGCACAATAACATTATGAAAAAGGGGTGTGGAAGAAAATCATGATCCCTATCTATTTGATCGAGTTATATTTAGTTTATGGAGTTGTGGCTACATCGGTCACAATTTTTTCATGTATCTTTGACATCTTTTGATGGTACACTCCATTGAGAGGTATGGAATTTTGATATGGGAAGCATGCTACCCTGGACTTGATTTTTGTCTAGAGGTATTTCCTTACTTCTCTCTTTTTGCAAAAGAAAATACGGGGGAAAAGAAAAGGTGTTATTGTGCTTATAACTTGAATGTTTTTTAAGTGTCATTGTATCAGATAGAGCATTCTTGTTAATCACATTATATAAGATTTTAACAAGAAAATTCATTGTTAAACATAGAGAAAAATTGTGGTTGGATCGGATGGATTCCATATCACTTGTCAACTTTTCTAAGAAATAATGTTATTTGAGGTCCTAGGTGACATGGTGTTTCAGACATGGCAATTTGTAAAGATATTGCAAAAGTTTAACTAAATTCAAAGAGGGGTACAATGATAGATGTCTATTTAACTTGGCTAACTAAATAATGACCATTTTACAACAAAGGAAAATAAAGACATGGACAACTAGATAAAGGCTATGAACAATGTTACTATGTATAAAAAAACAAAAGGCAAAAATAATGCAAGAAGGGAAAAGATAGAATGGGGGTGGATTAATACGTACCACCCACCTTCACCTCAAACATAAAATTTTTCTCATCTCGAGAAAACTGAAATCTAGGATGGAGGGAAGAGAAGTGCTGGGGTCATCGGGGGATGTGGTAGCTCGAAAAATGTCTAGTGAAAGTATGAGGGCTGGGACCTTGATTGTTGGAGCATTATAGTGTACCCAACTTTTTGGGGCTTGTAGAAGCTCAATGGAATGTTCATATTTATTTTCTCCTGACAGTCCCTCCAACATGAATCATAATTCCTCCTTCAATAGTAAATGAAGTGTTGGAGATGGATGTAGAATGGGGGAGATTGATGGATGTCTGGCGGGTACCCTATGAAGTGCCGGATGTACAAAAATAGGAAGGAATCAGGCTCTGGTTCCCCCCCCCCATCATATCGATATGCATATAGAAATATTGGTTTTGATGTGGAAGGAAAAAATGAATACAAATCAACATCACAAAAATTTTCATTCTTCTTAAAAATCATGCAATCATCATTAGGGTTAGTAGGTTTCATTATTGATATAGCATGTAACTCAAGTTCTTCTATGTAAGGGGCCCCCAAGGATGCATAAGGGATGAAAATGGGGACATATTCCTTGCAAATAATGGAAGGAGGTATATGGACTTCTTCCAAGGGTGGTGTCTCCCCCTTCTAGATCAACTGTATGTGGAGTGAGAATTGGTTGTGATAGAATGTGAGGAATTATTTCATCATCAAGGGTTGATGTCTCTTTATCAAGAGTAGGATCAAAGGGGATTGGTCGTTGATAACATCTGGAATGATGTCAAGGATGAGAAAATTTGTTGGAGATTCAAGATAAGAATGACTCTTGTGTTGTGAATTTTCATACTCAAGTAGAAAAGCCTCCAGCGGAAGGGTTGGAATACCAACATCCTCATCATATGAAGATTGCCATTCATTGGCCGTGGCAATCTTGGTGAGGTCCTACATATATATCATAAACATGGGATAATCATCATCATCGTTGGGAAGAACCATATTGGGTTGTTCTAACTTCTTCAAGGGTCTCTGTGATTGGGCATCTAGTAAGGTAGCTAGCAAGACTTGTCAATTTTCTAAAGATTTTTATTGCTCTTTTACTATTTTCTGTTGCATTGCTGCTATTTTTTCTTGGGCTCTAATTGACTGTACAATATTTTTCATGATAAGGTTCATAAAAACCAATAATTTGTTGGTTACACCCACTATACCCCCCATCATGATATTGGTCATGGTGCCCCTCATATTGATTGTGACATTGGTCCTCATAATAGTCTTCAAGATATGGTGGATTGAAATTTTCTTTGCATCCACCTTGGTGGGAAGACTCAATGTTACAAGGTGTCACCATAACATCAGGGGACACATTTTTGCAATCTAGGTTCTTTGATTGGGCTTCTAGCAAAGCATCTACCAAGACTTAGCTAGTGTCTAGTTTTGCCTATTGTTTTGCTTCTATCTTCTTTAGGGCCCTAAGTCTCTCTTCTTGTTGAGGATTACATTGGTTTTCATAAATAGGTTCATAATCCCCAAGTTTCTGTTGGTTACACCCCATTGGAATATGGATAAAGGTAGCATGTCTCCTTATAATGTCTCTCAAGATATTACCGGTTAGAATTAACATCATACCCACCATGATAGAAAGACTCGATACTACCATAATCAGGGGACACATTAGGACAATATAGTGATGTATGATTGTAATAACCACATAATTGACATTGTGAACCATAATGTGTTGACCAAACCATCTAAAAAGATCTTTTTTGAAAATTATTTGAAAGGGAATGCTGAATTATGAAAAAGAACTAAAAATTATGAAATAAACTAAGGAGTTAATCAACTAAGAATTACAAAAAGAACTAAATATTTATACAAGACTATAAAATACAAAAGAATAAGCTAAGGAATTATGACACAAGGCTAGAATTTACAAAACCAACTAAAATTGATTTTTAACAGCATTTTTTTATTTGACAGACTAGCGGGTTTGCAAAAAAAAATTAATTGTCAGAATGAAAACTTGGCATAAGGAGGAATACACTTCTAGAGTGATACTCAGAAGGCAAAAAATGAAAAAAAATTCAAATTTTTTTGGGGTTGGAGAAAATAGTCGTTGTCTCTGACAACGATAACAAAATTGATACATGTCAAAGTACACACCAATTAACTAAGATAATTATATTATAGTTTAGTCCCTTTTTTACTTTCTTGTTAAGGCTAGTATACAAAGGTCAATGACACATGACAACATTTTTAAGATTGCTCTCTTTTATCCCGATTAATTTTTGAACTTATTTTTTTTGGTATTTTTGAACAGAGGAATAGAAGTAAATTCCAGATTTGGGGGTTGATTGATTACTCTAGAGCAAGAATTTAGAGTGTAAAAGAAATAAATATTACTTAAAGCAATGAAAGAAAAGGTTATACTAAGACATGAAATAAGATGATTTTTAGAAAAGAAAGATTATCAAAATAAGAATTAAAGTGCGAGAATAAATAGAGAGCGATGGAAAACAAGCATTGAAGAACGACTAAATCCGACTCCCAAGGTCCATTCTCAAGCTTTTGGAATGAAAGGATCAACTAGGGTTGAAGATGGAGTGAAGAAATGAAGAAATTATGCATTGTTTTATGATTTCCACCATGAAATAAAAAAGAACAAAGGTCAAGGACTTACCAACAGGTTGGGGGCGTCCTTCTTGCTGTTCCTAGCTCCCTTAGTCGTTTTTTCAAGCAAGGAGAAGAAAGGGATCCAAAAAAGTCCTTGGTTTGAGTGGTAAAGGCTCTTTTATAATAAAATCAATGAGAGAGAAAATGTTTTACAAAAACCTTTTAATTCCAAAATTTTTGCCACCACTCCCCCCTTGGTTTCTTGCATGCAAAGGAAACTCTATCCCCACCGAGCTCCCTTCCATTATCCGTGGATTAAGGGAAAATAAATTAAGCACCTTAATCCCTTATAAAAGTAATATATATATTTGAGTGGAAATTCTTTTTCTTATAATAAGGTGAGTGGAGTTTTCACCTCCTTAGGATATTTGGTGGTCCTTGCAAAGCTCAAGGAAATACACACACATACGAATCCAACCATTTTAATTTTGGTTGAAGTCTCTTCAATTATTTTATTTATTCTTGCATTAATTTGAACTAATGTTTCCATTATGCTTAAATCTTGATTATTTTAATATCAAGATTCTCTCTCCTTCAAGGAGATACAAATGAGTCGCACCTCTCATTTTATTTACTCCACATGATTCCAAGAAACATTAGGGACCTTTTTGAAGTGCTAACTTACATATTGCACCCTAGGTTTTGGGTAAATTGCACATTACACCAAAACTAGGTTTTCATGCACAAACATTGCTTTATCAGCTCTTTCTTGGTATTCAGGCCATCACAAGCCATACCTATGCATCATCTTCACTCTCATGATGCTTCAAAAAATGAGGAATATATTATCATGTACAATTTGCAAATAAACCCCTCAACTTGGGTAATTTGCACTTTAGTCCAAAACAGGTAAAATATTGATTTCAACAATATTCAAAAAGGACTAAAATTGCAATATAAGTTCCTCTTGAGCCTTAATTACATTTCAAAGATAAGATCAAGAATATAATACACTTTATTAAGCAAAACACCTAGGGTTAAAACATAACCCATGTCAGGGATGTTACACTTGCCTTTATTTATTAATCAAATCATTTACATATAATGTCATCGCAATCCTCACATGTGTTGGAAAAATTGGACATTAATATACCCTTTTTTAATGAAGACATACATTTCACACTTGTGGATCTAACATGTTATTTGAGCTTTTCAGGGTTCAATGGAATAAGGAAATCCTACAAGTGGGAAGATGAAGATGAAGTTAAACAGACAAATTTCTTTATGGAGTAGCCATACGAAATCTACATGAGGAGAAAAACAAACTAAAAGACCACACAAAAATCAAGAACATATACAAACCACCACATAAACTCATGTCAAAACTCAAATGTGCTTAATTGTATAAATGTTCATGATTGTACTCAAATGTAAACACATGTACAAAAATATAATGTACAAGTACTTAGACATCATGTAAATCAAGCGTTAGATCTACCCTACCCACTTATAACCTTTAGATAGGTTTCCCCCCAAAGTTAGAGTCACCAACACACATTGAAACACACACTTAGTAGCTGATTCAAAAATCTAAAATAGGGACACCCTCATTCGAAGAACTTGTCGACCGAGACACACTCGGTCGAAGTTTTTGTCGACCGAGAACCACCTCAGTCAAACTTGTGAGCACTATTCAACAATTTACAGAATTGTTCTCTAAAATAGTCTTTGGTCGAAAATAATCTCGACCGTGTAAGCTTCCGTCTAAAGCTTGTGACCGTTAGACTGAGTGGTTGGTAGTTGGGAGTTGAAAATTGAGGTTTTTTATAACAATTTTGTCTTAAATCCAGGCTCGGTCGTAGATAACCTCGACCAAGACAGTTCGGTCGACTAAATTATCGACCAAGCATGGTTCTGGATTATTCTTTTTAAGCACGAATAAATTAGCAATTGTTATCTAAATGATGTACACCTAGCGGCTAGTTAAGCACTAAGAACACTCTAAACACTCCTTAGAACATCCCTAGACACTTGCAAACTATTTCTATAAATAGGAGAAGCCTTAGGACACCTAAAGAAACCAAGCTACACTAAAGCATTCACTATTGAGAGAAACAAAACTAGAATACACTTTCCATCTTCTTCCTTGTGCTCTAGAGTTGTGTCCTATAGTTACAATATACTGGCCACCACACATACCCACGTCCATCTTAAGTGGATAGGAGATATAAACACTTGATATAATACCAAAGCATTATACTTAATTGGATAAGTATTTTCCTTCTTCCAATATATTTCTTCTATATTATACTCTGTTCTCCTTGACTACTCCTAGGGTTGGAGGCTGTTGAAAGGAGGTTGCTTGATGCTACTTCAACAAAGTGAAGGCTGCTCCAAGGTTTGCTTGAGGTTGATTTACGAAGGCTACTTCAAAGGAGGTTGGAGCTACTTCTAGGTGAAGTCTATCTCAAGGTGGTGGAGCTACTTCAAGGTGGTGAAGGCTGCTCCAAGGATTGCTCATGGTTACTTCAAGAAGGCTTCTTCAAGGGGGTTGAAGCTACTTCAAGGTGAAGACTACTTCAAGTAGAAGGTGATTGCATTTTTTGTAACATCCTTGCGAGGTAATAAAATAAACCACTTTCAAAATCCCAATTGGAAACAATTGGGTAGTGGACTGACAACCTTTGACTCAAAGGTTGGAACCACTCTAAATCGAAGGGTCTTTCTTATTTTGTAATGACCACATTTGTGCTTAATTGGTAAACTAGGGTTTACCTGAATGATTACATGCTTGATTAGATTGAACATCATTTAGACTTGATTAATGATAGTAGATCAATTGTGATGTTTCAAACCTAAGAAGAAACTCTAACAATGATTTTAGTTTGAAGAATTAGCATTTGAGAAATGTAAACCCTAATCGCCAAAAATTAGGGTTTTGATAGTACATGAATATGGAATTTAATTAGACCAACAGTGTGGTAAATGATTTTTCATATTTTTACACATTTTTATTTAATTGAATTTTGGATATGATATGGACAACTCAATCATACATATTGGAGAAAATTTTCAGAATTTTTTAGTGTTCTTTGAATGTGGTTCTTGGTCGAACTATACTTCGACCAAAATACTGACAACGTACTTTTCAGTAGTGTAGTGTTTTATTTTTAGTTATTTATTAGTAACTCCAAATGATCTGAAATATTAACTGGAGATATGAAACTCAATCATAAATAACGTATAAAATTTTCATAATTTTTTTTTGCGTTTAGACCTTATCAGTAGACGAATTACAGTAACTGACATTTCTGTAGAATTCTGGATAGTAGTGTACTATTTGATTTTTATTTATTTAATGGAAGATTGGAATGATCTCAAATTTTAACTGAATATTTATAACTCAATTATACACAACATTATAAATTATCATAATTTTAGGATAAGGTGTGATTTCTAAAATATACGAATTACTGAAACTTTTATTTTATGACAGAAAAATCTGCTGAAATAAGAAAAAGTATAGTGAGGGGTCAATGTGCAATTGACTCAAGCAGCTCAATTTCTCTATATGGTCAACCTAAAACACAAGGAGCTCTCATAATTCGTGATTCAAACCAGAGAAATGAAATCCTAGAGAGAGATGGAGAGTTAGGGTTTTAGAGGAGAAATTGATGGAGATGCTGACCTAGGGTTTTGCGGTTCGAGGAATGATGAAATCATGTAAGTTTAGCTTCTTTACATAGACTTTAATGGTGAATCTTCTCTCACATGTCAAGATTCCGTCCCTCCTCTTATTTGATCCAAAATGGTATCAAAACTTCCCCTTTTCTCACTCTTTCTTCATAATCCCTCATTTTTAGGGTTTCTGAGTTGAAAGGAAGAAGAATCAGGTGAATTGCTAGGGATTTGATATGGATTCGAGATTTTCAGATTTAAGATACATTTTAAAGGTGTTTTCACACCTTAGGGTGAGTGGGAACTTCCTTTAAACAATATATTGCACGAAAATTGGTTAAATCATCCATAATCTTTAATTGCTTAGTATGTTACTACAAAATGATATGAAATGGATTCTTCATCTGTTTGGATGAATTTCAGATGATAAAATCTTATTAGAAATGTATACAATACATCCTAATGAGAATTCCGTAAGTATTCACAGAGGTTATAAGAATAAACTGAAATGTAGGAATTTGTCTATGACTGAAATTTGCTGTATAAGTAAATAGAGAAATTTGCTTATCTAGATCCCCTTGGTTATGAATGATTATTTATCCAAATTCACAGTACATATATGTCAGATACTATCTTGATTCATTTAAAGTGAATAGTGTTTGTTTGATATCTCAATAAAGAGGATGAAACCCTAGATGCGAGGAAAGTTGGATATTTGCGAATAGATATCGTGAAATCCATTTGAAGGGATTTTATTGACATGATATACTTTATTTATCCAATGTTATTGTTGATGCATGATATCCCAGTGAATGGCATGAAAACCCAAATTCAGCTCAGTTCCAAGGTTTCATACATATATTGATTTTATATGATTTGTTGATAGTAGTCTTTATTCAGAGAATGTTTATGTTGCATGAAATCCTTTTGAGAGCCATGTGATAAGTGAATGAGGTAAATGAAACCCTAAGGGTAGGGTGTTCAATGAATCAAGTATTGTGATATTAATGTTCTCAGTTATTATTAATAATTCTTGCCATGATAAGAAATTAACTCTTAATTAAGTTATGTGATGCATAACTCAAGATTAGGGTTGATGCGTATGTTTTTACAATTAAATCTTGTCGTGTCAAGTAAATTGACTTTTAATTGTGCTATGTGATGCATAACTTAGAATTTGGGTTGATGTGCTCGATTTTTGAGGAATTATAGATAATTTACAAGTGCTACTGACGATTTCTAATATATCGAGTAATTAACTCTTATTAGTGTGTTACGATGATCAATTGTATAATTCCAACATATATGAGACAAGTTGATATGAGTTTAGTTTATTTAAAAATTTCAATCTGCATGCATGCATGGTATATGGATTACTCAGTAAATTACAATGTTTTTGAGTATACTGCTATGTCAGGTCTAGAATGATATTCATGTTGTGATTTTAACTACAGTTAAATAGACGAGATGCCATAGAAATACCAGAGTTGAGTATAAGTAAGAAAAAGGTTCAACATAGTAAGAGTTTTCTAGGAAATAATGAAATTATAGATTTAAGGGCCCTGACACTGTAGAACCCCTATGTGAGGTCTGCGCCTTAGGGGTGAAACGACCTAACCCTAGCAACGTCCAGTATACGGGGGTCAGAACGTGCTATCAGGTGGCACAGGGGACGAAGCCTAGTAGAAGTCTCCTTAAATTATAGTTTGTAGTATCCAACATCAACCAGAAGTCCTGGTGGCACTAGAGTACAGAAAAGCGTGTCCAACATCAACCAAAAGTCCTAGTGGTACTAGAGTACAGAAAAAACCAAGAGGTGGCTTGACTCTCTGCCTGTGTGCTCAGGTTAGAGGAGGAGTCTAGTTTTGGCCAGAGAGTCATTTCCCTGTTGCAGACAAAGAGAGTAGTCAGACTTAGCATTTCCCGGGTGTGTCCTCTAAGTCTTATACGGTGTGATCGTAGTGCACTACGAGTATTCATATGTAGAGTACACAACATATGATCAGGGCATAATAAAATGAATGAGAGGTCAAACAAGTGTGTATAGTTATTCAATTATTATTTGTGTGTTTATGAATTATTAGTTATCTTCATGATCAATCAAGCATTTCATATATTAATTCACTCTTATAGATATCTAGAGTATCCTCCTATATTTATGATTATCAATTATTAGACTCTTTAAATCTTACTATTGTTATAATTGATATCAATTGCTCAAAAGTATATATGTAATTATATCAGTGCTTTAGACTGTTTCTTTCAAGTACTCATTCACTGAGCGAGTAGGCTCACCCCTCTACTCAAAATTTTTAGGGAAATCACATGGACTTGAAGAAGATATCATTGCATCAGAGTAGATCTGCCATAAGAGTTAAGTCTGAGTATAGTGAAGTTCAGTCGGTCTTTGTCACTCTAGGTCCTTGTATACATCATGATTCTTGTTTGTATCATCATGCTATGCTTTCGAACATAATGTTTTACTTGAGGTTTTAATCATTTCCATATGTGTTAGGGTTTGGTAATCTCTCTCCTCATGGGGTGTTACCTTATTAATCTTCATGGTAACCATTTCTAGAGTTTGATGTTCATGAATATAAGAGTTTAGACATAGTGACGTTTGTTTTTCCTTGGTTTCTGACATCTGTTTTGGTCAACACATGTCCTCTCTTGAGTTTTGGTCGACACTCATATGTAACTCAAGTTTTGGTTACCATCCTTATATGGTGTTTTGGTCGATGCACTTGGACCTTGATTTGTTGGTTGTGATGCTATATCTTGTTTCAATCAAGACACCTTGGTATGCTTTTGATCATAATGCCTTGCTTGCAATGGTTTCGGTCGAAACCCTAAGCCCAAGGTTTGATGGTTGTAACACTAAGGGTCGTTACCTATGTTTTGGCCTTGGTCGTGATGCATGTATGATGTGTTTCGGTCATGACCATGTGTTGAGTTAGTCGAGATTCATGTTTTGGGTTTCGGTCGAGACATGTTTGCATGTTGGTCATGACACATGCCTTGATGGATGGTCGACACACATACCTGATACATGGTTGTTACATATATGTATAATGTAGTAAGATGGTTATATGTGAACATGTAAATAATGTTGATCCTTAGTGTTGTTGATGCTATAGTCTAATCATGATTATGTAATGATGCTCAACCCTAATTGGTTCAAGATAGTAGGATATGACTTAACTAGGGTGTAGTGATTAAATCATGATATGAAATCCTAATGGTTATATGTGTGAAACTCTAACCCAAATTTTAGGGTCTACTATGCTTGTTGGGCTTATTCATATAAATAGCATGTGATTGCACTTTCTCTCTCCTGCTTGTATGATTCTAACCTTGTTGGTTAACTGAGTGTCATAGCTTGACTATATTATGATGATGGTCATATGATATAGGGTGATGGCTATGACCCTGGATGAGGTGTATTGAAATCATAATGATGTGAATGTGCACACTTATCCATAATCTATTGCGTTTAACCCTAATACACTCCAAACAGTGGGAATTTATGAAACTAAGGTTTGATGAATGTATAATGTTTTGGCACCCTAATTGGCTATGCCTGGAACTGGAACCCTAATTTTGAGAATTTATGTGGAGTGTTTTCTCTCTTCTCCTTGAATGAATATCATGTTTTGATGTTTTCTCGCTCTCTCTTATTTGTATAATCCTAACTATCTAGTTGAGTTGAATATCATGATAATGATTGCTATGGTGTATATGTGTTATGACACATGTGATGCTATATGCCTATTGAGGTATGATGAGATAGTACATGAAAACATTTGTATTTGGGTCTATCACCTGGCAGAGGCTCAATTCCTAATGAGAGGTGATGACCTCTAGTGATGAGATGAGGGATTATTATTACCAGTAATGTGATAGTGATGATTATCCTGGTATGGCAGTGATAGCATATGATGTTGATTGATGGTCTTGTGTAAGGCAGTGAGACAAGGACGTTGTGAGATGATGTGACAAGTTATATTATCATATGTTTTATATTTTCTAAAGTTGTTTCACAATTATGCTTGCTAGATTGAATTAGGGTTTTCTGTGTCCACTTGTATGGAGAAGCCTTAATCCACCCAATTGGCATAACTAATAAAGTGAAACCCTATTCATGTAGATTACATGTGCCATTGATCATTCTTTAACGTCAGTACTAGCTGGATGGTGAAACGAGCAATTTTTGTTGGAGACTCAGAGCACATATTGTTGAATATGCGGGGTGCAATTTGAGATATCTTCTTGTATCCTTAAAACACACATGATTGGTTGCAGTCATACACTGGAAGGAGAACGGTCAAGGTTGTATCTTAGATGATATAATTTCACTATATGTGATATGTTTTGAGGTTTTCTGTGATCATACATTGGCAAGAGAATAACATTGGTCGTATCTCATTTTCACTAGTGTTGTGGCCTATATTTCAAGGCGGATTAGGTTGTTTTGTAATTGGACTTTATATGTCACTACGGCGGATTCAGACTGACTGAGGGTGTGGATATATTATAGATTCTGACTCTTCCATGGACCTTGTATGGCATTGATTTTGACTTAGCAGTGGTTAGTTGGATCATGAGTGGTATACATCATCTCCTCAAGGCATAATAAAATATGTAACACAGTCGTATAGTGTATCTTCTTAGGGACAAATATGAATAAAATTGGATGGACCTTGCCTTTGTTTCTTTTACTATTTATTTTATGATAGTTATATGTGTTCTTAGTATTCCTTTTAAAGTCATAATATGTTCTACTCCCAGTTGTAGACACAAAAACTGTTTAAACAGCGTTAGTTACTATGCTTATATCATTCAGTTGAATGTGGTTATCTGAATAGAAATGATATCTTCATGCCTTAGCTTATTTGTGCTTATAATAGATGTTGACGAAGAGTTATATCTCTCTCTGGGACATTTGGTCTCACCTTGTGGGGTTCCATATCTTTTGGGTGGACGTGTATGCTGAGATAGAGATCGTGATGTTGAGACTGATAACAAGAGGAGATGTAGTTGTTGGATCATGGATATGCAGCTAGTGTCTATTAATAGGGTCCTATGCGTCATCCCTATACACTTAGGTATTTGGAGGTGTTTTATAGACGTTGTGCATAGGTTTGAGTTTTTGACTATATGCCTTGATCGTACGGACATGGTTTGTATAAGTGAACAAGTTATCACATGTAACAAGTTGTGACTAGTTAGCTAGTGAACAATGATTTGTAATATCTATTGGCATGAATGAAATGCAAGTAGCTCCAATTTTTGGCTTCGTATATAATGAATTTAGCTTGATATGTGGTTATGAAATCGGTTTTAATTTATCATATTTTTGGTAATGTGATAGTTTGAGATAATTTCATACTTTGGTGACAATGGATATCACAGTCTTTGCATAGAGAACTCCTCTGGCTTCAAGAGGCTAGGAGAACGTATCCGGCCAAACGTCTGTGATAGGGCCTTTTATATGTTGAGTGAGATGCCATGAGTGGAGAGGAAGATGGGAGTGTATGAATCCCAATCTCAGCCGTCGTCAACCTGGGCCATGGATTGAACTGTGAGATCTTCAAGGTCATCAAGGATGTTGATGTTAGGGTCTATATCAAGGATTGATTTACCCAATAGCCATTTATCACCCAAGACATTAGTGGTTGCATCTGAATTGACAGTTTTTATGGTTGAAAGCTTTAAGCAATGGAATATGACGCTTAATGAAGGACCATATAGAAGAGCAAGGCCGCTTAGAGAAGTTGCCATGTCGGAGGTACTTATTTATCATTGCTTGTATCCATAAGCAGGATGGTTGATTCATGAATACACTAATTAATAAAAGCTTTTTCTAAATTGAATCAATATTCAATATTAAGTATAATTGTGTTGGGTTATTATTTTTAAGGGGAAGTTGGTAGGTTGGGGTAGTGACATTTTGAAGATCAAGTACTATATCCTAAGGGACTGAATAGGGAACACACACCCTACGATGGGGTCCCTAATAGTTAGTAATCTACAAATTTACCAAACAAGAAAGAATTAAGTCTCGCCAATTGAAATGGCTGCAAATTAGTTCCAAATTTGCAGTAAAGTCTCAATCTTGGGTGTGTTTAGTATAGAGTTATTGACTTACTTTTGGTCTGGATTAGAATTCCGATAGAATGACTAAAAGTGATACCATAACAGCGTCCACGACTTTAATAATGTCACTCTTCCAAGTCATGCACATGGCACATGCTAGATATGCTTCTATCAGCTTCTCTATCAAACAAGACGCCCAGTTGATCTTTATACATGAGAAATGTGGTGCACGACTTTGACACTTACGAATAGATTGTCATTTCTAGGGGGCGGGCAGTGGCGGAGCCAGAATTCAATGGTGGATGAGGCACAAATATAAAAGATAAGAATACAATATATTTGGTCTAATAAAATGCATGTCTATAAAAATGATCAATATATACACACAAAATAATAGACAAATTTAAGATCATTGAATATGTATCATTGAGATTCTTTGTCGAGATCGCTTGTTTAGAATTCATTGCATAATAGGTTCCATGTTATGACTAATGATTATACTTTTCAAAATAAGACCTCAAGAATCATTAACATATCCGTCACTCATCCTATTCCACAGATAATGTTTAAATATTTTTTTGTAAAATATATTCACTAAACAAACACATGTGGAACATGTGGAAGTATTTCTAAGATGTTAGTCTATATGAAAATCCTTTTTTACCTTCAATGGCACTATCACCATCTCCAACTCCGTTAACATATGTAATATTTAGTACGAAAGAGTACACAAAATCTAGAGTGGCCGAGTACAAAGCAACAATAAAAGAGTGTGTGGTTACTACTCGCATGAGATTGCTTTAAAACTCTTCCCTCGAGAATTTTTCGAATCAATATTCAACATTAAGTATAATGGTGTTGGGTTATTATTTTTAAGGGGAAGTTGGTAGGTTGGGGTAGTGACATTTTGAAGATCAAGTACTATATCCTAAGGGACTGAATAGGGCACACACGCCCTACGATGGGTTCCCTAATAGTTAGTAATCGACAAATTTACCAAACAAGAAAGAATTAAGTCTCGCCAATGGAAATGGCTACAAATTAGTTCTAAATTTGCAGCAAAGTCTCAATCTTGGGTGTGTTTAGTACAGAGTTATTGACTTATTTTTGGTTTGGAGCAGAATTCCGATAGAATAACTAAAATTGATACCATAACAGCTTCCACGACTTTAATAAAGTCACTCTTCCAAGTCATGCCCATGGCACAGGCTAGATATGCTTCTATCAGCTTCTCTATCAAATAAGACGCCCAGTTGATCTTTATACATGAGAAATGTGGTGCGCGACTTTGACACTTACGGATAGATTGTCATTACTAGGGGCAGCCGGCAGGGCGTTCTCAAAGAAGAACGTACCCGCTACGCTGGATTAAATTTTGTCTTTCTTTTTAATGTTAAGATTGACAGGAACACGGATAGTCGTACATCAACTAAGTCTACGGGTAAAAAAGAGATTTTCATAAGTAAAACCACTAAAATTTGATCATGCTCACGCTCTTTCGCGCATCATGCCCATCTCAAAACCACCTTCCACTCTTACTGTTCACTCTTATCCCACTTTTATGTCCGCTCCAATCAACAACCATCATGTGACAACCTGCAACAATATTGTCCAAATCGGTCCGCAAAAATAAGATGGGAGAAAGCTGGTTGGAGAAGTTGACGTGGTGGACATTAATTGCGTAATTGGTGGTGGTTCTGTAGTAGACAAATAAATTTATTTTGTTTATAAATTTAGAATCGTGATGAACCAAAAATCATAGGATTTTTTGTGAAAAATATATTTCAACAAAACTAATGTTGATATATTTTTTATAAAAAATACAAAAGTAGTATATAGACGTGATGTGATGAGAGGAAAATTTGTTTTATTTACATATGTTAACGGAGTTGGAGATGGCACTATCACCATCTCCAACTCCGTTAACATATGTAATATTTAGTACGAAAGAGTACACAAAATCAAGAGTGGCCGAGTACAAAGCAACAATAAAAGAATGTGTGGTTACTACTCGCATGAGATTGCTTTAAAACTCTTCCCTCGAGAATTTTTCGAATCAATATTCAACATTAAGTATAATGGTGTTGGGTTATTATTTTTAAGGGGAAGTTGGTAGGTTGGGGTAGTGACATTTTGAAGATCAAGTACTATATCCTAAGGGACTGAATAGGGCACACACGCCCTACGATGGGTTCCCTAATAGTTAGTAATCGACAAATTTACCAAACAAGAAAGAATTAAGTCTCGCCAATGGAAATGGCTACAAATTAGTTCTAAATTTGCAGCAAAGTCTCAATCTTGGGTGTGTTTAGTACAGAGTTATTGACTTACTTTTGGTTTGGAGCAGAATTCCGATAGAATAACTAAAAGTGATACCATAACAGCTTCCACGACTTTAATAAAGTCACTCTTCCAAGTCATGCCCATGGCACAGGCTAGATATGCTTCTATCAGCTTCTCTATCAAATAAGACGCCCAGTTGATCTTTATACATGAGAAATGTGGTGCGCGACTTTGACACTTACGGATAGATTGTCATTACTAGGGGCAGCCGGCAGGGCGTTCTCAAAGAAGAATGTACCCGCTACGCTGGATTAAATTTTGTCTTTCTTTTTAATGTTAAGATTGACAGGAACACGGATAGTCGTACATCAACTAAGTCTACGGGTAAAAAAGAGATTTTCATAAGTAAAACCACTAAAATTTGATCATGCTCACGCTCTTTCGCGCGTCATGCCCATCTCAAAACCACCTTCCACTCTTACTGTTCACTCTTATTCCACTTTTATGTCCGCTCCAATCAACAACCATCATGTGACAACCTGCAACAATATTGTCCAAATCGGTCCGCAAAAATAAGATGGGAGAAAGCTGGTTGGAGAAGTTGACGTGGTGGACATTAATTGCGTGATTGGTGGCGGTTCTGTAGTAGACAAATAAATTTATTTTGTTTATAAATTTAGAATCGTGATGAACCAAAAATCATAGGATTTTTTGTGAAAAATATATTTCAACAAGACTAATGTTAATATATTTTTTATAAAAAATACAAAAGTAGTATATAGACGTGATGTGATGAGAGGAAAATTTATTTTATTTATAATTTTTAAACCGTGGTGAATTTTTAACAAAATAAAAACTAGTAGATTTGTGATAAAAAAACACGTTCAAACAAGACTAATGTTGAGAGAAAAATAAGCTACTGACCAAATATCAAAAAACAATTATATAACAAATCCATAGATGAATTGACACCCCCAATGGCTGATTGACACCTAAAAATGATTCATTGACGCCCACAAAGGGTTCATTGACACCTAGAAGTATAAAAATAGATTCCAAGAAAATATTATACGCATTAAATCATGGCTAAGGTAATTGATAACTAGAAACAATGTAATGATGCCCACATAAGTTTGTTTGACACACAAGAACAACTTAATGGCGACCAAATATAGTTGTACTCTTAAATATAGTGTAGCAGTATTTCACATCCAACAACAACTTAATGGCACCCAGAAATGATTGTTTGACGCCCATATAGTTAACAAATCCACCAATTAATTGACGTCCAATGGTTAACTGACACCCAAAGATGTTTTGTTGACGCTTATAAATATTTTATTGACACTCAACAATATAAAAATGGTGTCCACATAAATAGTATATACATTAAATCACGGATAAGATAATTGAAAACTAAGAACAACGTAATGACGCTCAAATAGGATTGTTTGACACCCAAGAACAACATAATGACACCCAAATATGTACATTTAAATAGAGTGTAAGGATATTTCACACCCAACAACAATTGGATGGCGAATAGAAATGATTGTTTGACGCCTAATAGTTAACAAATCTATGGATGAATTGACGCCCAATGGTTAATTGACACTCAAAAATTGTTCATTGACACCCAAAAATACTTTTGTTGACACCCAAAAGTAAATATTGTATGCATTAAATCATGACTAAGGTGATTGACAACCAAAAACAACATAATGACACCCAAATAAGTTTGTTTGATACCCAAGAACAACTTGATGATGCCCAAATATAGTTGTATACATTAAATAGGATGTAAGGGTACTTCACACCCAACAACAACTTAATTACGCCCAGAATTGGCTAATTGACACTGAGGATTATATTGTTATTTATTTTCTTAGTTTCATAATTAAGTGTATTAGTTTAAATTTTTCTCTTTAATTTTAGTTTTGATTATATTTGTTTGGTTTATAGTCTTGGATTCATGTATATCCAACACCAAAAGTGTGATAAATTTTGTGTCCAAACTCCAAATTGAGTGTATAAGTATTCGTTGGAAAGGAAATTTAATTTTATAAAATTATTGGACTTTTTTGTACCTTTTATGGGAGAGAAATCCATTCGAATTTGCATATGTAGAAATCTACATTAAAGAGAGTTACATGGTCAAGATAATTAAAGACAATCAACAGTTTCTATTGACTAGGCCCTAGAAAATTCAAACTGTCCCCCCTTTTCCCCTCTTTTAGTGGTAGAGGTACCCCTTTCCCCTCCTATAAAAGGAGGGGTTCTCCATTTGCAAAGGCATTCAATATTCATTCCATATTCACTGTATTCATTCTGAAAATTTGTTATTCTATACAGAAAGTCTTTATTTCTGGCATTGTACTTTCTTAGATTCCATGAAATAAACTTTATTCAAGGTACTTGTTCTTTTAGTTCTATTTCTTATTCTTCATTCTAGATCTAGTTCTTGTTTTGTTCTTCTTTTTATTTCTCGTTCTTCTCTTGGAAAAGAGGATTAAGGGGCCAAGCCATTTAACTGACACCACCAAGATCTCTTTAGAGTTTCTCCTTTGTATGGTGTATGGCTTAGTTCTTTCATTCTATTGATTCCACTCTCATGTCTAGTGACGAGGCAAGGATAATAACCCTTAACTATAGTGTTAATCAAATCAGGATTTATACGATTTTCTTATATAGATGGCTTTTCCTATAGAAATTATCGATTTAACTAAGTATTAATCATTTTTATCATGAGCTAATCCTGGTAGATGTAGTCGTAAAAACCAAAATTTAGAACAACTAAATCAATTGCATAAGGATTTGAAAGTGACTGGTTGAAACTTCCCTATAACGATGATGGACTAAGAAACATGAGTGCCAAGACCAATGAGCTCACATGGAGATTGTCTTTTGTGTATCATTCATGAATAATCCACATGCCTTCTTCTATCTTTCTTGTCATATAATTGTTGATCTTATTATCACTTGGTTAAGGTGGTGAAATTCCTAGATTCCTTGATGTTTTCCCTTGTATGGGCATCACCTATCCAAATATAACCATATTTGAAATAGATATAAGCCATGTCTAAAATTGGTAACGATCATCAGGAAGGCCAAACGTTCTTAAGGAGACAACTTCATATAATAATGAGCATCAAAACTCTAGGTCAAGTGTTACCAAAGCACTTAAGGAAAACCATGATGAAATAAGGAATAACAGACGTCATTCTCATGAAAACTAAAATTGGAATCCTCAAAACTTACTTAATCATTATAGTAACATCAAGAATCGGGTTGCATGTAAGAATCAATAACTCTTTTCTAAATCAAAATCAGATACATGAATTTATAGTTTAAGAAAAAGAGCAATCTTCATGACAATACTACATAGTCATAAACTCTAGATCATGATAACATCATCTAACATATTAGGATTTCATTTTAGAGATTAAATAGTAACATGAAAGCATTCTTAGGTGCAAATATTATAGGAGGGAAGAAAGTTACATAACCCACCTTATGTAAAGATCCGAGCTCCAAGATCAAAGGCTCCTAGAGAGAAGAAGATACTCCAAATTGATAATCACTTCAGTCACAAGATCACCTCAAAATAGAAGAACACCATGGTCAAAAGATATCTTAGCAAGAGTGTGCAAGAAACCCTAGTCTGAACCAAAAGAAGAAAGAAGAAAGAGAAGAAAGCTTCCTCTCACTCAGGTACCACCATGTCAAAGATAGACTAGGACCCTTATAATGAGGAGTTTCTCTCAAGACGACCACCACAGATGATCCATAGTCTACGACCAAGAAGGAAGAGGAAGACATGGTTTTCAAAAAGGGGAAAAATGTATTCAAGAAGATTAGATCACTTACCAAATGAAGTAACCATAAAGAATAACCACCAAGAAGTTGATCAAGCACAAGATCAACACATGCAAGGAGGTCGGCCACCAAAGCTCAAAGATTGACCCTCTCAAGCTCCACGAAGCTCCAAGGTAGGCCAAAAGTAATGGGTAGAAGAAGATAAAGTTATACGAGTTGCTTGTATGTGGATGAGAGAGTTTATATACTCAAGAGATGAGAGAGGTAGGGTAGATATGAGGTGTCAACACATGAGGGAACTAAAGGGACACTTATCCAATAAGAAAACAGCCATGCAAATAGTAAACATATACATGCAACCTAAGGTGATAAAACCTAGGTGGGGTTTCTTCCACATGGGTTAGCACCATCCTAGAGGTCAAAACAAACATCAAGGTACCTTGTATCAACCACTACAAAAGACCACCAAGCAAATCTGGTCGATAACACATCACTATTAGGCAACCATCTAAACCAAACCACACAAAGACCTCCATTGTAGAAACATGCATCAACTAGGGAAATGGTTGCGGTTGCAACACAACTCCAAGTGGGGTGTTGGGGTCACAACATACTCTAAATGAGCTCAAGGTCAATAAACATCACTAAGGTAAAAACCCTAGAAACCCAAACATCACCACATGATGCCACCTTATCAATCAAGGTCCAAAAAGGCACCCCATAGAATCATTCTCTCTCTCATGATGCTAAATAACTAAGGAAACACATCAACATATAAAAATTGCAAGATAACCCTTCAACTTGGGTAAATTGCAACTTAGTCCAAAAGAAGGATACATAGCTCAAACATCATCCAAACAGGACCAAAATGAAAACATAAGATCATCACATGCTAACAAGGCATCTCAAAATATTAGATTAATGTTTAAGCATCTCATTAAGCAAAGTAAACAAGGTTAACCCAAAAGCAAGGTCAGGGGCCTCACAAATTATAAACCCCTAACAAGGATTTTGCCTCCAGAATCCTAAGCGAAAAGAGACAGGTACTCCCTATGCATCTCTTCCTCAAGCTCCCAGGTGGCTTCATTTACACCATGGTGATGCCATAGAACCTTCACCAACATTATGTTATTCTTCTTCAACAATTTGATCCTCCTATCCAAGATCAACACATGATCTACCACAAAGGACACATCCTTATCTAACTCCATCTCCACTGGCTTTAGAGTAAACTCTCCCTCAGGTTGACATTTTCATATTATAGAAACATTAAATACTAGATGCAACTTGGGTAGCTCAAGTAGAAACTACAACTTATAGGATGTCTTTAGCTGTTGCTAAATCACTTTAACCTTTTATGTAGTCTGTAGCATAATTTTAGGATCTAGAAGCTGACATTCCCCTATCTCATACCATCACACATAGATCTAAAACTTTCACATTGAAAAAACTTGTACGGTGCTCTATCAAAACTCCTTTGATAGCTGCTATTGGAAACAAACTCTTATTTGACTGAGGTGTACCTCTCAGTTTCCCAAGAATGCAAAACACGAGTCTCAACAGTTTTTCAAAAGTATGTATAGTCTTCTCAAACTATTCATCTATCTGTGGATAGAAGCACTACACTGGACCTCTACTACATATATCGAGGAGTGAACCTCCTCTAGAACTAATATCCCAAGATTATCAACACCTGGCACAACTACTTTGTCATGACAACACATTGTTCCATTCTCTAACTCATGGAAGCCATCATGATTCTGCTATGCTACTCTGATCTAATGACTCCACATCGGATTCACTTGTAACTATGCTAACAACCCTGCCAACATAGACACCTCCATATATACATTCATCTGAAGGAAGGAGACTACATGTCTTTCTTGTGGCACACTTAAGAACACAATTGTTCCTACTAAATAGATGATGACAAAGAAGACTTCCTACATAAGGCGTCTGCAACCTGAACTGTTCATTGAGGCGTCATCGAAAACTATATAACCCTTCCTTTTTTAGGAAACATTAATGTCGGTGTAGTGGCCAACTTCTCATTCAAAAATAGGGAAGAATGTTGAAACTTGTCACCCCAGATAATGGCACACCTTTCCCCATCAGTTTTTTTAGGGGGTAACGCCATTGCGTTGATGTCCACAATAAACCTCTTGTAGATGTCTTAAGCTGTCCTCATTCTAACACTGACCCCACTAGTAGATACCGCATGCTCAAGGAAACCTACCTCTGGAGTAGATCAAGATATCATATATGAACACCACCACAGACTAGTGTAGATAGGGCTTGAACACCTTGTTAATCTATCTATAATCAATGTACAACCTTATGGATCCCTTCTTCTCTTCACAATAAAAATGTGGGAACCTCAAGGAAACATGTTGAATCTGTTAAAACTTTTACCAGGAATATCTTGAAACTTTCTCTTTAAATTTGCATCTTAGCCGACGTCATCATGTACGCTGTCTGTACTATAGGTTGGGTACCGAAAACTAGAGTGATCTAAAAAGTCAATCTTTTCAAGAGGCAAAACACTTGGGAACTTATTCGTGAACATGTCCTCAAACTACATATAACTTGTACTTCCTACATACTAGGATTCCTAACCTTGGTATCCATCACATGTGCCATAAAACATATTCCATCCATGTCCCATCAGATTCTCAACTATCATTTCCAATACCAAAAACGTCAGGAAAATCTTCCTATCGTATAGGAAGATTTATGAAATACCGATATCCACAAATGACACCACTTAGGTTCTACATCCAAGCCCACCTGATACTTTTCCAAATTATTCATCCTAAGGGTCACATCAAAACCATGCACATTAAATAGTATAAGACCCACTCAATGTCGCATCATAAGAAAGAAGGAACACAAAGGGAACATACTTCCCTAGACACCACAACACCACCCAGGGATTATTGACAAGGGAAAGGAGCTACCCACTCTCCTTCATTATTATATATGTTTACAACTTCTTATGTGCCATTTTACCTTTTTCCTCTTGGTTTCCTTTCCATCGGCATAGAAATTATCAAGATTATAGCATGTCATCAATCGTTCTTTACTATATGTCCATGATTTTCATGTGTATCCCCTTATTTATTTATGTTCTTCAACTCCTTGTCAAGCGGTTAATCATTATTTTTCATATTTCCTTTATTGAGCAGGGATCATCTCCCTTAATTTCTTTCACACAACATGAAGATTTTGCCTTAACAATTTCTTATACACATAGGTTGATCTGCGATTATCTTAGGTTCCACTTTATTCATTCATTATTTGTTCTTATTTGTCTTCTCACTTCATACTTGTTTCAGGAATTCTCTCCATCATATGTCGATTTTACATCTTGACTTACTTTATTAGCACAAATTTATCTATCTTTTTCTTTATAAACTTCTTGAAATTACAACTTCAAGAACCTCTCATAGCTTACTTGAGTTCAGGTTTAGGTTTCATGGTGTTGTATCTTTCTCTTTTAATAACAAAACATTTAAGTTTCAATAGGGTATAATGTACTTGTCATTCACTTTAGAATAAGGTAGATGGATTAGAACCATGATTCATGATTTTTTATGCACTTAAGATTGTTTGAACAAGATTACTTGATCATATTAATCAGAAAGAAATCGATCTAAGAGTTCCATACTTACCTTTTCTTTAACATTTGAATACTTGGCCATGGCAGTCAAGTACTGATATTAGATAATATGTACCATATTTTATGTAATGTTCTCAATTTAGACATCATCCTAGTCCTAGTCCTAATGTCCCTGTAGACTCAGTGAACATAGAGCTATGATACCACAAAATGTGACACCCATTGCCACACAAAGAGAAATTACTCAAAACAAAGTGCAAAATTATCTTAAACTATCACATTACCAAAAAATAGGGTGAATTAAAATCGATCTCATAACCACATATGAAGATGAACTCATTATATATGAAGCCAAACATTGGAGTCACTTGCATTTCATGCATGTCAAAAGATAATACAACTTATTGCTCATTGACTAACCACAACCTGTTACATGTGATAACTTGTTCACTTATACAAACCATGTCTTTATGATCAATGCATATAGCCAAAAACACAAACCGATGTAGAATGTCTATAAAACACCCTCAAAGACTTGAGTGTGCATGGACGACACATATGAATCTATTACTAGACACTAACTGCATATCCATGATCCAATAGCTACATCTACTCTTGTTATCAGTCTCAACTGCATGATCTCTATATCATCATGCATGACCACCTAAAAGATGTAGAAAAACCACACAGTGAGACCAAATGTCCTAGGGAGAGAGATAACTATCCATCAACATCTATTATAAGCATAGATAAGCTAAACCAGGAAGATAACATTTTTATTGAGATAATCATATTCAACTAAATGATATAAGCATAGTAACTAACACTGTTTAAGAAGTTTTGGTATCTACAAATGAGCAATAGAACATCTTATGCTTTTAGAAGGAATATGAAGAACATGTATAACATTCATAAAATAAACAATATGAGAAACAAAGGCAATGATCATCTAATGTTAATCATATTTGTCCCTAAGAAGTACACTATAAGGCTATGTTGCATCTTTTATTATTTCCATAGGAGATGAGGTATACCACTCATGCTCCAACTGACCACTGCTAAGTTAAAATCAGTGCCATACAAGGTCTATGGAAGAGACACAATCCATGGAAACTCCACAGCCCCTGTCATCCCAATTCAGTCATAGTGACATATAAAGTCCAACTACAAATGATCATTTTCCACATTGATATATAGGCCATGAAACTAGTGAAAATGAGATACGATCGTAGCCATTCTCCTTCCAAGGTATGACCATAAATAATATCAAAACATATCACATACAGTGAAATCATATCATTTGAGATACAACCTCGACTGTTCTCCTTCCAAGGTATGACCACAGCCAATCCTGTGAATTTTAAGGATGCAAGAAGATATCTCAACTTGAACACCACATATTCAACAATATGCACTCCAAGTTTCCTGCATGAATTGCTCATTTCACCATCCAACTGGTACTAATGCTAAAGATGGATCTATGGCACATGACATCTACATGATTTGGGTTTCACTTTATTAGTTATGCCAATTGGGTGAATTAAGGATTTATCATACAAGTGAACATACAAAAACCTAATTTAGTATGGCAAGAATAACTCGAAAACAACTTCAAAAGATATAAAATGTATGATAATATAACTTGTCACATCATCTCACGACATCACTATCTCACCACCTTACACAAGGCCATCAATCATCATCATATGCTATCACTACCATAGCAGGATAATCATCACTATCACACTAGTGAGGATAAGAATCCCTCATCTCATCACTGGAGGTCATCACCTCTTATTAGGAATTAAGCCTCGACCAGGTCATAAGACCCAAATCACATGTTTTCATGTACATCATCAATATCTCATCATGCCTTAATAGGCGTATAGGCATCACATGTGTCATAACACATATAGACCATATCAATACTTAGCTATGATATATAATTCACCTACATATTTAGGATTATACAAACAAGGGAGTGAGAAAACATCATAACATGGTAGTTATTCTAGGTGAAGAGAGTAACACTCCACATATATTCCCAAAATTAGGGTTAGGGTTCTGGACATATCCAATTAGGGTTCCATAGCTTTATACATTCACCAAACCTTGGTTTCATCAATTCCCACATGTTTGGAGTTTGTTAGGGTTAAACATTATAGATTATGGCTAAGTGTACACATTCACATCATTATGATTTCAATACACCTCATCAAGGTTTAGAGGCATCACCCTGTATCATATGGCCATCATAATAGCATGCTCAATCTATGACACTCAGTTAACCTGTAAGGTTTGAATCATACAACTAGGAGAGAAAAATTGCAATCACACGCTATTTATGCAAATAGGCCCAATAAGCATAGCACATCCTAAAATTTGGGTTAGAGTTTCACACATATAACTAATTAGTATTTCATACCATAATTTAATCATTACGCCCTAGTTAAATCATATCCCACTTTCTTGGAACCAACTAGGGTTGAGCATCATTACATAACCATGATCAGATTATGATATTAACAACACTAAGGATCAACATTATTTACATATCCATGTATAACCATCTTGCTACATCATACATATATATAACAACCATGTACCAGGTGCGTGTGTCGACCATCCATCAAGGCATGTGTCACGATCAACATCCAAACATGTCTCGACTGAAACCCAAAAAATGAATCTCGACCAACACAACATATGGTCATGACTAAAATACATCATACATGCATCACAACCAAGGCAAAAACATAGGTAATGACCCTTAGTGTTAAGACCATCAAACCATGGGGTTAGGGTTTCGAACAAAACCAATCCAAGAAGGGCGTTATGACTGAAAGCAGACCAAGGTGTCTCAATCAAAACCAGATATAGCATCACGACCAACAAACCAAGGTCAAGTGTATCGACTGAAACACCATATAAGGATGGTAACAAATACATGAGTTGCATGAGTGTTGACTAGAACTCAAGAGAGAACATGTGTAGACCAAAATAGGTGTCAAACACCAAGGAAAAACAAACTTCACTATGTCCAAATTCATAGATTCATGAACATAAAACCCTAGAAATTGTTACCATGAAGATTAATAGGGTAACACCCCATGAGGAGAGAGAATCAAACCCTAACACATATGGAATCGATTAAAACCTCAAGTAAAACATGAATTCCGAAGGCATATCATGATGATACAAACAAGAATCGTGATGTATGTATGAACATCACCTTAACCTCATGTATCCATATTTGAAATAGAGATAAGCCACATCTAAAATAGGTAATGATCATCAGGAAGGCCAAATGTTCTCAAGGAGAAAATTCATATAATGATGAGAATCAAAACCCTAACTCATGTGTTACCAATGAACTTAAGGAAAACCATGATGACAGAAGGAATTAAAAAAGTCACTCTAATGAAAACCAAAATCAAAATCCTCAAACCTTACTTAATCATTATAGTAGCATCAAGGATCATGTTGCATGTAAGAATCAACAATTCCTCTCTTAAACAAAAACGAATACATGAATTTAGGGTTTAATAAAGAGAGCAATCTTCATGAGAATACTACAAATTCATAAACACTAGATCATGATAACATCATCTAACACATTAGGATTTCATTTTAGAGAGTAATTAAGTAACATTACACCAATGGATAGGTGCAAATAATAGAGTAGGAAAGAAAGTTATATGACCCGTCTTATGTAGAGATCCAATCTCTAATATCAAAGTAACCTAGAGAGAATAAGATACTCTATCTTCATTATCACTTCGGCCATAAGATCACCTCAAAAGAGAAGAACACCATAGTCAAAAGATACCTGAAGAAGATGGGGCATGAAAGGAGAAAGGAAAGAAAGATTCCTCTCACTCGATTACCACCATGTCAAACATAGTCAACGACCCTTGTGATGAGGAGTTTCTATCAAGACTACCACTATGGATGATCCATAGTCTAAGGACAAGAAGCAAGAGGAATATAGGGTTTTTATAAATGGGGAAAATGTGATAAAGAAGATAAGATCACTTACCAAGGGAAGGAACCATCAAGAATCACCACCAAGAAGTTTATTAAGCACAAGATCAACACATGCAAGGAGGGTCGGCCACCAAAGCTCCAAGATTAGCCCTCTCAAGCTCCACCAATTTCCAAGGTCAGCCATAAGAAAGGGGGAGATGAAGATAAAGCTAAAAGAGTTTCTTGTATGCAGAGGAGAGAGTTTATATACTCAAGGGATGAGAGAGGTAGGGTGGATATGTTGTATCAACACATGAGGGCACCAAAGGGACACTTGTTCACCAAGAAAATAGCCATGCAACTACTAAACATATGCATACAACCTAAAGAGATAAAACCTAGGTGGGGATTAGACCACATGGGTCACCACCACCCCTGAGGTCGAAACAAACATCAAGGTTCCTTGTCTCGACCACTACAAAAGACCAGACCACTACAAAAGACCACCAAGCAAACCTGGTAGAAACACATCACTATGAAGCAACCATCTCAACCAAACCACACCAAGACATGCATGGCCAAAATGAGCATCGAGTAGGGCAAGTGTTTCAGTTTCAACACACCTCCAAGTGGGGTGTTGGGGTCACAATACACTCTACTTGAGCTTAAGGTCAATACACATCACCATGATCAAAACCCTAGAAACCCAAACACCATCACATGTTGCCACCTAATCAATCATGGTCCAAAAAGGAACCCCATATCATCATTCTCTCACTCATGATGCTAAAGTTCTAAGGGTACACTTTAATATATTTAAAATTGCAAGATAGCCCCTTGATTTGGGTAAATTACAACTTAGTCTAAAATAAGGATACATAGGTCAAACATCATTCAAACAAGACCAAACTGAAAACATAAATTGTCACATGCTAACAAGGCATATCAAATGATTAGATTAAGGTTTAGGCATCTCATTAAGAAAAGTAAACAAGGTTAACCCAAAATCTAGGTTAGGGGCCTCACAAAGATGGTGTACGTTTGGTTTCGATTACAATCCCTACCCACTCCCTCAAATAGATAGAAAGATATCTAGTCACTTCCAATACCTATCAAGTACCAAAACTTTTTCTATCTTCTTAATCACCGAGCCATACTTACCAATACTGAGAAGGTAAGACGTCACATCATCTCTAAAGACACATGCCCAGTTTGAGGCAATGCGACAGACACTTTGGTGCATTGTCTACTTGACTGCCAGTCCAATAGACAAGTTTGGACTGCACTTAGTATAGACACATCCTTCTTAAACCTTCCTGAAAGTGAATGGATAAAACTTATCATACATGGTAAGGATAGCATTGCAATCAAGGTCCTATGTTGCGTTGGTTGCTGCTCCATCTAGCAAGCACACAATGATGTCACCCATTGTTGAAGGCATAAACCACAATTAGTTTTCACGACCTTGATTAGATAAAAATCAAAGGTGATTCTATAAATCTTTAAAGGATCTTCCCCTTCCATTTTTAAAGTGGGCATTATGACCATTCAACCTTCTCTTGATTGTTGGCATATTATAATCGTGGATGACGCATTCTAGAGCCATACTCTCAAATTGGGTATCGGTCTTTATTCTATTGATGGCCATGGGTGTTTTTCTATGAGAACTGGACATCCTGGTTATGCAAACTCAGCTCTAGAAGCAAAGATTAAGGGTATTATATATGCAATGAAAGTTTGAAAGAATTTCCGCTGACATTCTCCAACTATCTATTCAGGATCATCCATAAGAATTTATATTCTAAATAATAGAAGCATCATTGACAACAAATTAGAACCCTTGAGAAGAGAGTTCTCCCAAGTTCTCTCTTCACTCCCAAACCTACAAGTCTCGTTCATCCAATGCAATATGCTTGTAGACAATATAGAAAAACACACTATGTACTATTTCCTACCCCATATCTTTCACCTTGACAAGCCTAGATGGATATTAGAGGATATCCATATCCAACTTTCTTCTATTTGGCCCGTAGTAGAGAATGATATGAATACCAATTTTAATATATGATTTTTGTGAGAAAAAAATTAGTCTGTGTATATGTATGTATATATATATACATATATATATATATATATGTATATATATATATATTTATATACATGTGTGTGTGTTTCTATGTGTGTGTAGAGAGAAATAGAGATAGATAAAGTTAGGCTAGAATATATTTCAGTGTACACATCATACCATATACATAATTAGTGTTTACATACCTAGTCCATTTTGTTGGAGAATCTAAACTGTTGATATTCATTGTTATAACAAATACATGCCATGTCACATCCATATTCCAAAATCACTTATATATCACAAAATTAGGGCATAACTTGATTTCTAAGAAAGAATTAAATCACTTGTCATTACTTTTTTTATAATTATATAAAATTGTATGTCATAAGAAACATAACTATATGAATCAACATGTATAAGAAACAAATATTTACAACTCTTGAGTCTGATTGAAAAGAGAAAATAATAGGATATGTTATCTATACCCTTTTTCAATACTACATGATTGTTGGATTGAATAGTTAATGTAAATGCTATCATGAAGAAACATTATTACAATAATATCTATGGATTACTCTTCATTCGCTAAACGAGGACCTAGAGTGAAAAGGAAGGACTATCTGAACCTCTCTATAGTCTAACTTGTGGCAAGACTTCTAATATACATTTAATCTACATATGCTTAGGGTACCTAAAAACTTTGAGTAGAGTGGTGAGCTACTCACCCAATGAATGGGTACTTTTATGAAACAATTTAAAGCAATTAAATTGTCGTTCTTGAGCAATAGAATTAAAGGAGAACTATAAAGTACTATAAAGGGAGTAGTTATTCAGAAACATACGAATGGAAGGTTAATATAAATAACTACAAAGAGTAAATAAATAACTAAATATAATTAATTAATCTTATATCATCTAACTATGTCCTGAACTCACATGAAATGTGCCACAATATGTGAAAGTATTGCTGTAAACAACAATCTCACCATACAAGACTTAGAGTAAAATCGAGACTCTAAGTATGCTACCTAACTCCCCAGTCTACGACGGGGCTCACCACGTCTAACCTCAGGCTAAATAGTTGGTCGGATAAATTGAACTCCTCCTCTAAACCTAAGAAGGTAGAGAGTCAAAATCACTTTGGCTAAAAAACTTTACATCAATGGTTCCACAAGGGATGACTCCTTGAGTAGTAACTGAATAAAGTATCACTAGGGTCACTAGTAGATGTTGGGTACCTAAGTATAACTGTACTGAATGTGGTACCATCAGGATCTCTAGTTTATGTTGGATGCCACTAGGTATCACTTAAATATCATATTAATGTTTGATACCCTTACTATCATTATGTTGGGTTTTAGGGGAGGCAGCGAAAACAAAAATTTTATTCTCCCCCAAACACATAAGCAAAGGAATCACATCAACGTCTATACAATAGTAAGGATGGTTTGTAGAATCATACCTTGTCCTGAGGCTTGCTCAGTGACAATACCTCGCTGCTTGTGTGGTCTTCACCTCCGATCTTGGATGGTGTCTGTGCATCTCCTGGTCTCACCGGGACTGACAACTCCTGGTATCACTGGGACTGTCGAGATTTACAGTTGTCCTCTGAGCGGCAGAAGTCTCCCGCCTCTGAAGTAGTCCACACGGACCACCTGGAACTATGAACTCCTTGTTCCACAAGGAATCGAAAGGAGTCGCACCCTTCTGTCAGCGTACTAGTCACCGACACACTCTCCTACCACCAGTCATTTTTCTATAGTTGTCTTTTCCTTGCTATGCCTCCCTTATCAGGCAGGACTTGCTCGGGCTCTCTCGGTTACCACAACCAGAGACAATGACAACTTTGTAGAGCAATTGGTGTTCTGAGTTGTGTTGTTATTTCTCAGAGAAGCCCCCAATACCCCTATATATAGGAGGGTCATGGGACAGGGTTCTCTATCCCAGGAAATGCAGGATTAAAGTAGGAGTAAGAGGGTTCGAGATTTTCCACAAATCTGACATGTTGTAGCAGCTGAAACGATCGCTTCACTAACTGAACAGATCGTTTTGACCCTTGAGCCGATCGGTTAGGATCTGAGTCGATCATTTGGGGCTCTCAACCGATCGGTTGGAGTCCTGAACCGATCAGTTCACAGTCCTGATCTGACTCAAATTGACTTTCCATATTCGTTTCCAACTAATCCAATATTAGTCATTATCCAAAACAAATTTGTACAAGTGAAACAAATTTATTTGCAAAATAGTCTTCTTATTTTCCAAATGATCTCGGTTGGTCACACGAACCAATCGGTTCAACGATTGAGCCGATCATTTGGTGACACATGAGTCGATCATCTTACAGTATTAGCCGATCAGTTCAACAACCTGAGCCGATCGGTTCATCTCATGAGCCGATCGGCTGGAGCAACAGACTATGCAAATCAGTCAATTGTAGTTTCAATCAATCTGATACTCTTAATCAACTGGTCCAACACCTTGAACACTATGATATTGAGCTATCAATTGATTGAGTGTTTAATTGAACTACTAATCTCCTATGTGTGTGTGACCCTACAGGTCCATTTCACATTAAGCTCCTTTTCCAAGTTAAATCCTATGTGTGTGACCCTACAGGTCCATTTCACGTTGGCAGTGAAAGTTCATAACACTTATGACTTCACAAGCAAAGAGAGGTGCCTAGTCGCACATCATTGCTACCCAAGTGAAATAGAAAGTTGGAGAACAACTTTCAATCCTACAATATGTGAATGGTGTTATAGTGAATGTATAATTCCTTTGTCAGTGATATCCCAAATGAACTCGAGGCATGGAACAATCATCCTGTCAACGTTCATTCACTTTCTTGATCTCAAAGTAGATTGGGGAGATATGTATGACATCAATATCACACACTGATTCACACATGTGTGCACGCTTATCTCAATCCTACTCATCAAGTGGCCATGGATATCAAAATCCCTCAGGAGGGACAAATCCCATATCTATCACTCACCCCTCAAAAGCCCCATGTGTCAAAGCCACCCAATCATCACCTTTATAACAACCCATGTTTCAGGACTGCGTTTGATGATGTCAAAGTGTACCCAATGACATGTGTTGAGTGTAGTGATTTCAGGTCAAAGAATCACACTCACCACCATCACTGTGAGAACTGACTGTGACTACCATGTCATGGTTCCATGTGTCAAACTCACGGTGGGTCTATCCGGTACACTTATTCTCTAACAAGTACCTATGTGTTTGGTTTGATATCTCTATATCATGACTAATGAGATTCTGTCATCAACCAACACCACAATCTAGTCTTGTGTGTCATTGCTGTCTATCTACCTTCCACAATGACATTCGACTAGGGACATAACAAGAATGTACAAACTCTTAGCATCCGTATGATCTCATCATTCAGGTTCTTAACCTAAAAGCATACGTCATTGAGTATTGTCATTCTCTAGACATTCAATCTATTCTATCATTATCTCATATGATTGAACCAGAAAGAATTGGAAGCTTGCCTTTGATGTTTATCAAATCAATCTCAATGTATCCCACCAATCATCCCATGATTGGCACTCAGGGCATACATACCAATATACTCCCACTTGCACTACGAGCCAATCACCCTTAAATCATATTCATAGTGATCTTCAAACATGTCCCACATGTTACTATGCTCTAGTGCTAATATAGTGAGTTATGGCAACACCTTGCCAAAGTCGATATTAATGACATGTCTCTCATCTCTTCATTGTACATCACACATATGAGATGGAGTTGTCGTAATATGCAATCTAGTATTCCTTTGCTAACCTTAAGCCACATTGCATGACCAAGTACTTCTAACATGTCACCAATGACTGGAATAACTATAAGTTCATCTCATGAACTTTCAGATCCATATAGTATCCACTGTTGTTCTCTAACCCACGGATACCTGACATTTCCTTTTAAATGTCTTTATTGGAACATTTCCAATTATCAACAAACATTCACTTTTATATATCCCATATATATATATATATATATATTGTGATTAATTTTCTGTCTTTTTTGGAAATTCGCATCAGTGTAACTCTTTATAGTGAACTCTTCCTTATTTCCATAGAACTAGTACTTCTCAAGTACTTATCAAGTTCTCATGGCATTATATAGGTGAGGAGATATAGTTTAGGGTACGCATAGGTGAGGTGAGAGAGCAGTTTTAGGAACTTTAGGGATACCCCGAGCATCGACATCACCCTTGCAACTCAATGCATCCTTTGATTTCAAGTTTCGTCATTGTTTGATCCCACAGAGAGCGTCTGAAGGAGCAAGGATTGCAGTGAGTTTCTCTCCCTCTTCACTTCATCTCCGAGCAAATGGAAAGCACCACCAAGTTCAAAATCTTCTCTTCTTTCTTTTGCATGCTTAAGCGTCGAGTTTCGTTGTGTGTGCTGGTTTGCCCAAAATCACAAGCAAGCAAGCTACTGCTTGCTCACTGCCATGGCGAGGGTGAGGGAGGAAGACACCTCCTTATGATTTTACCAGTTTGCCCCTAATCACTTTCTTCTTCTCTTTATTTTTGCGCTAAGGGGTATAATGGTCTTTTAGCCATGTTTCTCTTTGAGTTGAGCGGGGTTAACTGAACCTTGACCATGACACTCAGACGCATCCCATTAGGCGATGTCAGCGTGGTGGCCCCACACTCTCTCTCTCTCTCAAATTATCTATTTGGCTTTTTGGTGATTTTTGATTGGCCGATTTTATAAAATTATATCTTTTGCAGTGGTTGTCCAAAAATTACAAATAAATACTCGTTGGATTCATAAAAATGCAAGATTTCTAATGGTATTGGTTTTTTCGATTGAATCTGATGTTATAAAGAGGTGATTTGAATAGATCTAATTAAATAAGATAATAACTTGTAAAATTCATAACTAACTATTTATAAGTTATAAAAATGTAATAAAATATGTTTTGGATTTCTAAGAATACAACCTAAAATTTGACGTGGTTTTGGTAACCTAAATCACATATAATAAAAAGGTGATTTTTAGGGTTGTGAATAATCAATGTAGTTTTAACCCTAATTTCACATACATGATATTAGGTGCTTTGGGAACCTAGATTTGGATCTAGAAGTAATCTAGTTCTGTTAAGACTCTGTGAGAGGTATGTTTGCATCTCCTATTTTTCTTTGTTGGGCAATAACCTAAATTGTCTTTCTCTTGGTCCTATGGACAATAGCCTAAAAACCATATCTTTTTCTTTTGAAAATTATGCTTCATGTGAAGTGCCCTACTTGTTACTGATCTTGTCATCATAATACCTTCTTGACATTCTTTTGGAATCTTTATTATGCCTAGTTCATTATGGAACTCAATTTGTTGTTATATGACCACTTTGAGGTGGATGATATTGATGATCATTTATGTGGTGATTAATTTGTAAAATCCGACTAGACCTTTTTACTTGTCTCCCTATTAAGCATGTTGTGTGACTCAGTAGCCCTAGAGTAATATAATTTGCATTGGTTTTGTGTTATGTGCCCTTATTGTTTATTTTGGGATGGTGGCTATGTGCCCCATACCTGGGTTTCAAATTTATGAGGTTTGGCCCAACTTTTTATAAATTGGGAGTTTGATTATGTGCCAATCTCTAGCAAGTTTCAAGTTTATGAGACTTGGCCACCCTTGTTACTTATGTTGTTCTAGTTCTATGTTTATCTCACCTTCATGGAGGTTGTTATGGGTTTTGTGCCCTAAAATCTTTATGTGTGCTTTTGTGGCACCACTTTTATTATTGTTTTAATGGCAAGTATTCCTTTTACCATATGTTTATGATTCTTTCCTTTTATGCCCATTTGGGTAGTTCTTACCTCTTTGAATGGGAAGCCTTCTTTACTTGATGTACCTTTTTCCTAATGTATAATGCTCTTTAGCATGCTCATACCAACTTTTTGCTGATATCCTCTTTTCTTTTCTTTTTGTGGGGTACGCTTCCAACCCCATGTGTTGGACAAGGAGAACGAGATCTAGGAGGACCTGGACGACAACAAGTGTAGCTGACTTCGTGGGAGACTTTGCTTGAAGTTGTTAGGTGATACTCAGCTAGTTCTACATATGTAGTTAGTTTTCCTTTATGTTACCCTACGTGGTGAGAGTTTAGTATGATATGAAGATTTGTAATGGTTCGATATATCTTAAATTCTGCTACTACTTTGTGTTATGATACAATCCTATTAAATAAATTTGGTTTCATCCCCCTTTAAATAAATTGCCATGGTTGTTACATTGTATCTACCATCAAACTTGATGAGTGAGCCTCTAGGTTATGATAGAGTCAGAGGATGTGTATCAAAATCTTGTTATTGAAGTCTTTGAGCCACATGGTGATATCCTAATGAGTTCTAGGATGAAGAGTAATGCGCCAACCTTGATAGAGATCGAGAGCTATCATAACCTCATTCCACCCCTGGATAGAATGAAGACTGCCATGGAAATCTTCATGAAAGAGGATTGTGAAGTCACTATATCACACATGGAGAGTGATCTATCTAGGGTCATAGTCACATTCTAGGTATCTCCATGCTCTGGGGATGATGATGTATCTAATCGCAGCAATCAAGAATTATGTGGTGTGAGACCATGTTGTTCCTTCGAGTGAGAATGGGAGGAGTGGGGTACAAGCTATGGTGTGTGTGTGGATGGTGTTGAACAAGTAGTGTCCTTGGTGATGATTCTAATATAGTTGTGTATATGTGGATGCTTCCTAGATTTTTCTATTTTAAGCATTTAAATCCCTCATGTTCTCATGTTACCAAACTCATATGGTAGACTGATGTTCGTGAACCGTGCACCAATTCTATGGAGTGATTAGGTGAGTGTGATTATAAATGTTGTCAATATATCTCAAGTAGCTATGTGGAAGACTTGTGAAAAGTTGGTGTATAGATCGGCCAACTTAAGTAACAATGACCTTAAAGTAATATCTAGTACACTCTTCTTCGTAGTTGGATATGAGACGTACAAGCTATGTGATCTCAGAAGGCACCGAGCAATCCTTCTCGATTGTGTTGATGCTTGTCAATACATGTTGTGCAGTGTTGGAGCACAAATGAGCAAGGATGATGAGAAGGGAGGAGACCGAGGGTGTCGTCCGGGAAGGCATTACCTAAGACTTAGTAGTAACTTTGTATCACTCAATGTTTATTGCGCTTCTAATAGGGTCAGTGGTCAATTTTGGTTTGACCCTAAAATCATAAACTTGATTGTGATGGTCTAAAATCTTTTGGAGTACATTAATTATTAGTATGAATGAGAACAAAGTTATGTGGACTAACAAAAGCACACTCTAGTTTGATCTATAATTAGCTGTATTTGATATTTACTATTAGCACACGTAAATAAAGATAAAAAAATTAGGATATGACTGAAGAACGATCGATTCTGTTTTGATGACAAATTATCTGATGACGTTCCCTTACAAATTTCTTGTGTAATATCATGAAATAATATATTCAGTAATAATTGCATATATATAACATGGAAAACCTTTTTGACATCAACATGCATTAGTTACATATTTCACATTTTAAGATAACAATCATATGCTATGCATACATGATGTAAATCTTAAAATTATGTTAAACATTTTGTTTATATTTAAATCATCATAATATTATTTACCTAATTTATGTACATAAAAAGTTTATCAATCTAAGATTTGTTGAACTTTTGAAATCTATTTCCCACTCCACTATATCAAACAAAAATATTCCTAATGAGCAACATGCATTAAGTTTGTCCAACTAAGAGTTAGTGACAAAAATCTGTTTCTTGATCCACTACATCAAACATATATATTCCTAGAAAATAGCTTACATTTTTCTATGCACACATTCGATGAGCTTGATTCTCATCTTTTTAGGTTTATTTAAGTAAATGAAAATTTAGAACAATATTATCATCTTATGTTGTGTTAGTAGGATGGACACTAGATCTACACATAATTGTTCACTCTATCTAAGTACATATATGTATGGACATTCAAGTTTGAGTTGATCAGTTCAACAACCAAACATACTATGTTTGGTACATTTAGAATTGGTTTGAGTCTCTTTTATACCAAATCTATTTGCACAATGATTTTTCTAGGAAAGGAATGTGCATGAAACCAATAATATAAAATAGCAAAAACACTAGAGGTACAATAGGACAGGTCAACATTAGCTTAGCTTACGATTGTCTTCATAGGAAGCCCCATATAAAAAAATAACAAATACAATCAACCAATCAATTCAATAAGAAAAGAGACGACTTCATTTAATTCTAAATTAACTATGCTAGCTACTAAAAAAAATTATCTGAAGTAATTAAGTCTAGGAAATGTGTATGGTTCCATAACACCCATTAATCATATTATGACCATTCACAAAATATGTTTAATTATCTTTTCCATCATATATCACAAAGATGTGATTAGTGACGTCTGGCTGTTAACCCATTAGGTAGCAAGCTTTATGTATTCTGACTAACAATATCGCAAATAGTAAGAATTTCCCTAAATTCTAATAAAAAATAAGTACCGACCTTGTAAAATGCACATGGAGATATTAATATGGTAACCCCTACCCATCTTAATGTAAAAGGTGATTACAGATCTAATTATTGTCCACTAATCTATATTCCTTTCAGATATGGTGAATTTGAGGATTTCAAGAACCTTGGTCAAGATTGATCCCCATAAGCATTCAAGATTAATGCCAAAAACAAAGAAGCAAATTTAATAAATTATTTAGAAATGTTAAATACATGATTAATAGGTACCAAAGAGGCACCAAACACAAGGAAATCCACTCCATATCTGAAGGTGATCCAAAAACAAGGTTTCAAATCATGTTTTACATGAGTTCATAAAGTAACAAAGGAGAAATAGAGGATAAGAAGGAAAGAAGCAATCTATAACATAATTTGAAGGAGTTTCATACAATTTTTTCTAGCCTAAGGAGGAGAAAATCCACCCCTTGATACTTCTTCTTCCTTTCAGATTCTTCTATACTGGAATCACCGTATGGGTCACCTCTCTCTCTCTCTCTCTTTCCAAAGTTGTAGTGTGATAAAATGGAAGATCCCTCACACTATTTTCTTAGTCTTTATATTTTTACTCGAGGAGACATGAGTTGTCTAGGGAGAGGCACAATGTGTTTTCTTAGCCTGAGGAGTACATGTTTTCTTTTTACATGGTTGTCTTGGTTAGTTTCTCCTAAGCGTGGCAGTTGTGTTTATTGATGAAACTTACACTCATCACTGTGGGTGAATTCACCGTGTACTTGACAAAACACCTAGTTTTGACTGCAAGAAAAGTCCAATTGACTTCTTGGACATGGACATTATATTCTTATGAGTGTGCATATCTTGTCTATATGCATGAAGTACTAATTGTGGACTTCTCATATCCCAAGGTCAATGCTAAAGGTTTATTATTCTAGATGAACCAAATCTCATGAAATTTGCATTAAAATGTGTGAATTTAATCAAGATGGTACCATAGAAGCTAACCATGCTAATCATGCAATTACAAGTTTAATATAGAGCTAAAAATGGAATTTGGGGCAATAAGTGTAATGAAAGATGACATAAACTACTACGAACTATATTCATCATCACATCTCTAGATTAAACAAATGCTTGTACTCAAGAAGTAAGATCCAAATCAAGATTCAAAGGAGGGTGTGTATATTAATGTTGATGAACATTGAACTAAACCAAAAATCTTTTTACTTGTCCAATGAATTCATATGAATGATAATTATTTTAATTTAAAGTGTGGTTCTATACAAATGAGAAAAACAAGCATGTTCCCCTTGTCCTTAGGAATCCCTCTATATAAGGTTTACCCCTAAACACTAAACTCAAATGGTTGTCCCCACCTAGGCATTCTTCATCTAATCACAAATTTACCTCCAACTTTCTGTATGAAAGAATTCTAGAATTTCACATTTGAGCACTTTGGCACCCTAACTTTGTTTAATAGTCAAGGTACCACAACCATAGAGACCAGATAAACATTTCAAACTAGGTTGGCATACTAAGTGTGTCTTTGTTACAACTTTTATGGGTTTTAAAGATTTAAAATTTCAGTTCAATTAATTGAAAAAGCACCCAACCATCAAGACTAGATCAACAATTCAAACTTGGTTGGCATATTAAAATGAAAACTAATGCGACTTTACAAATTAATGAACAATAGGTGACATCCGTACTAAAAATAAGTTTTCTAAGTGGGTTAGTCATTGGGACCACTTATTGTCTCTAAGAAAAGATCTACAATTAGATATGATTTTAATCACTTGCAATAGTCATTTTCATCATTCATGTCTTTGAATCAATTGTAGAACTATTATACAAACATGAGATGCATACATGAATGAAGAAATATAAATGGTTCATGAACAAGGCAGGAGACGAGCGTGAATACAAAAGAAATATACATAAGATAACTGAAAGAAAGTCATATAGTCAACCACCCCAAGCTTATTCAATATAGTGTTTGTACTACTAGAAATGTGTGCAAGGAGAAATTAGACACTCTTTGTGGGGTGTATAGGTCAAAGGACCCATGCTATTGTCAAGGACAAGAGGGCCATGTTTAAGCATCATGATTATCAATCCAGGCTCAAGAGCATAGATATTCACATAGTGGTCTTGGGTGATGTGTTATGCATTCATCTGGGGTATAACAAAGACATCTCTCTATACTGGAAATGAAGCACATAGGTCTTTGCACTGTAGCGGTCCAACCTAGATGAATGTTGTTGGAAAGTAGAATACATGCATATGTACACATAATGCCCATTAAGGTGACCAAGTATGCTCAATATGTGTTATGGATGGTAGGGTGGGGAGAGATAATGATTGCTCATGAAGGGTCAGTTGTGTCTCCAACCTGTTGATGTGCGTGTCATTTCATGTTTCATGAGTCAACATGGTAACCTGGGATGCATTGGGCAGGGACAAGGATTCTTGTGGATGCCCATGTATATCAACATAGTACTTATTATTCTCCATATTGTATGTCAGAATAGTGCATTACAACAAAAACAACCATTGACAACATTTCAAAATGCCTATAAAATAATATAAATGCCAAAAAAGTAGTCAATGGTATATTCTTACATTTAAAAGATGCCTCAAACATTAATGCCACTAGAGCATATTTCCATAAGTTTTTAATGCATGTAATCTACTTTTTCATGGCTTTCTATAAATGCCACAAAATTCCACTACAACATTAACTAGCTTTAATCAAATGCCAATATTGTGTATTAGGATGTTGTATGAAAATGGCATATAAGAAATTCCACTATAATGCCATACTTCTTGAGTACGATGATGTTTTTTTGCCTTTAAAGATTGAATTTCATTTAGTTGCCTACATTTTTGAATGAACACCACTCGCAATTTAAACTCACATTTTAAAGAATATATTCCATGTATTAATCATGTTTATATATAATCAAAAGAAAACTACATGGTTAGGACATTTTACCTTTCCCATTTTTTTATATGCAACACATAAGACACACTCTTTCATACAACATTTTTCTAAACACTATAGTTTCTACATCTTTTGACCATCTTTCTAGATACAATAGAAAGGCATACATGTAAACTAGATGTTCTCAAATTGTATGTTGTTGAGTGCTGACTTAATGATACGAACTTGAGATTGATGGGAAGATTGTTCATAAAGCTTACATCACCTTTCTTCAAGAACTTGGTCTCCTTCTTGAGATCCTTAACAAATGGTTGTTGTTCTTGGTGAGAGTATTAGTGAACTTCAAAGTAGTGTGGTACGTGTGTCAGTTAATACTGGTTCATATCCATTTCCAATAAATCCAGGGTGGTTCATGATGACAACCTGGGTGGTGAAAACATCGCCTTCCTTTGCTAGGTAATTCTTGTAATTTGAAACAATGTATCAATGCTTGAGATCCTTAACAAAAACTTTCTTCACATTAAATCCCAAATTTCCACCAAGATGTGCCTCTAGGAGGGAATCATGATGCATCTCAACAAACTAATCTTTAGTGGTCAGATCAGATGGGGCAAGTGTAACAACCATACACGGATTTTAAGCACACAAAAAGCAAAAATAAAGATCGAAATTAACTTGATAGTGAATGAAGTCATGAAGACATGCATCATCAATATTATGTGCTAACTATGATATGAATTTTAAGGATTTTGTGGACACTAGATGTGTGGATACCAAGAGTTATTTAAATTTGGTAGGTTTTCTAAAACTTGGCCATCAAACTACTTATGATGGTTAGTATCTACTACTCTAAAATATCACATGAAACTAACATAACACCACCATATTCCACCATAAATAATAGACATGTGATTCCTAATAAATATCACTTGGCACGAATTACAATTTTTTTGAACATTCTTACCCAACTTAATTTCAATTGGGCCTCCATTCTTGGTTGCTACCATCAGAAGCCCATGAGTTGTAGCCCTGTAATGTAAACTATTGAATCTCACCAATGTAAACTATAAAATCATGGTCATCAAATCTAAGCAAGGAAAACCTTGATTGTTGGCTTATATGGACCTATAAGAAAGTATAACATTAGGAATGGAAACATGTTTTTTTCTTTAACCAACACAATTTAAATAGAAGTTCATTTTATCTTGACGTACTAAACCACTTATTTTGGGTGATATTTAAGCATATTTTCATCACAATCAGAGTATCCAACATCCATGAAGAGACATTCAGGAAGGACACAATTATATAAATGTATTACAAAGGATCTGTCAAAGGATTACAAACTCCATCGTACCGAAGGTGAACTAAAAAGAAAAAAATACTAATATAGCACAATTTTATAAATATATTTACCAATATAGCACCGTTTGCAAAATATTTTCTAAATTAGCATACTTTGGTTTAAAGATGCCACTTTGCGTGGAGTTTTCTATATCCATGATTGAAAAGTGCTACAAGTATTGGTGTGTTTATTTTAAAATTATTATTTTTTTAAATAGAAAAAAAAACATCACTTCAAGTGGTGTTTTCATCTTTCACTTGTAACGTCAAGTTAAAAGCTCCACTCAAAGTGGCATTTTTGACTTTTTTTTAAATTTTTTTTCCAAATTTTTTATTTAAAAATAAACATGCCAATATTTGTGTTGCTTTTCAATTTCTAATATAAAAAACTCGTGACAGATTTCACACAAAGTTTGCTATTTTGGAAAATGTTTTGTAAAGTGTACTATGTTGGTAAATATTTTGTAAAAGTGTGCTAAATTGGTTTGTTTTCCAAATAAAAAAGCATTCAAGTAATGGCCTCTTACCAATAGGCCAATCCGGTCGGGGATCGTCTAGCCTCTGGCCTTGAGCTCGACGAGGTGGCGGGACAAGTCATCCTCATCACCTTCTCCTTCTCCTTGCCTGTCGAGACAAGATGAGCAACAGGCTGGGGGAGACCAACATTGAATGCAAAACACAATACAAACCACTGCACCATTTCACTTTATAGATCAATTCTATCTTTTCATATATATATATATATATATATATATATATATATATATCAAGTTTTGTATACACATACAACAAAAAAAACCAGTGAACACATGAGGTCGAGATTGGAACCTACGTCCAAAAAACATAACAACAAGATTTCTACCTTTGCACCACTAACACTTTTTTGTATTGCATTCATTACAAAAGATATATATTGTACAATTTACAACAAATCATGTACACACAAAACTATGAGAAAAAGGCAAAGGCTAAGTAACTAAGAATCAAACTTGCGACCAACAAATACATGTGCATTATCTATATATGTCGTTGGCCACTCATACTTTTATGTTATAAAATCTTTATACAATCTATATATTATACAATTCACATATACATATATGTATATAACTTAAAATATTTTTTTTTTGGGGGAGGGGGAGCATGCCCTCTGCTTCCCTCCCTTGCCTCCGCCCCTGAAAATGAGGTTGTTGACATCAGACTTCGGGGTTGGGAAACCGGTGGAGCCGGTCATTGAGCTCTCCATGAACTCAGACTGGACCTCCATCTTGGAACCTACGTCCAAAAAACATAACAACAAGATTTCTACCGTTGCACCACTAACACTTTTTTGTATTGCATTCATTACAAAAGATATATATATTGTACAATTTACAGAAAGTCATGTACACACAAAACTATGAGAAAAAGGCTAAGCAACTAAGAATCGAACTTGTGACCAACAAATACAGGCGCATTATTTATATATGTCGATGTGCTACTCATACATACTTTTATGTTATAAAATCTTTATACAATCTATATATTATACAATTCACATATACATATATGTATATAACTTAAAATATCTTTTTTTTTGGGGGGGGGGGGGGCATGCCCTCTGCTTCCCTTGCCTCCGCCCCTAAAAATGAGGTTGTTGACATCAGACTTTGGGGTTGGGAGACTAGTGGAGCCGGTCATTGAGCTCTCCATGAACTCAGACCGGACCTCCATGTTGACGAACTGGCACTTGAACGGGTCCATGGTCCCATACATCTTCTGGAGGTTGCGGTGTTGAGGGACGAGACAACTCAAGTGGTTTCACGATGGAGCCCATGGACTTGCCGATCACCTGCATCTTGGCCTGGGTATCAAGCCTCGCCACGACCAGTGGCGGAGCAAGATTTTTAAAAATTAATGAATATGTTTGAGTTGAAAGTTGTTAATTAATCTACTTTATTACATTTGACCATTTCTAATTTGATACGGTCCAAGAGTTTTTCATTGATGATTCTTTTATACTTTTCAAGTTAAACATATAATAAAAAATCTCTATTGTTTTAACTCCTTTCCAAGATTTACTCGCTAAATTAATGCATTTGTAGCATATTTTTTAGTTTGTATTTCTTTTACAATTACAAAAATAGTTTCTTGTGTTATTGTCTATTATAATTTCTATTCCGTTTTGATTTTTAAAAACTAATGAATATAGTTTGATGAAAAGGTGTTAATTAATCTACTTTATTGCGTTGAAAATTTCTTGTTTGATAAGCCCTCCCAAGAGTTTCCATTGATGATTCTTTTATAGTTTCCATGTTAAATAATGTAATAGAAAATCTCTATTATTTTGACTCCTCTCCAACGATTACTCGGTGATTTAATGCGCTCGTAGATTTCTCTTCAGTTTGATTTTCTTATACAATTGCCTTTTACAAATCCTATTCTATTTTGATTTTTTGTGTAATTTCTCTCTCTCATCCGGTCTTCTGATAATTATCATTATCCAAAACAACAAACATAAATGAAGGAAGCAATCAATCGACCTCTATAAATCTATCTGTAAACTTCCAACATTGAACATGTCAAACTTCATGTTTTGTTAAACAAGCGTCAACATGACCTGTTAGATATCAATAGACATGGATATTTTCAAACATAGTTTCACATCATTGCTCAAACTCTGCTTTCATATTGTTTAAGAGACCAATACAATCTTTGAAAATTGGTTGTCTCTATATTTTTTGAACACACATAGGTGTGCCCAACAACACATATCAAAGAGAAACAAAGTCGATCCTTATGTCTAATTCTTTACTGATTTTTTCATTATTCACCATCCATGTATCATGAAGTGACGAAAGCATCTTGTAATTCATCTTTTCGTTGATTTCATTTATTTATGATACATGTGTTTTTATATAACTTGCTTGTTTGCCTCTACGACTGTGAAAATTTGTTTATATTAACTTTGCACGTAGTAGTATAACTTATAAGATATAATTGTTGAAAGTTTGTCTATTTATTAAAGTCTTACTCATCTGATTTCAATGATCAAGAGAAAGTTGATTTGAGATATCAACTTTGTCATTTCATGAAATATGCTCATACCAATCCAAATTTCATGAACCTTTTGACTGTTTCAAATTTATGTTCTCTAGCAAAAACCGAAAAAGAACAAAATTCACATATTGCTAGATATTGCTTGATAGATCGATCCGTCTAATTTTGACTCTTCCCGTCTCCATAAATGTGCATTCTCAGTGATGAAACTTATTAAGACAAAATTATGCAACAAAATGGAGGATGAATTTCTCGGTAATAATCTCAATGTCCATATTGAAAGAAGGATTGCAAAGTCATTCAACACTAATTCTATTATTGCGGACTCTAAGAACATTAATGAGAAAAATGCAATGTTTTAAAATTTTAGAATTATATCGTGTGATTAATTTTATTATATTTTCTTTTGTAATTTAATCTATTAAAGTAAAAAAAAATTGACTCTCAACAAATTTTGGACTACTTCACATGCGAATAGAGTTCTCAGCATAGATCCGGGCGCCGTCCATGTTTCCCTTCTCGATCGCCTTCTTCACCTTGAGCTTCTCCGTCTTCTCCTCCTTGTCGTACTTGCGGGCCTGTCGTTGCAGGCTTTTGGAGGTGAACTTCAAATAATCGATAAAAACACAAAAAACTTGGGATAAAGGGGTACAGATTTTCGCAAGGAATCCAACAAGCCTAAGAACTCATGATTTGGTCGAGTAACGAGTGAGATAATGTCAATCGAAATTTGCGAAATCCATTTTCTATTTCCTTGTCCGAACCAAGGTAGAAGACAACTTTGTGGTCGTCCGATCCAAGATCTACAATCATCACGTGGCACAGATAAAGCCAAAATGGGCGACTTTTAAATCATTATCCAAATCTGATTTTGACTAAAGTGACCTATGTATTATTTAATGATTTTCTCTCTCTTCTTTAGAGGGCTCAAACGGTTTCCAAATCTAATGAAAATTGGCACCCTGACTGATTTTGACTTATAGAATCTGAATATGGAATTTTTTTTGCCTTTTGGGGACTTCTAATAGGTTAGATAAGTCAAAACACATTTTCTCTTTCCTCCTTCATTTATGACTCTATGATTATCCAAATACGATCAAATTTCACCCACTTGTCCCAATTAATGTCTTGGATACGATTTTACCATTAATTGATCATGCTTATGCCATTTATTTAATTGACTCTCAAATTGAAGGTTCTACACACTTTCTCTCTCCTAAATTAACATGTATATTAAAGATTATCCAAATTACATGAAGAAACACCCAAAGGCTATTTTTAATGTGTAGATCACGAATCTAAGGTTAGTTTTCACTTTTAGAGTCATTTAATATTTTATTTTTTTTATGGAAACTCGTCTTTTCTTTTCAAAATAAAAGAGATATAGTTGTAATTATTATCCTAAATTGGTGAAACTTGGCCTCAAGACAAGGCATATCCCAAGAAAATGAATATGATGTTATTCTTATCTAATAGTTTTCCTTTAAACACATTATCCATTATTTCTATTATTTCTCTCATTAATAATCCAATATATCATTAATCATGTTTGAAGCATTATTTTTTATTCATTTTTCTCTTCCTTGCACCATAAGGCAAAGGAATGATCTAGAATGAATCTACACCATCATTATCCTAAGTAAGTTTATTTATTTTGTATGTTGTGGAATTAGAGCACATTATTACATCATGTGACATATATTGATTTTATGATTAATTTGAGGGTATATTAATTTGTGATTTATTCACACATTTACATATTTAAGGTCACTAAATAGCATATTATAATCCTTGTTTGGCTAAACCTCACGGACTAAGGGTTCTAAGTTCTTTACCCTGGAATAAGATTAAGTCCTAGGTTTTGGTATGTTACAACAATTCTCTAAACAATTGGATAGGACCCATGTATCTAGGAGTTAGTTTGCCTCACCTTCCAAGTCTCAACACACCTTTCTATTGTCAAACTTTCAAGAAAACCTCATCTTCAACCTCAAATTGAAGTGGTCTATGCCTTTTCTCTTGATAGCTTTTCTTGTATGTCCTATGCATCCTTCAGTTGTTGTCTGATCACAAATGTCTTTTTTTCTATTTCCTCCCCAACTTGGGACCTAGAATTTTCCTCTCACCCTATGTACCAATAAACTAGATATCTACACTTCCTCCCATATAAAGCTTCACAAGGATCCATGCCTAAGCTGGAATGGTAACTGGTTATAGGCAAACTTCATAAGACTGAGTTGATCATTCCAACAGCCACTAAATTGAAACACACATGATCTCAACATATCATCTAGGTTCCAAATTATCCTTTATGAGTGTCCATCAATCTGAGGATGAAATGTTATGCTAGACTTCAACTTTATTCCCAAGGAACGTTGAAACTGATTCCAAAGCCTAGATGTGAATTGGGATATCTATCAGATATTACAAAATTTGGTACTCTATGCAGTCTGACTATGTCATCTACATAGACTTTTTCTAAATTTGGTCTATCCCATGTTGTCTTAACTGGTAGCAAGTAAGAATACTTAGTTAGCCTTATCCACTATTACCCTAAAAATTCAAATCCACGTGGTTTCCTAGATAATTCAACAACAAATCCAAAGTAATATGTTGCCACTTCCATTTAAAAATTGGAAGTGATTTCATAGTACTTTTCTGTTTCTGATGTTCAGCCTTGACTTGTTGACACACACCACATTTGGCTACATAATGAGCCACATCTTTCTTCATATGTGACCACCAATACAATTCCTTAAGGTTTGTGTACAGCTTTGTGTTGCCTAGATGTATTGTGTACATAGAGGAGTGAGCTTCCACAAGAATCTACTTCTTTAACTTAGTGTCATCTGGAACATACAATCTATCATGTTGATACAACAACCCATCATCTAAATACCCAAATTCTGCTCTCTTACCTTCTCTCATATCATGCATGATCTGTTGCAATTCCTTATCACTCTATTGAAGCTCCTTGATTTTATCATAGAATGTAGGCCTAACTTGCATCTATGCAATCATCCCACCTTGTTAAGACACATTCAAATCCAAATTAATCTCTCACATCTTAATTAGCAAGTGTCTTTTTACACATGCCATAGAAAACATTTCTACAGTTGATGTTGACTTTCTACTCAGAGCATTTTCTACTACATTGGCTGTCCCATGGTGATAATTAATGGTAACTTCATAATCCTTTATAAGTTTTAGCCACCTATGTTGTCTGATGCATTGGATTTTAATCACTTTTCACATGCTATTTTCTAATATATTTCATGCATAATTGTTCATCCTGACATGATTTAGGCATTGTTTATCATCATCAACATGTGATGCATTATTGCATCAAATTATGAGTATTTTTACCGAATTATGTCAATTCATCACATTTGATTCAAAATTATGTTGGTTTTCCTTTGTTCGGCACTTACATCACAACTCAGTGCTACCAACATTAGGCAAAATCCAACAACAAAATCTCAAAAAGCCAGTGCTACTAAGAACAAGCTCAGTGCTACTAAAAGGGTGTTTGATTATATCGAAAGACTGAATTGATGCTACCGACTCTCCACCCAGAAAGCATCACGATTTGGACATAATGGGTTTGGTGCCACTGACAGCCTAGTTGGTGGTACTGACTTTCGCATACAGAACAATTCAAAACTCCCATGAATCAACTCGGTGCTACTGGCACACTAGTCAGTAGTACTGACACTTATCAGGGTTTCGACAGCTGACAACTCAGAGTCGTCGACTTATGTGTAAGGACCCTGACCCATGTTTTGGGATAAACTTGTTTGTTTTTGCTTAGACATGTTGCTTATTTCCTTTCTCTGATCATCTAATATGTAATTAGGGCATGTTGGAAGTATGTGTTCTTTGTTTGAGCTTTTTTGTGTTTTGTGGAGAGGTTTTGGTGCAAACTACAATTCACCCAGGATAGGGGTTGATGTGTAAGTTTTCCACCTCTAGAGTGTTCCTTATCTCTCTTGGCATCATCTTGAGGAGAGAGAAACTATTGGGTGCCTTGTTTTGGCCTTGGTTGAGTGGTGACATCCTTGGTGATGTTTGGGCACATGTTTGAGGTGTGCTTTGCTCTTTTGAGTGTTGTCTCAGGCTTGAGAGCCTTGGTGGGGCCCTGTATCGGTTTGTGGTTTCCTTGAAGAGGATTGGTATCAGTTGAGGGTGTCTTGAAGGACATCCTATTGGTTTGTGGAACCTTAAGGATCACCATATCGGGTTGTGGTGACTCTAGAGGAATGTCATATCGGTTTATGACCTAGGGTTTCATCCCTATCGGTTTATGTAGGAGGTGGATGGGTGTGTCAACCTTGACCTTCCTTAGTGACCAATTTGGTGAGACTTAGGTTCTATCACCTTGTTGCATGGTGTGGCATGTGTCCCTTCTTCTTGGACAAGTGTCTTCTAGGGTCCTAAGGCAGTGACAATTTTCCCTTGTTCTCTCTCTCTCTCTTCGGCCATGTATATATACCTCTTCCTTCTCATGCAAGAAAACCATTTTAGAAATCCTTGCTTTCTCTCCTTGGTGGCTGACCTTGAGCTTGAAGAGTACTCTCCCTTGGATCTTGGTGGGCGAGCCAAGAGCTTGTGGTGGTCTCCTCCATCTTCTTCCTTAGTAAGCCATGGTTTTCTAGCTTTCCTTCTCTTCTTCTGTAACGACCCACACTTTTGAGTGTCTAAAAGACCTTAAAGTCGCAGATCGTCATTCATAATTTCCAGGATCAGATTCATGAAATAATACAAAATAGTAAACAATTTCCATTAATGATCAAATATTTACATGTTTATATAAAAAGCTCCTCTAAGGAGTTACATAACTTTTAAATAGAATTAACTTTTACAGTTGTGAATATATACCATTAAGACTAAACCTTCATGATTAAACTGTAGTGTCTTCAACATCTTTTTCTGTACCCTCATGTCCACGCTATTAAGTATATCTGATACCTAAAACGCCGACAAACAAATACGCGATCAGTATATTTATATACTGGTACGTGGATTCAAACAATAATCACAAGTACAGATATAAGCAAACATCTTTATCTTGAATATAAACTCATTTTCATATTCTAACCCTTATCTGGTCCACTACCTCAGGTGTAATCACTGTCCCTCCGGGGGTCGTGTGCATTACCCTTAAGATCAGTCTGACCCAGGGTTCAAAATGTAATTATTTACTTTACATGATACTCATATGAACTTTATAGTTTGCAAGAACTAAATAAACAAGCAAGCAGTTTATTTTTCGTTCAATCTCATTGAGAAAACATCGGCAATCTCAGAATTCGATACATGTAATCATAAGCGTAACCACGTACCTTATGTCATTGCAGAAACCATGCAGAATCTAACATTTACTTTAAGAGTGCATCCAAATCATCCAATTAGCAAAGCATTTAATCTGAAATATACATACTTTATATGTGTCACCATGTATTCACATTATATTACTCAGATCGAGATGCGCTCCTAGACTAGGGTTTAGTACTATCTCGTGTTTGGACTATAAGTTAGGGTTACAAACCTTAACTCCTTATGTTATGGTTTCTAATATTACAAATCCAGTTATGCATATTAGGTGAAACCCTGATCGTCAACTTAAGCATATTAAACTATTCATGACATCTAGGTTACATTATCAGCATTAGATCATAGCAAGATGTTGATATTGATTTTAACACCCTAAATAGCATGAATAAGATTACTAATCTAGAATCATCCATTATTAATCATGATCAAGGATTTATTCATTATACATGTCTAGATCAGTTACTAACCTAACATAAACGAAAATACCCAATTAAGCATCAGACTAAGGCAAATCTAGGTTTCCTTTACATTAAACAGATCTATATATGTATTGCACATACTTTTAGAACATGAAGTATAATCAGACTCTAAATATATTTTCTTTAGATTCCTCTCATTTTTTCGATCATTTTGATATATGATTTCGCTATATTCCGATAAACTGACTAATTTCTATGAATTAAACAAAACATAAGCTTGTACCTTAATTACTGGCCACGTGGCGCTTCCCCATTGGTCAGCGCCAGTGCCACCTGCTTAAGCTGGGGAGGCGCGCTTCACTCCCTCGGTTCTCTCTGAACCGGCTACCACTCTGTTTGAACCATTCCAGGCTATTGAACCGGATCAGGTTTCTTTTCCCTGGCGCACATCCTGCGGGCGACGTCTTCCCCGCGGCTAGGTCACGCAACATCGACGCCACCACTCCGTTCGACAGCAGCCACCACCATCACTCAGTCCCTCGTTGCCGCCACCTCCGGCCTTCCTTCCAAAGCCTCCACCTCTCTTACTTCAAGGGTGCCGCACCCTACCATGGCCAGGTCGAATGGTCGTGCAGCTCTACCTTAGTCCCCTACCGACTCACGTTATGCACACCAGCGCTCGTGACTCCGACGAGCCGAGGACACCACCACCCAGACGTCACCGTATCCTGCTCCTCTCACGACGCTACCCGCGGATGGCATCTTGGACACCCATCCTCGCCAACCCGGACTCCTGTTGCAGAGCGCCGCCGACGGCCACACCCCTGACAACCTCACGAAGCCCTATGCTTCCGTCGTCTACCCACGCCACAGGGTGGTTTTGTGTCTTGTGCTCCTGACCGGAACTGTCGTCGAGATAACAGATGACCATCCTCTCAGATCCCACCACCATCGTCCACTAGCGACGCCCCTGTTTCCTCATGGTTCCCTTCCTCGAACTCTTATCTGCTGATGGGAGGTTCTGCTTTCTTCCCCTTACCGGCGCACACAACTCAGTGCGGCTGGCATGGTGGAGTAGAGTAGGTGGGTTACTACTCATCGACATCTCAATGCAGACCCCCCCCCCTCGTCATCACCAGTTTGTACACAGAGTCCAGACAACCGCAACTAAGAGGGAAGGATGGGGGAGGATCGAGTCTTGCCCAGGTCTGCTTACAGGCCAAAACGATGATTAGGACTTAGGAGAGGGTACACCCAGGAAGATATGGAATTCCACTATATATATATAGCTTGTACTTGGTGAAACTATCCGCTAATCTCGCTCCCTTTGTAGTTTATTTCTTATTTATCGATAACAGGTTTTCCTTTTCCTCATTTTACCATAATCACGATGTAATGCTTTAATAGGATGTTACTTAGGACCAAAGCATGGGACTATGAGTCACAATAGGACTCCTTTTAGAAGTGGCTAGTCATCTTTCAAAGGGTCCTAATCCATTAATATAGACGATAAATCCCAATCTTTCCTTTAAACCATGTTTCCTATTTTCTTTAGGAAACTTACATATTGTTCCATTATTTGGCTTCCAAGAAAAGGTGGATAATCTTTTAATTACTTATCTAAGCCACACATTATCTTGGATTATCCTTGAAATCCTCTTATTATTTTATATTGTAATTATCTTTCAACATACCAAAAAGGCAACCCAAGGTAACACTATTTGGTGTCCCAACCATTGGTTTCCAATAATGGAAAGATAAGTATTCTTTTAATTATCTAACACATTATTAACTTTATTCTCCTTTGGAAAACATTTATCAATATCAAAAGTCATTACTATTTATTAATGCATGAATTCCATTTATCTATTTGTCTTGTGCCAAAAGTACTTGTGCGACAAAGGTAATTAATATTACTATTCCACCAATAAAATCATTGAGGAATTATCAAATTAATTCATGCATCATATTTTATAGTTCAATTTGTACCGAAATTTGAGGATATTACATCTTCTTTCTTCTTCTTAGCCATGGACCTTGGTACCTTATTTTCTCTCTTTTGCCTTCTTGACCATGGTTCTATCTTCCTTCTCAAAGGTGTTGTGGAGATCTATCTAGGAGGATCTTCTTCTACCTTGAGTTTGGGAAGCTTGGAGCTTGACCTTAGAGCTTAGATCTTGGTGGTTGTTCTTGAGGTGGGTTATATGAATCTAAACCTACTTTGTTATTATCACCTTTATGTTTGTTACTTTGCTTATTGTCCTTAGCTCATTATTTCTTGATGGATAGTAGCTTTTTGTGGTAGCCTTGTTTTCAGTTTTGAGAATAAAACCTTGTCAATTTGCTTCCATGAGTTGCACCTTCCTTTGCCTTGTTATTATCATCGTCTTGAGGTAGAAGATGACTAAACCAATATGATATGCTAACTGATATGATGTGCAATCTGACATGCAAGCCGACATGCCTGGTCTAGACCGATATACCTACTATGATGGGGCTTGTCATGATCTCGTGATGTCTAGTGAGAAAGGGTGTTGAATCCCCATGCTTGTAGTTGAGCATGGAAGTCGACATGAGTAACCCTAATCTGAAACATGTGCAACCTGACACACCGTGCAATCCCATACACCCTAGCCCAACACACCTAGAGATGATGAAGGAAACATCTTCCCTTAAGTTTCAATCGATACAACCCAATCCTAATGGTCGATATCCTATGGAGATCTATGTGGAAGATACATAAAGGGTAGGTTGATAACCTTATTTGAGTGGGTATGCTGATACCCTAATGAAAGGTGAGATCGATACCCTAAGGGATAGTGAGGTCGATACCCTAAGGGATGGTATGACCAATACACCTTTTCATGCACCTAGAGACTAATATCCTTTGTTGTGCTTTGGTCGTCACTCTCTCATTGAGGTGGTGAGCCTGATACCAGTGATGATAAACTGATACTAGTGATGATAAACTGACAGAAGTGATGATAAACTGATATAAGTGTGGTAGTCGATACCCTACCTTGGTGTGGTGGCCAATACCCTACATTAGTGTGGTGGTCGACACTCTACCTTAGTGTGGTGGCCTATACCCTACCTTAGTGTGGTGGCCAATACCCTACCTTAGTATGGTGGCTGATACCCTGTGTGATGTGTAGTGATGCATCTTGTTGATGCTAGGGTCACATGGTATAATGTGATACCTTATAGTGTAATCATGTGTGTGATGTTGAAAGTTAGACCCCTTTACATGCTTCATAATACTGATAGGAATATGTTTCCACATCTCTAATTATACTTCATAACAATGAAAGAAGTGATGATCTAATGATGGTTAATGATCCAACCCTGTAAACCCTAATCAGGTAAAGTGAAACCCTAATTGTTATGATGTGAAATGTATGATGTAAATGTTTAAGCATGAGTTCTATGAGATGATGATGCTTTGTCGTCTTATTATCAGTTTTTAACCATGAAGGTGATATTGATTGGTGTACATCGCCAAGTATGAGCTATGGTGGTCATGGTGTGATGGACATTGGTCCTTGTGATGGACATTGGTCCTCGTGATGGACATTGGTCCTTGTGATGGATATTGGTCCTTATGATGGACATTGGTGAATAATAAGCATAAAGGGACATGATGCGATGAGATCGTACTTAATATGATTCAATATGCTCTGGTGATGTGTTATGCCTTGCTTATATAGATCCTATTTAGAGGTTATACATTGTAACTTGATTGATGCTTAAAGATGTTAAATTGGTCTAATTAATCAAGTGAAATCTAATAGTGTAGTTGCCATGTGCCATAAATCCATTCAGTGTTAGCATTTGTTGAATGGTGAAACGAGATTAGCTCAGAACACATATTGTTGAATATGCAGGGTGCAAGTTGGAATACCACCTTGTATCCTGAAAGTAATTGTATCACAGGATTGATTGTAAGTCATACCTGGAATTATATCACAGGATTGACTGTAAGTCATACCTGGAATCGTATCACAGGATTGACTATAAGTCATACTTGGAATTTATCACAGGATTGACTATAAGTCATACTTGGAATTTATCACAGGATTGACTATACGTCATACCTAGAAGAGCACTACTATAAGTTGTAGCTCAATTTCACTAGCGTCGTAACTTGTACCAAGGTGGGCTAAGTATGCACAGTTAGACTAAAAATGTCTCTGGAAGTAGATGACTCATGATGTCATTGCATGTTTACTCATGCTGACTGAGGAAGGTGAGGTCATGGATTTCGACTCTTCCATTAGACCTTGTATGGAACTGACTTTGACTATATACATATAGTGGTTGGTTGGATTTGGATGGTATGATTCAAATCCTCAGGGCATAATGCATACATAATCAACCATGTAGTTTGATTGTATAGGATCAAATATGAAAACATTGGTTGAGGCCATGCTTGATCTTTATACAATGTTGCTGATAGAATATATTCATGTTCTTCATATTCCTTTTAAACTATTAAGATGTTTCATAATTCAACAATAATTGGTCTTCCTATTATTTATACTGCTGCTCAGATTATCTTATCTGTGATAATAATAGAATTGGCGGAGAGTTATATCTCTCACTGGGATTGTGTCTCTCACCCCGATGGTTAACAACCTTTTTAGGTGGGCGAGCACAAGGAGGTAGAGATCGTGCAGAGGAGGTTGAGAAGAAGCCATAGGAGCAGTAGTTGATAAGGTTGAATGTTGATGGATGTCTTTTCTTGATAGAGTCCTAGAGTCATCCTTGTACACTCGGATCTTTGGAAACATTTTGTAGGTGTTCTACGAATGTGTTCTTTTTATGAGCTTATTGTATATCATATATGATGTATGTTCTGGAATAGTAATTTCGTTATAGGTTAACTTCTTGCCTTGTGAATGCTTTGAGGCATGAAAGTACTCATGTGTAAAGGTTTTTCTATATGGTTGTTTTATGAAAAAGGTTTTAATTTTTAGTGTTTTCTGCTAATAGGATTGTTGATCTCTTTTTCACGGTTATGTTTTGAGTAATCTTGTGTCGCTGTGGTACGGGGCTTCACCGCGATATTATGAGTCAATGGTACTGATATTACACGATCAAAGCAGATTAAAGATTAAGATAAATCTGACGACTGAGACTTTATGACGGCCCCAGACCCTCTTATTACCTAAGGTAAGTTTGACTAGATAGGAGAATCACATTCTATCACGTTGCAACTAAACACGGAGCTGAGAGAGGAGGATACAAATGAGGCGACTATGTACTCGATGTTTTGGGGACCTTTGGGAAGCGGATTTACAGCCAAAACATTTTGGATCAAGGCGCTCACCAGAGGGGATCATCTAGATTGGTATCTTCAGGGGTTTTCATTAGCTAGCCTAATGTTTAGCTCTCTATATCTCTCTTACTCATTATATTTTTTGATGGAAATTATGTGGGGATAATCCTTATTCCTTAGGGTCCCAGAGTAGCCTAATTTTGCATTGTAATTGACTTTAATGATTATATATATATATATATATATATATATATATATATATATATATATATATATATATATATATATATATATTGTTGAATTCTGGATATAAATCTATGATTACATAATGAATTACATGTACTTGATCACCACATTCAATTGTTTAGACTATAAATTACTTTAGGAGAGGGATTAAGGTTTGGGTATCTCATAGATTTACATAGCTAATATCGTGCCTTGGGAGAGGGCCTACGGCTATGAAGGGAATAGCCTAGAGATATCACTAATTTGCTTATCTAATTCTTAAATGGCTACCGAAGTGGGGTTTGTTTTAGTATAGGTAGTGTATTACATTATAGGAGTGGGTAATACTTGCTACATATATTTGGTCTAGGGTTAGGGATAAATGATTATTAATGAAATCGAGTTTAATGCAATGTATACATGGTGAAATTGTGATCATGAGGAATCCTGCCATTTGTGATCATATTTCACTTAATTTAGATTTCAATTATTGCAATTAGTTCTAACCAAATAACCAATCATCTTTTCCTTAGGCCTATCTGATTAGGTTATAGTTAGTAGTAGTCTCTGGAGAACATTTTCCTCTGTTCGACACCAGGCCCTCATAGGCCTATACTACTTGACATGTACACATTGGTTTTGCATGCACAATTCTGACGTGTCAAGTTTTTGGCGTTGTTGTTAGGGAAATAGAAACTCTAGCACTACAAGTGATGTGACCGGCCACTCTAGGCCATTTCTTTTCTTTTATTTACATTTCAGATTTTTTTCCCTTTGAAATTGATCATAAATATTAAAAAAAATTATAAATTCATGGGTATTCTTTGTTCTCACATTGCCATTAAGTTTTAGGTACTAGTGCATGGTTCACACTTGAACTACACATTACAGAGAGTCTACTCCATCCATTGTAGATCATGATGAGATATTTTGCAAGGTGTAAGAATTTGGGGGTTCAGTTGAGAAGCTCATCCAAACCCCACCACCTCAGGTAGAGCGGGCACATGCAGTGGACATGGACCAAAATGTTGAAGAACATGTAGAAGAAGGGCCTGAAGAACAAAATGTTTGGGAGAATATTAAAGCATCCTCAACCACAAATCAACTACGGCCAATTAGAAGGTAGGAAAAAAATGTTGGCAGTTACAAGATAGATCTGGGTCTAGTGGCATTAATCAAATCACAATCATTCCATGGCTATGATATGGAGGACCCAATAGTGCACATCAATAGATTTGTGGAAAATTGCAATATGTTGAAGCTCGACAAGGTCCAATAAATGGTAATCGTGAAGCTATTCTATTATTCACTGTCAAACAAGGAAAAAGCATGGTTTATTAGCCTTCCGCCAATCAATAGAGACCTCGGATGAATTGATAGATGTCTTCTTTGAGTGGTACTTACCACCCGAGAAAACAAATGAATTTGTTGGAAAGATCCACAACTTCAAGCAACATACCAAAGAGTCATATTTTGAAGCCTGGGAGTGATCTTAGAACATGCTCAGGAAGGTCCCTCCTCATGGGATTGATTTATACGGGTAGGCGAAGACATTCTACTATGGCCTACATAAAGAGGAGAGTAGTTTGGATAGCACATGCACAAGTTTCTTCCTAAACAATAAAGGTACCATGTGTCATGAGATCCTAAAGAACATGGCTAAGAATTAGTCATTGGGGAGGATCAAGAAGCACTAGCAATAATTTAAAGTGTTGCAGAATTAAGGGAGTTCATAGACTTCAGAGCCCAAATGGACAGACTCACAAGAAAGCTTGAGCTCAAATATGGCACCTCGTCTGGAGGTGAAGAGGAGTGTGTGTACTTGCATCATAAATATCAGTAGGAAAGGGTCCAAGTATGATAGATAGAATTGAAGACGTGCTAGGCAGGTTGGTGACACAGAACGAGGCCTTACCGGACTAGACAAAAAGGGGGCATCAAAATCAAGGGGCTCAGATCTGCAATATTGAAATTGAGATTTCTCAACTAGCAGCAAAGGTGGCATCACTTAAGAAGCCCATTTAGCAGGGATTTCCTGGGAACAAGAGGCATCTCATCGACATCATCAAGTAAACTTTGTCTCTATTCTCAAGGAACTAGTGAAAGTTATTGAGGAGTCATAAATTAGCACATTGCAAAGCCAAATTGGGTGTATGTGCCAGAAGTTGCATTCCCATGCAACCTATATGGAAAACTAGGAGGATACAGAATGCCACTGCATTATCCCCACTCATGCACCTTAGTTAATACATGGTCTACAACAAGTGACAAGGACAACTCACCTACATCACTTTTGTAAAATAATGAACTTTAAAGTTCCACCATTACTATGCCCACACCTCCAGCTCCAGATAAGGTGCTTGTATAAAAAGAAAAAGTGAAGGTTCTACTTCATAGTGGAGTAGTCACGATCAAAAAGGAAGCACCCACATTTGAGAAAGAGTAGCCATAGGTCACCCTATCTACAGGAGACATGCCAAATTCCATCCTAGAAGGTGACCTTGATGCAACCTTAGGGGAGGAGATCCCTAATGTGCCATACATTCCCCCTCATAGGCATGCAGAAAATCCACTTTTGACTAAGTCCAATTGACTAAACCCTCGTTCTTGATAATGTACTAACCATTCCACTAATTTGTGTTTAATGCTTCTACTTGAGTGATTTTAGACTAGGTATAGACACACTCCAAATGCCCTAACTTGCACATCCTAACTTGGAGAAAGACAAGTCAAAATCAATGCAAGTGTACTTTTGTAAAAATGCCTCAAATCAATTAGAATCATGTTGCAAATCACTTGTGATGATTTTATGACTTGTAATTAAGCTTAGAAAAAATTAGGACCACTTAAATTGAATAGTTAAGTACTTTTATGGAACTTCCCAAAATTCATCACAGGTGGTTTTGTCGGCCAAGTTTCACTCATATGAAACACAACCAACAACCTTGTGTGGGTCTTGGTAAGTGCCTGGGTCAGTTGAGTTTCCCCAGGACAAACTCGACCGATACTCATGCACAGGAAGATTAATTTTATGCCATCAGCCCGAGTTTCATCTAGGATAAACTCAACCGACAACTCAAAATTTCTTTCTCGAATAGTGTCATCTGTCAATTTGCCTTTATTAAAACTTGACCGACTACCTTGTATGGAATGTGTAGAAAAAGTGTTTCTAGTCATTGGAGTGTTACAAAACTCAAAAATAGATCCATTCCAACACCCCCAAGCGACTAGAATTCATCCTTAAGTGGTTCCACTGGATAATAGGAATCCTCAACTATAAATAGGACCCCTTGGGCTTCATCGCATGGTTAGACAAGGATTATGAAGATCCTTGTATTATAGTTGAGTGCCTCCAAGAGCCTCTTTCCACTCTTAAGTTTGATCACTAGCTACATCAATTAGAGTAAGTAGGATATTTGTAAGAAAGTTAGTCCTACATGTATATCTTGTGAGGCTCTCACTTCCTCCACCTCCTAATCTGTCATTTCTACCATGAAGATGAAGGTTATATCTCTTAGCTAAGAGAGATGAAGAAGAAAAAGGGATGGATTCCCTTGTTGAAAGCTTCTCCTTGGTGAATGTGAAGTCAAAGGCAGAAGATCTAAGTCAAGAGTGGGTAATTTCTTCAAGGCAGAAGACTTGTTGCAAGAGTGGGTAAGTCCTTGGTGAAGGCAGAAGACTCATTGCAAAAGTGGGTAAGTCCTTGATGAGGTAGAAGACTCTTGGACATTGATAGGTAAGTCCTTAGTGAGGTTATTGGATCCCTTGTTCTCAAAGGGAAGGTTGGGTATTCTTGTCATACAAAAGGAATGTCTTATGTTGTAACTCTTATAATGGAATATAAGGAGTGAGACATGCTTGAAAAATCATAGAGGCTGACCTCTCTAGGTAGTGGATGTACACTTTCCTAGTATAGATTTTGGAACCACTATACATATCTTGTGTTCTTGTTCTTATTCAATCTCTCTCATATTTGCTATGTATGTTTAGTTGCACTCAAATTCTATATTTCAACCTTATCTCTTAAAGTAATTGATGGTCTAATAAATTTAGTTTAAGTTTTTTAGCTCTATTCAACCCCACTCTAGAACCCATCATCCTTGATCCAACATCCACATGTGTCATTCGTGGATAGTTTGAATTTGAGAAAGGAGGAAAAGCAGTTCAAGAAATTCCTAGATATCTTCTAAAATATCCAAATCAACATCCTACTCGTGGAGGCGATAGAACAAATTCCCGCATATGAAAGATTTTTGAAGGATGTCATAAAAAAAAGTGACGGATAAAAGATATAGATGTCTTGAATGTTGATGAAGTGGTGAGTGCTATGATCTAGGGAAGGCTAACAATGAAGAGAAAAGACCTAGGATTCTTCTATGTTCCTTGCTCTATAGGCAACAAGAATTTCCAACAAGCATATTGTGCCTTTGGGGTGAGCATAAATCACATGCCTCTATCTACCTTCTAAAAGGTGGGATGGAAGAAACCAACAAAGATGTCCATGACAATCCATTTGGCAAATGGATCAATTGTGATCTGTATGGGATATGTGAGGATGTGTTAGTCAAAATCGATAAGTTCATCTATCCTATCCTTTTATGGTCATGAATATACATGAGATGTGCGGATCGGAGATGTTTTTAGGAAGGGTGTTCCAAGCTATGGCTGATGTGATCATTGCCATTGGTAGAGGTTCCTTGAAACTCAGAATAGATGAGAATAGAGTGGAGTTTAGACTGACGGATGAATTTTCACAACCATCATGTGACTACTCAAGCTGAATAAAATCAGCTTGGCGAGCCTAGGATATTAAACAAGGATGCTTATGGGAGGCGACCCAATTTTATTTCTATCATTTACATTTCATTTAGGACTTTTCATTGTTTAAATTTCACACGTTTGTCTTGGTAGATTTTAAATTGATGTAAAAAGGTACCTTGATATTTCTGTTTGGTGCATAGGCAGAGTCAAATTTAGTACTAACAACACTATTTTTGGTACCACTGACCTACTTAAAAATATTCAACGTGGATTTCACAAAAAGATGATACCATCGACACACAAGTCGGTGGTATTGAACCATGACAGGTCGAATTATGCAATAAGTCAGTACCGCTATCTTTTCTCAGAAAAACCACAGAGCTACACGAAAAGATTGTCGATACACATACACACATATTGGTGGCACCGACTCATATAGCTCAAAGAAGGATAAAGGATGTCATATGTGTCGAGGGAACCAAAAAAAAAGTTACATACGCCAGTAGAAGTGGATCCAGAGAGGCCACCAGGGATGTTCCAACCACCACCACCCTTTTGAGCACATGGTACTCCCATTCCACCTATTTGTTTGAATTCTGACTATGCAGACATAGTCAGGTCCAAGCTTGGGGGTGTTGGAATGGCTTTATCTGTTTTATCATTTATCTTGTTTTAGTTTTTCGTATTTGTAAGTACATGATCCATATTTATCTAGTGTAATTGTGGATCTTCGTTGTTGTGACTTCATCTATCATCAAAGCGAAATGTGTTTTGTGCCTTTGCAATGAATTTTTTTGATGATCACATCTTTTAAGCTTAATTTGCAAAGTCAAAGGAAACACCAACTAGAGGAAGTGTATGGGTTAGTTAGCTTGAGGACACTTAATATGAATGAAAATTTTAGTTTATCCAAGATTATGTATGACAATGGGGTTGGAGCCCAAATGACCAACCAAGTAACATGACCTTAAATGGAGTTACCCTATACACAAATTGATAGGAGAGGGACATATCATAATTTAAGATAGGCATTGTCTCTTAATCATGTGATTCCACTCGCTTTTCATGACATTTCATGCACCGCCTTAAGATGATCAAGTAACCTAAGTTATTTTCTCTTGGCTGCATTTCATAACATAATTGGTGGCATGATAGCTAGTTTATTTTTATTGTATTAGTTATAATAAGAACAAAAAAATTATTTATAGAGATGTGCACAACAATTATTTGCATAATAAATTTCATGTAGATTGCATTCTCTTTTTTGCATAATTCTTTCATCGTGTATCTATGTAGCTTTCTCCTCAAATATGAAGTGAAAGGATTTACATCCACATCCTTCCCAAATGAGAATGAAAAAGGGAAGACGTATTGAAGAAATCCTGAGCATAAATTATGAATCATGCTAAAATAAAAAAAGGGCAGAAAAAGGAGAGGGATCAAATAAATAGGGAGAAAAGGATGCCTTGAACTCAAATATGAAAGTCATTCAAAAACAAGTGAAAATAGTTACATGTATGCTTTATTTTATCCCACACTCACCAATCAGATGATACCTTCAGTGCATTAATCATTCCACCACAATAGAAGGTGTTAGTATTCATGAATTTCTCATTTACTTCATTCTATAGGTTCATCACATTTTGTTTTTGCCTTAATGATTTGGATATTACTTGTGATTTTTATTCATAGTCTCCTATTTCATTCCACCCATTCCTCTTAATGGTAGGCCACATATGTGATTGATCCCCTCATCCTTTCTATACGGGTAACTACTTCCAACATAGTTTGGTAGATAGATAAGAGCAATATAGATAGGGAATCACATCGTACATCAAACATATGCCCTATAAACTATGATGTTAATAGATCTATTGGTAGTTTTTCATTAATCTAAGGGTTGCAATCTTTTAATGAACATTTTTGGTCATTGCAGAGTACTTATTTGTTTAGTGGTTGGTAAGGGTTGGATCGGGACCATCAGGTAGGGGTATTTTAGAAATGTAGTTCATATTGTTTGTACTCTTGCTAACTTATTTTAAATAGATCCAAAGGTAGTATTGCTCGGAGGATAACAATATTCAAGCTTAATGGATTTTATTGCACTTAATTTTAATTGCTTTCACAAGCTATTTTCTCACACACATCATGCATAATTGTTCATCTTGACATGATTTAGGCATTGTTTATCATCATTATCATGTGACACACTATTACATCAAATTATGAGTATTTGTATTGAATTATGTCAATTCATCACATTTTATTCACACTTATGTTGGTTTCCCTTTGTTTCAGCACTTACAACACAACTTAGTGTTACCGACAGTCAAGTTGGTGCTACCAACATTAGGCGAAATCCAATATGGAAATCTCAAAAAGTCAGTGCTACCAAGAACAAGCTCGGTACTACCTAAAGGGTGTTCGATGCTACCAAAAGATTGAGTCGATGCGACCGACTCTCCAACCAAAAAGCATCAGGAGATGGACATAATGGTTTCAGTTCCACCAACAGCCTAGTTGGTGGTACCAACTTTCACATACATAACAAGTCAGAACTCACAGAAATCAACTTGGTTCTACCGACACACTGTTGGTAGTACCAAAACTTATAAGGGTTTTGAGTCAGCCAACAACTCACTACCACCGACTTATGAGTCGGTGGTACTGACTTTGAGCGATCAGAGCAAATTGAGATTAACATAGATCTGACGAATGAGACTTAATTACGGCATGAGTCCCACTTATGACCTAAGGGGAGTTCACCCATATGAAATAATCATGTTCTATCATGTTGCAACCGAGCACAAAGTCGACACAGGAGGATATGAAGGAGATGACCATGTACCAAACAATTTAGGCACCTATGAGGAATGGATTTATAACGGGAACACTGAGAATCAAGGCGATAACTAAGGGGATCATCCGGACCAATTTCTCGAGGGTTTTTCATTATCTTTCGTAATGTTCATCTCTTTGTCTCTCTCTCTTCCTCATTGTATTTTTTGATAGAAATCATGTGGGGTTATCTCCATGTTCCTTTGGATCTGGGGGTAGCCCGGTTTTGCATTATAATTGACTCTAATGATTTAATATATATACTTTTTCCTAAATTATGGATATAAATATATGATTACTTAATGAGTTACATGTGATTGATCACCAGACTCAATTATTTAGACTATTAATTACTTTTGGTAAGGGATTAAGGACACATTTGGTTCAAGGGACTAGATGTGATTGGGATTTGTCAAGGTATGACATAAGAAGGTACTCGTGAAGGAAAGGACATTTGCACTCCCATACTGCATTTGGACGCACACCTGGATACACACAAGAAATGATTTAGTGTTTCCTTTTTTCATTTTGTCATCTTTTTGATGCGCAAACATTTCTTCCAGTGGAGCGAGACAAAAAACATTCTAGAATCATGCAATCACAGTTTTAGTATTAGGCAAAGCACATTCTAATCAACTGAGTAGGGTGCCAGGTTGTCAATTTTAACACAATTTCTCATAGAAGCACTACTAGATATGAACTCCATTTGTAGAAGCATGGTAATAGGAATAAAAATTTAATGGTTGGAGAGGGCATCATGACCACTTATGATTAGGTAACATAAAAATACCCCTTTCTAGAAAAATCATGAGTGGTTCCCAACTTGACGCCATTGTAGTGACAACATGTGATGATCAAGTGAGTTTCATGGGAATGTGAAGTAGATCATATGTCATAGTGATTAGATTATGGTTGACTGAGACTACTAGAGGGACCAAATGCATAGAGTGTTGATACATATGCCATCAATGATGAAGAAGGTTAAAATGGATGAGAAACTCAATGCTAAAGAAACAATTGGGTTCAGAAGCATCTATGATGAGACGACGAGAAGGGCCAATAGGAGAGGCCTTGGGGACGGGAAAGGGATGTATACCACACAAATACCAGAGGTACATGTTGTATTCAAAAGTCCCAACTGGTTAGGACTTCTATGCTTGATAGATTAAAGTCCTTTTCTCTAATATTGCACTACCAAATGTAGGATTGTGCTTCTATGGGGTATTATAAGTCGATCCTACTCAGAATCCCCAGAACCAAATGCGGCCTAAGGGTTGGATAAGTCATATATTTACACAACTAATATCGTGCCTTAGGAAAGGGCCTATGATTGTGAAGGGAATAACCTAGAGATATCTCTAATGTGCCTATCTAATTCTTAAATAGCTAAGAAAGTGGGGTTTGTTATAGGTAGTGTATTATACTATAGGAGCAGGTAATACTTGTTACATGTCCCTTGGTCCAGGGTTAGGGATAAATGACTATTAATGAAATGGAGTTTATTGCAATGTATACCAGGGTGGGACTGTAATCCTAAGGAAATTATCAAATTTGTGATCACGTTCAACTTAATTTAGATTTCAACTCTTGTAGTTAGTTATAACCATACAACCAATCTCATTTTCCTTAGGCCTTCCTGATTAGGTTATAGGTAGTAGTAGTCTCTGGAGAATGTTTGCCTGAGTTCGACATTCGAGCCTCATAGGCCTATACTACTCGATGCATACACTTGCATTTTGTACGTACAGTTCAGGCGTGTCAGTGTCTCAGTTTGAGAACCCTTTGTGTGAAAATGTACTTTAGACTCTTATGGTTGGTAAAGACCTAATATGACTCACCATAGAGATAATGATGCCATATCTTCATGGCTTATACTACTGTTGCAAGCTCAAGATCATGTATTGTATAATTATCTTCATTCTTTTTTCTCTATCTAGAATCATAGGCCACCACCTTACCTTTATGCATAAGAACACATCCCAAACCTTTCTTGGATGCATCATCAAAACCACATAACCTTTATTTTCTTCTGGTAAAATCAAAAATGGTGTTGTGGTTGACTTTTTCTGCAAAGTTTGAAAACTTTTCTCACATGATTCAAACCAAATAAAAGGTACATCCTTCCTTATCAAACATGTAAGAGGTGATTCTAATTCATTAAAATTTCTTATAAACCTCCTATAATATCTGTCTAACCCTAGAAAACTTTTAATCTCGGTAGGGGTGGTAGGTTCCTCCCACTTAAGAATGGATTCTACTTTCTTAGGGTCTACACTGACTCCTTCTCCTGATATGACATGCCCAAGAAAATAAAGTTCAGCCAACCAAAACTCACATTTGCTGAACTTCACATGAAGTTAGTGTTGCCTCAACAACTGTAGGGATATCTACAAATGTTGTTCATGTTGTTCATCATCTCTGGAATATATATGAATGGCATCTATGAATACCACTATAAACTGATCTAGGTAGGGTTTAAAGATTCTATTCATCACATCCATAAAGTTTGTGGGGCATTTGTCAGTCCAAAAGACATGAATACAAACTCATAATGCACATACCTTGTTGTGAATGTTGACTTAGGTACGTATGATGCTTTCATCCTTAACTGATGATAATGTGGCATGAGATCTATCTTTGAAAAGATTGTTGCTTCATGTAGATGATAAAATAGGTCATCAATTCTTAGTAAAGGATATTTGTTCATAATGGATATCTTATTCAATTGCCTATAGTCTATGCATAACTTCATAGTCCCATCCTTATTCTTCACAAACATTATTGGAGCTCCTCAAGTTGATTTACTAGTTTGTATGAATATCTTATCTAGTAATTTATGTAAATGGTTTTTTAATTCCTTTAACTCTACATGTGCCATTCTATAGGCAGGTAATTCTATTGGGTGGATACCACGTAATATTTGTATCTCAAAGTCTATATCTCTTTTAGGTGGTAAACATGGTAACTCATCAAGAAAGACATTTGGAAACTCACATACTATATGGAACATCCTCTATATTGACTGACATTTTCTCTACTTTTGCATCTACTACATGTTCTGGAAAGTCCTCACACCTTTTTCTTATCATCTTATCAACTACAACATATGATACTATACATGTAGGTAAGGCTTTCCTATCTCCAACAAAGACACATGAAAAGTCACCTTTCTAAAAGATAGCTTCTTTATTCAAACAATCTAACTGGACATGACATGTCTCAACGTAGTCCATACCTAAAATTATTTGAAAAGAATTAATATCTAAATGTCTCAGATTAACTATTGTTGAATGCCCAATAAAATTGAACAGACGTCTCGAGAACACATCTGTCAAAACTAATAATTCACCTAAAAGAGATCTTAACAACAACTCATAAGATAAATTTTGGGTTAAAATATTTAATCCACTAACTAATAACCTATGAATAAAAGAATGTGTTACACCAGGATCTATCAAAACTATAACAGAAATGTTGTTAAAGAGAATCATCTCACTTGTCACAACTTTGGGCAATACTACACCTTCAAATGGTGTCATTGAAAAGAAGTGTCTTGTAGCTCTCCCTCTTCCATGTTGTCCTCTTTTTCCACTACTAATACTAGGTGCTTCCCATCTAGAGCCTGAGGACACTGGAAAACTTGCCCTCTAACCAAAGTATGTTTCTATGGAGGTTGAAACTGTTTTATGAACCTTGTTATGAAGTATATTTAAGTTTTGGGAAGTCCCCTTTTATATGCCCCATTTGTCCACAGTGATAACATGTTTGAGTAGTGACTCCCCAACATTGTCCAGAGTGAGTCCTACCACAGTTGTCACAAATAGTTGCATCCTATCTCTGCGAGCCTGTCATTGACACTGATGATCCTAAAGACCTAGTTGAAGTGCCCATCTGAGTGGTGTATTCCATCTACTGGAACGGTACCTTCCTCCACTATGTGAAGAACTAGATCCTTATCTTCCAAAACAGCCAAGTCATCATCCTATATTGGAAAAGAAACCACCACCTCCACTTTATCTACCACTGATATGTCCTCCTTTACTGAAGTATCCAGATCTTTTCTTGCTCTCAAATTTCTTATCAACATTAATTGACTCTTTCGTACATCTTGTAGTCTCCACAAATTCTCCAAAATTTTCTCTATCTCTTCTCCCCAATAGAAGATATGGTATGTTCAATTTCGTATCTTAAACCTCTTTGGAATCTCCTACATTTCTCTATATCATATAGTACCAACTGAGGACAAAAGTTATCCAACCTCGTGAAATATGCTTGATATTTGCCAATTGACATGTTTCCCTATCTAATATTCTCCAACTATTTGATTTTATTACTTAGGAAGGTAGGAGGAAAATACATAAGGTGAAACTCGTCCACAAAGTCCCTCCATGTCATGATTGTGTTTCTCCTCTTATATTTTACTCCACGCCACCACAGCTCATCATTTCTTTTGAGTAGATAGACAACATGATTGATTTGTTTATCATCTGGTTACTCCATTAGGCAAAAAACCTTACCTAGATGTCAGAGTCGTATAGTTTCCACTTCTTGGTATGTTATTCCAAAAAATTCAGTCCCACGAAGTTTCTTTACCAACTCACAAGATCTCATCAGGTCCTTACTGGAAGATGGAGACCTCTTGTCCGTCTTATTTTTTCTTTTGTCTCCAGAAAGATATGATACATCCTTGTCGCTTCATCCCTATCTTCTCCTCCTTGAGCATTAGCTCAAGGGTCAGGGCCATAGTGACTCTTAGCTCATTCCTCACCAATACCACATCCTCTTCCTACCATCTACATATCCATAACATAACACGTATGTTAGAGAGTTGCAACTTAAAGAGGAAAAATCCTTATCCTATTGGACTTTTATCATCTGTGTCCTAAACTAAACTCAATTTAGATTTAACCTTGCACTGATACCAAAAAGTTTATGCAACTCGAACCCACTAACCAGGGTTAGGACCCGTCAAGGTGGTATGACAACTAACCATTCAGTTAATCACATGAATGTACATTGTCTTAACATTTTTATAAAGAAATATGTAGAAGAAAGAATTTTTTTGAATTGTCAGGGGAAACTCATCTCCCCAGGTGAAGGTCTGATAAAAGGGGATGGTAAACCCGGGCGACCCACCACCCACACATTGGGGACCCTTATATTGATGATGTGGTAAGAGTAACATTTCTGAACAACACCATCGGCGGGATGAATTTAACTGAACTAGAAAGATCAGATAATAACAATCACTGACTAATACAATAAAGTTTGACTTTTACATAGAACAAAGAGTTTTATCTTAATATACATCATCTAAAAGATATTACAATCTTCTATGTTTCCTCTCTCACTCACTCCCAGGATTTGGAGGAAGGATAAGAGATCGTCTAGCTAATCTAATTACTCTTTCAAGACCTCTATTCTACTCTTGATAAAAGTTGGCTTCTGTCTCCTTGGAAAGAGCCAATCCTTTACTTGAAAACTTTTTCAGTAGGTTGATGAGCTACTACTGGCTTAGTGCGTAGAAAACCAACAAGTAACCAAATTTAAGTAGTTTCATGACATTTACAAACAAGGAATTTAAGTAGTTAAGCAAGACAATCAAATCTTCTTAATATAACTTCAATCTGTAAGAATAAGTAATCAACTTCTAGGAGTAAACCACTAACTAACTATTGGGTTTTTTAGTCCAACTATTAAATGTTACTGGACCCACATGAGTGGTACCATAACATGTGAAAGTATCACATCCAACTACGATCTCACTGTATGAGACTTAGAAGCATGCCAGGGATCCTAAGTCTTTAATCTCAATACTACATCTATAGATGGTGTCGCCACATTTGGCTAGCGTAGGCTATTGGGAGTGGCTAGATATCTCAACTTGGGTACTCAGGCAGGGAGTCAAAGCCCTCATGCTTGTTGTGCACTAGTTAACTGAAGATGTCCATAGATTGACATAACTCTACGTCAGTGGACCTACCAAATATGTCCACTGACCAAAAAATCAGGTACCATCGGCATCCCCGGTTGGTGTTAGATACCAATTCGTTAAGGAGTTTGCCCTCACTGGTGTACACTCCCTCACCCCAATGGTGCACTCCGACTTATCTCGACCTGGATAGAATAACTCCAGTCAGGAAGCATGTTTCCTCCCCAAAATGCAAGCCTCCTATGAGGATTCTATAGTTTTTAGGGAATCTATTATCTAATAAATATTTAATTTATCTAACAAGATTCATCATTGTCACTAATAAATACCATACTTTTTTCAATAAAGCACTTAGCAGTAATCACATAAATCATCTGATTAAATTGCAACCTTCACGAGTCTCATAACCATATTTTGATCCTTTATACCCAAAATAAGGCAAATTTGACTTCTCTAATTCCTCTATTTTCACCATTTCATCACTTGCTTTCACTTGTATCAAATCATATAAAAAACTTGCATGACAATTAAGCATATATAATAATTTCGTAACAACATGTTTCTAAATAAGAATTAGTACAGAAACAACATTATTCAAGTTTATTTACTATAAATCAAGGTTGAAAGGTGAGTTTTTCACCCGCAAAATACATTCAAGATCATCGATCTTCATATTTGTATCTATTGAGCTTGGATTCCAGTTCCCACATGTTTGATTTGGGCTTTAGACTTCGAGGTCTTACCCAGAACTAATCTTTAGAATCCAAATAGCTCCTAATCGTTGTCTAGAGGTAGAAGATGAAGAAAGAAGGAGGAACATGACCTCCCATGAGTCAAATAGAAGATATCCAACAATAAATGGAGTAAGATAGAGGATATAAACTGATTAAAACTACTTACCACAATCGATCCATGGCTAGCTTGTTTATCTACGGTTGTTCTTCATGTTCTTCCAAAAACCACCCTAGAATTTGCCACTCTGTTGACCTCTTGAGTGTTTTAAGACCCTATTGTGATTGTTTTATGATTAGCTATCCTGGACATATTCACAACACATTCTCATTAGCCTGTGTAGCCCGCTAGCCGGTCGACAACCCACGACCCACTGTCAGTCGATGGCCCACGGTGTTGGGTTTTATGGAGGTGATAGGCACAATTGAAGCAATGAAATTTTCTCCACACATACCCTAATACAGGATCTCATCGACAACAACATATTCAGAAAGAGAAGACATGGATATACCTCATGGGGAGAAGCTCCGGCGACGTCCCTTGGTTCGGTGATGTGCGTCACTCCTAGCATGCACAGATGGTCCTCAACTGTCCTCCGGACATAGGCACAACAACATTTGCATCTCTACTTCATCCACACATATGGACTAGAACTCTACGTCATGCTTCTCTAAGTCGACGGGAAGGAGCTGCCTTCTATTTGACGATGTGCTAGCGTTGGTTGCATTCCTTCTCTCTTGTTTGGGGACGATGATGGCTAGGGTTCACGTATAAGAGTGTAACCTCAGCGTGAGCATATGCATTAACCCGGTAGGCGTCACAATACATTGGTAGTGACATTCATAATCATATTATGATTTCATAAGAAATGATTGGTATCTAGCAAGACTTCATTGCAACCCAAGTAATTGGAGAAGTTGGAGAACAACTTAACCTATCATTTGTGGCTGGTGTTATAGTGAATGTATAGTTCCTTTGTCTCTAATATGTGAATTGAACTCAAGGCATGGAATCTTATCCTTTTTACCATTGAATCCATGTTCCTTGAACTAGAGCAGACTATTTCAGATATTGTAAGCTCAATATCACATATTGACTCACATAAGAATAGCCATGCATTTCTCAGTCTCACTTATCATGTGGCCAGGATATCATACTCATGTAGGAGGGACAAATCCCATCTACATCACTTACAGTCATCCCCATGTGTCACTGTGCACCCAAGCACCACCTTTATGGGAATCCTTATTCAGGATCACAGTGGATGAAGTCAAAGCACACTAAATGACAAGTGATGAGTTTAGTGACTTCAAGTATAAGAACCACAATCACCACCATCACTATGAGAGATGACTCTAACTACTTTCATGGTTTCATGTGTCACTCTCAAGGTGGTTCTGTCTGATGCACTGTTCTCTAACAAGTATTTATGTGCTTGGTTTGATATCACAATCATTACTAATGAGATTTTATCATCAACCAACACACACTGTAGTCTTATTTGTTATTGTTGTCTATTATCCTTCCACAATAACATCCAACTAGGGACATAACAAGAATACATATACTCTTGACATCCGTTTGATCTCATTGTTCATGTCCTCAACCCGAAGACATACATCATTGAGTAATATCATTTTCTAGACAATTATTATGTTCATCATTATCTCATAACTGGATAACAGAATAAATTCAAAGATTGCCTTTATTATTTATCAAATGATTTACAAGATATGCCATTACAATCACCATATGATTGGCTCTATGGGCATACATACCAACACATGGCCCCCTCGTCGGTCGAAAAAAAAGTAACCAAAGTCAGCTCTAAACATGTATACTAAAAAGGTCCTAACTCTCTCATGTTAACTATGTTTGTTTTGTGTTGGATTTGAAATTGAATTATCTACAATCCTACAGTATTAGTTTAACAAGATTCCTAAATAATATTTTTATTAATTACTTCCCCAAGTATTATTAATTCTCCTCCCACATACATGTGTGGGCTATCTCTTTATCATCAAAAACTTGAATATCTTGGTATGCTTAAATCATGACTATGAGTTATCCAAATAGATAATGAAGATAACCAAGGCTAAGATAAAGCACAAGGTAATTGATGGAGCTTCCACTTGTGTGGAATTGTGTGCACCACTAAAAATCCTAAAGATAGTAAGTCTTTAGGTTTAGTCTTGCTTATACTAGATTAAAAAGTCCACCCACGTATGCTAGGATACGTGGAAGTCTTATCGTAATATAGTTAAGGGTCGAATCCACAGGACAACAGTCTTATTAAAGTCAACAAGATAGAAAACGTTAGAATTTCATTTAACTCCTTAACAGTTGGTATTTAGATCAAAGAGTTGGTTTGGTTGTTTAAACTAAGTGCGAGTAAAGTAAAAGCAAGAAAGTAAATTTAAGGTTGTAAACAATGTTAAGAAACCACTAGGATGTGATCGGATTTCACCACCACTACACATGGATCAAAACATGCAACATCCAACTAGGGACATAACTAGAATGCATATACTCTTGACGTCCGTTTGATCTCATTGTTCATGTCCTCAACCCGAAGACATACATCATTAAGTAATATCATTTTGTAGACAATTATTATGTTCATCATTATCTCATAACTGAATAACAGAATAAATTCAAAGATTGCCTTTATTATTTATCAAATGATTTACAAGATATGCCATTACAATCACCATATGATTGGCTCTATGGACATACATACCAACACATGGCCCCCTCATCGGTCAAAAAAAAAGTAACCAAAGTCAGCTCTAAACATGTATACTAAAAAGGTCCTAACTCTCTCATGTTAACTATGTTTGTTTTGTGTTGGATTTGAAATTGAATTATCTACAATCCTACAGTATTAGTTTAACAAGATTCCTAAATAATATTTTTATTAATTAATTCCCCAAGTATTATTAATTCTCCTCCCACATACATGTGTGGGCTATCTCTTTATCATCTAAAACTCGAATATCTTGGTATGCTTAAATCATGACTATGAGTTATCCAAATAGATAATGAAGATAACCAAGGCTAAGATAAAGCACAAGGTAATTGATGGAGCTTTCACTAGCGTGGAATTGTGTGCACCACTAAAAATCCTAAAGATAGTAAGTCTTTAGGTGTAGCCTTGCTTATACTAGATTAAAAAGTCCACCCACGTATGCTAGGATACATGGAAGTCTTATTGTAATATAGTTAAGGGTAGAATCCACGGGACAACAGTCTTGTTAAAGTCAACAAGATAGAAAATGTTAGAATTTCATTTAACTTCTTAACAGTTGGTATTTAGATCAAAGATTTGGTTTGGTTGTTTAAACTAAGTGCGAGTAAAGTAAAAGCAAGAAAGTAAATTTAAGGTTGTAATCAATGTTAAGAAACCACTAGGATGTGATCGTCTTTCACCACCACTACACATGGATCAAAACATGCAACATAATAACATAGTCAGAAATAAGAGTCTAAACAGTTAGTATCTTTGTAGATTTAGTTTCCTTTCGGAGAACTAACTATGAGAAGTGTGGGAATGTTGCAACGCCAACCATCCCCAAACGAATGGTCACTTACTTTGCATCATTCCCTTTGCAAAGTGTGTTCCTCGACTTATCAAGGTTGTACTTTTATACGTCAATTGATTCCATTTCATAGTATGAAAGTACAATGATGGAAGTGAGTTTACTCCACTCCTTGAAAGACACTCCTAGATATTGAAACAAATGCATGGTGACTACATACATCAAGAACCAACATTCAATCGAGATTCAAATCTAATAGCACAAACGTAGACAATTCATACTAAAAGATAATAAGTAATACAAGTTGGTGATCAAGCAACAAGCATTCATTAAACGATTGATGTTGAACTGAAAAGAGAGTATATCTCTATTGCAAACTCATAAACTACATTGCATGAAATGAAAACATGGGTAGCGGGGCTACTCCCCGCACCCTAGTGTATGAGACTACTCGATCATGGCAAGAACAAAGAAGGGGGCGAGAAGAGAGAGAGAGAGAGCATCATCTCCACGAAGGAGGGAGGAAGGTTGACCCCTTGGAGGAGAGAGAGCAACGATCTTCACACTTCATAGCTTGCTTGATGATGAATCCTCCTCTTCCCACCTTCTTTGTTGATGAGAGAGAAAGTAGCTTAGAGATGGAGTATGGATCTCAGACCGGCAGCCTCGGGGCAGTGGGTGAAGGATGGAATGGCTCTGGAATAATAGAGGTAGACTTTGGGCATCTCAGAGTTCTCTTGTGAGGACCCCTTTGGGTTCTATTTATATGCTTTTGAGTGAACCTTAAACGGTTTGTGGTATGTGGGTCCAAATGGTCTTGGAGACCGTTTGGATTTTCACACGGTTTGGAGACTGTTTGGACTCTCTCAGTCTGGAGACCGTTTGAGTCATCTTGGTCTGAAACTGTTTGCTTTCATTTGATCTTGGGGTCGAGTGGCTTCATACGGTCTTAGGATCGGTTGATCTCCATTCGGTCCTGGGACCGTTTGGCTTCATACGGTCTCAGGACCGTTTGACCTTTATTCGGTCTTGAGACCGTGTGGTTTCATACAGTCTCGGGACCGGTTGATCTCCATTCGGTCTTGGGACCATTTGGCTTCACACGGTCTCAGGACCGTTTGACCTTTATTCGGTTTTGGGACCATGTGGCTTCATATGGTCTCAGAATCGGTTGATCTCCATTCGGTCTTGGGACCGTTTGGCTTCATACGGTCTCGGGACCGTTTGGCTTCACATGGTCTTGGGACCGTTTGATCTTTATTTGGTCCTGGGACCGTTTCGGGGTTTTGTAATTTTTTGTGCTTTTTTGCAAGAAGTAAAAAGGAGAAGTTAATATAATGGTGTATTTACAAAAAGGTGGAAAGTTAAAGATTCTATATATTTTAACTAAAAAAGAGTATGGAAAACTGAGAAAAACTAGTGAGATAAGATCACAAAATGGGAGGTTATTACCCCCCCTAACTTAGAGTCTAGCTTGTCCTCAAGCTAGATAGAGCTAAGGCATGCAGTGGCGAGGCGATTTTATTTAGTGAAGATTTCCATACTTTCTTCAATTCTAAACCAGAGATCTCTTAAAGTTTTATTGGGCTTCTGCTCGCACTAACTCTTTCAGGTATTGCGGGTTGCGTGGATCTTATATTTCTTTTGTATCGCGTAGCTCGCATTGGGACCACCTTTTCCTCGATCACATTCTGTGCATGTTTTCGATTCCAATCAGTTTTATACTTCTTTGAAAACCCTACTGGAAACTAAGATAGGCATGAGGGTTGGCTAAAGGCTGATGTGTAGCTCCCCCTTTTAGTGAGGGAGGGCTTATCTAAACTTTTAGGATATCACTACCGGGTGTGACACATCTACCTTTGTGGGGGAAGCTAAATGTACCGGCTGGGCGAGTCCTTTATCAACTTTTTCATATATTCAGAGGCCTTAGGATCTCATTACCGTGCGTGACACATCTGCCTTTGTGAGGGCAGCTGAATGTACTGGCTGGGTGAGACCTTTATTGGCCCTTCATATAGGTCCTTAGGCGTGGCACAACTCTCATGTTTTTATTCAACACTCTGGCTTTTATTCTTATAGTCACAGGCTTAGGAGTTGGATATTTAGGTATTTTGTTTGGGCTGCCATGCCTCTTTTTGAAAAGAAGAAAATTGTTCTTGGAGTCTCCTGACATGCACTTATTTCGGTTTCGTACTTGGTGGTCCACTTGTGAGGTTCCTTGATTTGGATTTCACCTGGTTCCCTCCCATCCTTGAGAGAGTTTTAGCTGGCTTCGGCTATGATGTTAACTTGTGGAGAGTCTAGAGCAGAGTTGAAGCAAAAGCATGTAAATCGAGTGTGAAAGTAATTTATTAATTCACCATTACATGCCTAAATGCTTTTTCTGTTATTGCTTTTTTGAGGACTACTTTGATTCTAAATTTAGCTGGGGGTGACCTTTTCCAAGAGTGATGTTATACTTATGTACAAGAATTGTTCTATCAAAGTACTGAAAAAAGTCTAAATGTGAAAAGAAAGATGAAAAAAAAACAATGCATAGAAAAATAGGAGTGAATAAAAAGAGCGGAGGGAGAAGGGTTGAAAAATCATACCTCGCCCTTTTCCAGTGTACCTCCCCCCTAACTTATCACTCACTCAGTCATCAGAGTGTCAAAATGATATATTGAGAAGTACATGGATAAGGGCATTAGGCTTCTGTTAGTCCTTTGTTAGCTCCATGCATGCGGAGAAGAGTAGCTATGAACTTTCCATGTAGAGTGTGGTAATCCACATCCGTCATGTCCTCTACTGGTCTTCCAAGAATAGTGAGGGTGTACATCCAGTAGAGGACGTGGAAACCGTAGTCGTTTGATTCTCGGAGTTGTTGGGGGCATCTGTGGCTGAAGGCTGGGCAATGAAAGTGTCTTTTATCATACGCCTGTGTGTGCTTGCTTAAAAGATCATGTAGTTTGTCAGCACATTCCTTTGCCACCTCCTCTGTGGGCGTGTTAGCTGTCACAACATACTAGTTCTGGTTAGGATCAAATTGGTTGTCAGAACTATTATAGATGATTATTGTTCCTTTAGGGAGGTTTGTCGCCAGTAACATCCAGTGCTCTGAGTGAAGGAAAGGAAGCATAATGAACTTCGAAGTTGTATGATGTAGGCAAGAGATAAGTGCCTCCATGGTTTCGAAGTTCTTTAACTTTATTAGGTCATCCTTCATGTAAGTTGACACCATGTAAACCGTAGGACAGTTCCGTCTGAGGAGATATTGATAAGCAGTCATCAGGCTCACGGATAGAAATCCTTGTAATTGTACAGTTTCATGGAGGGTATCTGCCATGACTAGAATATCTCCATCTAGAAAAACGAGCTCATCTTTCTCAGCATATAGCCTAGACATGATGAGTCAGAGTTCATTTTCAGAAAGACTCTTGCAAGTTGCAAGGTCGAAGTTAGGAAATGTCGGTTCTATGGTATGTAGGGGCATCATTTTTATGGAAGGTCTGATGATGGTGACCCTTGATATCAAGTCGATGTCCCTTGTGTCTTCTACCAAAACAAAAGTGTAAGGGTCCCATTGTCTTTGTTCAGGGACCGTGGTGGGTTGTTTTTCTTTCTCCAACTATGTTAATGTTTGTCAGAAAGGTCACCGTTGTGGATGTTGGATGGCCAAGAAAAGATAGAGAGGGATGTCGTCTGGTGCCATAGTTGGGTCCTTGAAGAACCTTTTGTCACATATGAGCTCCATGGTGTGACGCCCTCGTAGCGAGTGAAAATCTTCTTTGGCCAGCTCGATGAAGGAGGTTTGTTGATTAAGCGCTTGTATGTGGCGTATAGTGCAGAAAGCACAATCCCCAGATCCGTCAGTGATTTCGACTAGTGGAGAGATGATTTGGAACCAAGGTTGGTTCCAACCATTCTTGAGAGAAGGGCAGGCAGCCCAAATTAGTTTGAGAAGATGGAAGGGGATGCATCTTGCTTCTCTGGCTTCTTCTCCAGCAAAGTTGATTGTTTCGGCCTTTAGTTCACTGGCACAAAAGTTGTACACCTTGGCATCATGAGTCACGGTGTCAACAATCATGAGTAGCTAGTGGCTGGAAACTTGAAAGGGGACCATGAGATATCACACCTTCCGAGCGATCCCAATGCACAGCCTCTCTATAGACTTATTGCGTAAGTCTTTGTATATTAAGCTCATAGCCAGAGATGGTGAAGCATTGAAAATTGGCTGTGGTCCCTTTGAGCTTTTGTATATTTCAATAGAGTTGGCAAGAAGGACACGGAAGATTGCCATCTTCACTGTTGATTGTGGTCGAAGGTGTTGAAATCTTCGCGTGTCAACTTACGCTTAGTTTTTAAGTTCATGTTGATGATGCCCCCCCCTCTTTGGCATCATCTATGAAAGTGTTCAGGATGAAGATATCCTGGACATATAGGGTAGAGATGGCCGCCACGTCAAGGTCGTGCATCATCTTAAGTAGAGGTGGTGGCGGGGGAAGCTCTTGCGTAGGTGGAAGAGAAGTCTACACTAAGTCATCCATATAATGTTGCAGATCTTCATCTTTTTCTGATTCAAAAGAAGAGTCGAGTCCAATATCCGTGTCTAGACTCACTCTATCTTTCTCTTCATGATCTGGGGGAAAAGGTGAAGATTCCTTTGGGGCGGAGTGTTGTGGAAGGTTTGTTGTTGGTTGACTTGTGCTAGTTCCCAATATACATTGCAGGAACTCAACAAAGGCTGCTTCTTTGACGGTTTCCCCCAGAGATCCCAAGGCTGAGTAGTCAAGGAATTGATCCCCATATGACATGTTAGCGTTGTCATTGTAATCATGGGATTTGGGATCGTGTCCACCTTTGTGGTGGTCTTTGTCATCTGCTTTCTTTGAAGGTTCTGCTCCTCAGCTGGTTCCCTCCCCACCATGTCCTGGGTCATCAGGTTTGTCATCTAAAGAGGAAGTATCATTATTGGATTCAGCCGAGGAATCAGAATCCTCGTCGTCTTCGTCTTCATTGTCGTCTGCCACCTTATCTGTTGTTTTCTTTATCATTGTTTTCTTGCACTGCCGGTGGATAGCTTGTAGCTCGTCGAATGCCACTTGCATATTCTCATGTGTTTCGAGCAGTGCATCATTGGTTTCTTTAAGATCTGAATAACGTGTTTCGGCAGAAAAGAGTCATGCAGAAAGGTCTGTCACTTGTGCACGTAGCTGAATTATTTCTTCGTTCGACGATCTTCTTGGCGGTGGACGATGTGTGTGAGGGTGTTGGTGATGTCGTCTAAGTGTGTGCTTAGGGTATGTTGTTGTTGTTGAAGCACGCTGAGGTTCTTAGGCAAAGGTTGAGTCTACGTAGAGATCCTATCGACTTGTTGAGCCAACATTTCTTGCTGGCCTTTCATCGCTAGTACCAACTCTGGCATGTTTTGGAAGCGATCGTCGATGCGGTCGACTTGCGTGGCCACTGCTTCCTGCCATTACTGGATGCCAGAGAGGATGCCTGGTAAGGCGTTGTTCCTCTCGTCAATCTTGGTGAATTGTGTGGCAAGCCCCTGCACACAAGAAAAGATTGATTGTAGAATGTTGTAGGGGTCGGTGAGGAGGTTTCAGATAGCGTCAAATTGATGACCGAATTTCTCACAAACATTTGTAAAGGGGACCCCAGTGGTGGAAGGGTGAGGTGGTTGGGGCCGAGGTGGAAAGGTGGAAGTGCCTTGCGGAAGAGACACTATAGATGGATGTGCTAATTGCGTGGTGACTATTGATGGTGTCACCAGCTGTGTTGGGGTGGCGGTGGATGATGTATGTGAGAAGGGTGGCGATATTTCCAGTGAGAAGGGTGGAACTAAAAATGTCAAGGGAAAAGTAGTGGAGGTGAAGGCGAGGTCGGGTGTGGAGGTGGGGAATGGGATGCCCGATGAGAGAAAGAGTGAGGCGGAGGATGCTGGTGGAGGTGTTGATGTGGGGAAGGGAATTGTGGTGTGCATCATTGTCAAAATTGGTGGAAGAGTGGTAGATGGTGGGGAGGTGGAAGATGGTATGGTGGTGGGGGTGGTTGTGGAGATAAGCTTGGCTTCTAGATTCATGATGAAAGAATCTAGTGATGAGGTGATGATATGTTCTGCCTCTGGGTTTATCCTTGATGTCGGCGTCCCTGATAGCTATTGTTTCTGCGGCTTGGATGGTTGTTTCACAGGAATTTTAGTTATCCGTGATGTCGAGGCGGTGATGTTGTGCTCTGTCTGCCCCTCCTTTGCTTTCTTCTCTTGTTCTTTAATCGGAGCTAGGAGATTTGCAAGCTCCTCTTCAGTGAAGAGTAGCTTTTCCTTGTCATAATCAGCAAACTCCGAAATCAGCATCAGAGTCCTTGAGGATTTAACAGTAGGGCAGAAGATGTAGTGTAGTTTGACATCCTTCTCTTTTATGATGTAAGAGTTCTTTAAGCTCTGTTCATTGGTAAGGATGTCACCCTTGGTTACTGTGCACCTGGGTAGTATTCTATCCATCTTAAGATATTTCAGAATAGAGGTTATGTGACCACCCATGCATATTTCTTTCCCCAGGGTGTAAGCTGACAGCTTTTGTATCATATGTCGTTCAATGTTGACCGGCATCCCTTGTAGAATGGACCAGAGGATAAAAAGATTGAAGGTGCCAACATTTCTACTCTTTGTCCTAGGGAAAAGTGTGCCTGTGAGAATTCTGTGCAGTATGCGCACCAAACCAGAGTGAATGTTTGAGGCCTTATAGGTCTTTGCTTCATAGTTTGGAATCCCTGTCAGGGTCTTCCAGAAGATGTTCTTATCGAACTGGGGGCTTTCCAGGCCTACAGCTTTAGCCCTTCTTAGCTTCTCCTGGTTGTCAATGAAAATTTCATTTAACATGTTTTCAGTTATTACAACCTTGTTTCCAAAGTGTTTGGTAACCAGCATGTGGTCACCTCCGTCCTTCGATCTATCCATTATGTCTACATATTCTTTGTTGATATATGTGAAGAATTCAGTTGTGGGTTCAACATAAGAAATCTCTGCGACAAAACAAAGCCTTGAGAGGTTGGCGTTGTCAAGCAGAGTGAGGATTCTATCGTATATCCCCATCTTCTTCAGTACACTGGAGCAAACGTACTTGGTTGGTTTCAGAGTCTTTTCAAGCGACGGGAGGTTGTGGATGTATAGTTCTGTTGGTGCTGGTGTTGTGGTGGTGACGGTGGGGAAAGCAGCAGCAGTAGTGGTGGCAGCAGGTGGTGGCACGGATTCTGCTAAAATTTGTTCTCTTGTAGTGGTGGGATGGACTTGCTTCCTTGCCTGTTTCTTTGTTGGTTTCTCTTTGGCAGCTTCCTGGGCCTTCCTCTTCCCCTTGGACTTTGTGGTTGGGGATGCATCCTTAGAATTTGGCTCGTATTCCGAGCCTTCATCACTGGAAGAATTTTCTTCCATTTCTTGAACATGATCCTCGGTTAAGCACATGTTGATGTGGTCAAGTTCATTCATGACCTTGATCAGGTCAACTTTTGGTGGGATCTTTCCAGTCTTGTCATAGGCGTCCATGACCATCTAGAGCTTGGCGCAGTCCTCCATCAGTTTCTCCCTTGTCCAGAAGGGAGCGTCAGCGGTTCCGGTGGCTTCTTTTGCAGGTGAGGCCATTCTATAATCGAAAGATTATATATGTTAAAAGAGAAAAAATTGTTTAAAGAATTTCAGCATTGAAAAAAAATGAAATCATGTGTTCTAAAACCATTTGGGTCCAAACGGTTTTTACTCCAAACATTTTTGAGACCATTTGGCTCCAAACGGTTTCACGACTGTATGGCTCCAAACGGTTTCAAGACCGTTTGGCTCCAAACGGTTTCACGACCATATGGCTCCAAACGGTTTCATGACCGTATGGCTCCAAACGGTTTCAAGACCGTTTGGCTCCAAATGGTTTCAGGATTGTTTGGCTCCAAACGGTCGAAACCGCAAGGAAGGTGAAACGACAGGGTCGTCGGTGGGCGGTTGAAAGTGTAGCGGAAAACGGCGAAGGCAATAGCAGAGGTAGATGTGAAGCACGTGAAGGCTGCCAGGAGACGACGATGATGGTAGCTACTTCAGAACACTCGTTTACCTTGCTGCTTAGAGGAGATGGTAGTTGTGGCGACGACGATGTTGGAAAGGAGGACAAAACGGATGAAAAGCAGTCGTGAGAGCGCATGATGGCGAAGGTGGCGTCGGCGCGGCAGTCGTAGCGTGAACAGGTGTGTGAGCGGGTTGCGCGGGAGTAGAGGACAAAGGAATGGAACATGGTTCGCGTGGAAGTTAAGAAATTCAGGAATTGTAGGAAAGAAGAAGGGAGGGGGTCAGGTGATATTTATAGAAAATGTTGGGTGTCGCTACAAATTCCCAAGGGCAAACGGTCTTGAGACCGTTTGGGGTTCAAATGGTTTCGGGACCATTTGGGTTCCAAATGGTTTCGAGACCGTGTGAGTTCCAAACGGTTTTAGGGCCGAAAGGACCAAATGGTTTCGAGACCGTTTGAGTCCAAACGGTATCGAAACCGTTAGGCTAAGATTTTATTAGGTTTTGGATTTTATATTTTTATGTTTGTTTTGGTTATTTATGTGAATTTTTATATTTTCAGTTTAAAGATGATAAGTCTAAATCAAACGAAGAGATTAGAAAATTGGCAAAACTAGGTAAAATAAAACGGTGGTACTCAGATCTTGGGTGTGTGTGTCGGCAATAAGTTGCGCACGCTGGGCTGCTATGGCAGCATTGGCCCTTTCCATCACTTGTGCAGCTTGGTGTTGATCTTCGGCCATTTGTTTGGCTCTTTGATGATTAAGTATAATGCGGTGGTGGAAGCTTCTTTCTATCTCAGAGTCATACTCTAGATCAGGGGAGAATCTGAGATTATGCGATGGTTGCATACACGTCTTCTACCTGAGTAGATGAAGAAACACACTTTTCAGATGATGCAGGAGATATGATGAAATCAAGAGAATATGGAGTAATGTTTAAAGAAAAAGTGTAAAACCCTAACCAACTAGCAAGATGATAAATGAAATTAAAACGTTCTGTTGTCCCCGGTAACGGCGCCAATTTTTTATGGAGTTTCCACTTGCGTGGAATTGTGTGCACCACTAAAAATCCTAAAGATAGTAAGTCTTTAGGTTTAGCCTTGCTTATACTAGATTAAAAACTCCACCCACGTATGCTAGGATACGTGGAAGTCTTATCGTAATATAGTTAAGGGTCGAATCCACAAGACAACGGTCTTGTTAAAGTCAACAAGATAGAAAATGTTAGAATTTCATTTAACTCCTTAACAATTGGTATTTAGATCAAAGAGTTGGTTTGGTTGTTTAAACTAAGTGCAAGTAAAGTAAAAGCAAGAAAGTAAATTTAAGATTGTAAACAATGTTAAGAAACCACTAGGATGTGATCGGCTTTCACCACCACTACACATGGATCAAAACATGCAACATAATAACATAGCCTGCAATAAGAGTCTAAATAGTTAGTATCTTTGTAGATTTAGTTTCCTTTCAAAGAACTAACTACGAGAAGTGTGGGAATGTTGCAACTCCAGCCATCCCCAAACGAATGGTCACTTACTTTGCATCATTCCCTTCGCAAAGTGTGTTCCTCAACTTATCAAGGTTGTACTTTTATACGTCAACTGATTCCATTTCATAGTATGAAAGTACAATGATGGAAGTGAGTTTACTCCACTCCTTGAAAGACACTCCTAGATACTGAAATAGATGCATTGTGACTAAATACATCAAGAACCAACATTCAATTGAGATTCAAATCTAATAGCACAAACGTAGACAATTCATACTAAAAGATAATAAGTAACACAAGTTGGTGATCAAGCAACAAGCATTCATTAAACAATTGATGTTGAACTGAAAAGAGAGTATATCTCTATTGCAAACTCATGAACTACATTGCATGAAATGAAAACATGGGTAGTGGGGGCTACTCCTCGCACCCTAGTGTATGAGACTACTCGCTCATGGCAAGAACAAAGAAGGGGGCGAGAAGAGAGAGAGTGTGTGTGTGTCATCTCCACGAAGGAGGGAGGAAGGTTGACCCCTTGGAGGAGAGAGAGCAACGATCTTCACACTTCGTAGCTTGCTTGGTGATGAATCCTCCTCCTCCCACCTTCTTTGTCGATGAGAGAGAAAGTAGCTTGGAGATGGAGTATGGATCTCAGACCGGCAGCCTCGGGGTAGTGGATGAAGGATGGAATGGCTCTGGAACAATAGAGGTAGCCTTTGGGCATCTCAGAGTTCTCTTGTGAGGACCCCTTTGGGTTCTATTTATAGGATTTTGAGTGAACCTTAAACGGTTTGGGGTATGTGGGTCCAAACAGTCTTGGAGACCGTTTGGATTTTCACACAGTTTGGTGACCGTTTGGACTCTCTCGGTCTGGAGACCGTTTGAGTCCTCTCGGTCTGAAACTGTTTGCTTTCTTTCAATCTTGGGGTCGAGTGGCTTCATACGGTCTCGGGACTCATTGATCTCCATTCGGTCTTGGGACCGTTTGGCTTCATACGGTCTTGGGACCGTTTGACCTTTATTCGGTCTTGGGACCGTGTGGCTTCATACGGTCTCGGGAACGGTTGATCTCCATTCAGTCTTGGACCGTTTGGCTTCATACGGTCTCAGGATTGTTTGGCTTCACACGGTCTCGGAACCGTTTGACCCTTATTCGGTCTTGGGACCGTGTGGCTTCATATGGTCTCAGAACCGGTTGATCTCCATTCGGTCTTGGGACCATTTGGCTTCATATGGTCTCGGGACCGTTTGGCTTCACACGGTCTTGGGACCGTTTGATCTTTATTCAGTCTTGGGACCGTTCGGCTTCCATTCGGTCTTGGGACCGTTTGGGGGTTTTGTAATTTTTTGTGCTTTTCTACAAGAAGTAAAAAGGAGAAGTTAATATAATGGTGTATTTACAAGAAGGTGGAAAGTTAAAGATTCTATCTATTTTAACTAAGAAAGAGTATGGAAAATTGAGGAAAACTAGTGAGATAACATTGCAAAATGAGAGGTTATCAGTAATCATATTGCTGACTAAATCATAATTAAAATTAAGGTTATCTTTATCCCTAGAATTTCTAGTAAAGCAAGAAGTAGGTTGTAACAATAGACCCCACAACATTCTTTTTAGTAGTTTCATGGAGAAACATAACCTTTGACTAGTTCCTACCACTAATAGCCTATGGATGTAGACACATGGCTTACGTAAGGCTAGACTTGACCACTCAATATACATAGATAGTTGGAACCATCAACACCCACTCACTTATGCCATGATCAGAGAATCTATTCTTTTAGATCATTTTCCTACCATGATTCAGACTAGATATGACACATGGGGACACAACCCCTTTCATTTTAAAATTTTCTAGATCAAACATCCATCATTCCTCCGTCTTCTTCAAGATCGTTGGCATGTTGCACTATGCCACCTTAACTGTGTCTCTAATATGCACAACAAATTCAAGTAGTTGAGAATAACCCTTCAACATGGAACAAAAACACCTTCAGTAACCTACAGAAAAGTCATCAAGACCAAGGAGGACAAGTTTTTAGCCCTTTCTCATGCCTTGAATGATAAGGTGAATATTAGACTTTGATGGATGATATTATATATCCCTCGAACATAGAAGAAACCCTATGGAAACAGAGATCTAAAATAACATGGCTCAAGGATGGTGATAGAAATAAAAAATATTCCATGCATTTTGTAACAACAAAAAAGGATATCTACTATACATAACAACTTGGATACACAATCCCATTGTCAACAAGACATCATCTCAAATGATGTCAATTTCTACAAACGGTTGTTCAATAAATGAACACACATCATCGTGTTGTATGAAAATTTATTGGGACATCATATTTCATAACAATATCCCTCCATGCAATGAACTTCTTGATGCCTTCACGACTCAAAAAATCAAATATGCTATGACATGTATTTGTATTGACAAACCACCTGGACATGAAAGTTTTAGAATGGCCTTCTATAGGTCTATGTGGGAGCACATTAAGGATGATTTTCACAACCTCTTCCATACTATCCACAAAGATTAACATATAGCATGGCACATCAAAATCCTTAACCAAACACATATTGCTTTGATTTAGAAGAAATAATAACCCACATCAATTCAATATTTCAAGCCTATCAGCTTGATAAATGCCTCGTACAAAATCATTGTAAAACTTCTTAGTATGATGATGAAATCTTACCTGGAGCACATCATTCAATAGTCTCAATGTGCTTTCCTCCCTATTGCATGAAATCAGGATGCATACATTATAGTCCTTGAAACTAGATGTCAAACACACACAAAAATCCTCCTAGCCCTGAAACTTGTTTTTGAGAAAGACCTTGACAATGTTAACTGGTTCTTTCTTCTCTTATGCTTGCATGGCTATGGCACAAGTGGAATGATTGGATGCACTTGTGACTGCCCAATGCCACACAACGAGATTACTCAGAACAAAGCACAGAATTATCACCAACAAAGCACAATTCCAAAAAATAGGGTAAAATTAAAAACGATGTCACATATCCACCTCAAGCGGAAACATATTACATATGAGTCCAAAAAATCACCTATAAATGTATATCATGCCAAAAGATTATTACATACATTGTTCGTTGGCTCATTAGCCACAACCCGCTACATATACATGCCACGTCTGTACAACCATGGCATATAGTCAAAACCTCGTCTTGATGTACAAAGCCAAAAAAATCTCCCCAAGGATGTGAGAGTATAGGTATAACACATAGGACTCTACTATAAAACACTATAAGCATGTCCAACTTTCAAACAACTACTGCTCCTCTTGTTGTTCATCCTCAACCGCACGATCTCTAGTTCTTCGTGATTGACCACCTAAAAGATGTGGAAACCTACGATGTGAACTCAAATGTCCCAGTGAGATATATAACTCTCCGCCAATGTCTATTATAAGAATGTGTACTTTAAAGTAGATATATGACATTATTATCAAGTTGAGCAGATTCATCTAAATGATATGTATTAAATTGATAACATAGATTAAGTAGATTAGGCGGCTACCACTGAGCAATAGAACAATTTATACTTTTAGAATAAATATGAAGAACATGTATAACAATTGATTTCTCTTACCGCATTATAATTCAAGAAATCAATACAATAAAATAAGGCAAAGGGTCATCCAATATGAGTCGTGTTTAACCCTAAGAAAGTACACTACACAGATTTATTACATCTTTTAATTTTCTGAGGATTTGAGTTGTAAGACCCAAATCCATCTGACCACTGCTAAGTCAAAATAAGTGCCATACAAGATCAATGAAAGAGCTAGAATCCATGATCTTCTCCTGCACTACTCAGTCAGTTCGAGCTTGCACTGCAGTGACATATAGTCAAACTACAAAGCAACAAGTTATAGTCAAAGTTATAGTCCTGTAGAAACAACAACTCATAGTTAAGGTTATGGTCACATAAAACACCTAGCCCGCCTTAGTACATGTCACGACACTAGAAACTAGGGTATATAACCCAATCACTGAGGCACAATCGTAGTTGTCCTTTATCACATCACATCACCTGCTCATCACCAACTCGACCGGAGTCACTCTCAAAACACTTGTGAGCAAGATGTCAATGGCACTCAGTCACTTGCACCTCGCATACTCAATAATATGTGCTCTGGGTTTCTCTTGGGAATACCCATTTCACCGTCCAATAGAGTACTGACACTGAAGATGGATCTATGGCACATGGAAACTACATAATTAGGGCTTCACTTGATTAGTTAAGCCAATTGAAGTGTCTTTTAGGGTCTGACTGGTTCAGTGTAACTATAATTTACATGGAACTCATTTGCTTAAAGTTAAAAATGAGTTCCTAGTGATTGGTTTGAAATTTGTGTTTTCTTGAAAATAAGACAAGATTGGGGATTAGGGGAAAAATTAGAGGGAGTGTTTACCTACTTGATTGAGTTGTGTGTGGCATCACCATGGGTGTGGGATTTCTTTATTCTCAATGAGAAAGCTACATTGCAAGGTTTAATACTACTGAAATTTTATGTTGCCTCCATATGAAGGAATAATCCTCCCCTTATCCATGTGCTTATAATGGATATTAATCTTTGAAGTTGAGCCCCGCCTCTGTGCTAGTTGGTGTGTCTTTTTTGTATGACGTCGTGGCTGGATATGTGACCAATGTTGCGAGTTGCTTGCAGAAAGCTGCCAAATTTTTGGTGGCAGAAAGACCCTTACCTCCTTCTGCAGTCGCTTGCCCGATCATGTTGTCACTTGAGGACCAGGAGGAAGAGAGCAGATGAGAAATGGATTTGAAAGGAACTTGTTTTCCAGCTACTTTCCTATGAAGGTCATTTTTGGAAGTGTATATATATTGTTGGAAGTCCAAGGAAAATTAGGGAACTTAAGTTTTGGATTTTCACCAAACCAATCGGGTAAAACTCAAAAGGGAAAATGACTTCCAATATTTTTAGGCCAAATTACATTAGACCAGACAGACCCTTAGCATCAAGCAAGTTACAATGTATAAACCCTAAACAAACTCTACACAGATAAGGGTATGTTATAACTCTAAAAGATATAAATGTATGAGGTATGCACTTGTCACATCATCACTTGATACCACTGCCATACATGGCTATTAACATGATCACACTACCATGGGATACCAATCCCTCATCTCATCATTGGAGTATAACACCTCACACTAGGCATTAAGCATCTTCCAGGTCATTGAACCAACACACAATTCATGTATAGCTTCATTATCTCAACATGCCTCATAAAGGCTTATAGCCCTCACCCTATGTCATATTAGTATTACCATAGAATTCACTAGCTATGACATTCATTCAACTTGCAAGGTTAGGTTTACACAAATAGGAGAGAGAGAATATAATCACATGCTATTTATCCAAGGAAGTTCAACAAGTAGAGCATACCCTAGAATTAGGTTTAGGGTTTCACACACATAGTCGGTTTGGGTTTCTAAGACAATGTCATCCTTAAACCCTACATACACCATCTCCCACTTTCTTGAAACACATTAGGGTTTAGCATTCATGTCATAGTCATCCAACCAATCAAGTCAGCACCTTGTAGCGGCCAAATAGGTCAACACACTGTAGCGACCAAGGCAAGCAATCACAGCATTGCGACTACAAGGTGTTGCGACCGAAAGGTTGTAGTGACCCACCACCCAAACCAAACCACAAGAGATCACCAAAACCTGTTACAACCAAGTAAAGCATGTGTGTCTCCTGCAATAGAGATCAAACTGAGTGTAGTGACCAGCCATCCCCAAGCAGGCGTTGTGACTGCAAAAAGGGTAAAGACCAAAATCAGCCAGGGTTAGGGTTTGTTGTGCCCGCAACAACCCTTCCCTTAAATGTCGACTGAAGCACGTCATAGGTTTTGACCCAAAACAACAACTTAGGTGGAAACCAAACATGTGAATCACATATTTGTATCAACCAAAAAGGTCAAGGAAAACATGCATCGACCGAAACAGGTGTAGAACACCAAGAAGTCTAAATGTTACCGTGTTCAAAACTCATTGATGCATGAACATCAAACCCTAGAATTGATCACCATTAAGATCAACAAAGAAAATCATATTAAGAGAGAGGAAATTGAACTTCAACACATGTGAAACTTATCCAAAACCTCAAGTAAAGTATGATGGTTGAACCATGGCATAGTGATAAAACCAAGGATCATGGTGCATGTAAGAACATCACCTCAAACATCACTTGGAAATTGAGTGCATGAAATCAGGTTTGAGGAAAAAGAGCAATCTATATAAGAATACTACAAAGTCATAAACCCTAGATCATGATACTTTCATCTAGAATTTTAATTTCATGTTTTAGAGATGAAACATCAACATGTAAACAAAATTATGGTGTAAATAATAGAAGAGGGAAAAGAGTTATACATCCCCCCTTATGAAGAGATCAAGCTCCAAAGAGAGAGAAATAAGCTCCAAAAAATATCAAATACACATCCACAAGATCACCTCAAAAGAGAAGAACACCATGATCAAAGGATAGCTCAAAAAAAGAGGGTAAAAACCCTAGGTTGAACAAAAGAGGAAAAAAAGGAGAGCTTCTCCTCACTTAGGTACCACCATGCTCAATCCATAGTCTCTGACCTTTGTGAAAAGAAGATCCTCAAATAAGATCCATCATGGTTGCACCATATTCTCATGGCCAAGAAGGAGAAGGAAGAAAGATAGGGCGTAAAAGAAATGAGATCGTGGTGATAAAGCTGCTTACCAAGAAGAGAATCACCAAGGACCACCACAAGGAAGATGATCAAGCTCAACATAATCACATGCAAGGATGATCCTCCACAAAAGCTCTAAGATCAACACCCTAAAGATCCACCAAGCTCCAAGGTCGGCCAAGCAAGAAAGGAGAAGGAAAGACAGCTAAAAGGATTGCTTGCATGTTGAGGAGAGAGCTTATATGCACAAGGAGGTAGGAGGGAAGTGGAGATATGAGGTGTCAAGATATTTTAAGTGGTTGCATGGCCGATCCTTGAGTGGAAAAGTGTCCTTTTTATGCCCAAGATCAACACCCTCAAGATCCACCAAGCTCCAAGGTCGGCCAAGCAAGAAAGGAGAAGGAAAGAGAGCTAAAAGGATTGCTTGCATGTTGAGGAGAGAGCTTATATGCACAAGGAGGTAGGAGGGAAGTGGAGATATGAGGTGTCAAGATGTTAGGACATAAAAAGGACACTTTTCCACTCAAGGATCGACCATGCAACCACTTAAAACATGCATGCATCAAAGGGTGATACAACCAAGGTGGTGTAGCAACCACCTTGCCTCCAAACACAACATGGTCAAAACAACCATAGTGTAGAGGTCATAACACTACACAAAACACATGTATCGGCCGCTACAAAACTAACCAAGAGCAACCCTAGTGACCTCAAAGCACCTAGGTCAAAACAAACCAAACATCATGGTGCATTAGTTGAAGCACTCCTCAAACACAATTATCAAGGTCGCTACATTAGTAGCAACACTCAGGAACACTCATGGTTGACACCACCAACCATGCAACTCATGCATAGCCATGCAAACCTTAAAACATACACATGATGACACATCATCAACCAAGCTCCAACAAGGTGCCCATCAGCATCATATTCTCTATAATGATGTTAAGGAACAAGTAGCACGGCGTACATGTGGCAAATTGCAAAATAATATGTAACAAACTGAAACCTACGTATAATCTTAATTTAGCCCTATTCCTAAGTTTCTCCTTTTTTGTGTCCCTTTTGTCTTTGGTACTGGTTATTACGAAATACTAGTGGTTTGGAGTGAATTTGATCGCTATTTATGCCAATATTTGGGTTTATGCACAAATACCTCAATAAATGATTCAATTACGGTCTAAAATGCAAATTTTCCTTTAAGTGAGGAAATGATAAAATAAATTTATTCTAGAATTTTCTATAACCTTTTGGAACAAGGAAGAGATAAAAAGATAAATAATAACTCTTTAAGCAAGATAATGTGATATTGAATAATTAATAAAGGAAATTGTGGTAATAATGGATAATAGGCCAAAATTCATTTAAATGAAGACTAATTAGTTAAAGATAACTTTATATTCATTTTCGTTGGGTTTGATTTGGATTGGAGGCCAAGTTTCACAAATTTGGGAATAATACTAACCATATCTATTTTATTTAGAAAAGAAAAGGTGATTTTCCTCCAAGATATGAAATAAAATATTTAATGACTCCAAAAGAGATAACTAATCTTAGATGTGAAATCTAAATGTTAAAATAAGGATATGGGTGAATTTTAATTTTGGACAATCATTAATATTCTAATATGTTTAGGAGAGAGAAAGTGTAATTGAAGCCCAAAATATTAAATAATGTATCAAATAATCTCAAAGGATAAAATTAATGGTCAATTCATGTCTAACATGCTTAAGTTTACTTGAGGATGAAGTTTCATATTAATTTGGTAATTCTAGAAGTCTCTAATGCATTAAGTAAGAGAAAATATGAATTGCTTAAAAAAATATTTAGAGTCTTCAAAAGTGAAAACTAATGCGTTATTCGTATTTTACATGTTCACATTAGGCTAGATGTCAAATTTTATTAAATTTGGAATTTGTTTGCACCCTCAGTTGAGGAGAGAGAAAAAGAGAAAATAATGTATCCACACTATAGTCCAATTCGATTTAGGAATGCATTTTACATGTCATGCAGTCGATTTTTATTTTTTATTTCATGTGCAATAAGGACCGTTAGATGATGAATCAGATGTCTCGTGCACATCCTCTTCCTTGTGTCGGATCGGGAAACAAACAACTATAGAGCTAATCTGTATTTTCATGATTTCTCTCTACTCACTTAATCATTGCCCAAGATTCTTTCTCCTACGTATTCGTTATTTGATTTTGCATCCACTAATCCTATATTTGTGATGCTTTAGCAAGAATTCCCGAAATGCCTGATTTCTTCCCAAAGCTTCTCGAACCCATCTATCCCACAAACCTAACACCAACCCACACCTATAAATAGATGTACTCTGGTCATCCTTAGTTGATTTAAGAACTTCCTCTCATACCAATTTCTGTCTTACTCCTATGTTTGGCTATTAGTGATTGAGTTTGGTTCTTGGATTTGTGTAGGCTAGTGATCCTTATCCTCGTCTTCTCTAAGCAAACACACCTAGTGCTCAGTTTGGTTTCTCCTCCTATATCTTTCTATGCTTATGTTTTCCCAAATTATCACGTCTCGCAAAATTGCCAATTTTGAGCTTGTTAGCATCACTACTCCTTGCGCTCATGGCGCTCAAATGAGGGGGAAGAATCCCAAGTGTGCTTTTACTCATTTACCCCTCCTCGTTTCTTATTTTATTATGTTTTTCTCTTAGGGGAAAAATCATATTTTTAACCTCCTTTTGTTTATTATGGATGAGTCAAAGCCAAGGTTTCACCCTATGACTTGGCTACCCCTAATTAGGCCAATTCAGTGGGTTGGCCCCGCTCTCTTTCCTTTCTCAAATTTTTCTTACTTGCATGAATTTTTAGAATATTCTGATTGGCCGATTTTATAAAAATCATATCTTTTAATCCACTTATCTAAAATTCACAAACAAATATGTTTTAAAAATTAAAAATTAATCTCTATCTAATAAAAATAGTGGTGATGTTTAATTTCAAGGTTTATCAATGGTTGATTTTTGGGAAATGAATTTAATGCATAAAATCCATAGAAATTACTACTTAATCATATTAACTCCAAAATTAACATAAAAATACATTTTATTGGTGAGAAGAACATGATAAGTTGATTGGTGAGATTTTCAGAGTCAGAATCTGAGTTTTCCTAAAAAGGTTTAAAATTAGGGTTTCTCTACATTAAGGTGCATTATGTACTCTAATACATGTTAATATATTGAAATACGCAAAGTTGAACTTGGGGTCATCTAAAAGTGGTGAAAGTTGGTAATTGAACTCATTAATAGAGGTATGTGCATCCTTACACCCTAATTTGGGATATTTGCAAACGAAACCCTATATTCCTGAATGAGGCACTATATGAACCCTATTCTCTTTATTAATATTTCTTTTGCTATATTTGCCTCAAAATCAATATTGATATTCTATTTCTTGGGTTTTATACCCCACTACCATGTTTCAAATATATGATTCTTCTACTTGCCATAATTTCTCTTTAGTATGCTGGTTTTATTAGACTATTTAGCTAATGTACTGGTACTTTTGTACAACCACCCATAGATAGGGGATGTGTTATTTATCCACGGGGAATGTGTTTACTCTCCCCCTTATAAAATTGTTGTAGGTGACTGGGAATGTATTACTCTCCCCTCATGTATAGGTTGAGGTCCGGTAGGTGCCTCAACACTACTTAGTTAACGTAGTCAATATTAATCATGCATGCAATCTTTTACTATTTTCTTGTTATGGCAAGCATCTATTTAATTATGACTCATACTCTTTATCTATTCATATTATGATGAAATATTGGCCTTTACTTTCATGCTATTTCTTAATTTTTTATTATTGTTCACTATTTTGACACATACCTTGTTTCTTTCTCTTGCTAGGTGATTTTCCAGCCACCCAGATTTTAAACAAGGTGTTGAACAAGATCACGGAAACCGGAACCATGAGTAGATTCAAGTTTTTCTTAAAGGATGTCTAGGTTGCTACTTATAGATCCTATTAGTTTCCCTTCTAGTTTATGTTTCATGAAACTCATGTAGTGAATTGAGTTCAAAAGAAATGTCATAACTTAGTTTTCCTTTCTGCTTCTACTGTTGACATTTTGTATTTGAATCATGCTTATTTAAATGGAATTATTATGCATGAATCCTTCATAATCTAAGTTCTTGAAAAAATTGTTGGATGTTGTGCATTTTTCGTTAAATTTTAGTAAGGGGTGATCTCGCCTCCTTACAACATGGTATCAGAGCCAAGTTGGGAAACTACTAGGACATAAGTTGAAAGCAAGGGTGTCTAGAAAGGATCAAGGTTTGGGGGCTAGCAAGATTTTCCTCCATGCCACTAGCTTGGTTTACGAGGACTCTCAGATATGTATGATAGTTGTCTAGCCTTAGTTGATACCGACTGTCTAAAATAGCATGCCCATAGGCAATAGTAGCCATAGATATCTCTATTGTCTACTCCTAGAAATCTGATGTTATACCTTTGTCTTTTAGGAGGGGTGATTTGTTTGTGGACATGAACAACTCATCCAAGGGTGCTTCTTCTAGCAACATCGATAATCGGAACACCCTCGTGACTTCCCAAAATAACACGACGACCTCTACTCCTCCTGTAGGCACACCAGTTCTAACCCCTGGATAAGAGTTGACCATGTTGCACCAACTACTTTCAAATACCCTGGTGGGACAACTTTCCAATGGTGCAGCCATTGCAAGCAAGCCTAAGGAGTTCACTCTGACGAGCTTCATCAATATGAAACCATTATACTTCAAGGGCGAGAGTGATCCAAACATGTAGATAAGGCTGATGACTGGGTGTTGTCCCTAGAGCGTAGTTTGAGGGCATGGCATGTCCTCCACATCAGAAGGTTCGTTTTGCAACCTATATGCTAGATGGGCCAACACCAGTCTAGTAGAATTATATGACTTGTACTCGCGACACCTCGAGTATGACTCGGGAGCAGTTCCTCAAGTTGTTCTGTGAGAAGTACATATGCCATGCCTATCTGAAAAGGAAGCAAGCATAGTTCTATATCATGTGACAAGAAATCATGAGTGTCTCTGAGTATGTTCAACATTTCTTGCTTCTGGAGCGTTATGTCATTGATCTTGGAGCTGAACAAAGATCAACCCTTTTCCTGGAAGGACTTAGCTATAATGTTGGACGCAACCTTATTTCTCATCTACCTCTTACTTTTCAACAAATGGTGGACAATGCGCTTGTGATAGAGTCCTATCTCAGATTTTAATCTTTTGGGCACAACAACAATAACAAGAGGAAGAACTCAGGTGGAAACCAAGGACGTGACAAATGAAACCATTGTTCTTGTTCTCGTCGGCCTAGAAGGTGCCCAGTTGGCAATTCCCCACCCCGAAAATATGATCGACCTGCATCTATCTGCCATGAGTGTAGCCAAGTTGGACATATCTGACATAACTATCCTAAGCTTCAGTGTGGACAAGAACCAACTCAGCAGCTTGTTCAACAACATGCTCAACAGCCGCAACCATGATAAAATCCACCTATAAGGAACAACAACAACCATAACCAACAAGGATGTCATCCACCTATGGAAAGGTGGAATGGTAGAGTGTTCACTCTAAATGTTGAATAATTTGGAGAAGATATTGAAGTTATGAAAGGTACTTTACATCTTAATATGCATCCTATAAAAGCACTTTTTTATTCTGGCTTGTCAAATACCTTCATATCAATTCAGCTTGCTTCAATGTTAGAGATAGAATCAGAATACATGGATCATGTGCTAGATTTAAAACCCTAGTTGTAGAATATGCTCTTCTTATCTCAAACTCCCAACCTTAGACCTTTGTATCTTTGGTAAGATGTTTCCTTCTGATTTCATCCTACTCAATATGTCTGCCTTTGATGTTATCCCGGGAATGGATTGGTTATAGAAGTATAAGGTAGTTTTGTTTTGTTAAGAATTGAAAGTTATCTTGTTACATCCTAATGGATAAAGGATGTGTGTAGAGGGTAGGAAGTGAGAGTATTAGTAGTTCATCATCTCCGTTATTAAAGCCAAAAAGCTTGTCTTGCAAGGGTGTAGAGCATATTTAGCATCTATTATTCTTAATGCCACACCTCATGCTCTAGATCATATGGATGTGGTGAAGGACTTTCCTGATGTTTTTCCTGAGGAGTTGCCCGGGTTCCATCCCAACTCGCAAGGTGGAGTTTTCCATCAAGCTTGCGCATGGAACTTCACCTATCTCAAAGCTTCCTTATGGCTTGGCCCCTGCTGAACTCATCGAGCTTAAGAAGTAGCTTCAGGAGCTTCTTGACATGGGTTTTGTTTGCCCTAATGTTTCACCTTGAAGATCCCTTGTCTTGTTTGTGAAGAAGAAGGATGGCTCATTGCATATGTGCATATATTATCATATGATTAACCAAGTAACGATAAAGAACTGTTATCCCTTACCACGCATCGACAACCTATTCGATCAGCTGAAGTCAGTCACTGTGATCTCAAAGATGGATCTACGAAGTGGCTACTATCAGATGTGTGTAAAAGATGAAGGTGTTCCAAAGACAACTTTCAGAACTTGTTATGGGCATTATGAGTTCTTGATCATCCCTTTCGTCTTTACTAATGCCCATGATGCTTTCATGGACTTGATGAATCGAGTGTTTCATCCTATCTCGGTCAATTTGTAGTGGTGTTTATCAAAGATGTTTTGATCTACTCGGAGTTTGAAGAATAAAATAGTGAACATCTTCGAATCATGTTGAACACACTAAGAGAGAATCCAATCTATGTGAAGTTCTCAAAGTGTGAGTTCTGGATAAAGGAAGTGATGCTTCTGGGTCATGTGATTTTTGTTTAACACATTGTTGTTGATCCTACAAAGGTAGAAGTTGTGACCAAGTGGAAAGCTCTGAACACTCTGTTTGAGATGTGTAGTTTCCTCAGTTTAGTTGGTTAATACTGGAGGTTTATCAAGATTTTCTCCAAGTTAGCTCTCCCCCTGACAAATTTGACGCGAAAAAAGTCAAGTTTGTGTGGACACCGGAATGCGAGGACAATTTTCAGAAGTTGAAGGGATGTTTGACATTTGCTCCTTTCTTGTGTTACCTGTTGAAGGCAAACCCTACATCATCTACATTGTTTCTTCTAAGCAAGGATTAGGGTGTGTCTTGATGCAAGAAGATCGAGTGATCTCCTATGCTTCACGCCATTTGAAATCTAATGAAGAGAACTGGCCTACACATGATTTAGAGCTAGCCGCTATTGTGCATGTTTTAAAGATCTGGCGATACTATATGTATGGAGTTAAGTTTTAAGTCTTCTTTGATCATAAAATTTTGAGGTACCTTTTGACATAGAAGATCTGAATCTAAGACAACAAAGATGGATGGAATACCTTAAGGACTGCGACTTTACCATCACTTATCATCATAGTAAAGCGAACGTAGTTGTTGATGCTTTGAGTCGAAAGAAAGATCAGTATGTGCTGCTATGAATCTGGAGTATGTTTCTTGTTGGCAATCATATCCTGATGATGAAGATGATGCCAAGAAGTTGTGTGTTCACATGGCTAGTTTATCCACTACACCATCTTTGATATCAGAATTTGTTGTTGTCCAGTAATTAGAAAGTCCTAAGCTTGATAAGATGAAGGCCTTGGCAGAGAAACCACAATCTGACTTTTCTGTTGGAGTGGATGGTGTTGTCTGTTTCCAACAAAGGTTTTAGATTCCTGAAGTTGGTGATCTGTGATATAAAGTTCTGAGGAAGCCAATGGGTCTAAGTACACTATTCACCCTAGTACGACCACGATGTACAAGGACCTACAATGAAGTTTCTGGTGGAAAAACATGAAGAAGGATATCGCTTTGGTTGTGGCAAAGTGTTTGACCTTCCAACAAGTCAAGATAGAGCATCAACGACCCAGTAGTCTTCTTCACGTGCTTGAGATTCCGGAATGGAAATGGGAGAAGATCACTATGGACTTTGTAACTGGTATCCCTAAGACTAGGAAAGGTTATGATGCAGTGTGGGTAGTGATTGATTGACTTACTAAGTCTATCCACTTTTTTCCTTTTAAATCCACTTACAAGGTTGATGACATGGCTTAGTTGTATGTAAATTGGGTAATTCTAGAAGGTTGATCAAATACTTTCACTTTAGGTACACTATATGGTAATCTGACTCCACAATCGCGGCCAACATGCTTAAATTTACTTGAGGATGAAGTTTCACATTAATTGGGTAATTCTAGAAGTCTTTAATGCATTAAGTAAGAAAAAATATGAATTACTTTAAAAGAATTAAATAAAATATTTAGAGTCTTCAAAAGTGAAAAATGATGCCATATTCAGATTCTACATGTTTAGATTAGGCTAGGTGTCAAATTTCATTAAAATTTGGAATTCGTTTGCACCCTCAATTGAGGAGAGAGACAAAGAGAAATTAATGTATCCACACTATAGTCCAATTCGATTTAGGAATGCATTTTACATTATATACGGTCGAATTTTATTTTTTAATCTCTTGGCAATAAGAACTGTTATATGATGAATTGGATGGCTCACACTTGTCCTCTTCCTCACGTTGGATCAAGAAACAGACAACCATAGAGCTGATATGTATTTTCATGATTTCTCTCTACTCACTTAATCATTGCTTGAGATTCCTTCTCCTACGCATTCCTTATTCGATTTTGCATCCAATGATTCTATATTCGTACCATTTTGGAAAGAATTCGAGAAATGCCTAATTTCTTCCCAAAGCTTCTTGAACCCATCTAATCCACGAACCCTAACGCCAACCCACACCTATAAATAGATGTACCCTGGTCATCCTCGGTTGATTTGTGAACTTCCTCTCGTACCAATTTCCTTCTTTCTCATGTGTTTGGATGTCAGTGATTGAGTTTGGGTCTAGGGTTTGTGGCAGCCAGTGCTCCTTCTCCTCATCTTCTCCAAGCAATCACACCTAGTGGTGAGCTCAATTTCTTCTCCTCTATCTTTCTATGCTTTTGTTTTCTCGAATCATCACGTCTCGTAAAATTTCCCAATTTCAAGCTTGGTAGAAGCTCTGCTGCTTGTGCCCAGGACGCTCGAACAAGGGGGGAGAAGCCCATGTGTGCTTTGACTCGTTTACCCCTCCCCATTTCTTCTTTTGTTATGTTTTTCGCTTAGGGGGAAAATTATCTTTTCGTCCTCCTTTTCTTTGTTTTGGATGTGTCAAAGTTGAGGTTTGACCCTGTGACTTGGCTACCCCTGATTGGGCCAAGTCAACGGGTCATCCCCGCTCTCTTGCCCTTTCTTGAATTTTTCTTACTTAAATAGATTTTTAGAATATTCTGATTGGCTAATTTTACAAAAATCACACCTGTTAATCCACTTATCCAAAATCAACAAATAAATATGTTTTAAAATCTAAAAAATAATTTCTATCTAATAAAAATAGTTTTGAAGTCTGATTTTAAGATTTATCAAAGGGTGATTTTTGGAAAATGAATTTAATGCATGAAATCCATAAAAATTACAACTTAATCATATTAACTCCAAAATTAACATAAAATATATTTTCTTGATCAGGAGTACCTAATAAGTCGATTGGTGAGATTTTCAGAGTTAAAATCTGAGTTTTGCTAAAAAGGTCCAAAATTAGGGTTTCTCTACATTAAGGTGCATTATGTACTCTAATACATGTTAATATATTGAAATAGCCAAAGTTGAACTTGGGATCATCTAAAAGTGGTGAAAGTTGGTAATTGAAATCGGTAATAGAGGTATGTGCATCCTTACACCCTAAGTTGGGATATTTGCAAACCATACCCTATATTCTTGAATGAGGCACTATGAAACCTATTCTCTTTATTAATATTTCTTTTGCTATATTTGCCTCAAAATCAATATTGATATTCTATTTCTTAGGTATTGTACCCCACTACCGTATTTCAAACATTTGATGCTTCTACCTGCCATAGTGTCTCTTTAGCATGTTGATTTTATTAGACTATTTAGCTGGTATATTGGTATTTTTGTACAACCACCCATAGATAGGGCATGTGTTATTTTGCCCTAGGGAATGTTTTTACTCTCCCCTTATAAAATTGTTTTAGGTGTTTGGGAATGTGTTACTCTCCCCTCACCTATATGTTGAGGTTCGGTATGTGCCTAAACCCTACTTAGTTAACGTAGTCAATATTAATCATGCATGCAATCTTTTACTATTTTCTAGTTATGGCAAACATCTATTTAATTATGCCTCATACTATTGATAACTTCATCTTATGATGAAATATTAACCTTTATTTCCATGTTATTTCTTTATCTTTTGTTCTTGTTCACTATTTTGATGCATATCTTGTTTCTTTCTCTTACAGGGTGATTACCCAACCTCCTAGATTTTGAACAAGGTGTTGAATAAGATCAAGGAAACCAGAACCAGGAGTAGAATCAAGTCTTGCTTAAAGGATGTCTAGGTTCCTACTACTAGATCCTATTAGTTTCCCTTCTAGTTTATGTTTCATGAAACTCACGTAGTGAACTAAGTTCAAGAACAATGTAATAACTTAGTTTTCCTTTTCCGTTGCTACGGTTGACATTTTATATCTGAATCATGCTTATTTAAGTGGACTCATAATGCATGCATCCTTCATAATCTAAATTCTTGAAAAATAGTTGGATGTTTTGTATTTCCTGTTAAATTTTAGTAAAGGGTGATCTTGCCTCCTTACATAAACCCTCAAAATGGGTAAATTGTGACTTGGTCCAAAACAAGCAAACATGGCTCAAACATCAACCAAACTAGAACAAACTGAAAACATAGACATGTCACATGTTTTTAAGACAGTTCAAGGGATTATATTAAGGCTTTAAGATCTCACTAAGAAAATCAAGCACACCCAAGCACTAAACTTGGTCAGGGGCCTTACAACACTCATGCTTTGTACTAGCACCTTCTGTTATCTTTAATAGATCTACTTTTGGAAATTTCACCATCTCCAATGGCCTTTCTCAAGATAACCCCCTCTCAGCATATCTCTTCATCGTTAACACATCCATTCTTGATCATCTCATACCACCTAGAACTACCAATGGGTTGGTCGATAGACCTAAGGGATGCCTAAACAACATTATTCAATTTATGGTTGAAACTATTATTTTCGTTAAACTTGATGGTCGACATCTTATCAACATTATCCACATTCTTGGCATATTTACCATCTTATCAACATTATCCACATTCTTGGCATATTTACAAATCTTTCAGGGCTAGATATTAACTTCTACAAATCCACCATCATACACACTCATGTTTCTTCAATTGACATGAACATATAGCAAACCCTCGTAAGATGAAAAATTGAAGCATTTCCTATCTGATACCTCTGACTACCCCTTCCCTATGACACATCCATGTCATTGAATAGAACCAAGTTATTGAGACCTCATGGTAGAATCATTATCTCTCACTTGCAGATAGGCACTCCTTAATGCATTCCGCTCATCAAGTACCGCCTTAATTGTATCCCTCTTAGAATTATTATCAAACACATTGTTAAATCAGGAGGAATTTCCTATGGGATCACAACAAGAGGAGCATACATCTTGTCAACTGGGATACAATATGTAGTTATATACCCTTCGAGGTTTATGGTATAATCAAACTCAATATTCATGCTCTCTGTCTCATGCACAAGATCACGACATCCATCTTCCAGAAGGTACAACATCTATGGACAGACATCGTTCTCGATAAATACTCTGTCAAACATAACTCATGGGACAACATTACTATTAGAAACACCTTACCACTTTGGAAGTATATTGGAAAAACCATTTACATCCTTCAAAATACAATCCACACACCTCTCACCACAACCTCAAGATTAGTTTCTGGTTAGACCCATGGGGGAAAGGAATGGCACCCATCAATCACTTCACAAACCAAGCTATGATCCCAGTTGATATGAAACATATTACATTATAAAAAGCTCTTACCTTTTTGGCTCACATAAACACAACCACTTCAAGAACTCTATCGATAACCTCTGTTAGCTAAATTGGACATTATTATAATCCCTTTGTTTTGATGATGGCAAACATTTCATTCTTGTGGATCTAACGTGCTACTTGAGTGGTGCAGGAACAAGGTGGATGACAAACCTTTGGAAGATCTACATGCTCAAAATGCTTTAATTTCATGATTGTAATCAAATGTAAAAACTTGTACAAGTATATAATGTACAAGTACTTAGATATCATGTAAATCAAGTGTTTAGATCTTCCCTATCCATTCACAACACTTAGATAGGTCATCCCCTATAATAGTGTCACAACTGCACACTCATACACACACTTAATATTCATCTAGAACCACCAAAATAGAGACTTTCTCGGTCGAACTATTTGTCGACCAAGACACACTCGGTCGAACATCTTCTCGACCAAGAGTCTCCTGGGTTAACTCTTCTATTAGGTTCTATAGCCGTTAGACACAGCAGACCATGTAGTTGGGAGTTGGAATCGAACGTTATATACACTTGCTCCAGATCGTCCTTTGATCGACAAAGAGTTCGACCGAGAGACTCTCGATCGACAAAGTCTTCGACCGAGAAGGTGTCTGTCTGCACTTTTCAGAATTAATTAACTAGCCATTACTAAAGCAATTAGTGGATACCTAACGGTTAGTTGAGCACTAAGAACCCCCTAGAAAGTGTCTAGAACGTCCTTAAGCACTCATAGGTCATTCCTATAAATAGGACATGCCTTAGGACACCTAAAACACACTTGTGCAATACTTGAGCATACATACTTGCAATTGGAAATCTTTCTTGTGAGCAATTGAGCAACTCTAGCATTTGTCAATCCTTTGCATTGCTACAAATTCGTGTCCTATAGGCTAGCATCTCCTACCCACTGCACTTCCACTTCCATACACATTGGTTAGGAGATCAAAACACTTGATATAGGAAATCAAGCCTTGTGCAACAATGGTAATTGTAATTTCCATTTTCCTTTCTTGTTCCTTCTTATTGCTTGTACTCTCCTTGCTACTCCTAGGGTCGAAGGCTGTGGATTGGAGAGAGTGCTATCTTCTCAGGTGGAGAAGGATTTTCTCGGTGGAGAAGGAGGACTTTGGACTACTTCAAGAAGGTTGTCTCAACAGGAAGCTACTTCAAGGGGGAGCTTGAAGTTACTTTGAGGAAGGATGCTTCAAGGTTGGTGGGACTACTTCTAGGTGAAGGTTGTCCAAAGGGTGGTGAAAGTATTTGTAATTTTATGTAACATCCTTGTGAGGTAATAAAATTTAAATACTTTTAAAATCCCAATTGGAAACAATTGGGTAGTGGACTGACTCCCTTAGTTTTTGCTAAGGGTGGAACCACTCTAAACACCTTGCCTCCTTTCTTCTTATCTCAATGGTGGTTGTTTGAGTTGAGTTGTTGTTAAAATAATTATAAAACCCTATTCACCCCCCCCTCTAGTGGTTTTTCAATTGGTATCAGAGTAGGATTCAAGGAGCTCTAATTGAGTCTTGAAGAATGGAGGGTGGTGGTTTCTACAACCGCAAGCAAAGGAGAGGCTTGGACCAATCTTCAACAAGTTGTAATTGGTGCTTAGGAACAAGACACACAACACCTAGCTGTCCATGGAGGTTAAAGAAGGAAGATGTGCATAAAGAATGCCTTATTGCTACAACAAGTGAAGAAGAAGATGAAGAAGAAGAAGACGTAAGCCTTTTTTATTTATCAAAAGAAGATTTAGTTGCTAGTCTTCAAGAAATACATGATAAGTATATTGAGTGCAAGAAGAAATTAAAGAAATCTAATAAAGAAAATGATGAGTTACATGTTAAACTTCTTGCTCTCACATCTGAAAATGAAGATCTTAAGGAGACATTAAACTTAACTATTAAAGACCATGATATCAAGCTGAAATCAATAGAGGCAAATTGCAATCTTCTCTCTCTAGAAAAGATAAACTTGCAAGCCCAAATTAATGATCTTCAAAAATAACCAATCTTATGCACTCATCTAGATTATGATACTATTGTGAAAGAAAGAGATTCTTTATTATCTATTCTAGATCAAGCAAAGTTAGACATCAAAAAGAGAATGGATGAGATTGCTAAGTTACAACAAGAAGTTAGTAGCTTAAGAAACAATGATGTTCTAGATAAGATCTTAAATGATTATCATGGTCCACTACTACAGAAATGGCTTATGAAGTCACTTTCCAGGCGTCGGTTATTAACTAAGTACCGACGCCTAAAACATACAGCGTCGGTTTAAAACACAAACCGACATATATCGGATAGGAGTGGCCAGATACGGGTATCGCTTTCTATTTAGCGTCGGTTCAAGAATAAACAACCGACGCCTATAAACACCCGTCAAATCCAATTTATCCAATGAAAAAAATTAGGTCCAAAATTTAACTAACAGCGTCGGTTATTAAATACATAACCGACGACGAAAACCTTTTCACGCGGGACATTTTTATCGTCGGTTATATTCCCAAAACCGACGCTGATTTGTTTACCCGCGCTGTCCGCGCCAAAATTTATACACCCCTATGGCGTCGGTTTTTTCTTAGTGACCGACGCTGTTATGTTGTAGCGTCGGTTTGTTAAAGAACCGACACTTAAGGTTAACTTAACTGCACTCGCGCGAGGGACTCTTCCCCTTTCTCTATTTCATTCCTAATTCTTCAATTCGTGTAACTAGGTCCGGAGATTTCTTCTCTGCTGGTGCCGCCGCCGCTCGATTGCTTCTCTGCTGGTGCCGCCGTCGCTTGCTGCTCATCTCCTCTCCTCTCCTGGCCGCCGCCCCCGCCGGTGGCTTCTTTGGTCGCCAGTATGCTCCTCTCCTCTCCTGCTAGGTCTCTGCTCCTGGTCGCCCGCTCACCGCCGCCGCCCGTTTGTTGCTTGCTGCTCTGGAAACCCACCCTCTCGCTCACTGCCGCTGTCGCCCTCTTTCCTGCTCGCTGCTCCTATAGGTATATCCTTTTCCTCCTCTTCTCCGCCATGTTGTGAAATCACAAGTCGGCATGGCCGTGCTGTGTAGCACGGCCGTGGTGGTTGATTTTGTGCTATATTGCTCAATTATGTGTGTATATTTGTGTATTTACTATTTTGTGCTATTTTGTGCTTGCATATATTTGTGTTTAGGGTTTAGGGTCACATGTAGGTCTTCTATTTCTAAATTGATTATGTGACCCTAATTAATACATTATAACAGAATTGAATCGTGTATTTGTGTTGTTGTAGGTGTTGTTGACTTACTGTTCAAATCTTTGATATATGGAATCATGGTTTATTTACTGTTTATTATTTACTGACAAGCATGATTAAATGATGTTACATAAAACTTAGGATATGAATGATGAAACTAGGATTGCAGGTATAAGAATGATAGCACATGTATTAATTTGTTGGCCTAGAAACCTGTCCAAAATTTACTCATTAGGAGTAAATCTTGGATAGTCCCCGGTTTGGGACTGTTCTTGAACACCTAATCTCACTTAGGATGTAAGTGTATAATGCGTATTGGGTTTTTGAGAAAATTTTTGTTAGCATTTCCCCGTTTGTTCTCTAAGTACATATGTACTTAGAGAACAGTAGGAAAATGTTGCCGAAATTTTCTCAAAAACCCAATACACATTATACACTTACTAGTGAGATTAGGTGTTCAAGAATGGGATAGGTGGTACACATTTATTATATATAAGAATGACAGCACATGTATTTTTTGGCCTAGAAACTCGTCCAAGATTTACTCATTAGGAGTAAATCTTGGATAGTCCCCAGTTTGGGACTATTCTTGAACACCTAATCTCACTTAGGATGTAAGTGTATAATGTGTATTGGGTTTTCGAGAAAATTTTGGTAGCATTTCCCCGTTTGTTCTCTATGTACATATGTACTTAGAGAACAGCAGGGAAATGCTGCCGAAATTTTCTCAAAAACCCAATACACATTATACACTTACTAGTGAGATTAGGTGTTCAAGAATGGGATAGGTGGTACACATTTATTATATATAAGAATGACAGCACATGTATTTGTTGGCCGAATTTTTAACCATGTAAAAACTCTAATATGTTAACCCTAGACCCTAATCTTGTTGTAATATATACTTGTTTTCTCTTTGATCATAGAATGGATAGATCATGGATGTCCATTCGCAATCGCTACATCCCAGAGTTTATTTCTGGTCTTGACCAGTTTATTAGATTTTCCGAGGAACATAGGAAACAACCTGGAGATAGGTTCTACTATCCATGTAGGCATTGCGGTAACAACTTGAAAGTCAGCACTGGTGACGAAATCAAAAGTCATGTCATGTGCAACGGGATTGTACAAGGCTATACAGAATGGTACTGGCATGGAGAGATTTCAAACCCGAAACCAGTGGATGTCGATAGTAGTACTTGTGTGGAAGAAGAAATTGCCTACGATGACGTAGATGTGAATGAACCAGTTCCAGTAGACATCGTTGATGCGATGCTGGATAGTTGTGGGGTAGAGCACACCGATCCACCTCCCATTTTTAGAAACATTGTGCATGATATTGAGATATCGATATACACAGGTTGTACTAAGTTTACGAAGCTTAGCGCTGTGTTGAGATTGTATAAGCTGAAAGCTAACAATAGATGGAGTGACAAAAGCTTCACGTCATTGTTGTCTTTGTTGAAAGAAATGCTTCCTGAAGGAAACAAGCTGCCAATCTCAACATACTAGGTAAAGAAATTGTTGTGTCCAATGGGAATGGATGCCAAGAAGATACACGCATGCCCGAATGATTGTGTATTATTTCAAAAGGACTATGTGGATTTGAAAGATTGTCCAAAATGTGGTGCGTCACGGTATAAATTGACGACTTCGGGGGAGTCCAAAACTGGTTCTCCTGCCAAGGTGATGTGGTATCTACCTATAATATCATGGTTTCAATGCTTGTTTGCCAATCCGATAGATGCGAAGAATTTGAGGTGGCATGCAAATGTTAAGAAAAATAATGATGGGATCCTACGACATGCGTCTGATTCCCCACAGTGGAAGAAGATTGATCTATTGTACCCTGAATTTGGTGAAGAAGTCAGGAATCTAAGACTTGGGCTTTGTACAAATGGGATGAATCCGTACGGGACATTGAGCAGCCAACATAGCACTTGGCCAGTCATGCTTGTTATACACAATCTTCCTCACTGGGTGTGTATGAAAAATAAGTACGTAATGATGACGTTGTTGATATCGGGCCCTAAACAACCTGGAAATGACATCGATGTTTATCTTGAACCTCTGATTGATGACTTAAAGAAACTCTGGGGTGAAGGTGTGATGACCTATGATGCTTCACGAAGAGAGACATTTCATTTGCATGCTATGTTGTTTTGCACTATTAATGACTTTCCAGCATATCGGAATTTGTCTGGATATAGTGTCAAAGGAGCTAAAGCGTGTCTTATATGTGAAGAGAACACTGATTCAACAAGACTAAAACATGGTGGTAAGACTGTATATCTCGGTCATCGAAGGTTTCTTCCAAAATTTCATCTGTATCATAGGAAGCGCAAATCATTCAATGGATTGAATGAGGAATGGAGTGCACCTAAACCTATACCAGGGGAGGTTGTTTATGAAAGAGTAAAAGACTTTGTCAATGAATTTGGTAAGAGATCACAATGTACTATGGCCACACAGAGTGACAAATCTTTATTCAAGAAGAAGTCAATATTTTGGGATCTTCCTTATTGGAGTTCTTTGACAGTCAGGCATTGTATCGATGTTATGCACGTTGAGAAAAATGTCTGTGATAGTGTCATTGGTACTTTGTTGAATATACCAGGTAAGACTAAAGATGGGATAAAATCCAGACTGGACCTACGTGAAATGGGAATAAGGTCAGAATTAACAGAATTTCGTGAAATGGGAAATCGGAGAACATACTTACCTCCCGCTTGTTACACATTGTCTAGAAAGGAGAAGAAAGCATTTTGTAAATGTTTAGTAAATGTTAAGGTGCCATAGGGTTACTCATCCAACATCCGTAGATTGGTATCAATGAAAGATATGAAGTTGATAGGTCTTAAATCTCATGATTGTCACACTCTAATGCAACAAATATTGCCTGTGGCAATTAGATCTATATTGCCGAAGCATGTAAGGTTTGCAATCACCAGACTTTGTTTCTTTTTCAAAAGTATGTGCAGCAAAGTTGTTGACCCTGATACTCTCGATAAATTGCAAAGAGAAGTGGTTGTTACCCTATGTCAGCTTGAGATGTATTTTCCTCCGTCGTTCTTTGATATCATGGTACATCTTGTTGTCCACTTGACTAGGGAAGTGAAAATGTTGGGACCAGTTTCATTGCATTGGATGTATCCCTTTGAACGATACATGAGCGTTTTTAAAAGTGATGTTCGAAACCGTTATTGGCCTGAAGGGAGTATTATCGAGGGTTATGCGGCAAGAGAGGTTATGGATTTTTGCAATGACTTTCTCAGTGGTAATGACACTCCTGATAATGACAAGAATATTGACGAGCAATTTGGCAAAGGAATTTTGGGATCACGTGTGAAAGTAGTCAGCCGTGAGCAGTTGGAACAAGGTCACTTGTATATTTTACACAACATGGACAATGTGAACGTTTATATCGAGGAACATACCAATTTCATCAAGAGACAATATCCTTGAGCCAATACAATGTGGCTTGCTAGAGAGCATAACAAGACTTTTATTAAGTGGTTTGAAAATAAAGTCTTACATCAACTATCTCAAACACCAGATGATATTACTGAAACTATCAAATGCCTCACCTTTAAACCAAAATTGACTGTTATGTCTTATGAAGGGTATGACATTAATGAATTCACATATTACACAAAGCGCCAAGATGATAAGAGTGTCGTCCAAAACAGTGGAGTCACCCTTCAAGCATCGACTATGGTTTTTGCAAGTGCAAAGGATAAGAGTCCACGTGAAGCTAAAATGTCATATTACAGTGTCATTGAAGACATATGGGAGTTTGACTACATAGATTTTAGAATTCTGCTCTTCAAATGTAATTGGGTTGATAACACCAAAGGAGTTATAGTGGATGAATTGGGTTTCACTTTAGTGAACTTTGAAAAGATTGGAGAGAAGGATGAACCATTCATATTGGCATCACATGCGAAACAAGTATTTTATATCGATGATCCTGCAAATGATAAATGGTCGGTTGTTCTTCATGGTAAAAGACAGTTCATTGAAGATCCTATAGATGAAGAACAGTACTATGATAAGTATGATGACTCCAGTCCATTCTCAGTTGGGTTGCCAACACCAGCAAATATTGAAGCTAATGATGACTTGTATGTGCGCGGAGATCACAATGAAGGATTGTTAATTGATAAAAAATCGCAATATTAGAGGCATGTTTATACAATGTTTTTATATGTTTTATTTTTCTGAATGTGAACTTTACAATGTGAATGTGAACTTTACAATGTGAATGTGAACTTTACAATGTGAATGTAAACTTTACAATGTGAATGTGAACTTTACAATGTGAATTTTATAATGTGAATTACTTTATAATGTGAACTTTACAATGTGAATGTGAACTTTACAATGTGAATTACTTTATAATGTGAACTTTACAATGTGAATTACTTTACAATGTGAATGTGAACTTTACAATGTGAGCTTTACAATTTGAATTTCTTTACAATGTAAACTTTACAATGTGAATGTGAATTTTCAAATGGCTGAGCATTCTCCTGATGACCGTGCTGATGATTACCGTGAGGGTGAGGAAATCAATGTGCCGCCTCACAATGTAAGTTTTAAAAATATATCATATATTTATATCTATATGTCCATTTATAGTTATATCTTGTAAATGTGTTTATTTTGTCAAATTTTAGGTTGATGATGCACATGTACCATCTGAAGCACTTGAGGCACTTGATCAGCAACACCAAAAAGTTGACAGGAGAAGTGGCATCACTATGATGAAGAAGTTAATAGTGCAAAAGGGAAATGGACCCAAACTTGTTGTGGATTTTGATAATGCAGGAAATGCATCTGGTGTGAATCGCAATTCATTTGTTTCATATCTTGGGTATGTTACTCGTAGCCATTGCGGTTGTAAGATAGATTCTTGGCATAAAGTTTCTAAGGAGAAGAAAGATGTAATATGGAAGGATTTATGTGTGAGTTATTATTAATTTGCAATTATATTTTGTAGATTACTAATTTTTTGGATACTAGTTAATAGCAATTCTAATTTGCAGAGTATATTTGAATTGGATGAAAAGCTGCATCGTAAATGCGTGATGCAATGCTGTGGGAGAGTCCTAAGGAAATATAGGACAAATCTCACCCGATAATACATAAAAGAAGCTGACAAGAGGAAGAAGACAACCACTGAACAGTGGAACTTCCTGGACAAAGAAGAATGGGATGTGTTTTTGTTGCTTCAAGACAAACGGATGAATTCAAGGTATTAGGCGTCAGTCCCAATCTCATTAATATATGTTGTATTCACCTATTCAAGATTAACATCTACTGTTACTAACCAAATCATTAATGTGCATACTAACTAGGCCCTCAGTGAGGCACAAAGATCAAGGCGTGCACTGAATGTGCATGACCACACAATGGGTCCAAAGGGGTATGCACGCATTCGCCAAAGACTACAGTCTGAGGCTACTGCTCAGTCTGCTGCTACTCATGAGTCCTCCACTGTAGGTAGCACACCTCTGCCTCGCCATGATATCTGGATAGCTGGGAGGCAAACTAAGAAGGGAGAAATAAGGAAGCCCGCAACTGCTGAGGTGGCTGCAAAAATGGTAAAATACAACTCTTACAGCAATCGTTCAAATATTGATTATTTGTGGTGTTTACTTAATTACACATTTTTATTTTGGCGATTAGCGGGAGCTGCATGAGCTGAGTAAATAAGGCAAGTTCATCCCTGAGGGCAAAAGGGATGAATTGACAGTTGCTCTGGGTAACCCAGAGCATCCTGGACGTGTTAGGGCTGCAGGCGCTGGTGTGGGCATCAAATCTTTTTTGGGCCATCCCAGCGCAAACATGTCCCAAAAGTGGGACTTTCACAAGAAGAGGTAACATATTCTTTCTTTATAATGTTACTGTAAAAAGAGAATTCAATAATTAGAAGCTAACGTTTCTTTTATCCATGTATAGGTAGATAAGCTAGTTGATAGGAAACTGGAAGAAGCACTGAAAAAGTGGCAGGCATCTCAGACTTCCACTCAGCAGACAGTACCTATCATAGCATCCCGCTCTACTCCTACTGTAGAGGTTGGGAGTAATCCTATAGACCCACCACCTAGCACATCCACTGTAAGTATTTTTATGACATAGTAACTAGTTTTTTAATTCAAGATGATATGTTTTCAAGATGATATGTATATATGTATATAACATTCTTTACACAAAGATTTGTAGGGGTTGAAGCCATGCCGTCTAAAAGTTAATGAATATGTCGTTGCAGAGGCGTCGGCTTACCCATCCCTACCAGGGGAACTGTTTCACGGGTCTCCATTACCAGCTGGTTGGATTCGTGTGAGCCCGGTACATATATTCCCCAAGTAGATGGATCTTCCATTGCCATATGCCCACCCAGATTGTGAAACACTTGGTGAGGCACTAGGCGGAGTGATATTGTGGCTAAAAGCGGATGTCATCTTTATTGAAATTGTATGGTAAATTTACATTACGTTAAATTGTTAGTGTGTGTATATGATGTCAGTTGATCTGAAATTATTATATATATATACAGGTTAAAAAGAAGACACCCACAACATCTAGGCCTCCACTTCCACCTCCTACATTACCCAGTTGGGTTCCACAGGACCTAACTGTCTCGTTAGGTCCTAACTGTAGGGGTATGGCAATATGGTTAGGCGAACATGATATAAATTGCCCTATAACTGTTTCTATAGATTCAGATGTTGGAGGTCAATCATATGAAAGCAAACTATTTATACAAGATATTTTGGAGTTGTTTCGATATGATTGGCTAAATACATCTGTGATAGAGATATGGATAAGGTGAGATCTTCTTTATACATCCATATACCTTTGCTTATTCTGGTGATCTGGTTTCTTATTTATTAATGCATGTGTAATTAATACATATATTGCAGCTACTTAGACAAGATATGTGCAGATTTTGCATTCGAACATGTAGGATTTTTTATTCCATCTTTAATTAGTCTAGTAGCTAAAGACCCTCCGTCAGTTCAACAATACTGCTGTGAGGCTTTTTCAATTTTTGCTCAAAAAAAGAAGACGATGATAATGGCTCCATTCAATGTAGAGTAAGTTTACTTTGCTTATTATAATTTGGACTTAAGAAAATTACATTTTTATTGTGGATTTTGAGTTATTAATTTTTAACTTTTTTACCTCTAGTGGTATGCATTGGGAGTTACTGGTTATTGTTCCCGAGGCGTTCACTATCTATTATCTAGATCCTAAGGGGAGTATATTGAATACAAAATATGGACACATAATGAAAATGGCATTATTCCGGTGAGAAATATTTCATTTTCATATCCGTTAACATATGTTATTACATTACTATTTAATTATGCAATGTACTGTGTTACATTAACATGTAGGGGTTTTGATGAGTTCAAAAAGGCTGGAGGAAAGGTCCCAACAAAAAAGAACCAGCCAATAATTTGGAAGAACGTGAAAGTAAGTTCCCGACTGTAATATATGTATATATTATTTATGTGAACAGTGCTTAATTAGTTGTATTTTTTAATATTTTGTATGTTTGAATTTATAGTGTCCTACACAAGACAACGGATGGGCATGTGGATACTATGTGATGCAATTTATGTACATGATTATAAAATATGCCGCATTGGACATCGATTCTATTGCTGAGGTATTATATAGTCTCATTAGATAATATGAAATATATCAATCTTATTTATAGCTCATTAATTATATATATACATCATTCTCTTTACAGGTGTTTAAAACTGAACACACGACAGGAACGGCCTTACCATATGTACATGCTCCCTATACGAAGAGAGAATTAAATGAAGTAAGAGAAGAATGGGCAACATCCATACAAGTAGTGGGGGATTTAAGATATAATTGGGATGTTCATAGTGAATAATGACTAAAGAATGATATTTTGTAAATGAATTTCTGAATTATAATATATGTGTGAATGTTTTTACATGTCTGGATGTTTCTACATGTGTCTGAGTGAAAATGAATGAAACTGTTGGTTGCTATATGAAAGTTTCTATATGTGTGAATGTGAAATGAATGGAACTACAGATTGCTATCTATATGAATGATTCTAAATGTGAAAATCAAATGGAACTGTAGGTTGCATTGCTAAATGTGTGAATATTTTTGTTGTTAATTTTGCAGGTTTGTGGTCTATTGTTGGCTGATATCAATAGATGTCGTAAAACCTATAGTTCATAACTGAACTGTAGGTTTCTCATCCTGCGACCAGCCATACAGTAGGTCTGCAAACTGACAGAAAAAAAAACAAAAAATAGGCGTCGGTTATTTGTATAAAACTGACGCCAAATAGTTACAGTGTCGGTTTGTAATAGAAACCGACGTCTATTTTCTCAACACCACGGTCGTACTGGCCAGCACGGCCGTGGCAGCGGACCAGACACCACGGCTGTGCTGGACAGCACGGCCGTGGCAGCGGACCAGACACCACGGTCGTGCTGTCCAGCACGGCCGTGTTGGGACTTATATGGCGTCGATTATTAGCTAATAACTGACGCCTATAGTGCCCAAGTTGGCGCCCTTCTATGGCGCGAAGGTATATGGCGTCGGTTTCTTAGGTAAAAACTGACGCCTATAGTGCCCTGCTGGCGCGTTTTCGTTGGCGCGCGAAGGGTTTTGGCGTCGATTTTTGAACCGACGCGTAACGGCTGGGCTTTTAGCATCGCCCACATAGGTGTGCTTAGAAACCGACACTAAAGGTCGGTTATGTACTAGTGGTCAAATTGGAAGGAGAGGACTAGGTTACAAGCCTAAAGGAAAATCCTATCAAAAACCTAGTGGGGAAAGGACACAAGTGCCAAAGACTCAATCTATGTATGTACCTAAAGGCAAGTATACATATGTACCCAAGAACAATCTAGATCAAACTCATAAAAAGAGAAATGAGATTGATTCTATATGTTTTTTTTTGGGCTAGCTAACTAGTTACATCGTTAATCTACATGAAAGAAAGATGGAAAGAGCTTGAGGTCCTCTAAGTAAAGATGGTTGGTCTGGGTTGGACATTCATTCCACATCAAGGTTGAGGACGGCTGCTTCAAACAAATCTTGGCCAGAGCATCAGTCAATTTGTTTTGTTCTCTTTGTTGATAAAAGATCTACATGTTGTCCAGGTTCTGCAGGGCTTCAGTGATCTTACTGGTGACCAGAAGGTACTTATCCGGAGGCTTCTTGGTTTGTGTAGTCCATTGCACAGCATTCCATGAATCAGAGATGATCAAACCTTCAAAAAAAACCATGAAGAGCAGCTAGTCTAACTCCTAAAAGGATGGATTTCAATTCCCCTTCCATAGAGTCAGATCCGGGGTACATATTGGCACATCCAGTTAACCAGCTACCTTGGCTATCTCTAGCATGATTCTATATGTTGTCATTATTGTTTGCGTCTTAGACATTATTCTGTCTCATGTCCTTATAAGAAAAAGGATGTTCGGTTGGTATGGGTTCTAAAGCCTCTAAACTAAATAAATTAAATTAAGTTGAGATATGACCAAAGACTCTAAATTGTATATCTTTATGTCTATCTCAACTTAACATAATGAGATAATTAATTGATTCAAGTTAATTAAAATTTCTAACTTGAAAATACACATTTTTAAATAAACTTGCAGAGACACATCTTTAATAACTTGTTTTTGTTTGAGTTCCTAAAACCTAGATATTTTAATTTGATCAAGTTGAGATTGGACCTAAAACGTTACTTTGATATCCAAATGTCTTATCTCAACTAAATTGATAATTAACTTGTATAATTTTGTAAAATTGATCTATGTTTTTACTTGAAAAACAAAACAGTACAAAAACAATCTCAGTTGAGAATATTTTCAACTAAGACAATGTCGGTCGAGACATTAGTCGACCGATAGAGTTACTGTCTTAAGCCCACAAAAACCTGATAAATGGCCGATCGACAAATATTGTGACCGAACCTCACTCGGTCGAGAAATTTGTCGACCAAGGGATATTCTGACAGAATTATTCAGTAAAAATAAAGATACTTCAATTACAATTAACTCAAGTATGTAATGAACTACATATTTGAATGATCATAATTAAAAGGAAGAACATATGAGTATCAAAACTTTATATCTTTCATAATTACATTGTATCTAAGAAGAAAATATTGATTTTATTGAAATTATGGATATGCTTCTATTGTCCTATCATGACCATTGTGTTTCATCTTTTACTTGGTTTGTCTAAAATGATCTTTGATCTGTATACACAAACTATGAATGGACATTGTTTTCAAAATGATCATAGTGATCTAGCTCGTTACATATAAAGATGATGTTATCATTGAAAATGTCATTTTGCATAAAAGTAAAACTCAATGAATCTTGTGCTTAGTCTATGGAAAAAGGATATTATATTTGTGATGCATGATATTCTTACTGCAATTGGACACGCTTCAATAAAAATATAGCATAGATTGCAAGTTCATTTTCAATTGCTATGATCTTATACATGGTTTGACTAAAAGTATTTCTTGGCCAAACTGAAAATTATGAACCATGTTGTCTTGAGAAAACTTCATATATCTCTTTCATTAGTGGAATAAGATGTCTTTCTTAAAATAAAATCATTCCAATATTCAATCAAGTGGATTATTGTGAATGCTTAAATTAGAAATCTACAAAAATTGCCTCTCAGTCGAAATCAAAATTGACCAAGGGGCGCCATGGTCGAAGTCAAGATCGACCTAAAATAAGCTTGATAAAATGCTTAATTGAAAATCATTTCTTTGCACTAAATCTTAATATCTTGATTCAAAACTTGTTCATAATATTGAAAACAAGATTTTAGTACAAAGCTCTAATAGAAGACAAAATCAAACTTTCAAAACTAACCTTAGAATTTTTTAATTATCTTAATTAATGCATTAGAAAGTGATAAATTGTTACTCCCCTGGATGATATCTTCTTTGATATATGTGCTCTACACCCCTAAAATTTATAAATTAATATAGTCTCTCACTTGCATTCATAACTGTTGTTAAAAACTAGCTCAAATTTTCATTCATAATGTTCAATCACAGCAATCATGTCGGTCTACAAAAATCTCGACCGAGCCAAACTCAGTCAACAAGTTTGTCGACCGAAGACATCTCAGTTGGTCACCTTTCTCGACCGACACTCACCAACAAAATGCTACAGATTCAAACCCAGAAATAGCTCGGTCGACAAAATGTTCGACCGGGTCTATCCCGTTCGACAAAATTATCGACCGAGACCAACTTGGTGAACCCCCAATTCGCATAAATCAAAAGGCAATCTTCCGATTAAACTAAAAAGAAAAAAAATTGCAACAACTATTTCTCGATCGAATGTTGGACAACTGAGAGGACCGTCTGCAGAATCGATCGTTGCGGTCATCGGTCGACAAATTATCGACTGAGCAGGCTCCTATTTTGCTATAAATAGACCCCAAAATGGCCCCATTCTTCACCAATTCACATTCTAACTTCTCTAGCTCTTCTCTAGTGCCTTCTTGTGCGAATTTTTAGCTCTTCTCCACCCCAATCTTGTCTTGCTTCTTATCCACCTCAAATCTTCAAGATGGCTTCCTCATCTTTGTGTGAAAATAAGCAGGTTGTGGCTAGGAAGGGAAGGACGGTCTCCCCGGCGCTGGCGATCATCAACGACATTCCATTCAATGACGTAGCTGTCGGAGATCGCTACCTTAGGTTGTCCTCAAAGACTCCTCTTCCTCGACAGTCGGTGGACGTCTTGGACTTCATCAGCATTTTTGATCTTGAAGAACTCTTTGAGGTGCAACATCTTTCTGAATTCCTTAATCCATCCTTTCGTTCCTACTCCTCCCAAACCGTCAATGAATTATATGCCAATCTAGCCACACATCCTGACGATGATCATTCTTTCTCTTCTATGGTTAGTAGGTATGGATTTCATTTTTCTGAGGAGGATGTTCTTACTATGCTCAACATTAATGTAGACGACTATAAGGGGTTTATTGATCTCACCACTAGTAATCCTCTCAATAAGCTATCCCAAGATGACACTACCACTAGTTTGAGTGATATCAAGAAAGCCATTTTTCTATACAATACAACTCGCCATGAAGAAAGGGGTACATATTATGTCGTCAATTTAAAACCCAAAGCTATGATAGTCAATCTAATTGTTTCCACAAATATCTATCCTAGAGCAAACAAATCTGAAGTACCCACCTTTCACGTGTATCTTATTTATGCCATCCTAAATAGCATACCCATCAATTTTATTCGTCTTATTCTTAAGAACATGGTTGAGTTTTCTGGCAATCTACCCTATTCTGATTTTGTTTGCCAAATTACACAACATTGTCTTAAGAAAAGAATTGAGGACCTAAATTTCAAATGTGATAGGAAACCCCAAAAGATCACTAGAAATACAATAGAGAAGACGGGGATTGATTTTGGACACAAGAGGGCTAGGACTGAAGGGGATCCATCCACCCAGGATACACCTCCACCACCTCCTCCTTCTAGCCTACTTTATGATCCTATCACCAATACATTAACATACATTACCGGTTCTCAATATCATTTAAGTAGGCAATTAGACTACAATCATCATTCCATGACTTACTTGAATCAAAGGATGCAAGCTCTTTCTCCTGATACACTTGAGGCATATCCTTATTCACTTAATCCTGGCATGCTCTACCCTTACAACCCATCCTACAACTACACTCAAATCCCATCACCACCGTCTCATGACCTCAGCCACACTCAATTTTCCCCAATCCAACTCCAAGATATTGCTGCCCACTTTCGATTCGATCGTGTTCCCACCTTCTTGGAGGCTAATTATTTGGCCAAGACAGATGCCTTGAAGTGGAAGATGCTGGTCAAATACTATGGAGTTGAGCCCTTTCTTGGGAAAGACCCAAAAATTGATGTAATTCTTCGGTCTTTTCAGTGAGATCATGAGATTTATTGCTATCTTTGTAATGTTTGTAATGGCTATGATTTTGTTATAAGCTAGTATGTCATGATTTATGGGTCATCTTATGAGTTGTATGAACACTGAGTTATTATGAATAAAAGTGTTTCCTATAGCTTCTATTGGATATATCCTTGATAAATAGAATATTAAAGGGGAGCACAACTGTAACATCCCTGACCTGGGTTATGCCTAAACCTAGATGTTTTTCTTAATGAACTTGATTATATGCTTTCTCTTATCTCTCTAAAAGTAATTAAGGCTCAAGAGGAACTTATATTTCAATTTTAATTCTTTTTGAATAATGTTGAAACAATGTTTTGTTAGTTTTGGACTAAATTGCAAATTACCCAAGTTGAGGGGTTAACTTGAAAATTGTACATGATACAATGTTCCTCATGTTTTGAAGCATCATGGGAATGAGTATGATGCAGTAGTATGGCTTCTACAAGCCTGAATAACAAGAAAGAGCCTGTTGAGCAATGTTTGTGCATTAAAACCTAGTTTTGGTGTAATGTGCAATTTACCCAAAATATAGGGTTCAACATGCAAAATACCACTTCAAGAGGGTCCCTAATGATTCTTGGAATTATGTAGAGAAAATAATTTGAGAGGGGAGCCTCATTTGAATCATTTTGAAGGAGAGAGAATCTTGATATTAAAATAATCAAGATTTAAGCATAATAGAAACCCTAATTCAATTTAATGCAAAAATAATTACATTAATTGGATTTCCCTTCAACCAAAACTATAATGGTTGAGTTTGGTTATGTGTGGACGTCCTTGTGCCTTGCAAAGGCAAAGGAAATATCTACGTGAGTGGAGAACCCACTCACATTAAGAAAAGAAAAAGAAATATCCACTCACTTATGGATATTATTATAATATGATTTAAGGTGCTTAGTTTGTTTTCCTTTAAATTGTGGATAATTGAGAGTAATAAGAGGCAAAGAGGATAGCATCATCACTAAGGAAGAGAATGGGGCTTATGGCATGAAAGTTGAGGAGATAATTCCTACTTTCTCTCTCTTAAATGAATTTTCAATAAAATTCATATATAAGATCCTTTATCCATGAGGTGAAGGGATAATTTCGAATCCACTTTCACTTCTTGATTGAAAAAACGACCAAGGCAGCTTGTAGCAACAGGAGGACGACCCCCAACCTGTTGGTAAGCTTCTTGACCTTCTTTCACCTTGAATTCATGGTGGAAATCACAAAACAATGCATAATTTCTTATCTATTTCACTCCATCTTCAATCCTAGCCAATCTTTTCACTCCAAAGCTTGAGGACGAGCCTTCGGAGGGTTTAAAAAGCTTCTTCCACCATTGTTAACGTGAAGCTCCAAGCTTTGAAGCTCAATTGAAGGCGGGTTATATAACTTGAACCCTTGAACTTTGTTATTGATTCTATATCTTCATCAATTGTTGATTCTTTCTTTATTTCCAAAATTTTATTTGGTTGATTGATGCAATCACCATGAAAATCACAGCAAGCTTCGTGGGTTTATAGCTTGATGATGATGACATCATCATAAGCACACACCTCCACAAATATCTATTGCAAATAGTTTCAACATGTGGACCAAACGGTTTCACCAAACCGTTTGGAGGTTTGAGTTCCAAACTGTTTGGAGTGGTTGACCAAATGGAGAGGGTTGACCATTTGAGGGGAGTTGTTGATGTGTTGAATAATGATCTAATAGATTTAATTGATGAGTTTCTAAAGGTTCCATGATTGGATGATCTACCAATTGCAAACCCTAATCGGGTTGAGTGTTGAATCGTTAAGTGAATTGAATCGATTTTGGGTTGACTAGCCCAAACGGTCTCAAGACCGTTTGGAGGTCACCCAAACGGTCTCAAGACCATTTGGAGGTCAACCAAGACCATTTAGAGGTCTATGGTGGTGTATGATTGGATAGTTGAAGATCCAGTGATATCAAATTAAAATATAATCAAAAGCTCAATTGATGATCGATTCAATGATGCAAACCCCAATTGAACTTCACAAATTTCAATGATGGGATGAGTCAAACGGTCTCAAGACCTTTTGTAGATTATCCAAACGACCTCAAGACCGTTTGAGGTCAGGTCATGTTATGGTTTGATGATGATCCAACGATTTCAATTGAATTAGTTCCACAATATCAATCATTGATGGTTCTTCGATTTCAATACCCTAATTGATGGTTTCTTGATTATAAACCTTAGTTCAATTGGGTTCAAAACCCTAATTGAAGGTCCAATTGAAGGGTGATTCAATGATTCAATTGAAGAGCAAATCAGTAGTTCAATTGATAGAGGGTTTAATGATTGAAACCCTGAATTGATAAGTGTTGAAAGACCTTGTTGGTCCATTCGGTTTTGAGAGGGTTTGGACCAAACGGTCTTAAGACCGTTTGAGTCCAAACGGTCTCAAGCCTGTTCGAGACCAAACTATCTCAAACCGTTTGGAGACCCAAGTGGTTTGAAGTAAGAAATGTCCATACAGTTCCATTATGGTTTTTCTTAAACGATTTCAAACCATTCAATGTCTAAGTGACTAAGACCATTTGGGGTCTAAGTGACCAAGAATATTTGAAGTTCAATTTGTCAAACCATTTGAACACCTAAGGTGACTAAAGGTCAATTAACTAATTGACTATTAATGATGTAAATCAAAGGTGATTACAATGGTTGCACCTTTGAGGTACTAGGGTAATTAGTACCTTGTTGAGTGGTTAACTCCTGATGCTTATGAAAGAAATGATTTGATATGTTGTGACAACATTTCATTCAAGTTGTTTGGACCTAATTATTTAAGATTGAAGTAATTGACATCCTAGAGAGGATGAGAGAAGAGGAATCCCTACATGAGTGACAATCATGTAATGGTTAAACCTCAACACTTTCAACATGAACATAATAAGTAATCAGGGTATGATCCTTTGTAAAGAGATCATGAAATCTTAATTGAGAAGGTTGATGAAACCCTAATCAAGGGTGTGACATGAGAAACCCTAATTAAGGGTGATGTCAAGTGAAAACCTAATTTCAGGTAATGCTATGTGAAACCCTAATGTAGGGTAAAGTTATGTGAAACCCTGATATATGAGGATGTTATGTGAAACTCTAAAGTAGAGTAATGTTATGTGAAACCCATATTTATGGGAGATGCTATGTGAACCTTAATTTATAAACATGGGAAAATCCTATTCCCAATAATGGAATAGTGATTAATATATTGACAAGTGTAACATCTAAAGAGGTTGATAGTGGATATCCTTATATTAATAGTTCCTAACTCAAAGATGAGTCCATATCATTAGCAATGGTTGTATTTCTTAAATACAGTGACTTGCGACCAATACATTACATGATAAATGTGATGAACTGGTGTATAAAGTATTAGGATGGGAAATACCCTAATACAAGCTAAGTGGATGAACTCAAGTAAGGTAATGGTGATGAGGGAAGTGATACATCAAAATATGATAGATATCACATCCAACACCTCAAGTGTGATATACCTTAATGTATTTTAAATCCAATATATTTGGATGAGTGACACATGAAGTGTGTCATATCAGTTTTTACATTCAGATGTAATGCAATTTGATAAGTGTAGGCTAACGTGCCTTATGAAAAGGTTAATCCAAATCAATAGACTATGATGCAATCATATTCTGGTAAAGATGAGAGAGAAACTCTTACTTTGTGTTGATAATCCATTTAATGATGAATGATGAGAATAAATAAGTATGATTGAATACTTATGTTATCAATGTTGGCTCCTAGCTGTGTGGAGCAATGAGTTAAGGTTTGATCATTAATAACATGGTCTTAAGAACCTAAATGGTTATTTGTGGAAAACCCTAATGGAGGGTGATAATATGTAAGGGGAATCCTAACCCTAAAAAGGGAATAGAGGTATTACTTTATGTTGCATGGTGCTGATATGAAAGCATTATAACTGTTATCATGAGAACTAATCATGCAGGTATGTTGAGACGATAAGCATAGCCAGGTATGAGCTATGATGCTCTTATATTGAAAATGTTTTATAGGCCTTATAAGCCTTGATATGCTTTGTTGCTTAGTGAGAGGTAATCTGAAATTAATGAGCCCTGTGTGCTATATGATGTTTTAATTATTGAAATTGTTTATGGGCTTCATAAGCCATAATATGCCTTATTGCCTACTAAGAGGTAACAAGAGATGAATTAAGCTTTGTGTGTTATGTGGAATGCTTGTGTAGTAAGAATCATGCTTACCTTGGTTAAAAGACCTGAAGGTATTAAGTTACCTGTTATGTGGTAACAAGTATTCTATGATGAATTAAGGGTTTGAATACCCATACTCTATAATCATGATGATGAACTTGTTAAGAAATGGAAATGTGTTTGATGAGATGAGGGATTAAGATCCTAATACTTTGTTAGAAGAGTATGGCTATAGGCCATGACTCCACAAAACAATTCCAGGCATTAGTTGTGTGTTCTAAGCCTGAAGAGAGTATATGTTGTGGCTATAACTCTATAATGAAGATGTCAATTTACTCTAGCAAGTTAATTGCAGCCTGACACATGATGTGTAAAATATAATCAGCTGTGTAGTGTATTTGCATGAAGTTGAAATGTGAGAAACATTAGTTGATATTATACTACTTAGTGTAATATATAAATGTTATACATGTTCTTCACATTCCTTATGGGATAAGTGATATGATGCTCTATCAGGTTACAACTGCAATGTTTAAGATAAGAATAATGTTCTAATCTGTTAAACAATGAATTAACTGACGTTAAGCGATTATGATTCCTCTATTCAGACTTATCTTAATAATCTGCAATAATGTTTCTGGCGGAGAGTTATTTCTCTCGCTGGGGCAATTTTACAATTGTCTCACCCCCATGAGAACCACGTTTTTTTAGGTGGACGCGGACGAGGAGGCAGGAATCCTTCAATAGGTGGAGAACAACAACAACAACAGCAGGAACAGCAGTGAATTCTCAGGTGGAGACACTGGATGATATGTCTTGTATATATGTACATAGATTCCTATGTGTCGTCCTTGTACTCTTAGGTCCTTGGAGTAGTAGTTAATACTTTCGAGATTTTGGCTTTGTGCCTCGAGATTTCATACTGCATGTGTTTAGTTTAACAGAGCAGTTGATGCATGTAATCCTTAGAAAAATATGATATAGGACATGTACTTGTGAACCAGTATGTAATGAAGTTACTCCGATTCTTTATGAAAGAGTGTTCCTATGTGTGGACCTCTTTGTAAAATGGTTTTAATTTTTAGTGATTTTTGGTAATCCGTTGCTTAGTGATCGCTTCCGCTTAGTTAATAACATTTTATTCGAATGATGTGTCACAATTTAGTGGTAGCAGAGCGCTAAGTTCGTTGAGTCTACAGAGACATAAGACTAAGATGTTGAGTCTGTTCTAGTGTCTTCCAGTTATCTGATAGTGACTTCTGCTCATATAGGAGGAGAAGAAAAACTTGAAGATGTCTGGAACACACGAAGAGCACACTGCTGATAGCAGTGTTGCTGCACCAGGAGGAGGTACAGGAGATCAGAATAGGGAAGGGCATGTACCTGAACAGCCCCAAGTTAACCCAGCCTTGATAGAGAATCCAGCCTTCCATACCCTATTTATCCAGTTTATGGCAACTGTGACACACATGGCAGACAAGATGTCACCACCTGCGCCTAGGGCATCATCCCACAATGAGGGGTATGGAGCCGGCAAGACTTTTGAGAGACTTCATTGGGTTGGAGCCATAGATTATGCTTGTACAACTGATCCAGCATATGTTGATCTGTGGCTGACAGAGCTGGAAAAGGCTTTCAAGATTCTTGATATTCCTAAAGTCGAAAAGGTAAGACATGTAGTGTACCTCCTAAAAGGGAGTGCTGGTCATTGGTGGATTATAGAAGAAGATAAGAGGCCAGGTGAAGAAATTGGATGGGAGGTATTCCAACGAGAGTTTGTCAGTAAATACTTCCCTAAGACATATCTAGATGAGAAGATCTCTCAATTTGAGAGGATTAGACAAGGACAAATGAACATTAGTGAGTATGAAACTAAGTTCATGGAGTTGTTGCGGTTTTGTCCGCATATGGCAGTTAATGATGAGGAAAGAATTCGGCATTTTGAGAAGGGGTTGAACGATGAACTGACCACTCTTGTGTCTATTTTAGAAAACAAGGAGAGGTTTGCCACTTTTTTGGAGTCGGTAAGGAGGATAGAAAGGTCTGAAATCGAGAAACGACAGGCCAGTGGTAAGAAGGTGTATACTCAGTGTCAAGAACAAAGATCTAAAAGTTTTAAGAAGTCGAGATTTTCTGCATCGGCAACATCATCGAGATTCAATACCCAGATGCAATGGGCATCAAGTACGGGTAGGGACCATAGTTTTGTTCCTAGTAGTGCCCCTAGCATAGCATCAACATCGGTGACTGGATCTCACATACCCTATTTTGCGACTAGGATATGTTACCAATGTAGACAACCAGGACATCTAGCAAAGGATTGTCCAGTTGGGAATGTAATTATAACTCAACCCCAGGGGCAGAGTCAGTAAGGCTCACAAAGGAGGCAGATTTCTAGTAACAATAGAGGACGTGGACAAGCGTCCCCTGGTTCATCAACACCTAATAATCAAGCACATGGTCAGCAACCAGCAACTGTAAGGATCTATGCAATGAATCAATCTGATGCAATAGTCAACCCTCGGGTTGTGACAGGTCAGATGAAATAGATTCATTCTGACATTTCATTTCGTGATTCTATGTGTTAAAAATAAGAAAGTATTTGTTTTTGAATTCCCTCTGACTAGTCCTATAAGGACACAAGGGAGATGAGAACTTACATCTTACTTAGTGTTCCTTAAAATGCTTTATAATCTCCCTTATCTATGTGTTAAAAGATGAGATATAGAAGTGATGCCTGAAGAAAATTCAAGAATAAAAAATCCCGTGTGTATAATGATATGAAAAGTGAGGAATATGATAGCAAATAAAGTTCATACTACCTAATCTCAATACTTGTATACCCTGGCCAGGTATTAGATTATTTGAGATAAGGCAAGTATGAAACTCTTAGATTGTTATCTTTCCGATTACTCTGATCAAGTAGTCATTCTGAAACAATCTAGTGAGTATAATGAAATTACATAGGGAAGTGCTAAGTGAACTTTCCCAATTACATAGGAAGTGCTAAGTGAACTTTCCCAATTACATAGGAAGTGCTAAGTGAACTTTCCCAATTACATAGGGAAGTGCTAAGTGAAATTTCCCAATTACATAGGGAAGTGCTAAGTGAACTTTCTCAATTACAAAGGAATTGCTAAGTGAACTTTCCTAATTACATAAGGAAGTGCTAAGTGAACTTTCCTAATTACATAGGAAGTGCTAAGTGAACTTTCCTAATTACATAGGAAGTGCTAAGTGAACTTTCCTAATTACATAAGGAAGTGCTAAGTGAACTTTCCTAGTTACATAAGGAAGTACTAAGTGAACTTTCCTAATTACATAAGGAAGTGCTAAGTGAACTTTCCTAATTACATAGGAAGTGCTAAGTGAACTTTCCTAATTACATAAGGAAGTGCTAAGTGAACTTTCCTAATTACATAGGAAGTGCTAAGTGAACTTTCCCAAATAATGAGGAAGTGCTAGGTGAAATTTCCCAACTAATGAGGAAGTGCTAGGTGAACTTTCCCAACTAATGAAGAAGTGCTAAAGTGAACTTTCCCAACTAATTAGGAAGTTCTAGGTGAACTTTCCCAACTAATGAGGAAGTGCTAGGTGAACTTTCCCAACTAATGAGGAAGTGCTAAAGTGAACTTTCCCAACTAATGAGGAAGTGCTAAAGTGAACTTTCCCAATAAACATAAGAATCGCTGAGTGGATTACCTCTGTTATATATATATATATATATATATATATATATATATATATATATGTTTTCCCTTTTATGAACAATCTTGGGTAATGATAGGAATATGATACTTTATGTTTCTCCTTTCATTTACATGACAATCAAGTAAGTATTATGACAGTTGATGTACTTGGATTAGAAATAATCCGTTGATGGATACTTACAAAAGTATCAGTTTGCTTTGGACTTTGGTTCCAAGATAATGATATATGGAACAAGCAATGTCCTAAAGTAAAAGAAATACTTTGTGCATGTGTACCCTTGGTGGTAACAACAGGAAATCGAATATGATAAGGATGAGATGTGTTCTCAATACATATGATGAATACCAAAGTAAGGTATTTATGTTGGTTACCTATATTGGCCAACTATGAAATCAATCTAGTTACAAAAAATAATATGAACATCATATGTTAGGGGTTTATGTTCTGCATAAACATAAACATTGATAAGGTTGAACTAATAGAAGGAACAAGTGTAATTATGGTGGAAAAGTTTATCAAGCTGAAAATAACCCCGTGTGGAAGAACTTTGTGTGGATTAAAGAGAGATGATAATTAGAGACATGATGGCATGAGTAACAACTATCTTCTGTTATCTGGGATTTTGGGGACAAAATCCTTGTTAGGGGTTTATAATTTGTAACATCCCTGACCTGGGTTATGCCTAAACCTAGATGTTTTTCTTAATTAAGTTGATTATATTCTCTCTCTCTTATCTCTCTAAAAGTAATTAAGGCTCAAGAGGAACTTATATTTCAATTTTAGTTCTTTTTTAATAATATTGAAACAATGTTTTGTTAGTTTTGGACTAAAGTGCAAATTACCCAAGTTGAGGGGTTAACTTGCAAATTGTACATGATACAATGTTACTCATGTGTTGAAGCATCATGGGAATGAGTATGATGCAGTAGTATGGCTTCTACAAGCCTGAATAATAAGAAAGAGCCTGTTGAGCAATGTTTGTGCATTAAAACCTAGTTTTGGTGTAATGTGCAATTTACCCAAAATCAAGGGTTCAACATGCAAAATACCACTTCAAGAGGGTCCCTTATGATTCTTGGCATCATTTATAGAAAATAATTTTAGAGGGGCGCCTCATTTGAATCATTTTGAAGGAGAGAGAATCTTGATATTAAAATTATCAAGATTTTAGCATTATTGAAACCCTAATTCAATTTAATGCAAAAATAATTATATTAATTAGATTGCCCTTCAACCAAAACTATAATGGTTGAGTTTGGTTATGTGTGGACGTCCTTGTGCCTTGCAAAGGAAAAGGAAATATCTACGTGAGTGGAGAACCCACTCACATTAAGAAAAGAAAAAGAAATATCCACTCACTTATGGGTATTATTATAATATGATTTAAGGTGCTTAGTTTGTTTTCCTTTAAATCGTGGATAATTGAGAGGAATAAGAGGAAAAGAGGATAGCCTCATCCCTAATAAAGATAAAGGGGCTTATGGAAAGAAAGTTGAGGAGATAATTCCTACTTTCTCTCTCTTAAATGAATTTTCAATAAAATTCATATATAAGCTCCTTTATCCATGAGGTGAAGGGATAATTTCGAATCCACTTTCACTTCTTGCTTGCAAAAATGACCAAGGGAGCTTGGAGAAACATGAGGACGACCCCCAACCTGTTGGTAAGCTTCTTGACCTTCTTTCACCTTGAATTCATGGTGGAAATCACAAAACAATGCATGATTTCTTATCTATTTCACTCCATCTTCAATCCTAGCCAATCTTTTCACTCCAAAGCTTGAGGACGAGCCTTGGTAGGGTTGCAAAATCTTCTTCCACCATTGTTGATGTGAAGCTCCAAGCTTTGAAGCTCAATTGAAGGCGGGTTATATAACTTGAACCCTTGAACTTTGTTATTGATTCCATATCTTCATCAATTGTTGATTCTTTCTTTGTTTTCAAAATTTTATTAGGTTGATTGATGCAATCACCATGAAAATCATAGAAAGCTTCGTGGGTTTATAGCTTTATGATGATGACATCATCATAAGCACACATCTCCACAAATATTTTATTGCAAACGGTTTCAACATGTGGACCAAACAGTTTCACCAAACCGTTTGGAGGTTTGAGTTCCAAACCGTTTGGAGTGGTTGACCAAATGCAGAGGGTTGAAAATTTGAGGGGGGTTGTTGATGTGTTGAATAATGATCTAATAGATTTAATTGATGAGTTTCTAAAGGTTCCATGATTGGATGATCTACCAATTGCAAACCCTAATCGGGTTGAGTGTTGAATCCTTAAGTGAATTGAATCAATTTTGGGTTAACTAGCCCAAACGGTCTCAAGATCGTTTGGAGGCCACACAAATGGTCTCAAGACCGTTTGGAGGTCAACCAAAACCGTTTAGAGGTCAACCAAAACCGTTTAGAGGTCTATGGTGGTGTATTATTGGATGGTTGAAGATTCAGTGATATCAAATTAAAATATAATCAAAAGCTCAATTCATGATCGATTCAATGATGCAAACCCTAATTGAACTTCACAAATTTTAATGATGGGAAGACCATTTGGAGATTATCCAAATGACCTCAAGACCGTTTGAGGTTAGGTCATGTTATGGTTTGATGATGATCCAACGATTTCAATTGAATTAGTTCCACAATGTCAATCATTGATGGTTCCTCGATTTCAATACCCTAGTTGATGGTTTCTTGATTATAAACATTAGTTCAATTGGGTTCAAAACCCTAATTGAAGGTCCAATTGAAGGGTGATTAAATGATTCAATTGAAGAACAAATCAGCAGTTCAATTGATAGAGGGTTTAATGATTGAAACCCTGAATTGATAAGTGTTGAAAGACCTTGTTGGTCCATTCGGTTTTGAGAGGGTTTGGACCAAACGGTCTTAAGACCATTTGAGTCCAAACAGTCTCAAGACTGTTTGGGTCCAAACAGTCTCAAGACCGTTTGAGACCAAACGATCTCAAACTATTTGGAGACCCAAGTGGTTTCAAGTAATAAATGTCCATACGGTTTCATTATGGTTTTGCTTAAACGATTTCAAACCATTCAATGTCTGAGTGACTAAGACCGTTTGGGGTCTAAGTGACCAAGAATATTTGAGGTTCAATTGGTCAAACCATTTGAACACCTAAGGTGACTAAAGGTCAATTAACTAATTGATTAGATGTAAATCAAAGGTGATTACAATGATTGTGTGGCAACACATCCCACTATCACACAGATAGCGAGGTGTTACGCAAAAAACGTGTGGAAAACACCATAACCACAGATCATAAAAAATATGGGTTAATTAAAACCGATTGTGTAAAAATGGATAAACTGAGAAACTATTACATATAGGTCCTCATCCTGCAAGGAAACATGTTATATAACCATATACAAACCTTGATACGTGTCCACAGCTTAGAAGGTCAGCTGTTAAGCCATCACATGAGTTCATTACCTGTTATATATACATAAAGGCCCACATCCGGCCAGCAGTAGGATATATAAAGGATCAACGGCTATACATCATGAAACAACATCAAAATGCTCCCAAGGACCTGAGAGTACAGGGATGACTCTAGACTCTACTACAAAACACCAAAACTGCAGCATATCCATCTCTTGCCTTCTACTGCTCGTCTAGCTGCTCGACCGCAACTCTGCGACTACCACCACGTCTAGCACGAACACCTGAAAACTAGCGGGGTGAGACAATTGAACATTGTCCCAGCGAGAAACATAACTCCTCGCCAAAACTATAGAACCAAAAGGATAAAGCAACAGCAGCAGAAAACTGGTAAAGGTACAACAAGAGCAGTCTATTTAGCAAAGCTTATTCATACCATCAGTTTACCAGATATGCGGAAGGCATATCACCAATTAACTCTTTATGGAACATGATTGAAAAGATAAGGTTCATAAGATCTTATCACATAACATGCGGAACGTATAAGTAACTGTATGTATAACAAGATTAACTGCACAAGCAAGGCCTCAACCAATATTTCGTGTTTTGTCTTAAGCAATAAATACTATTCGGCTGAATTACATATTATTAGTATTATACCCTGAGGAAGTGAGCCGTACCACTCAAATCCAACCTTCGGTTGTGAAACTCAAAGCCAGTGCCATACAAGGTCAATGGAAGAGTCGGACTCCACGACCTTTCCCCTCGTGGTCAGTGTACGAGAACCAAAGCAAGACCGCAGTCTCATGCTCAAGTGGCCTCAGCCACAAGGTCAGCTCCATAGGCTACCCTTCCTCTAGCCCGCCTCGGTACAGGCCACGGTGCTAGTATATCTGAGCCACGGGCCTATTCACCATGCTCTGAGCCATGAACGCATTCATGTTGTCCATATCACATATCCTGGGCCATGGGCCTGCTCACCATGCTCTATTCATATCCCGAGTCTGCAACCAAAGCTGCACTCGAATCCTCACTATTTTAGGCTAGGAGAAACCTCGCATATTCAATAATATGTGCTCTGGGTTAACCTGTAAGAGAACCTGTTTCACCATCACCAACTCCTGACGATGATGGATCTATGGCCAGGGCAACTACATGATATATTTCACTGTGATTAATTAGTGTCTTTTATATGGATTGCAAGATTCAACCAAGTTATATAACTTGCAAACTATAATAGAAAATAAACAACATAAAGGTCAACATTATGCTTTTATTATAATCACATCATCCTGATCCCTCACATGTTATCACTTGACCTCTTGCCAATCATCCAGATCCATCTCAAGGATCATCACATACCATGGGATCTCAATCCCTCATCATATACTGCCACTGCCTCTCAAGGCTTCCTCATCATCATGGGATAGCAATCCCAAGTACTTTAGCCAAACACATCATACATATTATCTCATTATCAAGAGTAACTATTAAAGAAATGTTACTCGTCATGTGTACCTCATAGCCCTTTTTCCTAGCTATGCATCACCTGCATGGTTAGTGTACACAAAAATCATATGCTTTAACAGAAAAACCATGCTATTAGTATGAGATGCCATTAATAACTATATACTTTATCAATCACGCCTCAACTTGTGATCATGAGCTTAGGTTTCATCATGAAGAAAACCATATTACATGCTTACCATTTCCTTGTCATTATACATAGTATCAAGATGATCACATATATATGAGATGTTGTATTAAGAAGCACAGATGTGTCTATTATATTGTGTACACCTAGGGTTACCATCACAGACCAAGCATGATAATATCTGACATATCGGGTTCAAACGAAGGACAAGACCCTCACTAAAGCACTCACTACCCTCACCAATGGTGGTATCGGGCAGGGCACTCCCCATATCGTCCAACCACTAAGGATAACGGACAGCACTTGGGTATAACACGCAACCCTGCGTCGTGCTCTACATGCATCTCAGCAACGCTTTGTCGTTCAGTGTGTAACGCGCTCTCATGCATGTCGGGCATCCACCTGTATCGGGCACCTAGGTATCGTGTGACGCCCAACCAGTGTCGTGCTATTTGGCCGACACACACAGAGCTAAAGCTAAAGGGAGACGCTCATACAGAACTGGCCAGCAACGCCCATACCTTGAGGCACAACGACACCCAGCTACATCCTAGACATGTGTGTCAGGTAGGGCCAGCAGCCAACCTATCTATGGTCTGACAGCCGTCACAGAGCAGGGACTGTGGTGTGACTCCCGTCACAGGGACCAAGAGGTATCGTCCTCCACAACCACCATATCGGGTAAGGTATAACTCCCCAAGGTCGTCACCATCCTCAAGCACTAGAGCACCAAACCCTAATGGGTCAAGAAGATAGCTCACCTCTCAACAACTAGGAGAGAGGGGTCTTGCACATCTCTTACCCCCAAGCGGCCACACAAGGAATAACCCTAGCAAGGTTCATAACCACCACAAGGCTCACTCTTCAAGTCCATGGTGAGAGGAGGGTGTTTCTCAAGCTACTAGATCACAAGCTCACCTCTCAACTTAAACGAGAGAGGAGTGTTGCTCATGATGCTAGGACTCAAGCTCACTCCTCAAGACCTAGGAGAGAAGAGAGTATTGCTCACCAAGAAACCCTAGAATACATGGTTCGGCCAACAAGAACAACTAAGCAAGAGATAAAGCTAGCAACATATAAGATCGTGAAAGGAGGTAGTATTGTTAGGGTTAGGAGTTATGCAACCTGCCTTAAGCAAGCTCCAAGCTCCTACCTCCACGCACCACCAAGGAAGAAGAAAGATCCAAGGTAGGATCGGCCACCAAGCTAGCTCCTCCAAGGGTGTCGTTCACCAAGCTTGCCAAGGAGAAGGGTGTATCATGCACCAAGGGAGAGGGAGAGACCAAAAGGATCCCTAGCAAGAGGAAAAGAACACATATATAGAAGGGAATGGAGGATAAAACAAGGTAGAGAAAAGCAAGGTGTCGTCCACCTAGGGACACTTGTCCTAGTGCACGAGCCACCACTCTAGCAAGCCCTAAACACATGTCCAAGGTCATTGCTACATGCAAGCATCAAGCACCAAGTGTCCACTAGTGGTGACACAAATGAGGTCAAAGCTTGGTCAAAGGGCATGGGCGACACACCCCTGGATGACACTGCCCTGGGCGACACAACCACCTCCTGGCCGATACAAGGGCCTAACAAGGCAAAGGCAAGGCTCAAAAAAGCCCAAAGGAACTCAAGCAATGAGCCCAAACCATCTTCTCTGTACTAGAGGTAGCAAGGAGAGGGAGGAACACCTCACAAGGTGACAAACTCTCCCACAAACCCTAGACTTGGGTTATTTGCAAGTAGCACCTCCAACTTTCAACAAAGCACAACCAAACTCTAATCACCACTAAAGGTGATTAGCAAGCATCAGGGTTAAGCAAAACAAACAGGGTAAACCCTAAACGGAGGTCAGGGTCCTTACAAGCTAACCCCCTACAAAGGGATTTTGTCCCCGAAATCCGAAGAGAAAAGCGAGAGATACTTCCTCCTCATCTCTTCCTCAAGCTCCCATGTGGCTTCCTCAACGCCACGATGATGCCAAAGAACCTTCACTAGAACCAGGTCCTTCCTCTTCAGCTTCTTAACCCTTCTGTCAAGGATCGCCACAGGACCTTCCTCGTAGGTCACATCTTCATCAAGCTCAACTTCCACTGGCTGTATCACTGTTCCCGAATCTGGGTGACTTTTCTTCAGCATACTGACATGGAACACTGGATGTAACCTGTGCAACTCTGGCGGCAACTTTAACTCGTAAGCTACTTTGCCAACACGTTCTATGATCGGGTATGGCCCCATATATTTGGGTGCGAGCTTACCCTTTCGGCCAAACCTCAGCACACCTTTCCACGGTGAGACTTTAAGATACACTTTGTCTCCTACCTGGAACTCCAAAGGTCGTCGGAGATTGTCTGCATAAGACTTCTTCCTGTCTTGTATCGCTTTCAACTGTTGTTGTATCACTTTGATCTTCTCTGTTGTCTGCTGTACTAACTCAGGACCCAAAAGCTGATATTCACCAGACTCGTACCAACATAAAGGAGATCTGGACTTCCTGCCATACAAGGCCTCATAAGGAGCCATATCAATGCTCCGCTGATAACTGTTGTTGTAGGCAAACTCTATCAAACTGAGATGTACATCCCAACTGCCTACGAACTGCAAAACACAGGCTCAAAGGAGATCCTCCAAAGTCTGAATAGTTCTCTCAAATTGTCCATCCGTCTGCGGGTGGAAGGCAATACTGAACCTCAACTGCGTTCCCAACGCTTTGTGCAACTGCTCCCACAAACGACTCGTGAACTGAGGGCCTCTGTCCAAAACTATCTTCACTGGCACACCATGAAAACGTACTATCTCATCCACATATACTTGAGCGGGCTTCTCAGCAGTATACGTTGTCTTCACCGGTATGAAATGGGCAGACTTCGTTAATCTGTCCACTATAACCCAAATGGAATCATGATTCCTAGTTGTCCTGGGCAGACCAACTACAAAATCCATGGTTATGTGATCCCATTTCCACTACGGTATCGGCAAGGGTTGCAACATACCTGCCGGCTTCTAATGTTCAGCCTTCACTTGCTGACATACCGCACACCTAGCTACAAACTCAGCTACATCTCTCTTCAAGCAGGGCCACCAGTACAAGTCCTTCAGACTATGATACATCTTGGTGACACCTGGATGCATAGCATACATTGATGTGTGTGCTTCCTCGAGCACTATCTTCCTCAGATCACCAGCATTGGGGACCACCATCCTATCATGATAGCAAACTAGTCCATCCTCAGACTCATGGAACCCATCACGCTTTTCACTGCCGAACTCTGATCTGATCAACTGTACTGCATCATCCGTTTTCTGTGCATCTTTGATCTGTTGTCTCAGTGTAGGCTTGACTTGCATCTGTTCTAAAAGTCCAGCTAGCGAGGAAACTTCCATTTGCACATTCATCTGCCGCAAAGAAACAAACATATCCTGCCTATGGCATACCAGGGAACTCAACTGTGCCTTCTTTGAAGAAAGAGAAGAAGACTTTCGGCTAAGCGCATCAGCTACCACATTTGCCTTACCATGATGATACTCGATGGTACAGTCATAATCATTGACCAACTCCATCCATCGACGTTGTCGCATGTTCAAATCATGCTGTGAAAAGATGTACTTCAGATTCTTATGATTCGTAAAGATTTGACACACTTCCCCATACACATAGTGTCTCCAAATCTTTAACGCATGAACCACTACTGCCAACTCCAAATCATGAGTCGGATAGTTATCCTCATGTTTCTTAAGCTGTCGTGAAGCAAAAGAAACCACATGATCCTCCTGCATCAACACACAACCTAAACCTTTCTTGGAAGCATCACAGAAGACAACGTAGCCCTTTCCAGGCTCTGGCAGCACCAACACTGGAGCACTGGTCAGCTTCTCCTTCAAACTCTAGAAATCTTGTTGGCAACGATCATCCCAGACAAAAGGTACATCCTTCCTAGTCAACTTCGTCATCGGCAACGCAATCGCACTGAAGTCTTTGATAAACCTTCGGTAGTAACCCGCTAAACCCAGGAAACTATGAACTTCTATCGGTGTCTTCGGCTGTTCCCATTCTGCAACGAACTCCATCTTTTTCAGATCTACTTTGACTCCTTCAGCAGATATCACATGACCCAAGAAAGTTACTTCTTCCAACCAGAACTCACACTTACTGAACTTGGCATACAGTTGATGTTGATGAAGAAGAGTCAACGCTAGATGAAGATGTCGCTCATGCTCTTGCTTGTCCCGACTATAGATCAAGATGCCATCTATAAAGACTACAACATACTGATCTAAGAACGGACGGAACACTCTGTTCATCAGGTCCATGAAAGAAGCAGGTGCATTGGTTAGCCCAAACGGCATAACCACGAACTCGAAGTGACCATACCTCATCTTGAAAGCTGACTTGGGTACGTCATCCACATTAATCCTCAACTGATGATATCCAGACCGTAGATCGATCTTTGAAAACACTATAGCACCACGCAACTGATCGAACACATCATCTATCCTCGGTAACGGGTACTTGTTCTTGATTGTGACCTTGTTCAACTGCCGGTAATCTATACATAACCGCATCGATATGTCCTTCTTCTTGAAAAACAACACTGGAGCACCCCAAGGCGATGTACTCAGTTGGATGAAGCTTTTCTTCAAGAACTCTTGCAGCTGCTTCTTAAGCTCTGCCATATCTACTGGAGCCATCCTATATGGTGTATGTGCATCTGGTTGTGTTCCTGGAACCAGATTGATCTCAAAATCAATCTCTCAGGGTGGAGGAACACCAGGAAACTCATCAGGAAACACATCAGCAAACTCTCAGACAACTGACACCTCCTCAAGACTAGGACCTTTCACCTTGGTAGCCACAACGGTATCCACAACGTGAGCTAAGAACACCTCACATCCTTGTCGTAACATCTTCTCTGCCACCATGGCTGATACCAAACACATCAGAAGAATCTTCCTATCTCCCTGGAAGATCCACTTCTCTCCTGCATCATCAAACATAGCCTGCTTGGAACCACAGTCCAAAACAACCTTATACTTCTCGAAGGCATCCATCCCAAGGATAACATCGAAACCATGCATATCAAGTGGTATAAGATCCACTTGGATGTGGTGTCTCGAAAAAGACAAGACACAGGATGGACACTCTTCTCAAAGCATCAAGGAACCATCAAGAGGGGTTTCTAACAACAAGCTATCCTTCTTACAACTAAGAAGTAAATGACATTTTTCAAGCATACTATAGGCGATAAAAGAGTGTGTAGCACCCGGGTCAACCAGAACAGATATAAAGCAAGAAGAAGACATATCAGAATGAAATAACTCCATCTGACCTGTCACCACTCGCGGGTTGACTATCGCCTCCGGCTGATTCATAGCATAGAATCGAGTTGTTGCTTGTTGTCCACGTCCTCTGCTCCCTTGAGCAGACGATCCCACTTGTGATGCTTATGACGCTTGACCGTGTCCTCACCCTTTGCTACTATTGGGTTGCTGTCTATCTGACCCTTGTTGATTCTATCTTGACTGCTGCGTCACTTCAACATATTTGTTTGGGCAATGTGACTTGAGATGCCCGATCTAACCACAAAGATAGCATGCCCTATCTTCAAACTGTGGCCTAGATGGCCCTGTCACTACCACTGAAGCTGTACTATGTGCCTTTGACGGTGAAGAAACATAACCTCTTCCCTTACTTGGAGACCATTGTGACGGTATACTAGAACCTCTCATCACTGAAGGTGTTGAAAACCTTGGCTTCTTGAAGCCACCAAACCTTTGTCCCTGAAACTGAGCAGGCCTCTTCTTAGACATAGTTTCTCTTTTCTCCCTGACTGACCGTTCAATCCTCCGGACAGATTCCACAAACATAGCAAATCGCTCTCTGTTCTCCAACGCAGAAACAAGTGTTGTCAACTCAAAACTCAGACCCTTCTCGAAATGTCTGATCTGCTCCTCATCTGTCACCGCCATGTGAGGACAAAATCTCAACAGATCCATGAACTTAGCCTCGTACTCAGTGATGTTCATCGTTCCTTGTCGTAAGTGCTCGAACTGACTGATCTTCTCATCCTAATACGTCTTCGGAAAGTATCTGCTGACGAACTCACGCTGGAAAACTTCCCATCCGATCATCTCACCAGGTCGCTTCTCTTCCTCTATGGTCCACCAGTGACCAGCACTACCCTTCAGAAGGAAGACAGCGTGCTTTACTTTGTCTGCTTCGGGGATGTCAAGGATCTGGAAAGCCTTCTCAAGACTTGTCAGCCATAGATCTGCATCCGTTGGATCAGCCGTTCCAGCATAATCCGAAGCTCCGACTCGGAGAAGCCGCTCGAAGGTCTTCCCAATACCCGATGCTTCTCCATGGGGAGCCTGTGCTCTCGACGGAGGCACTAGCAATTTCTCAACCATGATATTCATTGTAGCCATCATCTACCCCATAATCTGTTGATAGGCAGGGTGTTCAACAATGGCTGGGTCAGGTTGGGGGACCTCAGGCACCCGGTCTCCATGTGCATGTCCTTCAACTCCATCAACTGATGCAGCATCGTTGTTCTCAACAGCATGTTCTTCATGGTTTTCCAGACATCCTGACTTTTCTTCTGCTGAGAGTAGAAGACGATCATAAGAAAATCTGGAAAACTCACAAGAACAGACTCACCCTAGTCCTAAATCCCTGTAGACTCAGCGAACTTAGAGCTCTGATACCAAAACTTGTGGAAACACATCCCACTATCACATAGATAGTAAGGTGTTACGCGAAAAACGTGTGGAAAACACCATAACCACATATCATCAAAAACACGGGTTAATTAAAATCGATTGCGGAAAAATGGATAAACTGAGAAACTATTACATATATGTCCTCATCATGCAAGGAAACATGTTATATAAACATATACAAGCCTCGATATGTGTCCACAGCTTAGAAGGTCAGTTGTTAAGCCATCACATGAGTTCATTACCTGTTATATATACATAAAGGCTCACATCCAGCCAGCAACAGGATATACAAAGGATCAACGACTATACATCGTGAAACAACGTCAAAATGCTCCCATGGACCTGAGAGTACAGGGATGACTCTAGACTCTACTACAAAACACCAAAACTGCAGCATATCCATCTCTTGCCTTCTACTGCTCGTCTTGTTGCTTGGCCGCAACTTCGTGACTACCACCACATCTAGCACGAACACCTAAAAACCAGCGGGGTGAGACAATTGAACATTGTCCCAGCGAGAAACATAAGTCCTCGCCAAAACTATAGAACCAAAAGGATAAAGCAACAGCAGAAGATAACTGGTAAAGGTACAACAAGAGCAGTCTATTTAGCAAAGCTTATTCATACCATCAGTTTACCAGATATGCGGAAGGCATATCACCAATTAACTCATTATGGAACATGATTGACAAGATAAGGTTCATAAGATCTTATCACATAACATGCGGAACGTATAAGTAATTGTATGTATAACAAGATTAACTGCACAAGCAAGGCCTCAACAAATGTTTCGTGTTTTGTCTTAAGCAATAAATACTATTCGGCTAAATTACATATTATTATTATTATACCCTGAGGAAGTGACCCGTACCGCTCAAATCCAACCTTCGGTTGCAAAACCCAAAGCCGGTGCCATACAAGGTCAATGGAAGAGCCGGACTCCACGACCTTTCCCCTCGTGGTCAGTGTACGAGAACCAAAGCAGGACCGCAGTCTCATGCTCAAGTGGCCTCATCCACAGGGTCAGCTCCATAGGCTACCCTTCCTCTAGCCCGCCTCGGTACAGGTCACAATGCTAGTATATTTGAGCCACGGGCCTATTCACCATGCTCTGAGCCATGAACACATTCATGTTGTCCATATCACATATCCTGAGCCATGGGCCTGCTCACCATGCTCTATTCATATCCCGAGTCTGCAACCAAAGCTGCACTCGAATCCTCACTATTTTAGGCTAGGAGAAACCTCACATATTCAATAATATGCGCTCTGGGTTAACCTGTAAGAGAACCCGTTTCACCATCACTAACTCCTGACGATGATGGATCTATGGCCAGGGCAACTACATGATATATTTCACTGTGATTAATTAGTGTCTTTTATATGGATTGCAAGATTCAACCAAGTTATATAACATGCAAACTATAATAGAAAATAAACAACATAAAGGTCAACATTATGCTTTTATTATAATCACATCATCCTGATCCCTCACATGTTATCACTTGGCCTCTTGCCAATCATCCAGATCCATCTCAAGGATCATCACATACCATGGGATCTCAATCCCTCATCATATACTGCCACTGCCTCTCAAGGCTTCCTCGTCATCATGGGATAGCAATCCCAAGTACTTTAGCCAAACACATCATACATATTATCTCATTATCAAGAGTAACTATTAAAGAAATGTTACTCATCATGTGTACCTCATAGCCCTTTTCCTTGGATATGCATCACATGCATGGTTAGTGTACACAAAAATCATAGGCTTTAATAGAAAAACCATGCTATTAGTATGAGATGACATTAATAACTATATACTTTATCAATCACGCCTCAACTTGTGATCATGAGCTTAGGTTTCATCATGAAGCAAACCATATTACATGCTTACCATTTCCTTGTCATTATACATAGTATCAAGATGATCACATATATATGAGATGTTGTATTAAGAAGCACAGATGTGTCTATTATATTGTGTACACTTAGGGTTACCATCACAGACCAAGCATGATAAAATCTGACATATCGGGTTCAAACGAAGGACAAGACCCTCACTAAAGCACTCACTACCCTCACCAATGGTGGTATCAGGCAAGGCACTCCCCATATCGTCCAACCACTAAGGATAACGGGCAGCACTTGGGTATAACACGCAACCCTGCGTCATGCTCTACATGCATCTCAACAACGTTGTGTCGTGCAGTGTGTAACACGCTCTCATGCATGTCGGGCGTCCACCTGTATCGGGCACCTAGGTATCGTGTGACGCCCAACCAGTGTCGTGCTATTTGGCCGACACATACCGAGCTAAAGCTAAAGGGAGACGCTCATACAGAACTGGCCAGCAACGCCCATACCTTGAGGCACAACGACACCCAGCTACATCCTAGACATGTGTGTCGGGTAGGGCCAACAGCCAACCTATCTATGGTCTGAGCCGTCACAGAGCAGGGATTGTGGTGTGACGCCCGTCACAGGGACCAAGAGGTATCGTCCTCCACAACCACCATATCGGGCAAGGTATAACTCCCCAAGGTCATCACCATCCTCAAGCACTAGAGCACCAAACCCTAATGGGTCAAGAAGATAGCTCACCTCTCAACAACTAGGAGAGAGGGGTCTTGCACATCTCTTACCCCCAAGCAGCCACACAAGGAATAACCCTAGCAAGGTTCAAAACCACCACAAGGCTCACTCTTCAAGTCCATGGTGAGAGGAGGGTGTTGCTCAAGCTACTAGATCACAAGCTCACCTCTCAACTTAAACGAGAGAGAAGTGTTGCTCATGATGCTAGGACTCAAGCTCACTCCTCAAGACCTAGGAGAGAAGAGAGTATTGCTCACCAAGAAACCCTAGAAGACATGGTTCGGCCAACAAGAACAACTAAGCAAGAGACAAAGCTAGAAACATATTAGATCATGAAAGGAGGTAGTATAGTTAGGGTTAGGAGTTATGCAACCCGCCTTAAGCAAGCTCCAAGCTCCTAGATCCACGCACCACCAAGGAAGAAGAAAGCTTCAAGGTAGGATCGGCCACCAAGCTAGCTCCTCCAAGGGTGTCATTCACTAAGCTTTCCAAGGAGAAGGGTGTATCGTGCACCAAGGGAAAGGGAGAGACCAAAAGGATCCCTAACAAGAGGAAAAGAACACATATATAGAAGGGAATGGAGGAGATAATAAGGTAGAGCAAAGCAAGGTGTCATCCACCTAGGGACACTTGTCCTAGTACACGAGCCACCACTCTAGCAAGCCCTAAACACATGTCCAAGGTCATTGCTACATGCAAACATCAAGCACCAAGTGTCCACTAGTGGTGACACAAACGAGGTCAAAGCTTGGTCAAAGGGCATGGGTGACACACTTGGGCGACACACCATCTTCATGGGCGACACACCCCTGGGCGACACTGCCACCTCCTAGCCGATACAAGGGCCCAACAAGGCAAAGGCAAGGCTCAACAAAGCCCAACAAGGTCAACCAAGCCCAAAGGAACTCAAGCAATGAGCTCAAACCATCTTCTCTGTACTAGAGGTAGCAAGGAGAGGGAGGAACACCTCACAAGGTGACAAACTTGCCCACAAACCCTAGACTTGGGTTATTTTCAAGTAGCACCTACAACTTTCAACAAAGCACAACCAAACCCTAATCACCACTAAAGGTGATTAGCAAGCATCAGGGTTAAGCAAAACAAACAGGGTAAACCCTAAACGGAGGTCAGGGTCCTTACAGTTTGTACTTTTGAGGTACTAGGGTAATTAGTACCTTGTTGAGTGGTTAACTCCTGATGCTTATGAAAGCAATGATTTGATATGTTGTGACAACCTTTCATTCAAGTTGTTTGGACCTAATCTAATTAAGATTGAAGTAATTGACATCCTAGAGTGGATGAGAGAAGAGGAATCCCTACATGAGTGACAATCATGTAATGGTTAAACCTCAACACTTTCAACATGAACATAATAAGTAATCAGGGTATGATCCTTTGTAAAGGGATCATGAAATCTTAATTGAGAAGGTTGATGATACCCTAATCAAGGGTGTGACATGAGAAACCCTAATTAAGGGTGATGTCAAGTGAAAACCTAATTTCAGGTAATGCTATGTGAAACCCTAATGTAGGGTAAAGTTATGTGAAACCCTGATATATGAGGATGTTATGTGAAACTCTAAAGTAGAGTAATGTTATGTGAAACCCATATTTATGGGAGATGCTATGTGAACCTTAATTTATAAACACGGAAAAATCTTATTCCCAATAATGGAATAGTGATTAATATATTGACAAGTGTAACATCTAAAGAGGTTGATAGTGTATATCCTTATATAAATAGTTCCTAACTCAAAGATGAGTCCATATCATTAACAATGGTTGTATTACCTAAATACAGTGACTTGTGGCCAATTCATTACATGATAAATGTGATGAAATGGTGTATAAAGTATTAGGATGGGAAATACCCTAATACAAGCTAAGTGGATGAACTCAAGTAAGGTAATGGTGATGAGGGAAGTGATACATCAAAATATGATAGATATCACATCCAACACCTCAAGTGTGATATACCTTAATGTATTTTAAATCCAATATATTTGGATGAGTGACACATGAAGTGTGTCATATCAGTTGTTACATTCAGATGTAATGCACTTTGATAAGTGTAGGCTAACATGCCTTATGAAAAGGTTAATCCAAATCAATAGACTATGATGCAATCATATTCTGGTAAAGATGAGAGAGAAACTCATACTTTGTGTTGATAATCCATTTAATGATGAATGATGAGAATAAATAAGTATGATTGAATACTTATGTTATCAATGTTGGCTCCTAGTTGTGTGGAACAATGAGTTAAGGTTTGATCATTAATAACATGATCTTAAGAACCTAAATGGTTATTTGTGGAAAACCCTAATGGAGGGTGATAATATGTAAGGGGAATCCTAACCCTAAAAAGGGAATAGAGGTATTACTTTATGTTGCATGGTGCTGATATAAAAGCATTATAACTGTTATCATGAGAACTAATCATGCAGGTATGTTGAGACAATAAGCATAGCCAGGTATGAGCTATGATGCTCTTATATTGAAAATGTTTTATAGGCCTTATAAGCCTTCATATGCTTTGTTGCTTAGTGAGAGGTAATCTGAAATTAATGACCCATGTGTGCTATATGATGTTTTAATTATTGAAATTGTTTATGGGCTTCATAAGCCATAATATGCCTTGTTGCCTACTAAGAGGTAACAAGAGATGAATTAAGCTTTGTGTGTTATGTGGAATGTTTGTGTAGTAAAAATCATGCTTACCTTGGTTAAAAGACCTGAAGGTATTAAGTTACTTGTTATGTGGTAACAAGTATTCTATGATGAATTAAGGGTTTGAATACCCATATTCTATAATCATGATGATGAACTTGTTAAGAAATGGAAATGTGTTTGATGAGATGAGGGATTAAGATCCTAATACTTTGTTAGAAGAGTATGGCTATAGGCCATGACTCCACAAAACAATTTTAGGCATTAGTTGTGTGTTCTAAGCCTGAAGAGAGTATATGTTGTGGCTATAACTCTATAGTGAAGATGTCTGTGGCAACACATCCCACTATCACATAGACAGCGAGGTGTTACGCGAAAATGTGCGGAAATCACCATAAACCACAAATTACCAAAAACACAAGTTAATTAAAACCGATTGCAGAAAGCGGATAAACTGAGAAACTATTACATTTAGGTCATCATCCTGCAAAGAAACATGTTATATAAACATTTACAAGATCTTAGTAGTTTCCACAGTTTAGGAGATCAATTGTCCTGTCATCACATGAGTTCATCACCTGTTATTACATACAGTACGACCCACATCCAACCAGTAGCAGGATATACAAAATGTCATCAGCTATACATCGTGAAACAACGTCGAAACACCTCCAAGGACCTGAGAGTACAGGGATGACTCTAAGACTCTACTACAAAACAACCAAAACAACAGCATATCCACCTCTTGCCTTCTACTGCTCATCTTGCTACTTGGCCACAACTCCGCGACCACCACCACGTCTAGCTCGAACACCTAAAAGGTTGTAAACCAATGGGGTGAGACACACAGTCCCAGCAAGAAACATAACTCCCCGCCGAAACTACAAAACCTCAGCAAGACTAAAGCAATAGCAGCAGATAACTGATAAAAGATGTAACAAGAGCAGTTTATATAAAAAGCTATTCATACCATTAAGCTTACCAGTTCTACGGAAGGCATGTCACCAAATATCTCATTTATGGAACATGATTGACAAGATAAGATTTATATGGTCTTACCACATAACATAAAGAACGTATAAGTAACTGCAAGTATAACAAGATCAACTATGCAAGCAAGGTCTCAACCAATGTTCCGTGTTTTGCCTTATGCAGTAAATATTATTCAACTGAATTACATATTATTATGCCCTGAGGAAGTGAGCCGTACCGCTCAAATCCAACTGACGACTGCAAAACCCGGAGCCGGTGCCATACAAGGTCAATGGAAGAGCCAGACTCCATGACCTCCCACCTCGTGGTCAGTGCACGAGTACAACACAAGTAGGACCACAGTCTCGTTCTTAGGTGGCCTCAGCCACAGGGTCAGGCTACCCTCTGCCTAGCCCACCTTGGTACATGTATAGGCACTAGTTAAACTGAGCCACGGGCTTGTTCACTGTTCTCTGAGCCATGAACACATTCATGCTCCCATATCACACATCCTGAGCCATGGGCCTGTTCACCATGCTCTTACATATTGATCTACGGGCCTGAATCCGCACTCTGGAGTCTACAACCGAAGTTGCACTCTTACCTTCTCACTTTAGACTAGGAGAAACCTCACATATTCAAAAATATGCGCTCCGGGTTAGCCCACAGGAGAACCCGTTTCACCATCACCAGCTCCTGACGATGATGGATCTATGGTCAGGGCAAAACTACATGATATGTTCCACTGTGATTAATTAGTATCTTTTCTGTGGATTGCAGGATTCAACCAAGTTGTATAACATGCAAACTTATAACAAGAATAAATAACATGAACTCAGAATCATGCTTTTACTGTCATCAACATCATCCTGATTCATCACAAGGATTCAGCATTAAATGTTACCACTTGGCTTCTTGCCAATCATCTAGATCCATCACAAGGATCATCACATTATAATGGGATCTCAATCCCCCATTACATAGTGCCACTGCCTCTCAAGGCTTACATTATCACCATGGGATAGCAATCCCAGGTCATCATCAAAGGATAACACCTCAACTAGGCACTTTAGCCAACCCAAGTCCTCAGACCAAAACACATCAAGCATATTATCTCATCATCAAGAGTAACCATCAAAGCAGTGTTACTCAAACATGTATATATATCTCATAGCCCTTATTCCTGGCTATGCAACTGTATGAGTCACCTGCATGGTTAGTATCCGCACTCATCATGAATTAACAAAAGAATCATATTATCAACATAGAGCAACATTGATGATTATATATGTTATCATTCATGCCTCATCCTGTGACCATTGACATAGGTCATATCATCTTGCAAGGCTTCTTACATGCTTATCGTTTCTTTAGCATTACACAGATAATTCTAGGTGATCATGAATACACAAGATGTCATGTCAAGGTACATAGGTGTGCACTTACTATAGCAATTACCATCAAGCATATCAAGGGTTACTATTGTCAACCAAACGTAACATAATAGAATAAGATTTAGCATATAGGTTATCCATATAAGGAACGAGACCCTCACTAGAGACACCCACTACCTTCACAAAAGGTAGTATCAAGTAGGGAACTCTCCCCTATCGCCCAACACTCAAACGCATAATGGTTAAGCAGATCAGCACATATTGGCCAAGCACAAGGATGTCGGGCAACCAAGGCATAACGGTCAAAAGCATATCGTGCAGCTATGTCCAGGAGACATATCATGCAACGCAGCGTCATGCACCTCCAAGAGTAACGTGCAGCTCGGTCCATGTCATGCAACGATGCGTTGTGCATGTCTGTGTCGTGCAACCGCTAGGGTTACTACAGGTTACTATATCGGGCATCCTCACTATGCCGTGACACCCAGCACCAAGCTAGCCACATATCTCCATATCGTCTAAGGTATGACGCCCAAGGACACAACTCAAACGGGTGGCAAGGACCTGTCGTTCAACCAGCCTATCCATGGCCTATCGGCCGACACAAGGCAAGGACCTATTGTGTGACGCTCGTTACAAGGTCAAGGATCAGGGTGTATCGCCTAGCACAGCCACAACAGCATAACGGCCAAGGCTCTAGGTCAAGAGGGGTATCGGGTGACACCTACCCCAAGCCATATCGGCCAAGGTGTAACCCAAAAGGGTCACCACCAACCTCAAGCACAAGGGCACCAAAACCCTAATGGATTAATAAGATGACTCACCTCTGAACTATTAAGAGAGAGGGGTCTTGCCAAGCTTCTTAACACCAATCGGGCAACACAAGGTTCAACCACAACCAAGGTCCACAACCACTACAAAGCTCACCTTTCAAGTCCATGGTGAGAGGAGGGTGTTGCTCAAGCAACTAGAACACAAGCTCACCTCTCAACTAAAACGAGAGAGGAGTATTGCCCATATTACTAGAACTCAAGCTCACTCCTCAAGACCTAGGAGAGAAAGGGGTGTTTCTCACCAAGAAACCCTAGAACAAGGTTCAGCCACAAGGTACAACTAAGCAAGAAACTAAACTAACAACATATAAGAACATAAAAGAAGGTAGTGTAGTTAGGGTTAGGAGTTATGTAACCCCCCTTAAGCAAGCTCCAAGCTCCTAGCACCAAGATCCAAGCACCACCAAGGAAGGAGAGCAAGGCACTCTAGGATTCGGCCACCACTAGAGGAAGAAGGAGACTCCAAGAAGGATCGGCCACCAAGCTTGCAAAAGAAGAGGGGTGTCGTGCACCAAGGGAGAGGGTGACTAAGGAACTAAAGGAATCCTTAGTAAGGGAAAGGAAACACATATATAGAAGAGGATGGAGGAGAAACCAAGGTAGAGCAAAGCAAGGTGTCACCCACCTAGGGACACTTGTCCATGAGCAAAGATACCACTCATAACATGCCCTAAACACATGTCCAAGGCCATTTCCACATGCAAGCATCAAGCACCAAGTGTCCATTAGTGGTGACACAAATGAGGTCAAAGAGAGTCAAAGGGCTCCATGGGCGACACACCCACACCACTGGCCGACACACACCCTGGGCGACACACCTCTGGCCGATATAGGTACAGGCTGACACACCTAGGCCGACACAAGCAAGCTCTTGCCCGACACAAGGTCCAAAGAAACAAGGACAAGGCCCCACAAGGCCCAACAAGCTCAACCAAGCCCAAAGGAACTCAAGCAATGAGCCCAACCCTTCCTCTCAACACAAGAGGAAGCAAGGAGAGGGAGGAACACCTCACAAGGTGGCAAACTTGCCCACAAACCCTAGACATGGGTTAATTGCAAGTAACACCTCCAGTTCTCAACAAAGCACCAACAACCCTAATCACCACTAAGGGTGATTAGCAAGCAACTAAGCATCAAGATTAAGCAAAGCAAATAGGATAAGCCCTAAACGGAGGTCAGGGTCCTTACAAGATAACCCCCTACAAAGGGATTTCATCCCCGAAATCCGAAGAGAAAAGCAAGGGATACTTCCTCCTCATCTCTTCCTCAAGCTCCCACGTGGCTTCCTCAACGCCACAATGATGCCAAAGAACCTTCACAAGAACCATGTCCTTCCTCTTCAGCTTCTTAACTCTTCTGTCAAGGATCATCACAGGACCTTCCTCGTAGGTCACATCTTCATCAAGCTCAACTTCGTCTGGTTGTATCACTGTCCCTGTATCCGGATGACTTTTCTTCAGCATACTGACATGGAACACTGGGTGTAACATGTGCAACTCTGGCGGCATCTCTAACTCGTAAGCTACCTTTCCCATACGTGCTATGACCGGGTACGGCCCCATATACATGGGTGCTAGCTTACCCTTCTGGCCAAACCTTAGCACATGTTTCCACGACGATACTTTAAGATACACTTTGTCTCCTACCTGGAACTCCAAAGGTCATCCGCGATTGTCTGCGTAAGACTTCTGCCTGTCCTGTGCTGCTTTCAACCGTTGCTATATCACTTTGATATTTTCTGTTGTCTACTATACTAACTCAGGGCCCAAAAGATGATTTTCACCAGACTCATACCAACACAAAGGATATCTGCACTTCCGTCCATATAAGGCCTCTTAAGGAGACATGTCAATGCTCCGCTGATAACTATTGTTGTAGGCAAACTCTATCAAACTGAGATGCACGTCTCAACTTCCTAAGAACTGCAAAACACAAGCTCGGAGGAGATCCTCCAAAGTCTGAATAGTCCTCTCAGACTGTCCATCTGTCTGTGGGTGGAAGGCGGTACTGAACCTCAACTACGTTCCCAACTCCTTGTGCAACTGTTCCCAGAAACGACTCGTGAACTGAGGACCTCTGTCAAAAACTATCGTCGTTGGCACACCGTGCAAACGTACTATCTCATCCACATATACTCGAGCAAGCTTCTCAGCTGTATACATTGTCTTTACATTTATGAAATGGGCAGACTTCGTCAATCTGTCCACTATTACCCAAATGGAATCATGATTTCTAGTTGTCCTGGGTAGACCAACTATGAAATCCATGGTTATATGATCTCATTTCCACTGCAGTATCGGCAGGGGTTGCAACGTACCTGTCGGCTTTTGATGCTCAGCCTTGACTTGCTGACATACCACACATCTAGCCACAAACTCGGCTACATCTTTCTTCAAACCAGGCCACCAATACAAGTCCTTCAGACTATGATACATCTTGGTGACTCCTGGATGCATAGCATACATCAACGTGTGTGCTTCTTCGAGCACTAGCTTCCTCAGATCATCAGCATCGGGAACCACCATCCTATCATGATAGCAAACTAGTCCATCCTCAGACTCATGGAACCCATCACACTTTTCGCTGCCAAACTCTGATCTGATCAATTGTACTATATCATCTGTTTGCTGTGCATCCTTGATCTGTTGTCTCAGCGTAGGATTGACTTGCATCTATGCTAAAAGTCTAGCTAGCAAGGAAACTTCCATCTGCACATTCATCTTCCGTAAGGAGACAAACATATCCCGTCTATAGCATACCAGGAAACTCAATTGTGCCTTCTTTGAAGGAAAAGAAGAAGACTTTTGGCTAAGCGCATCAGCTACCACATTCACCTTACCAGGATGATACTCGATGGTGCAGTCGTAATCATTGATTAACTCCATCCATCGACGTTGTCACATGTTTAACTCATGCTGCGAAAAGATGTACTTCAGATTCTTATGATCTGTAAAGATCTGACACACTTCCCCGTAAAGATAGTGTCTCCAAATCTTTAACGCATGAACCACTGTTGCCAACTCCAAATCATGAGTCAGATAGTTCTCCTCGTGTTTGTTAAGCTGTTGCGAAGCACAGGAAACCACATGATCTTCCGGCATCAGCACACAACCTAAACCTTTCTTGGAAGCATCGCAGAAAACAACATAGCCCTTTCCAGGCTCTGGCAGTACTAACACTGGAGCATTAGTCAGTTTCTCCTTCAAACTTTGGAAAGCTTGCTGACAACGATCATCCCAGACAAAAGGTACATCCTTCCTAGTCAACTTTGTCACCGGCAACGCAATCGCACTGAAGTCCTTGATAAACCTCTGGTAGTATCCTGCCAAACCCAAGAAACTACGAACTTCCGTCGGTGTCTTCAGTTGTTCCCATTCTGCAACAGACTCCACCTTCTTTTGGTCCACTTTGACTCCTTCTGCAGATATCACATGACCCAAGAAAGTCACTTCCTCCAACCAGAACTCGCACTTACTGAACTTGGCATACAACTGATGTTGGTGAAGAAGAGTCAACGCTAGTCGAAGATGTCGCTCGTTCTCTTGTCTGTCCCGACTATAGATCAAGATGTCATCTATAAATACCACAACAAACCGATCTAGAAATAGACGGAACACTCTGTTCATCAAATCCATGAAAGCAGCATGCGCATTGGTTAGCCCAAATGGCATAACCACAAACTCGAAGTGACCATACCTCGTCCTAAAAGCTGACTTTGGTATGTCATCCGCCTTAATCCTAAACTGATGATATTCGGACCGTAGGTCGATCTTTGAAAACACTATAGCACCACTCAACTGATCGAACATATCATCTATCCTTGGCAACGGGTACTTGTTCTTGATCGTGACCTTGTTCAACGGTTGGTAATCTATACATAACTGCATCGATCTGTCCTTCTTCTTAACGAACAACACTGGAGCACCCCAAGGCGACGTACTCGGTCAGATGAAACCTTTCTCCAAAAACTCTTGCAACTGCTTCTTAAGCTCTGCCATCTCTACTAAAGCCATCCTATACAGTGTTTGTGCAATTGGCTGCGTTCCTTGAACCAGATTGATCTCAAAATCAATCTCTCGGGGTGGAGGAACACCAGGGAACTCATCAGGAAACACGTCGGCAAACTCTCAGACAACCGACACCTCCTCAAGGCTAGGACCATTCTCCTTGGTGTCTACAACGATATCCACAATGTGAGCTAAGAATGCCTCACATCCTTGCCGTAGCAACTTTTCTGCCACCATAGCTGATACCAAACACGTCGGAAGAATCTTCCTATCTCCTTGGAAGATCCACTTCCTACCGTCATCATCAAACATAGCTTGCTTGGAACCACAGTCCAAAACAACCTTATACTTCTCTAATGTATCCATCCCAAGGATCACATCTAAACCGTGCATATCAAGTGGTATAAGATCCACTTGTATACTGTGTCCCGAAAAAGATAAGACACAAGATCGACACTCCTCTTGAAGCATCGAGGAACCATCAAGAGGGGTTTCTAACAACAAGCTATCTTTCTTACAACTAACAGGTAACCGACAGTTCTCAAGCATACTATAGGCGATAAAAGAGTGTGTAGAACCCGGGTCAACCAAAACAGATATAAAGCAAGAAAAAGACATATTATAATGAAATAACTCTATCTGACCTACCACCACTCGCAGGTTGACTATCGCCTCCGGCTGACTCATAGCATAGAATCGAGTCGTTGCTTGCTGTCCACGTCCTCTGCTTCCTTGAGCAGATGATCCCGCTTGTGACGCTTGACTGTGTCCTCTCCCTCTGCTACTACTGGGCTGCTGTCTATCTGATCCTTGTTGATTTTGCCTTGGCTGTTGCGTCACTTCAACATCTCTATTTGGGAAATTTGACCAGAAATGCCTGATCTGACCACAAAGATGGAATGACCTATCTTCAAACCGTGGCCTAGATGGCCCTGTCACTGCCACAGAAGCTGTACTATGTGCCTTTGACGGTGAAGAAACATATCCTCTTCCCTTACTCGGAGACCACTACGATGGTAAACTGGAACCTCTCATCACGGAAAGTGCTAAAAACCTTGACTTCTTGAAGCCAACAAACCTCTGTCCCTGGAACTGAGCAGGCCTCTTCTTAGACATGGATTCTCTTTTCTCCCTAACCGATCGTTCGATCCTCCAAACAGATTCCACAAATGTAGCAAGCCGCTCTCGGTTCTCCAACACTGAAGTAGGTGTTGTGAACTCAGCACTCAGGCCTTTCTCAAAACGTCTGATCCGCTCTTCATCTGTTGCTGCCATGTGAGGACAAAACCTCAATAGATCCATGAACTTGGATTCGTACTCGGTGACGTTCATCGTTCCTTGGCGCATGCTCTCAAACTGACTGATCTTCTCATCCACATACGTCTTCGGAAAGTATCTGCTGACGAACTTGCGTCGGAAAACCTCCCAACCGATCACCTCACCAGGTCGCTTCTCCTCCTCGATGGTCCACGAGTGACCATCACTACCCTTCAGAAGGTAGATAGCGTGCTTTACTTTGTCTGCTTCGGGGATGTCAAGGATCCAGAAAGCCTTCTCAAGACTTGTTAGCCACAAATCTGCATCCGCTGGATCAGCCGTTCCAGCATAATTCGAAGATCCGACTTGGCGAATCCGCTTAAATGTCTTCCCAATACCCGATGTTTCACCATGGGGATCCTGTGCTCTCGCCGGAGGCACTGGCAGTCTTTCTACCATTAGATTCATCGTAGCCATCATCTGCCCCATAAGTTGTTGATAGGCAGGGTGTTCAAGAATGGCTGGGTCAGGTTGGGGGACCTCAGGCACCCGATCTTCATGTGCCTGCCCTATAGCTCCATCAACTGATGCAGCATCGCTGTTCTCAACATCATGTTCTTCATGGTTTCCAGACATCTTGGCTTTTCTTCCGCTGAGGGCAGAAGATGATTGTAAGAAAATCTGGAAAACTCAAGAATAGACACAACCTAGTCCTAAATCCCTATAGACTCAGCAAACCTAGGGCTCTGATACCAAACTTGTGGCAACACATCCCACTATCACATAGACAGCGAGGTGTTATGCGAAAACGTGCGGAAATCACCATAAACCACAAATTACCAAAATCACGGGTTAATTAAAATCGATTGCAGAAAGTGGATAAACTGAGAAACTATTACATTTAGGTCCTCATCCTGCAAAGAAATAGGTTATATAAACATTTACAAGATCTTAGTAGTGTCCACAGCTTAGGAGATCAGCTGTCCTGTCATCACATGAGTTCATCACCTGGTATTACATACAGTACGGCCCACATCCGACTAGCAGTAGGATATACAAAACATCATCAGCTATACATCGTGAAACAACGTCGAAACACCTCCAAGGACCTGAGAGTACATGTATGACTCTAAAACTCTACTACAAAACAACGAAAACAACAGCATATCCACCTCTTGCCTTCTACTGCTCGTCTTGCTGCTCGGCCGCAACTCTACGACCACCACCACGTCTAGCTCAAACACCTAAAAGGTTGTAAACCAGTGGGTGAGATATACAGTCCCAGCGAGAAACATAACTCCCCACCGAAACTACAAAACCTCAGCAAGACTAAAGCAATAGCAGTAGATAACTGATAAAAGATGTAACAAGAGCAGTTTATATAACAAAGTTATTCATACCATCAAGCTTACCAGTTGTACGGAAGGCATGTCACCAAATATCTCTTTTATGGAACATGATTAAGAAGATAATATCTATACGGTCTTACCACATAACATAAAGAATGTATAAGTAACTGTAAGTATAACAAGATTAACTACGCAAGCAAGGCCTCAACCAATGTTCCGTGTTTTGCCTTATGCAGTAAATACTATTCGGATGAATTACATATTATTATGCCCTGAGGAAGTGAGTCGTACCGCTCAAATCCAACCGACGGCTGCGAAACCCAGAGCCGGTGCCATACAAGGTCAATGGAAGAGTCGGACTCCACGACCTCCCACCTCGTGGTTAGTGCACAAGTACAACACAAGCAGGACCGCAGTCTCGTGCTTAGGTGGCCTCAGCCATAGGGTCAGGCTACCCTCTGCCTAGCCCGCCTTGGTACATGTATCGGCGCTAGTAAAACTGAGCCACGGATCTGTTCGCCATGCTCTGAGCCATGAACACATTCATGCTCCCATATCACACATCCTGAGCCATGGGCCTGTTCACCATGCTCTTACATATTGAGCTACGGGCCTGAATCCGCACTCTGGAGTCTACAACCGAAGTTGCACTCTTACCTCCTCACTTTAGGCTAGGAGAAACCTCGCATATTCAACAATATGCGCTCCGGGTTAGCCTGCAAGAGAACCCGTTTCACCATCACCAGCTCCTGACGATGATGGATCTATGGCCAGGGCAAAACTACATGATATGTTCCACTATGATTAATTAGTATCTTTTATGTGGATTGCAGGATTCAACCAAGTTGTATAACATGCAAACTTATAACAAGAATAAATAACATGAACTCAGAATCATGCTTTTACTGTCATCAACATCATCCTGATTCTTCACAAGGATTCAGCATTACATGTTACCACTTGGCTTCTTGCCAATCATCTAGATCCATCACAAGGATCATCACATTACCATGGGATCTCAATCCCCCATTACATAGTGCCACTGCCTCTCAAGGCTTACATTATCACCATGGGATAGCAATCCCAGGTCATCATCAAAGGATAACACCTCAACTAGGCACTTTAGCCAACCCAGGTCCTCAGACCAAAACACATCAAGCATATTATCTCATCATCAAGAGTAACCATCAAAGCAGTGTTACTCAAACATGTATATATATCTCATAGCCCTTATTCCTAGCTATGCAACTGTATGAGTCACCTGCATGGTTAGTATCCACACTCATCATGAATTAACAAAAGAATCATATTATCAACATAGAGCAACATTGATGATTATATATGTTATCATTCATGCCTCATCATGTGACCATTGACATAGGTCATATCATCTTGCAAGGCTTCTTACATACTAATCAATTCCCTAGCATTACACAGATAATTCTAGGTGATCATGAATACATAAGATGTCATGTCAAGGTACATAGGTGTGCACTTACTATAGAAATTACCATAAAGCATATCAAGGGTTACTATTGTCAACCAAACGTGACATCATAGAACAAGATTTAGCATATAGGTTATCCATATAAGGAACGAGACCCTCACTAGAGACACCCACTACCTTCACCAAAGGTAGTATCGAGCAGGGCACTCTCCCCTATCGCCCAACACTCAAACACATAACAGTTAAGCATATCAGCACATATCGGCCAAGCACAAGGGTGTCGGACATCCAAGGCATAACGGTCAAAAGCATATCGTGCAGCTATGTCCAGGAGACATATCGTCCAATGCAGCGTCATGCGCCTCCAAGAGTAACGTGCAGCTCGGTCCATGTCATGCAACAGTGCGTTGTGCATCTCTGTGTCGTGCAACAGCTAGGGTTACTATGGGTTACTATATCATGCATCCTCACTATGCTGTGACACCCAACACCAAGCTAGCCACATATCTCCATATCGTCCAAGGTATGACGCCCAAGGACACAACTCAAATGGGCGGCAAGGACATGTCGTTCAACCAACCTATCCATGGCCTATCCGTCGACACAAGGCAAGGACCTATTGTGTGACGCCCGTCACAAGGTCAAGGATCAGGGTGTATCGCCCAATACAGCCACAACATCATAACATCCAAGGCTCTAGGTCAAGAGGGGTATCGGGTGACACCTACCCCAAGCCATATCGGCCAAGGTGTAACCCGACAGGGTTACCACCAACCTCAAGCACAAGGGCACCAAAACCCTAATGGATTAAGAAGATGACTCACCTCTCAACTATCAAGAGAGAGGGGTCTTGCCAAGCTTCTTAACACCAATTGGGCAACACAAGGTTCAACCACAACCAAGGTCCACAACCACTACAAAGCTCACCTTTAAAGTCCATGGTGAGAGGAGGGTGTTGCTCAAGCAACTAGAACACAAGCTCACCTCTCAACTAAAACGAGAGAGGAGTATTGCCCATATTACTAGAACTCAAGCTCACTCCTCAAGACCTAGGAGAGAAAGGGGTGTTGCTCACCAAGAAACCCTAGAACAAGGTTCGGCCACAAGGTACAACTAAGCAAGAAACTAAACTAACAACATATAAGAACATAAAAGAAGGTAGTGTAGTTAGGGTTAGGAGTTATGTAACCCACCTTAAGCAAGCTCCTAGCACCAAGCTCCAAGAACCACCAAGGAAGGAGAGCAAGGCACTCTAGGGTTTGGCCACCACTAGAGGAAGAAGGAGACTCCAAGAAGGATCGGTCACCAAGCTTGCAAAAGAAGAGGGGTGTCATGCACCAAGGGAGAGGGTGACTAAGGAACTAAAGGAATCCTTAGCAAGGGAAAGGAAACACATATATAGAAGAGGATGGAGGAGAAACCAAGGTAGAGCAAAGCAAGGTGTCGCCCACCTAGGGACACTTGTCCATGAGCAAAGCTACCACTCATAACATGCCCCAAACACATGTCCAAGGCCATTGCCACATGCAAGCATCAAGCACCAAGTGTCCATTAGTGGTGACACAAACGAGGTCAAAGAGAGTCAAAGGGCTCCATGGGCAACACACCCACACCACTGGCCGACACACACCCTGGGCGACACACCTCTGGCCGATACAGGCACATGCCGACACACCTAGGCCGACACAAGCAAGCTCTTGCCCGATACAAGGTCCAAAGAAACAAGGACAAGGCCCAACAAGCTCAACCAATCCGAAAGGAACTCAAGCAATGAGCCCAACCCTTCCTCTCAACACAAGAGGAAGCAAGGAGAGGGAGGAACACCTCACAAGGTGGCAAACTTGCCCACAAACCCTAGACTTGGGTTAATTGCAAGTATCACCTCCAGCTCTCAACAAAGCACCAACAACCATAATCACCACTAAGGGTGATTAGCAAGCAACTAAGAATCAAGGTTAAGCAAAGCAAATAGGATAAACCCTAAACGGATGTCAGGGTCCTTACAATGTCAATTTACTCTGGCAAGTTAATTGCAGCCTGACACATGATGTGTAAAATATAATCAGTTGTGTAGTGTATTTGCATAAAGTTGAAATGAGAGAAACATCAGTTGATATTATACTACTTAGTGTAATGGATAAATGTTATACATATTCTTCACATTCCTTATGGGATAAGTGATATGATGCTCTATCAGGTTACAATTGCAATGTTTAAGATAAGAATAATGTTCTAACCTGTTAAACAATGAATTAACTATTGTTAAGCGATTATGATTCCTCTATTCAGACTTATCTTAATAATCTGCAATAATAATGTTTCTGGCAGAGAGTTATATCTCTCGCTGGGGCAATTTTACAATTGTCACACCCCCGTGGGAACCACATTTTTTTAGGTGGACGCGGACGAGGAGGCATGGATCCTTCAATAGGTGGAGAACAACAACAACAGCAGCAGGAACAATAGTGAATTCTCAAGTGGAGACACTGGCTGATATGTCTTGTATAGATGTACATAGAGTCCTATGTGTCGTCCCTATACTCTCATGTCTTCGGAGTAGTAGTTAATGCTTTCGAGATTTTGGCTTAGTGCCTCGAGATTTCATACTGCCTGTATTTAGTTTAACAGAGCAGTTGATGCATGTAATCCTCAGAAAAAGATGATACATGACATGTACTTGTGAACCAGTATGTAATTAAGTTACTCTAGTTCTTTATGAAAGAGTTTTCCTATGTGTGGACCTCTTTGTAAAATGGTTTTAATTTTTAGTGAGTTTTAGTAATCCGCTGCTTAGTGATCGCTTCCGCTTAGTTAATAACCTTTTATTCAAACGATGCATCACAACAACAATCACAGGGAGTAATACATGTCATAAACCTAAATGGATCTCATATCATTTCAAGGCTTAACACCCTTTTGCAAATAATTGAGAAATAAATTGTGGCTAAATTTGACAATACATGGTTTGTATCCCTCGTTTTAAAACTGAATATCTTATTAAGGGGGAGCATAGCAATAAAATTAAAGGGGAATGGTAAAATTCATACTTAATGGTTATCTTGGTTATCTTTTTGAAATGACAAAGGGGGAGAAATAATATAAAATTAAAAATATAAAATAAAATGAGTTTCATAATATCTCGGCCAACACATACTTACAAGAGAATGGCTATAAAAGGTGAACTTCAGGTATGAAACTCATATGATTTATATTTCCGTATTTTTATATTTTAGAAATGTTTTGTCATCTTCAAAAAGGGGGAGATTGTTGGCTAAATTGGACATTATTATAATCCCTTTATTTTGATGATGACAAATATTTCATTCTTGTGGATCTAACGTGCTACTTGAGTGGTGCAGGAACAAGGTGGAAGAAAGACCTTTGGAAGATCTACATGCTCAAAATGCTTTAATTTCATGATTGTAATCAAATGTAAAAACATGTACAAGTATATAATGTACAAGTACTTAGATATCATGTAAATCAAGCGTTTAGATCTTCCCTATCCATTCACAACACTTAGATAGGTCATCCCCTATAATAGTGTCACAACTGCACACTCATACACACACTTAGTATTCATCTAGAACCACCAAAACAGAGACTTTCTCAGTCAAACTATTTGTCGACTGAGACACACTCGATCGAACATCTTCTCGACCGAGAGTCTCCGGGGTTAACTCTTCTATTAGGTTCTATAGCCGTTAGACACAGCAAAATAGGTAGTTGGGAGTTGGATTCGAACGTTATATACACTTACTCCATATCGTCCTTCGGTCGAAAAAGAGTTCGACCGAGAGACTCTCGGTCGACAAATTCTTCGACCGAAAAGGTGTCTGTTTGCACTTTTCAGAATTAATTAACTAGCCATTACTAAAGCAGTTAGTGGATACCTAACGACTAGTTGAGCACTAAGAACCTCTTAAAAAGTGTCTAGAACGTCCTTAAGTACTCGTAGGTCATTCCTATAAATAGGACATGCCTTAGGACACCCAAAACACACTTGTGCAATACTTGAGCATACATACTTGTAATTGGAAATCTTTCTTGTGAGCAATTGAGAAACTCTAGCATTTGCTAATCCTTTCCATTGCTACAAATTCGTATCCTATAGGCTAGCATCTCCTACCCACTGCACTTCCACTTTCACACATTGGTTAGGAGATCAAAACGCTTGATATAGGAAATCAAGCCTTGTGCTACAACAATAATTGTAATTTCCATTTTCCTTTCTTACTCCTTGTTATTGCTTGTACTCTCCTTACTACTCCTAGGGTTGGAGGCTACTGATTGGAGAGGGTGCTATCTTCTCAGGTGGAGAAGGATCTTCTCGGTGGAGAAGGAGGACTTTGGACTACTTCAAGAAGGTTGTCTCAATAGGAAGCTACTTCAAGAGGAAGGCTACTTCAAGAGGGAGCTTGAAGTTACTTCGAGGAAAGCTACTTCGAGGTTGGTGGGACTACTTCTAGGTGAAGGCTGTCCAAAGGGTGGTGAAAGTATTTGTAATTTTATGTAACATCCTTGCGAAGTAATAAAATTTAAATACTTTCAAAATCCCAATTGAAAACAATTGGGTAGTGGACTGACTCCCTTAGTTTTGCTAAGGGTGGAACCACTATAAACACCTTGCCTCCTTTCTTCTTATCTCAATTGTGGTTGTTTGAGTTGAATTATTGTTAAAATAATTATAAAACCCTATTCACCCCCCCTCTAGTGGTTTTTCAACTTCCTCTCCATTTTAGATTTGCAGGATATGTTTATTCAACTGAAAACAAACATAAGATCTACCATTTATTGGAAATGGGGCCACAAACATATTACAAAAAATGCCATTACCTATTCTTCACCTACATGGGACACACATTCCCACACAAGATAATATGAAATGTATATTGTCCACCCAAAGTATGTGTTATCCTATGAATCCTATGACATGACAAAATTCCAACTGATGCACATTTTGGGAGAATAGAAAAGGAGGGTCTATTGATTTGTGTGATGTGCCAATCGCATAAAGAATCTGATGTGTTAGATTAATTAGTCTATGACGTACATGGGCCCAAGTCTTCTTGGCCTATTAGAGTTAAGTTATGCTTCATTGTACTTGCCTCTTTTCCTATATATATGATGGAAGTTTGCCATCTCTCAAAAATAAATATCGCATTAGCCCCCCTTCTTAATTTTCCATATAGTATTAGAATAACGATCCTAAACCTAGTGAGAAAAAGAAAGAGAGCCCCTGCCCGTTCTTCTTAGATTGGGCGCCTGCCAGGCATCATCGAGGCTTCCATGATCCATCTTCCTAGGCGGCCATATCGTGTTCACTTCTCGACGCATTCATAGGGATACGACTGAAAGGCACCATCTTTCCCAACTCCAGCAGTAACCACGCCCCCTGATCGTGAAGTAAAATATCCTCTTCTATCTAGATCCCTCCCCTACGCGCATCCCTCCCCCTACGCGCATCAATTCCCTAGCGGAGGCAAGCGGCCCGAAAAGGAAGGGCGGTGGCTATATCCACAACAAGTATGTATCGCCCCCATTCCATGGAGGAAACTATCATTCTGTCCCTTATCCTCTCCTCTCATGCAGCCACCATCCTTGATTCAAACAAATCTCCAACTAGTCAGATATAGATAACTTGGAAATTAAATAATTCTAGCCGGCTGTCCACCCGGCCACCCATCCGATTCGGGCTGTTGCAAAGTCTAATGTAGGCCAGTTTTATTTATTTTTAAATAGGAGGGAAGTATAAAGAAAGGGAAAACTTGTATCACTCATAACTTTCAAGCCACAATGAATTTTTCAATGAAATAAAAAGTAATAAATTTGTAATAAAAAATACTTTCCAATAAGACCAATGTTGACATATTTTAAAAAAATAATAATATGAGAAAATACAATATATGTATTTTGGGCATAACCGTCCATATTCTGGGTAGATACCCATAGTGTACATTTTGTCTCGTACAACCAACCACATTAAAAGTAAAAAAATAAAAGAGAGAGAAAATAATTGTGTTCACAATTTTAGTCCAGTTTTTTTATTAAAGAAATAAATGATGAGGGAAATAGAAGAGAGAGAAAATGTTCTTGTTCATGACTTTCAATCCGGAGCATATTTTTTGATGTAATAAACTGCATTAGAATTTTTGTAAAAAATACTTTCCAACAAGACTAGTGTTGACATACTTTAAAATAATGATAATATGACAGAAAATATAGTATCTGTATTTTAGGATACCATATGCATGTCTCATACGATACCTTTAGTACTGTACATGTAATACTATACTTTGCATTACAAAATGTGGTTGTTAGTACTGTACTTTTTGTACCAACAAGATCATCAAATCATGTATTGTTGTTATGTCTCATACGGTACCTCTAGTACTGTACGTCTAATACTATACTTTGTATTACGAAATGTGACTGTTAGTACTGTACCTATAGTAACAACAAGATCATCAAATTATATATTGTTGTTATGTCTCGTACGGTACCTATAGTACTGTACGTCTAGTACTATACTTTATATTATAAAATGTGGTTGTTAGTACTGTACTTCTTGTACCAACAAGATCATCAAATCATGTATTGTTGTTATGTCTCATACGATACCTCTAGTACTGTACGTCTAGTATTATACTTTAAATTACAAAATGTGATTGTTAATACTGTACTTCTTGTACCAACAATATCATCAAATCATGTATTGTTATTATGTCTTATACGGTACCTCTAGTACTGTGCGTCTAATACTATACTTTGTATTACGAAATATGGTTGTTAGTACTGTACTTAGTAACAACAAGATCATCAAATCATGTATTGTTGTTATGTCTTGTACGGTACCTCTAGTATTGTACGTCTAGTACTATACTTTGTATTACAAAATGTAGTTGTTAGTAGTGTACTTCTTGTACCAACAAGATCATCAAATCATGTATTGTTGTTATGTCTCATACGATACCTCTAGTATTGTACGTCTAGTACTATATTTTATATTACAAAATGTGGTTGTTAGTACTGTACTTCTTGTACCAACAAGATCATCAAATCATGTATTGTTGTTATGTCTCGTATGGTACCTCTAGTACTGTACGTCTAATATTATACTTTATATTACAAAACATGGTTGTTAGTATTGTACTTCTTGTAGAATTTGTGTGTATCTTTGTATACAACTTTTGTTAAACGCTACATTATGAATGTATGTAAAAATTAATATAAATGATAAAATGTACAATACTTACATATTTGTGACGAAATATTGAGTGCGAAAAACAAGGAGGCACTTAGTATTGTACGTCTGTACATATTACGAATGTAAATACTTAAAAAAATTGAACGTGGTTGTTAATACCGTACTTCTAGTAGTGTATTTTGTATTATAAAATTTGACTGTAAGTATTGTACTTCTTGTAGAATGTGTGGGTATCCTTGTAAATATTTTTTGTCAAATGTCACATTTTGAATGTATGTGAAAATTAATATAAATGATAACATGTACAATATTTATGGATTTATGACGTAATATGTAACATGAAGAAATAAAGAGGCAATAATTACTGTACCTGAATGGTCAATCTAAGTATAGTTCCCCAAAATGTATTGTACTTTTGTATATTCCTCTCCTCTCTTAATATACGTCTAACATTATTTTTTTTAAAGTATGTCAACATTGGTCTCGATATAAAGTATTTTTATAAGGAATCCGATGTTTTTTTATTTCGAAAAAAAATTCATTCAGAATTAAAAGTTATGAAAAAAATCATTTTCTTTCTCTTCTTTTTATTCTTTACTTATCTTTCCAGCAGCTTTTTGTCATGTTAGCATTGCCCCCCTCCCAACCACCGGGTAGACGTCCGGGTGGGGGAACCGAGTTGTGTAGCGTTATGGAAATTTGTCCATGCTAGAAAGACGAATCAACTCCTGAGGTGACTCGTACGACGTCTTCCCTTCCACGTCTTGACAACAAAGTGCCTTTGTCCAAGTTGTCATTACCCTCTCGTCTCTCCCGCCGCTGCAACTACTTTTCCGTTCCTGACTCTTCCGTCATGCTTGCCCGTCTCTAACAAGTGCTTGATTTTGTGTCAAGTTGTTTGACCATGCTGACTATATATAGATTGCAATGGATACGTAGAGGATGAAGTTGTGAAATCCTCTCTTTATTGTGATTGTGTTACTTTTCCTGTTCGTGACTTGTCTGCAGTAAAAAAATTAATAATGTGGCTATTTTCTTGACCACTTGATGTTAGGCCTTCTTCCTTTTTCTTTTGTTCCGCAAGCAATAAGTCTGATTGATATGTACCTTGGTGGCCAATGCATTAGGCCTTTTATAAAAAAATGGCAAATTGCAAAACGAAAGATCCACTGCTAATTTATAAAGTAAAAAAAAGTTAAGTGTATTAATTACTCTTCCTACCGTACTTATTCTGATAGTATTTTACTTTTTCAAATCAGATCCATTCTTGTAGTGCCACTCATTTTTCTACCGATTTTCATTCCGGTAGTATTGTTTGCTATCTATCGAGTTACATTCCGATAGTGTTACTCCTCTATCTACCAAAATTTCATTCCGATAATATTTTTTGTTCTTTCTTTGTACCGTGCTACATTCCGATACATTTGATTTTTATTTGCAATGACATGCCACACATATATTCTTACGTTTACATATCTATTCCTCTATCAATATTTAGGACTCTCCACCCCAACCTTTTCATGGTTGGAATGAGGGGGGAATAGAGGAAGATGAGAAGAATAGAGAATAGGAGATAAGATAAAGAGAAGAAGCCATATCACCTGACCATGCTGTCTATTTTATGTATATTTATCTGTGTTGTTGATACCTACTATAGTGTATATTCCTATAGTAGAGCATCTCAAACAAATGCCCACCTACTATGGCGCACCATTCTTATAGCAAAATACTTATCCCAACTACTATACATTTCCAACGTTGACGCTTCTTGTGGGGAAATACTTTGACAACAATGATGAATCAGATGACTTCTACATATGTTCTCTACCATCTATATTATTTTCGGCTGCTCATCAAAGATTCAAATTATTTATGCTTGATTCAACGAATTTGGCGATCTTAGAAAATGATTTGTGATTACTTGTACTAGTGATTTTCAAATGCATAGGGAGTCCATGCGGCTATTAATGTTTCTAGTTGATCTTATCTTCATCGAGGCTAGAAGAGTTATATGCTGCTACATGCTATCTTCTTCAAGGAGAGTGTTAGAGCGCTTCAATTATTACTTTACAAGATTTAGGGGGAGTTTTTTTTGTCAAGCACATCAATTTTTGTATGGACATTTTACCTTTTTCATATATTGCCAAGCTAGGCATGTGTTTCCCCATGCTCCAACTTGAGGGGGAGTGTTAGATTAATTTCTTTATTATGTACATGGGCTCAAGTTATCTTGGCCCATTAGGATTAAGTTATGCATCCTTATACTTACCTCCTTTCCTATATATAGGAAGAGACTTTTCCATCTATCAATGAAAAATATCCCATTAACCTCTCTTCTTAGTTTTCCGCATAATGGTCATCTTTTTCTACATGTCACATGGCCAAATCCATATGGTCACATTACACTATTGCCACCACCATCAAGACATGCACTAAGAATATCGATATAGAACACATGTTATATAATGCCATTGACCATTCGAGAGGTGCCTATAACAGCAAAACTATATATGTTGCGACCATTTGAGTGATATGGGATGAGAGGAACAAATGATTTCATGATAATAGCTACTCTACTACAGAACAAATGATGAGGATGACACACACTTTCTATACCGATTTATCTTCTTTGCATATGAAGCTAGTAATGGATGTCTCCTGGCCACCAAGACCACTCTGGATATTGAGGGCAACAACAACTGACAACATACTGCTACAATAAAGCAAATCTAAAAGGAGACATGTGAGAATTAGAGAACTTATGATTCAATACTTTAGTTGAGAGTCATGTTTATAGGATTTCCCCCTACCCTATGACAAACTTTTATTGTCTTCGTGTTCTCCTTTAATCTAGTCATGTTGGTATGATACCTTTGGCGATTACTACAAACAACATGTGAAAGATGTTATGTACTTCCACCTCTATGCAGTAGCATATGAGGTTATATCATTAATGATTATAAAAAAGAAGTAAAGATTGAGTACAAACAAATAACATAGGCGGTTGAGTAGGACACAACTGGGAGTAGGGTTGGAGCCACAAGGGGCTTTCCATGCTGAAGTCCCCCTCTGAGATTTTTTTTATTACTATGATACCATGTGACGATTAAAATATTGCAAAAATATCTTATTACACTACACAAAAATGACTTTTAATTTTGCTAATTAAATTCACCGACCTATATCTAAACTACTTAGGAGTTAAATTAAATATATTTGATGATCATGTCTCTTATCCCCTCCCAAATCATAAAACTTATAATCCTAATATAGAAACCATTAATTACTATTTTAACTTATTATTATGTTCTATGTTTTGTTCCTTTCCAACAAAAAAATATTTAATAATTTTGTATTAATTTGTGTCAAGAGTTATGCAACTTACCCCCATACTTGCAAATGGAGTTCTATAAAGACTAGGGGTATACATCCCTAAAATATGGAAATTTATAATATAATATGAAGTTTATAAAGATAATACCATGCAATATGTTGAAGTCTTAATTTAGAATCTCACTAAATGTTATTGGCATATTAGTTTTAAAATATAATTATAATTACACACAAATAGAAAGAAACAATTCTCATACATGCATAATATCACATCCTATTTAAATATTTTCCTTCAATTTTTCATTTGTCAATCACTCTCTAAATAAGAAAATATCCATGTTTCTATATAGAAATAAATGCAAACAATATTTACTAGTACATGATATTTCACACACTCTTAGTTGATAGTATATCAATATTTAAAGTTTAAACCAAACACCAACAACTATAACTTTATAAATTTTTTGAGACAATATCAATGTTTATGTTTATAAAGAAAAGAAAAAACATATCAAATAAACTTTATTTTTATTATAAGGCAAAAATAGTGGAAGGAAAACATTTAAAATATAGGTTGAGAAGGAGAAGAAAAGGAAGGGAAATCCATCTTAGATATAATTTTAATTAAATGGAGATAGAAAAAAGAAGAATACCATGTAAAAAGTTGATAAAAACATATTAGTGTTTCTTTATGTACACTTTTTTACAACTTATAAATAAAAAAAGAAATATGTGAATGAATCTTTCCTCATCATTATTTTTAGTTTTTCATTAATTAACATTCATTCTCCATCATTTGGTGTTTATACAAATTCAATGAATAATTTTTCTTCTGCTTTCTTTCTGAAGTTTCATTCATACCAATTATTGTGTCAAAATCATAAAATAAATTAGCATTACTTATCACATTATACTTATATCCTCTATATTATAAATTTTGAATGCTATAAAAACTATTTAGATATTCATGGACAACACCATCCACTAAACAATGTCATATTATATTTTGGTGTCTGCACTCCACTAAAAGGTGACTTTGTTTCAATTTTCCATATAATTGGAATTCTTCTTATGTACTAATAATATTATATAATAATCAAGAAATGATGAAAAATGACTATACTATTAATCTTCTAATTATTTAATTTGAGAGACTCACTCAACTAATTTATTATTTATAATCTTGGACATGTAAATAAATGTACTACTTTGATATTGTAAATTATATCATGTCATTGACTTTTGATTTTTTATATTTTATAAACATATTATTTTTATATTGGAGGTAATGGAAATTATGTTAGGTATACTTCTTTACAATTTTATCTATATAAGTATAAGTATTATTTTATCTATCTACACATATAACCAAGATTAATCATTATTGATACCAGCTCAACCCCAATATGATAGATTTCTGGATCCGCCACTTAGCAACATAGCTATGATTTCTATTTAGGGAGGAACTACTTAGTTTATATATGATTTATGAATATAGAAGGAATGGGGGGCACGAAAGGCTTTTCTACTCAAAACTAGCGTGCATTGCTTGTGGCAACACATCCCATTATCACACAGATAACGAGATGTTATGCGAAAACGTGCGGAAAACACCATAACCACAGATTATCAAAACACGGGTTAATTAAAACCGATTGCGGAAAACCGATAAACTGTGAAACTATTACTTTCCAGTCCTCATCCTGCACAGAAATATGTCATATAAATATGTACATACACAAGATCTGACACGTGTCCACAGCTCAGGAACAGCTGTCCATCCATCACATGAGTTCACCACCTGTTCATATATACATAAAGGCCCACATCCGGCCAACAGCATGATATACAGATATCATCGAACGATCTTCGTGAAACATCGTCAAAACACTGCCAAGGACCTGAGAGTACAGGGATGACTCTAGACTCTACTACAAAACATCCAAAACAGCAGCATGTCCATCGCTTGCCTTCTACTGCTCCTCAAGCTGCTCGTCCGCAACACCACAACCACGACCACGTCTACCTCGACCACCTAAAAAGGGTGAAAACCAGCGGGGTGAGACAATTGAACAATTGTCCCAGCGGGAAACATAGCTCCCCACCGCAACCATAGAACCTCAGCAAGATAACCCATAACAACAATTATAACGTGAGCAAATATATCAGAAGCAAATATATATATATAGCAAGATTTACTCTTACCGACAAGCATACCGGCTGTACTAAAACTTATGTCCAGATGTCTTTCAAAAGAACATGATTATCAAGATAAGGTATATCAACATGTAACAGGATTATTAGAACAGAATATAATGCCATATAACCTGATTATCAAGATAAGGTAGATTACCACATGACCTGCAAGGTATAACAGAGATATTACACAAACAAGGCCTCAACCAATGTTTCGTGTTTGATTTGATCAGTAAATACTAAACGGTTGTATTACATTTTATTATGCCCTGAGGATTTGAACCGTACCGTTCAAATCCAACCTTCGGTTACGAAACCCAAGCCGGTGCCATACAAGGTCAATGGGAGAGCCGGACTCCACGACCTCCCACCTCATGGTCAGTACATGAGTACAACACAAGCAGGACCGTAGTCACATGCTGAAGTGGTATAAGCCACAGGGTTAGCTCCATAGGCTACCCATTCTCTAGCCCGCCTTGGTACAGGTCTCGGCGCTAGTAAAACTGAGCCACGGGCCTGATCACCGTGCTCTGAGCCATGAACGCATTCATGCTCCATACATCACATATCCTGAGCCATGGGCCTGTTCACCATGCTCTACACACATATCTGAGTCTGCAACCGAAGTTACACTCTTACCTCCTCATTTTCAGGCTAGGAGCAACCTACACATATTCAACAATATGCGCTTCCAGGTTAACCCGCAGGAAAACATGTTTCACCATCACCAAGTCCTGACGATGATGGATCTATGGCCAGGGCAAACTACATGATATATTTCACTGTGATTAATTAGTATCTTTTAGATGGATTGCAGGATTCAACCAAGTTGTATAACATGCAAGATATAACAGAAAGTAAATAACATTATATTATAATCACATAAACCTGACCCATCTCAAGGGTCTAACATCACATGTTACCACTTGGCCTCTTGCCAACCATCCAGATCCATCTCAAGGATCATCACATACCACGGGGTCTCAATTCCCCCATCATGTACTGTCACTGCCTCTTAAGGCTCACATCATCATCATGGGACCAACACAGCCTCATAGGATAATTAACAAATAATGATATTCATCTCATACATCTCATAGCCTTCTCATGGCTAAAACATCACCTGCAAGGTTAGGGTACATCATAATTGTAGATTCAACATACGGAACATGCTCACTATTATGAAATATCATTCAAGATAATCTACTCATTAGTATTACAATTATTTGGTAATCAAGGGTATCAAGTACATCATTATTCAAACCATACTGATGCTTACCCTCAATCTCAGGATTATACAAGCAAACCAGGTATATAGAAATCATGTTGAGTTTACCGAACCAACACTAGTATTAACAAGGTCATTATTATGCCATCAACTATTGTCATCTTTATCATGAAGCAACCTTTAATATAACTGTCACTTAGCATCTTTATGACAATCATTATTATAATAAAACAAACTACTAGTATAACTATCATCATCCTCACAATTATTACTAATTTAAGCATAAAGGTCACATCATGCACCTAATACATTAGTGCTAACATCATTGTTACTATCATTAGCATCCTATTTATTTGCAAGGTATCATATATATATATTGATGATATCACAAACGCTACCATTGTTTATTGGTTAATGTATAAGCATCCACTTCTATCACATGAGGGACCGTCACCAAAGAAACTCATACCCTCACTATAGCCTCACAACCCTCATCTATAGCCTATCATCCAACATGGGTATCGGCCACCACACTAACCCTATCGGCCATCATGGCCCAAGGTATGTCGCCCAACATGGTATCGACCACCATGGTACTAACCCTATCGGCCATCAGGGCACAAAGCCTATCGTCTAACATGCCATCAACCATATCGGCCAACATGGGCACAAGGCATGACGCCCACCAAGCTTATCGGCCAACACACTCAGCTCACTCTATCGCCCATCATGGGCAAGGGTATCGTCCAACATGCTACTAACCCTATCGGCCTACATGGATATCGGCCAACACAAGGGAGAGGTATCGTCCACCAAGATACTAACCCTATCGGCCAACAGAGAACCCTACTATGTCGTGCAACATGAGAGCAAGGGTGTTGCCCAACACCAAGAGCATTAACCAAAATGCAAGGGACATCACTATGTCTCCCATCCTATCGGCCAACCAAACCCTAGCTCACCCTATCGCCCACTCATGGGCAAGGGTATCGCCCAACCCTAGGTCACCTTCAACCTCCAACTCAAGGAAGCCCCGAACCCTAGAAAGCAAGGCACACAAAGGAACCCTAAACCCTAAGGGAGATGTCGGCCACCAAGGTACACTAGTAAGGTACAAAAAGCAAGGAGCTAAGCTAAACTACTACATGCATAAGATCAAGCAAGAGGTAAAGGAGTTAGGGTTAGAAACTATGCAACCCGCCTTAAGCTCCAAGCTCTAAAGCACTCCAGGGTCCAAAGCTATCGTCCACCAAGCTGCTCCAGGAGGGTGTATCGGCCACCACTTCAGCTCCAAGGAAGTGTATCGGCCAACGCAAGCAAGATGGAGAAGGATATCGTGCACCAAGGGTGGAGGGGAGACCAAAGGACCAAAGGAGACTAAGGCAAGGAGAAGAGCTACCTATATAGGAAGAAGGGGAGGAGAAACCAAGGTACAACCATGCTATGTGTCGCCCACCCAAGGGACACTTGTCCTAGGGTTCAAGCCAACACACTAGCAAGCCAAGAGACACTTGTCCAAAACATGCACCAAGGGTCCACCACACCAGACCAAGCATCTTGGGCGACACAGGCAGCAGCTCTGCTGGGCGACACACCAGCCTGCTGGGCGACACACCACCCGCACTGGGCGACACAAGGCTCAAGCAAGCCCAAACAAGGAACTCCAAGGCCCAAACAAGCTCAACTCAGGCCCAAAGAACTCAAACAACGAGCCCAAACCTTCCTCTCAACCCTAGAGGAAGCAAAGAGGGGAAAACATCTCAAAAGATAGCAAACTTGCACACAAAACCCTACACTTGGGTTATTTGCAAGTAGCCCCTCGAACTCTCAACAAAGCTCAACGAAACCCTAATCACCACTTAGGGTGATTAGCAAGCATCAAATCACTAAGGTTAAGCAAAACAAACAGGGTAAACCCTAAACGCAGGTCAGGGTCCTTACAGTCATAAACCTCTACAAAAGGATTTCGTCCCCGAAATCCGAAGAGAAAAGCGAGGGATACTTCCTCCTCATCTCTTCCTCAAGCTCCCATGTGGCTTCCTCAACGCCACGGTGATGCCAAAGGACCTTCACAAGAACCAGATCCTTTCTCTTCAACTTCTTGACTCTTCTGTCAAGGATCATCATAGGACCCTATTCATAAGTCACATCTTTGTCAAGCTCAACTTCAACTGGTTGTATCACTGTTCCTGTATCCGGATGACTTTTCTTCAGCATACTGACATGAAACACTGGATGTAACCTGTGCAACTCTGGGGGTAACTCTAACTCGTAAGCCACCTTGCCAACACGTGATATGACTGAGTAAGGCCCCATATATCTGGGAGCTAACTTACCCTTCCGTCCAAACCTCAGCACACCTTTCCACGGAGAGACTTTAAGATACACCTTGTCTCCCACCTGGAACTCCAAAGGTCGTCGACGAGTGTCTGCATAAGACTTCTGCCTGTCTTGTGCCGCTTTCAACTGTTGTTGTATCACCTTGATCTTTTCTGTCGTTTTCTGTACTAACTCAGGGCCCAAAAGCTGATATTCGCCTGATTCATACCAACACAAAGGAGATCTGAACTTCCTCCCATACAAAGCCTCATAGGGAGCCATGTCAATGCTCCGCTGATAGCTATTGTTGTAGGCAAACTCTATCAAACTGAGATGTACGTCCCAACTGCCTAGGAACTGCAAAACACAAGCACGAAGAAGATCCTCCAAAGTCTGAATAGTCCTCTCAGACTGTCCATCTGTCTGCGGGTGAAAAGCGGTACTAAACTTCAACTGCGTTCCCATCGCCCTGTGCAACTGTTCCCAAAAACGACTTGTAAACTGAGGACCTCTATCAGAAACTATCGTTGCTGGCACACCATGAAAACAAACTATCTCATCCACATATACTCGAGCGAGCTTTTCGACTGTATATGTGGTCTTCATAGGTATGAAATGGGCAGACTTCGTCAATCTGTCCACTATCACCCAAATGGAATCATGATTCCTAGTTGTCCTGGGTAGACCAACTACGAAATCCATGGTTATATGATCCCATTTCCACTGCGGTATAGGCAAAGGTTGCAACGTACCTGCCGGCTTTTGATGCTCAGCCTTGGCTTGCTGACACACCACACACCTTGCCACAAACTCAGCTACATCTTTCTTCAGGCCGGGCCACCAATACAAGTCCTTCAGACTATGATACATTTTGGTGACGCTTGGGTGCATAGCATACATCGACGTGTGTGCTTCCTCGAGCACCAACTTCCTCAGATTATCAGCATCTGGAACCACCATCCTATTATGATAGCAAACCACTCCATCCTTAGACTCATGGAACCCATCATGCTTTTTGCTGCCAAACTCCGATCTGATTAGCTGTACTGTATCATCCGGTTGCTGTGCATCCTTGATCTGCTGTCTCAACGTGGGCTTGATTTGCATCTGTGCTAAAAGTCCAGCTAACGAGGAAACCTCCATCTGTACGTTCATCTGCCGTAAGGAGACTAACATGTCCCGCCTATGGCATACCAAAGAACTCATTTGTGCCTTCTTGGGAGTAGAAGACTTTCTGCTAAGCGCGTCTGCTACCACATTCGCCTTACCAGGATGATACTCGATAGTGCAATCATAATCATTGATCAACTCCATCCACCGACGCTGTCGCATGTTCAACTCTTGCTGTGAGAAGATGTACTTCAGATTCTTGTGATCCGTAAAGATCTGACACACTTCCCCATAAAGATAGTGTCTCCAAATCTTTAAGGCATGAACCACTGCTGCCAGCTCCAAGTCATGGGTCGGATAGTTCTCCTCGTGTTTCTTAAGCTGTCGCGAAGCAAAAGAAACCACATGATCTTCCTGCATCAGCACACAACCCAAACCTTTCTTGGACGCATCACAGAAAACAACATAGCCTTTTCCAGATTCTGGCAAGATCAACACTGGAGCACTGGTTAGCTTTTCCTTCAAACTTTGGAAAGCTTGCTGACATCGATCATTCCAAACAAAAGGTACATCCTTCCTGGTCAACTTCGTCATCGGTAGAGCTATCGAACTGAAGTCCTTGATAAACCTCCGGTAGTATCCTTCTAGACCAAGGAAACTACGAACTTCTGTCGGCGTCTTCGGCTGTTCCCAATCCGCAACAGATTCCACTTTCTTCGGATCTACTTTGACTCCTTCAGCAGATATCACATGACCTAAGAAAGTCACTTCATCCAACCAGAACTCACACTTACTAAACTTAGCATACAACTGATGTTGACGAAGGAGAGTCAACGCTTGACGAAGATGTTGCTCATGCTCTAGCCGATTCCGACTATAGAACAAGATGTCGTCTATAAAAACTAGAACAAACGGATCTAAGAACGGACGAAACACTATGTTCATCAGGTCCATGAAAGCAGCAGGTGCATTGGTTAATCCAAACGGCATAACCACAAACTCGAAATGACCATACCTCGTCCTAAAAGCTGACTTTGGTATGTCATCCGCCTTTATTCTCAACTGATGATATCCAGACCGTAGATCGATCTTCGAAAACACTGTAGCACCACGCAACTGATCGAACAGGTCATCTATCCTCGGCAACGAGTACTTATTCTTGATCGTGACCTTGTTCAACTGTCGGTAGTCTATACACAACCGCATCGAACCATCCTTCTTCTTAACGAACAACACGGGAGCACCCCAAGGTGACGTGCTCGGTCTAATGAAACCTTTCTCCAACAACTCTTGTAACTGCTTCTTCAACTCTACCATCTCTGCTGGAGCCATCCTATAAGGTGTATGTGCAATCGGCTGCGTTCCCGGAACCAGATTGATCTCAAAATCAATCTCTCGGGGCGGAGGAACACCAGGAAACTCCTCAGGAAACACATCTGCAAACTCTCGGACTACTGACACCTCTTCAAGGTTAAGGCCTTTCGCCTTGGTATCCACAACGGTATCCACAATGTGAGCTAAGAACGCCTCACATCCTTGTCGTAACAACCTATCTGCCACCATAGCTGATACCAGACATGTCAGAAGAATCTTCCTATCTCCCTGGAAGGTCCACTTCTCTCCAGCAACATCAAACACCGCCTGCTTGGATCCACAGTCCAAGACAACCTTATACTTCTCTAAGGTATCCATCCCAAGGATAACATCGAAACCATGCATATCAAGTGGTATGAGATCCACCTGAATGTTGTGTCCCAAAAAAGACAAAACACAAGATGGACACTCTTCTCGAAGCAAAGAGGAACCATCAAGAGGGGTTTCTAACAACAAGCTATCCTTCTTACAACTAACAGGTAGATGACAGTTTTCAAGCATACTATAGGCGATAAAAGAGTGTGTAGCACCCGGGTCAACCAGAACAGATATGAAGCAAGAAGAAGACATATCAGAATGAAATAACTCCATCTGACCTGTCACCACTCGCGGGTTGACTATCGCCTCCGGCTGATTCATGGCATAGAATCGAGCCGTTGCTTGCTGTCCACGACCTATGCTCCCTTGAGCAGACGATCCAGCTTGAGATGCTTGACCGCGTCCTCGTCCTATTCTACCACTGGGCTGTGGTCTCTCAGACTTCTGGAAACTCTGCCTCGGTTGCTGCGTCACTTCAACATCTCTATTTGGGCAATTGAACTTCCAATGCCCGACTTGTCCACAGAGATGACATGCTCTATTATCAACTCGTGGCCTAGATGGCCCTGTCACTGCCACCGAAGCTGAACTGTGCGCCTTAGATGGTGAAGAAACATGACCTTTTCCCTTACTCGGAGACCACTGAGATGGTACACCAGCACTTCTCATCTCTGACGGTGCTGAAAACCTGGGTTTCTTGAAGCCACCAAACCTTCGGCCTTGAAACTGAGCAGGTCTTTTAAGAGACACCGACTCTCTTTTCTCCCTTACTGTCCTCTCGATCCGTCGAACTGATTCCACAAACGTAGCAAACCGCTCTCGATTTTCCAGCGCAGACACAGGGGTTGTCAACTCAGCACTCAAACCCTTCTCGAAACGTCTGATCCGTTCATCATCTGTCGCTGCCATGTGAGGACAGAACCTCAACAGATCCATAAACTTAGCTTCATACTCAGTGATGTTCATCATTCCTTGCCGCAACTTCTCAAACTGACTGATCTTCTCATCTAGGTAGTCTTCGGAAAATATCTGGTGACGAACTCGCGCCAAAACGCTTCCCAACAGATCACCTCACCAGGCCGCTTCTCTTCCTCGATGGTCCACCAGTGTCCAGCACTACCCTTGAGAAGGTAGACAACATGCTTTACTTTGTCTGCTTCGGGGATGTCGAGGATCCGGAAAGCCTTTTCAAGACTCGTCAACCACAGATCTGCATCCGCTGGATCAGCCGTTCCAGCATAATCCGAAGCTCCGACTCGGCGAAGCCGCTCAAAGGTCTTCCCAATACCCGATGCTTCTCCATGGGGAACCTGTGCTCGCGGAGGAGGCACTGGTAATCGCTCAACCATGAGATTCATCGTAGCCATTAACTGCCCCATAAGTTGTTGGTAGGCAGGATGTTCAAGTATGGCTGGGTCGGGTTGGGGGACCTCAGGCACCCGATCTTCATGTGCCCGTCCATCTGCTCCATCAACCGATGCAGCATCACTATGCTCAGGAGCATGTTCTTCATGGTTTCCAGACATCTTGGCTTTTCTTCTGCTGAGGGCAAAAGAAATTTTTTTTTGTAAGATAACCTGGGAAACTCATAAGAACAGACTCAACCTAGTCCTAGATCCCTGTAGACTCAGCGAACCTAAGGCTCTGATACCAAAAACTTGTGGCAACACATCCCATTATCACACAGATAACGAGGTGTTACGCGAAAACGTGCGGAAAACACCATAACCACAGATTATCAAAACACGGGTTAATTAAAACCGATTGCGGAAAACCGATAAACTGTGAAACTATTACTTTCCAGTCCTCATCCTGCACAGAAATATGTCATATAAATATGTACATACACAAGATCTGACACGTGTCCACAGCTCAGGAACAACTGTCCATCCATCACATGAGTTCACCACCTGTTCATATATACATAAAGGCCCACATCCGGCCAACAACAGGATATACAGATATCATCGAACGATCTTCGTGAAACATCGTCAAAACACTGCCAAGGACCTGAGAGTACAGGGATGACTCTAGACTCTATTACAAAACATCCAAAACAGCAGCATGTCCATCGCTTGCCTTCTACTGCTCCTCAAGCTGCTCGTCCGCAACACCACAACCACGACCACGTCTACCTCGACCACCTAAAAAGGGTGAAAACCAGTGGGGTGAGACAATTGAACAATTGTCCCAGCGGGAAACATAGCTCCCCACCGCAACCATAGAACCTCAGCAAGATAACCCATAACAACAATTATAACGTGAGCAAATATATCAGAAGCAAATATATATATAGCAAGATTTACTCTTACCGACAAGCATACCGGCTGTACTAAAACTTATGTCCAGATGTCTTTCAAAAGAACATGATTATCAAGATAAGGTATATCAACATGTAACAGGATTATTAGAACAGAATATAATTCCATATAACCTGATTATCAAGATAAGGTAGATAACCACATGATTTGCAAGGTATAACAGAGATATTACACAAACAAGGCCTCAACCAATGTTTCGTGTTTGATTTGATCAGTAAATACAAAACGGCTGTATTACATTTTATTATGCCCTGAGGATTTGAACCGTACCGTTCAAATCCAACCTTCAGTTATGAAACCCAAGCCGGTGCCATACAAGGTCAATGGGAGAACCGGACTCCACGACCTCCCACCTCATGGTCAGTACATGAGTACAACACAAGCAGGACCGCAGTCACATGCTGAAGTGGTCTAAGACACATGGTTAGCTCCATAGGCTACCCATTCTCTAGCCCACCTTAGTACAGGTCTCGGCGCTAGTAAAACTGAGCCACGAGCCTGATCACCATGCTCTGAGCCATGAACGCATTCATGCTCCATACATCACATATCCTGAGCCATGAGCCTGTTCACCATGCTCTACACACATATCTGAGTCTGCAACCGAAGTTACACTCTTACCTCCTCATTTTCAGGCTAGGAGCAACCTACACATATTCAACAATATGCGCTTCCAGGTTAACCCGCAGGAAAACCTATTTCACCATCACCAAGTCCTGACGATGATGGATCTATGGCCAGGGCAAACTACATGATATATTTCACTGTGATTAATTAGTATCTTTTAGATGGATTGCAGGATTCAACCAAGTTGTATAACATGCAAGATATAACAGAAAGTAAATAACATTATATTATAATCACATCAACCTGACCCATCTCAAGGGTCTAACATCACATGTTACCACTTGGCCTCTTGCCAACCATCCAGATCCATCTCAAGGATCATCACATACCACGGGGTCTCAATTCCCCCATCATGTACTGTCACTGCCTCTTAAGGCTCACATCATCATCATGGGACCAACACAGCCTCATAGGATAATTAACAAATAATGATATTCATCTCATACATCTCATAGCCTTCTCATGGCTAAAACATCACCTGCAAGGTTAGGGTACATCATAATTGTAGATTCAACATACGGAACATGCTCACTATTATGAAATATCATTCAAGATAATCTACTCATTAGTATTACAATTATTTGGTAATCAAGGGTATCAAGTACATCATTATTCAAACCATACTGATGCTTACCCTCAATCTCAGGATTATACAAGCAAACCAGGTATATAGAAATCATGTTGAGTTTACCGAACCAACACTAGTATTAACAAGGTCATTATTATGCCATCAACTATTGTCATCTTTATCATGAAGCAACCTTTAATATAACTGTCACTTAGCATCTTTATGACAATCATTATTATAATAAAACAAACTACTAGTGTAACTATCATCATCCTCACAATTATTACTAATTTAAGCATAAAGGTCACATCATGCACCTAATACATTAGGGCTAACATCATTGTTACTATCATTAGCATCCTATTTATTTGCAAGGTATCATATATATAAATTGATGATATCACAAACGCTACCATTGTTTATTGGTTAATGTATAAGCATCCACTTCTATCACATGAGGGACCGTCACCAAAGAAACTCATACCCTCACTATAGCCTCACAACCCTCATCTATAGCCTATCATCCAACATGGGTATCGGCCACCACACTAACCCTATCGGCCATCATGGCCCAAGGTATGTCGCCCAACATGGTATCGACCACCATGGTACTAACCCTATCGGCCATCAGGGCACAAAGCCTATCGTCTAACATGCCATCAACCATATCGGCCAACATGGGCACAAGGCATGACGCCCACCAAGCTTATCGGCCAACACACTCAGCTCACTCTATCGCCCATCATGGGCAAGGGTATCGTCCAACATGCTACTAACCCTATCGGCCTACATGGATATCGGCCAACACAAGGGAGAGGTATCATCCACCAAGATACTAACCCTATTGGCCAACAAAGAACCCTACTATGTCGTGCAACATGAGAGCAAGGGTGTTGCCCAACACCAAGAGCATTAACCAAAATGCAAGGGACATCACTATGTCTCCCATCCTACCGGCCAACCAAACCCTAGCTCACCCTATCTCCCACTCATGGGCAAGGGTATCGCCCAACCCTAGGTCACCTTCAACCTCCAACTCAAGGAAGCCCCGAACCCTAGAAAGCAAGGCACACAAAGGAACCCTAAACCCTAAGGGAGATGTCGGCCACCAAGGTACACTAGTAAGGTACAAAAAGCAAGGAGCTAAGCTAAACTACTACATGCATAAGATCAAGCAAGAGGTAAAGGAGTTAGGGTTAGAAACTATGCAACTCGCCTTAAGCTCCAAGCTCTAAAGCACTCCAGGGTCCAAAGCTATCGTCCACCAAGCCGCTCCAGGAGGGTGTATCGGCCACCACTTCAGCTCCAAGGAAGTGTATCGGCCAACGCAAGCAAGATGGAGAAGGATATCGTGCACCAAGGGTGGAGGGGAGACCAAAGGACCAAAGGAGACTAAGGCAAGGAGAAGAGCTACCTATATAGGAAGAAGGGGAGGAGAAACCAAGGTACAACCATGCTATGTGTCACCCACCCAAGGGACACTTGTCCTAGGGTTCAAGCCAACACACTAGCAAACCAAGAGACACTTGTCCAAAACATGCACCAAGGGTCCACCACACCAGACCAAGCATCTTGGGCGACACAGGCAGCAGCTCTGCTGGGCGACACACCAGCCTGCACTGGGTGACACACCACCCGCACTGGGCGACACACCACCCGCACTGGGCGACACAAGGCTCAAGCAAGCCCAAACAAGGAACTCCAAGGCCCAAACAAGCTCAACTCAGGCCCAAAGAACTCAAACAACGAGCCCAAACCTTCCTCTCAACCCTAGAGGAAGCAAAGAGGGGAAAACATCTCAAAAGATAGCAAACTTGCACACAAAACCCTACACTTGGGTTATTTGCAAGTAGCCCCTCGAACTCTCAACAAAGCTCAACGAAACCCTAATCACCACTTAGGGTGATTAGCAAGCATCAAACCACTAAGGTTAAGCAAAACAAACAGGGTAAACCCTAAACGCAGGTCAGGGTCCTTACATTGCTGTACACTACTTAGTTTATCTGGCCAGTGTAGCGCATGTGGTTCAGCTTGGCTCAGGGCTCTGACACCTATTTGGGAGAGGGGGGAAGACTAATGTCTTTTCTAACTCAAAATTGAGATACGATACTAGCCCCCAAAAGCAATATGTGGCTCCACCACTCAGTGGCAGATCTCTTTAAGGGCTGGGGGGCATGCCCCCAAAGATTTTTGAAAAAAATAATTTTTTAACTATGATATCATGTTGAAAATTTGAAAATTTTTTAAAGTAATACTGTGCCGATGCCCCCCCAAACATGTACTATAAATACTTATTCATTTAGGATTCTAATAACACAATACATTTAATTTTCTCTCAAATCAATTTAAATGTAAAATACATTCATTTTAATTATCTTTTATTTCAATAGGTATGTCTTTGTTATGAAATGTGATTACAACTAATCATTTAATATCAAAAGACAAATAAATAACAGACATGCAATTGTAATGTACAAATATAGTACTATATGTTGTACTAAATAACTTCAATATTAATAAAGAAAGCAATGTAATTTGGTGAAAAAAGGATAAATATCTAAAAAACTCATAGCTAGCATTTAAAGAAATAAAATTTTATTTCATTAATTATAATTATAATCACAATATTATTTTAAATTGTCTTTCCATTTGACTACTTTGTTAGTTATATACATATACAAGACTTGATCTATGGTAGATAAAAATGAGATGAGTTGAGTTGATCATATATATACATTTGATTTGTACGAGATTCAATAGAATGCTATAGTAAAAAAAGTATGTAAGAAAAGTAGATTATATATGGTTTTAGGGTAAAGTTTATAATTATAGATAAGTTTTCATTTTTTTGAAAAATATAGTGATGTTTCAAACATTGTTTTACTAATTATATTTATAAATCTATCGTGACGCCATGTAATAAAAATAATTCGTCATTATATATGTATTTACATTCTTCTTAGAGTTCATTAAACCTGCCAAGAGAAACAAATTAACTTAAAACAGTAGCACAAAAAAATATACATAAACAAAATGACGGTCTTTCAAAAATGATTTGTTACTCAATTTGTTGTCCACACTTTCATGAAGCATTTCTATAATACATTGAAATAAGATAATACAACATATTTTTTATCTAAAAAACAAATTATACATTATAGACACATGTTTGACACTATCATACTATATATTATTAATTAACCAAGTTGTCATTAATTGCTTTCCTCAATGTGAAGATCAAGATTATATATAATCATGACAAAGTTAACAATATATTATTTTTGATACATTTCTTAATATATTCCAGATAAATTTGTTAGAATAGAGAAACATCATGTATTTTTTTAATTTATTCTACTTTTTAGTATATATTGCGGGAGTATCAATACTTTTCTCTATATTTCAAATTGTTTCTTTAAAATTCGCTATCTCAATATCTATGTTCACTCTATAACTCAATTTCTCTCTCTACATCACCTACTCATTTTCAAAGAATGTTGTGTATTTTTCTCCACATTTTGTATCAAATCTTTCTCTAAGTTTTTTAATTTTTAATTGTAGATTTTGAGTTACCATTATCTTTATTTGCAAAATTTTATATACAATCCTTCTTTATATATCAATTTTCATCACAATTTTCTTTTCTTGACTCCAATTTGGTATGGCAAATGTGATAGAAAGTAAAAGATAATCTTTTCTATTCATTCCCTTCTATTCCCCCTCTTTTCATATCACCTTGTCTATCCAAATAAAAAATCTTTTTTCTTTTCTCCTCTATTCTTGCCATTCCCTTAATGCTATCACATGTTTACCAAATATGATAATTTAATGTGTCAGTAATATTAATTTATTGGTTTCCCTATAATCATAGTTTAATTATTTATCATTTACATGCTTTTTGTTCTAAATGCTACCATAAACTAGTGACGAGATAATATGTATGTTTAATTACATTTAGCATTTATGTCAAGAGGAAAATTAGATAACATATATGCTTAATTACATTGAGTAGACTTTAACTATGTAGAGGTAACTTGGCCCCCTAAGCTTTCAAGATCCGTCATTGCCGCCACTGATTGAGAGCACCATCTTACCTTTTCACTATCGTTATTAGATGTGATATAGGTACCTCTTCTGCAAATTTGCCATATGACGCTGGGACATCTATCATTTATATACACGATTCACATTTATGGATATAATAAAACAGCAACAATGGGCACAAAACAATAAAAACTGAATACAACAACTTATTAATTGATTTCACCTCACACTTTTATAACCACAACAATAGCATGGCAAGAAGTACATAATTTGTATCGTCATTACTTTTCCATTATTGCTATTAGATGCTACACAAACACCTGTTCTACCAATTTGCCATATGGGTGTTGGACACCCAGTCATATATATTTATAGATATAACAAAACAACGGTGATGATCAAAGATCAATGAAATACACATGCAACAACTTATCCATTAATTACACTTCACAGTTTAGTGACCGTAATAATTAATTACACTTGACACTTTCGTTATAGAGATACTTCTTCTACCACCTCAGCATATGACGTCGGACACCAACCAGTTATATACATTATTTATAATTATAGACATAACAAAACAACAACCATGAGCAAAGATCAAAGAAATATGAATGCAACAGCTTATCAGTTAATTACACTTCACACTTTCATGACCGCAACAATTGATTGACATGTAAGATACAACGATAAGATATACCAAGTGTACCGTCATCAGTTTTCAAGTATTGTTTATTAGATGCTACATAAATACCTCTTCTACCAATTTGCCATATGGCGTTATACACCGGCCACTTATATAGTTATATACACGTTTTATAACGAAACGACGACGATAAGCAGAGAGCAACGAAACCAAGTATGGATGCAGCAGCTTATCAGTTGATTACACTTTGCACTTTCGCAACCATAACTGGTTTATAATGTACACCATGAGTACAGTCATTACTTTTCAAGTATCGTTTATTAGATGCTACATAAATACCTTTTTGTACCAATTTGCCATATGGCGTCACACATCGGTCACTTGTATACACGTTTTATATTTCCAGGTGTAACGAAACAACGACGATAAGCAGAGAGCAATAAAATAAGGATGCACCAGCTTATCAATTAATTACACTTCACACTATCGCCACATTAATAATAGCTTGACAAGTAAGCGTCGTCCTTCAACAACATGGAAGAAACAGGAAAAGAAAACCTTGGAAGCGAAAATCAACTTTTCTTCGGTCGTATCATTCCATTTTTTTTTTTGCGCGAACTTAGTCTCACCATCTCTGCAGCGTCTCTCTGACTCTTGTTGCCTGCTCCGCTTTTCCCCTCTGCTCCTATATTGCAGGGGCATAAGCTTCCGCGGGGCGGAGTGGGGGCGGGTTGAATAGGACAGACAGGTGTGGAGGCGGGAATTCTGCGGCGTGGGAGTGAGATGGGGTCGTGCGTCTCTAAACCGGAGAGCTGCGTCGGGGGGCGGCTGCGGCCGCTGAAGCGGTCACGGAGGCGGCGAAGGGCAGGGAGGCGGCGTAGGCCCATGGAGACAATCGCCGAGGCTGCGCCTGAGGGCGAGGATAGCGGATCACGCGGCAACGCCGCAGATCGCATCTGCTACAGCAACCCGACCTTCCAAGGTAAATCAACGAATGAACAGGAAAGATATGCAAAACTTTAGCTTTGGCTGGATCTCCTGTATGGGCGGATGGGTGCGGAAGTTATGGAGATGGAGATGTTTCATGGGTTACTCTTAGCTTAGTTAGCAACATTGAATTATGAATATGCACGCGTAATTCTGTACCTCGTTGCCTAATAGTAATGAGATTTCGGTGGGATCTGCAAGAACTGTAGCTCATGGCCTGCCGCTCTTTGGGTCCTTGGTCCATGATGTTCATTGCTCTTTTAACTGTGTGCAGAGCATATACATTAGATGTCCTCTTGGTTGAAACAAATGATCGAGTTGTTTAGATTGTTGGTTTTGCCCCAAATGCATTTTCCCTCTACTAACCTCTTGCCAAATTCTGTTGTCCAGCTTCGAGCTTTCAACTTTTTTTGCCACATTCTAAGGAGCTTCCATAGTGTTTGCTCAGTGGGATTTACCTTTGGGAGTAATACGCAAATTGTAATACCATTGTAAAGAACAATTAAGGACGTCTTGCATTTGGCTTATATCTACTTTGTGATGTTGACGTTCTTCCTTGAAGTACAACTTTGAGTCCTAGTAGTATGTTAGAGGTTCTAAGGTCCATGGTGGATTTCGCTCCCTTAACTACCACAGTATGAGGGTGAGGAGTAGCGACAGTGAGGTCTAGGTCACTGTTTACCTGCTCAATATATATCCTTTTCCTTGTAATACTAAAACTTTCTGTTTGAGCAGTGAGACAACAGTTTTTGAATAATTACATATAACAACTTTAACTCATATATTCAAGATTTCTGCTTCTAATCCTATAAACTTAGTGTACATTCTGTGAATCCTAGTGAAACATATTGTGGCAAGGTATACATTGCTATGTCCTTATTTCTTTCTTGGATTTTCACGTGCTCTATGATAATGCTGCACTTGCATAATCTTGTCAATTTTGATTTACATCAGATTCTAATTTCTCTCACTGCTTGCAGACCTGTCAGGGAGTATAGAGGAGACTTGGTTTGATTCCATAGCTACAGCATTGGAATCGGATTGCGAAGATGACTTTCAGAGTGTAACAGAGGGTACACGTCTCACCTTCATCTTGTACCCTCAGAACAGTATTGGACTAGAAATTTCAATTCAGAATGCTTACTCTAAATTTTGCATACTGGCAGATGGGTTGTCTGTTCATAGTCCTGAAAACGCATCAGTCTGCAGTATATCGTCTCTGAAAGATAGCAGTCCGGAACACAACAATACTGCATCTGCTACGTCTGGTAACCAGAGATTAGATTTATGGAAAGGTGGAAGCATATCAAGAGAAAATCTAGGCAACGCAGGGTCTTTCAATTCTGGGGATGCTTCGAATGATATAAAACATGAAACATCGGGTGTCTATGCTGATGAAGTTACCAGTCATGGAGAAGGGTTGCTGGATAATTGCGGAATCATCCCTCATAACTGCTTGCCTTGCCTTGCCCCGACTGCACCCATAACGGAGAAGAAAAGGTTGAGTGCTTCTAGTCCTCCAGGTTCAAGAAGAAAGACTTCCTTGAGGCTTTCATTCAAGTGGAGAACAGGGGAAGGGAATCCTACTACTCCGCGTGGTATTATGCCTCTTCTATATACTATCATTCTCACTTTCATACATTACCCCTGTGATGATATACTTTTGATACATAGGATCGGCGAAGAGCATTATTGAAAGGCCTATTGCCGGTAGTCAGGTTCAACATTGTCCACTAGAGAAGAAAATGCTTGATAGTTGGTCGTACGTTGAGCCTTCTTCATTTAAGGTTCGAGGAGAGAACTATTTAAGGTATTGTAACTTTGCCAATTGTTCATTGCTGATTTTGTCATAGTGCGCCATCTATATTATATTCTGAGTACCATCCTACATGGGAAAATCCTATATCACAAGCACTAGTGCAAACATGGATTAGAAACCACAAACCAACTTCTATATAACTCAACACATTCTTGAAGCACGACATGATGCTGCAAAAGATGTATTTATTTTGACTAAGGTGCACACCTAGAAAACTACCTAGAGTTCAAGGTACACAAGAGAATGCGTCTTGTTCTGCACTGTTCCATATGTTCTATATGGAACAAGTAATTTCCCAGCCCGCACTCGTGCCCGTGTGGCGGCGGCGTCTAGCAGGATCTTTCCATCCGGCGGGTAGTACAACGGATCGAGCCGGATAGACCGACGTACTCCGACAACCCTGTCATTCTCATCGTGGAACAGGTGGTGCGATGTCCTCGTCCGCGGGATTGAGGTTGGCAGCGGGATACAAATGCAGATCTCCCTCGCACATGGAGACGATCACCGCCTTCTGGTCTCAGCTGCAAGAGGCTCAGGAAGCATGGGGTGCTCTCGACGCATTGCCGACTGCTGTCTGCGGGCGGTCTTGGTGTTCAGACCTCCATGGATTTGCAAAGGTGAGCCAGTAGGCTTCGGTTGGGCGCAAAGCAAACCTCTCCATGTCGGGCAGTGCTGCTTGTGGGGGTGCTGCAGGTGTGGGAATCTTCCCAGGTGATGAGATTGAGGCTTTTGGGGATGGCGGGTCGGTGGCTGTTGGTGGGATTGATAGGTGGGCTATGGACGTCAGTATTGTTAGGGACAAGGTTGGTGATGGCCTGGATGGGAGGAGGGATTGTGAGGGTGCTCCTAATCTTTCTGAAGGGGTGAGTTGGCCTCGGTATGACTGTTGGAGGTGGATGATGCACAACAAGTGTTCGAAGGTATGCGTGTTAGTCGTGTTCCCTTTCATGATGCATGTGGGGTAAAGGGCATCTTGGTGCTAGTGGAACAACCTGCCCCGTCATCTTGACTAGGGATGAGTTGCCGGTGGATGTAGGGGAGTTTTTCATGGTTGACACCTTATATGTTCCCTTTGCTGTGGCGGTTTCAAAGGTGGACGGGCGTGCCAGGCAAGGGAGCAAGGTTGCTGCGTCCTTGACAGCTGGTAAGTCTGGCCTTTCCGGCTCGGGTCCTCGTGTCCACATGGGTTTGTGCTTTCGATGTCTGTGGCATGGGCACTGGCAGCATCGGTGTTGGTTACATGTTTTCGATGTCAGTCTCTCAGTCATCCTGCGAGGGACTGTCCGGGCGTTCCTACAGGTGGAAGGCGTCCTTCCTTTCCTAGGGATAGATGCCTTCGCTGTTTGAAGCATGGACACCGACGACGTCATTCCTCTTCACCAACAACCTGCTTTAGGTGCTAGTCCGCGGGCCACATGGTGCAGACCTGTCCGATGGGTTTCCCGCATTCTGGAGCTGATGGTGGTTCGTTGCTGGCCATCACGTCCTTGGCCGCAGATCGGAATTGTGGTATGGAGCATAGAGATAACGATGATCACATTGCGAGGTGGACACATGATGCTGTCGGTGTGTACAGACGTCTGCGTCATCAACGTTTCGAGGACTTTCTCGATTCTCGGTTGGGTAGTGGTTCCCCACGCGAGACGGACCCGAGGGGTGATTGCAGCACACTCTGTTCATCGGTTAGGTTGGTGGACGACTGCTCTAACACTGATATCTCTATAGGGGAGGTTGAGGAGGCGGGTGATAATAGCTCCTTCCTCAGCTTCAGAGGTAGGATGAAGAGAAGCTAGTGCTGTTGAGACTTGATGGATAGCTAGGAGGAAGGTTGTTTTGGCTGTGGGTGTGTTGTTGTGTGGTGCTGACGGGGGCGTGTCTTTTTCAGGTTGTTGTTGAGGGTGATATGATATATCTCAAGTGGATGGTTTCTTTGTGCTTGCTTGAGAAGCAAGGTGAATAAGATTGACCTCATTTAAAAAAAATGTTCCTCCTTGTGTACTTTTTGTAGGTCTTAACACTTATTAATGAATATTAATGTCATATATATATATATATATATATGAAAAAATTAAGATAGCTTTAGATTTTGCAGTTACATATGATATAATTCGCGTATGTTGAGATGGATGTGTGGGAAGACAAGAAAAGATCGCTTGGGAAATGACTATATCATGAATAAAGTGGGGGTGGCGAGCATTGGGGACAAGTTGCGCGAGGGCCGACTCAGATGGTATGGACATGTGCAACGCAGACCGACTAATGCGCCTATACAAAGCAATACTATTGAGGCAAGCACAATTAATAGAAGAAGAGGAAGGCCTAAATTAACATGGGAAGAGCTTATAAAGAGAGATTTTGAATCTCTACATCTCAACCAAAATATGACCCGTGATAGTGCTGAATGGAAAAGAAGGATCCATGTAGCTGACCCCAACATAGTTGGGATTGAGGCGTAGTTGATGATGATGATTGATAATGATATGATATAATTTTGGCAAACACCCATTTCAAGAAAAGAGAATCTCATAAGATAACTTTCAAGAGTGGGCACAATTGTAGCCAAATTGATTACCTCCTTACAAGGCGGTGATCGTAAAATATGCAAGGATTGTAAAGTGATTCTTGGCGAAGAACTTACGACCCAACATAGTTGGTGGTTTTGGATAATGACATGAAGATCAATGAAGACAAGCATAACAAAAACCAAGATAGCAGGATCAAGTAGTGAAATCTTATAGGAGAAAAGAAATTGCCTTTTCATGATAACTCATCAAGGAGGGAACTTGGAACTTGGAGTCTGATGTTAACACTATGTGGCATAACATGAGCTCCTGCATAACAAAAATTGCCAAAAAAGTTTTGGGAGAGTCCAAAGGTGTGGGCCTCCACAGAAAGAGACTTGATAGTGGAATGATGAAGTACAAAAGGCTATCAAACTGAAAAGGGAGATCTATAGGAGCTTGCCTAAGTCTCGAGATGATGCAACGTTCCAGAGATACAAGCAAGCCAAGAAAGAAGCTAAAAAGGTTGTTCAGGAGGCAAGATCTAGAAACTTTGACGATATTTATAAGAAGCTAGACACAAGAGGAGGGGAAAAAGATATATATAAAATGGCTTGTATAAGAGAAAGGAAAGGGAGAAACTTGAGTCAAGTAAAATGCATAAAAGTTGAAGATGGTAGAGCGCCGGTGAAGGGCGATGATATCAAGAACCAATGGAGAAATTACTTCCATAAGCTTTTCAATGGAGAATACTACTAATAATGTAGAAACTCGTGTGACATGAATATAAAAGATATCATTTACAGACGAGGAGTTTCACTATTTGAGGTCAAGAATGCTTTGAAAAGATGAAAATGAGAAAGGCATGCAGACAAGATAGTATTCCCATTGACGTATGGAAGAGTATGGGGGATGGAGGAGTTATGTGGTTAACAAAGTTCTTTAACAAGATCAAGAAGACCAAGAAGATGTCGGGTGAGTGGAGAAATAGTATTATAGTCCCCATCTACAAGAATAAAGGTGATGTTCAGAGCTGCACAAACAATAGAGGTATCGAGTTGATGAGTCACACAATGAAGGTTTGGGAGAGGATTACTGAGTAGAGGCTAAGATCTATAACATAAATTTCAAACAACCAATTTGGTTTCATGCCTGGAAGATCAACAACCAATTTGGTTTCATGCCTGGAAGATCAACAACATATGCTATTTTTCTAATAAGGAGGCTTATCGAGAAGTGTAGAGAAAGCAAAAGAGATCTTCATATGGTGTTTATTATTTTGGAGAAGGCTTCTGATTGAGTACCCAAGGAAGTTTTGTGAATGGTTTTGAAGAAAAAGGGTGTGCCAATCCAATACATTGACTTGATTAAAGACATGTATGATAGATCTACTGCAAGTGTGAAGATTCCTGGAGGAGAGACACCAACTTTTCATATCACAGTTGGGGTATACTAAAGATCCACACTGCCCATATATGTTTGTTCTTGTTATGGATGAGTTGACAAAGAATGTTCAGGATGATATTCCTTGGTGTATGTTATTTGCTGATGATATTGTATTGATTGACAAAACTAAAGATGGAATGAATGATAAAGTTGAATTTTCTAGAAAGACATTGGAATAAAATGGATTGATGATTAGTAGGAGCAATACTGAGTATATGCATTGCAATTTCAGCCAATCTCGCAGTGTGAATGGTGGAGCCAAGTTGGATGGAGTAGATATACCAACATGTGCTGAATTTCGTTACTTGAGTTCTATTATTCAAATAGGTGGGGATGTCCAAAATGATGTTTGTCACAGGATCACTGCAGGGTGGTTGAAATAAAGAGTGCAATTGGAGTATTATGTGATCGGAAGACCCCTCTCAGGTTAAAAAGTAAGTTTTATAGAACGACTATATGACTAGCCATGCTCTATGGGTGTGAATGTTGGGCAGTGAAGAAACAGGGTCTCAACAAGATGAACGTGGCTGAAATGTGTATGCTGAGATGGATGTGTGGGAAGACACAAAAAGATCGTTGAGAAATGATTATATTAGGAATAAAGTGGGGGTGGCTAGCATTGAGGACAAGTTGCGTGAGGCTTGACTCAGATGGTATCGACATATGCAACACAGACCGACTAATGCGCCTGTACGAAGCAATGCTATTGAGTCAAGCACAATTAATAGAAGAAGAGGAATGCCTAAATTAACATGGGATAGGCTTATAACGGGAGATTTTGAATCTCTACATCTCGACTAGAATATAACCCATGATAGAGCTGAATGGAAGCGAAGGATCCATGTAGCTGATCTCAACATAGTTGGGACTGAGGCTTAGATAATGAAGATGATATATATGAAAATTAAGTGAGAGACATCTTGTTAAGAACATGAGAGACATCTTAATATATCTTTGTAATGAATAATTTTTAATAATCCAAACCTGTGGTTTATAAGTATACCATTATACATATCTACCTACTAAATTTCATAGTCATTGATCTTGAATATCATGCAGAACAATGGAATACTTTTGAACGGTCTGCGTTAAAATTTAGGTCAATTGTTGAATGAAAAAGCGAAAATTGTATAAATGACCAAGTAAAAGGTGCTCTATCATACTTTTTTCTTTGCGTCAAGGTAGAAGAATGACCATTCTTTCGATCTTTGCAGTTGGATTTTATAATTAAACTCTCACTTTGTAGTGATTCAAATGCCTTTAGGATCTCACCATATATGTTTCTCACTGAATTACTACGCACTCTCTCTCAGTATATTTATATATACTTATATATATAAATAAGCTAGTACATAGTTGATCCTGCGTTGTTATGCTTACAGTTTTCAAAATAAGAATTTAATGAGAAGAGTATATGGATAGTGTTGTTCTATATTGATTAACTGGTCACACCAAAACAGTTGAGTTCATTTGGACAAGTATAGCCCTTGCATCTAAACATCACAAAATCAATGGCTTGTAGACCTATAAACGGATCGTAAACAAAGCAGATACTGCTATATCCAATATCCGAATTAAAAAAAATTCGATCCGATAGATCCGATATTCGACGGATATCATATGTTAACATTTGAATCCGATCTGAATGAATAATATCCAAATTCGGATAGATATCCGTCCGAACCTAAAATCATACATTTAATATTAATTTATATATTATATAAAGAAAATACGGATATTACATTAAATATAATGATAAAGTGTCTATATTTTCATATTTCTATATATAAATAATATATATTTAATAATATATGCATGTATTTGTCCAATTTGGATTTTTTTGGAGTGGATACAACAATATCCGATATTCGATTTGAAATTTTGGATCAGAAATTCAATATCCAAAATCCCGATCTGAATTATGCGGCTGTCGGATTTTTTTCAAAATTTTGGATTCTAATCCGGTTCGAATGTGTGGATTCTAGATATCCATTCATAGGTCTAATGGCGTGAAACTAATTCAAATGAGAAATGTTTGTACATGTTAAATGGATGGTCTGAAAGTATTCAAACGAGATGCAAATTAGTTTATGAAAAATGCAATAGGTGTAGATTAAGATCCTACGATTGAATTTATATTTGATCGACACTGTATAGAATTGTTGAGTTCTATTCGTGCTATGTCAAAATCATTGTAGCCTATTCTCTCTCTCTCACTCTCTCTCTCTCTATGTATATATATAAACATATTTTTGTGTGTATATATAGATATGTCTGTGTGTAGATATAAATATTAGGAAGTATGCACTGGTCTACCGATATGTCTGTGTGTAGATATAAATATTAGGAAGTATGCACTGGTCTACCGATACATGCAAGTTACGTGTACCGAACATTAAAATGCACACCTAGAACCATAACTATTTTCGACCAGATAGATGGTATGAACAATTTCTAGATTAGATCATCATCATCATCTAAGCCTCAGTCTCAACTATGTTGGGGTCGGCTACATGGATCCTTTGTTTCCATTCAACTCTATCATGGGCCATATTCTGGTTGAGATGTAGAGATTCAAAATCTCTAGATTAAATGTATTCATAAAATCACAATCATATCACATGTATATTGGGAGTATAACTGAATATCATTCAATGGTTTTTACAACTTCTACAATTTATCCTTGATCACAAGATATACATCTTCTCTTATTGGATGATTTACAAATGTCTAATTGATATCATCTATATATACATGTAATCTAAAGGGTATACATCACATCTATATGTTTGGATTATTCATATCAGAATTCAAAACATGTTAAGTAAGACAAATGCATATAAGCTATGCACACTTAGGGACACATTTCTTGTTACTGTTGTAAAGTAAAATAAGGCTATACAATATACTTTATAAAAGGAATCCCCCTTCTATATATAGAAGGGGGAAGCATACAGACTTTAGCCTAAACGCTAATGGGCCAAGACACACGGGTTCATATACAAATAGACTCAAATTGCTTAATTAACGAAATTAACAAGACTCTCTAATACTCGCCCTTAAACTGAAGCTTGGGAGAATCCTAAGTCAGCTTGCAAACATGGAGATAAACTAAAAACCAAAGAAGCAGAAATTAAGATAAGCCAAGCCCATACAAGAATATTTCACCCCCCTCAAAATTACAATAAAACACTCATCACTCAAATACTCCCCTTCAAGTAGATAATCCAAAGCAGGTATGCAAGCAGGTTGAATATGAAGTATGTAGTAGGTCGCAAACAGGTAGCAGAAGCTTCTTGATCGAAAGGATGCGACATCTGGAGTAGTAGTAAACAACAACAAGAAGGCGTCAAAGTCTTCATCTCAGTCCCGAGGGTCGCAGTCCAAATACTGTTGGTTCACAGTAGAGAAGTCCAGAGAGTGTTGGTTCACTGTAGAGAAGTCAGAGAGTGCCAATTCACAATTAAAAAATTCAGTGTGTGCTGGTTCACAGTAGAAAAGTCCACAAAGTGCTGGTTCAGAATAAAATAATCACAGTAGAAAAGTCAACGTTTACAAGGCACAAAAAATGTCAATGTGCAAACATAGAAGACCATTAACTTAAATAAGAAAGCATTAGACCTGAAGCTCCATATAATAAGCTCTCTAAGAAGCATATATCAGTAAGAGACTTTCAAATTCAAATATCTATAGTAAAAGTCCACAAGTTCTTGAAGAAGTGCATAAAGATCTGTTGGATCCTAGATGGGTGATTAGATGCTCTAGAGGGGGGGTGAATAGAGCTGAAAACACTTAAACAAAACTCATTAAACCTTCAAGATATATGACAAGATAAGGTTGCTAAATAGGTAATTTGAGTGCAACTAACACATACATAGCAAGGGAGAGAGAGATTGAACATGCACCAATTAGACAAGCTATTTAGAGTGGTTCCACACTTCAAACTAGAAGTGTGTCAGTCCACTTGCCTAGAGAGGTCAACCTCTACGACTTCCAAACTATAACACTCTTATATTCATTCATAAGACATACAATGCATGACCAACCAAAAGACTTACCTATCCAATACAAAGAGTCTTCAACCTTACCAAGGACTTACCCACTTTGCAAGAGTCTTCGGCCTTCTCCAAGGACTTACCCACTTTTGCACAAGTCTTCAGCCTTGCATGGATCACCCACTCTTCTTGGATCTTCAGCTTTTGACTTCACCTTCACTCAGAGAAGCTTCCACCAAGGTCTTACCCACTTGAGCTTGAGTGTTCTGCCTTCTCCAAGGGTTTACCCACTCTAGCTCCAAGTCTTCAGCCTTGATCTTCACCAAGGGACGCCTTCCCTTGTTCTTCTTCAACCTTGATCTTCTTCACCTTGAGGCTATTGGTTGAGAAGATCTAGTTGAAGAAAAATCAAGCACGAATCCCCAAGAAATTAAAAGCATGATGGATAAAATCCACCAAAAATAAATGGTATTCTTTAGTTGTTGATTCATAGGTCCCAATTGACGCTGATATTGCTAATATGAATTTTGATGGCATTGATGATCATGATATGAACCCTCCCCAACATCTTGTCCATGGCGTGACAAAGGGAGTAGACGGTTGGTTGCAAGAAAAAGGGGAAAACATGCACCTGTTTTGCATCTGGGAGATGAGTGGGTTTTTTCGGGAGCAGTGTATCTGTGCGAGCGTCAAAATACTGTGGGGAAGAGCGAAAGAGCAAGAGGACAACTGAAGGTGTTGCGGTAGTTTGCAGTGGTTTGTGGTCAGGGAGGACGACTTCGTGGGGAGGAGGATGTTTGTGGTGGAGTAGGTTGTTTGCTTGCAGGAGTTCAACGGGTGTTTGCGGTGTAGTGAGTTGTTTGCTTGTGGGAGTTCAATGGGTGGTTGAGTGGGGGTTTTTGGGGGTTGTGAGGGTCTAGGGGTCTAGCTAGAGATGGTTGAAGGGTTGAGCGGTGGCTGGGTGTTGGGTTTGGGATAGCAAGGGGTTGACGGGGTACAACCGTACAAGTGCTGGATGAAGCTATTAGCTTTGTGGGGCTTGAAGAAAAGGGTAGCGAAAGAGTGTGGGGGTTCTATGAGTGACGCGTTCCCTGTGGGGACCAAAACTAGAAGGTGTAATAGCGACGGGATTCAAACACTGGAGGGGGGTGGGGCTTGGAGTACTTCTGAAGGTAGTGTGTGGCTAAGAGTCTGACCACGGTGGGTGGAGAGTAGTGAGTACGTAGGACTGGGGAAGATAGCAACACATCACAAAGACTGAATACACGTCCGACGGGCGGCCAAGCCAAGAAGGGCGACTACTTGCAGGTGGAAGAAAATATTTTTATCTTCTCTAATTAAGATAGGATCACCGCTCTAATACCATGTTGTAAAGTAAAAGAAGGCTGCGCGATATATTTGATAAAAGGAATCCCCCTCCTATATATAGGAGAAGGTGGAACCGTACAATGCTCTTGTTTCCTATTATAATAACTTAAATACTATATTAACCATTCGTTAACTTTTTTTACATTTATACATGGATGAAGCTTTTAATTTAATTAAATATATATGTATCACATATGTAAGTGTATATATAACCATCATTTATATATGTAATTAGAAGATATATACATATAAAGGGGGGATACACATGGTTACCATAATATATATATATATATATATATATATATATATATATAAATAGAAAAGAAATTACCTAAGAAATAAACAGAAATTAAGTCCGTGACGCCGTGGCACCTGCCACACTGACAAGTATGAAGCTTATACATGAAATATTGAGTTGAACAACCCTTCTACTTAGACTTAAACATGATAACATAGATTTAGATTGATTGAAGTATACTATTACAAGTTTCAATTTAAATTTATAGACAAACAATCATGGAAACATATAAATATGCATAATGGTGTTCTCCACCCTCTACATTCTGTCCCGCGATCAACTAGGGGCCTGGATGATCACATGAGCACATCTCCTATAACTATAGGACCTTGATTACCTCTGTTATTGGGTTTGCAGCAATCCAATAGCACTTGGAGCTTGGGGATTTTGTCCCCAAATCTGGGTTTTGGGTGCTTCTTCCTTCCCCACGCATCATCCACCACTCAGGAGTCTCCAACCTCATGCTGTACTTACCGGATCCAACATTGGTTGCTGTGGTAACCAGTGTATTAAAAAACGGCCCAGGCGGCCGCTTAATCGGCCAAGACACCCATCCGCTTAATTTTATATATATATATATATATATATATATATATAAATAGAAAAGAAATTACCTAAGAAATAAACAGAAATTAAGTCTGTGACGCCGTGGCACCTGCCGCACTGACAAGTATGAAGCTTATACATGAAATATTGAGTTGAACAACCCTTCTACTTAGACTTAAACATGATAACATATATTTAGATTGATTGAAGTATACTATTACAAGTTTCAATTTAAATTTATAGACAAACAATCATGGAAACATATAAATATGCATAATGGTGTTCTCCACCCTCTACATTCTGTCCCGCGATCAACTAGGGGCCAGGGTGATCACATGAGCACATCTCCTATAACTATAGGACCTTGATTACCTCTGTTATTGGGTTTGCAGCAATCCAATAGCACTTGGAGCTTGGGGATTTTGTCCCCAAATCTGGGTTTTGGGTGCTTCTTCCTTCCCCACGCATCATCCACCACTCAGGAGTCTCCAACCTCATGCTGTACTTACCGGATCCAACATTGGTTGCTGTGGTAACCAGTGTATTAAAAAACGGCCCAGGCGGCCGCTTAATCGGCCAAGACACCCATCCGCTTAATTTTGCCCTTAAGCGCCTGCTTACTCGGTTTGAAGAAAAGCGTCCGCTTTTTTCCCGCTTCACCCGCTTTTTCCCGCTTTTTTCCCACCTTTTTGCCCGTTTTTTTCCCGCTTTTTCCTGCTTTTTGAAAAAAATGCTGCTGTAAGCATGTAATGTTAATTAAAGATATAATCCAAGTAATATTGAGTATAATATATGAAGCTTGTATACATTAAATGTTCTATGATATACCTAGTGCTACTTTAGAATGCAAACTTTGTATGTAAGCTGTATATAATAAGGTACTGCTGTAATATATCCAAGTAAATATCGTATTACTCTATTATACTTCTAATGGTTTTACTGATTTTCTTGCAGATTTTGTTCATTACTAATTGATACTACTGGTTAGTATTACTGATTTCCTTAGAAATATATTTTTTATATACACATACATGTAATTTTGTATATAAATATGTAAGTTTTTAAGCATCCGCTTTTTCAAAAATCGCACGCCTAATCACCCGCCTGCCGCTTAATCGGCTACAAGGTCCCGTCCACACGCCTCCCACTTCACGCTTTTTAAAACATTGGTGGTAACCACGTGTACCCACAAACTCAGATTTTGTTTTTCTCAAATTGCTCCCAAACTTCACTGACTTGAACCATGGTTTGGAATAATGACATGTCTTTTTTGCACGAGTACATGGCATTAGCATTAATCATCAACTTTTGATTTTGAGGTAGAGGTGGGATCTTTTGTAGTGGAAGCGACTGATGCATGACTAAGTCCTACTCTTGGGTCTAAATGCTCAAGGATGCTTCTATTTGGGGTTTTATTAGGTCTTTTACTAAGTTATCGTGTTTATGATTTTCTGCAGATGTTTCAGTATGTATGTTAATTTGGGTACTTATTTGTAAAATCTCAAATGAATTAGTTTAATTCTTGTTACAGTTGGGTCTTCAACGGAAATAAGCCAATTAGGGCTTCCCATGCATTATCTATATATACCCATGATCATGGGTATTGTATGTCACTTGAATTAGATGCATGAATTGAGTTTTGCAACTTGGCTTGCATCAAATCGATTAGTGTTTCAAAAAGTGGCTCGTGTGGCCGCATATGCGTCTGCCTGTGCGGTTCGGCCCATTGGCCGCACCGCGTATGTCCACACAACCAATGGACTGGGCACATATGCGGCGTGGCCAGTGGGCGCATATGCAGCGACATATGCAACCACTTTGTGAATGAAGATTATGCAAACATTTTTTTCCAACTGAATATGTTCAAATATGCTACATATATGTACACACATAAATAACTAAATATATCATACATCTATATCTATATGGACATTTTGAAATATAAGTAATTTTAAATTCTACAATTAAACTACATAATTTATATACTTGATATATACTTCTATTCTATATATAAATAATTTATTGAATAAAATGCAAAAGCACATACCCAACTTGCTCTATTCATTACTCTCTCCACATGTACAACGCATACCACCTTTTAGAACCATGACATCAAAAGTCGAAAGGTTTGATGGTATAACAACAATCATACAAAATTATAAAAATCGTACTATCCTTCATGGTAATTATAATTTTTTTCCATGCAAAATGTTATCTTTCTAAGATTGCATGGGCCATGTCTATACCTATCCTAGTACCCCACATTTCTGGAGTCTTCATATTAAGATCCGATTTAGTCAGAACTTCAGAATCACTTTGAAAAGTAAGAAGATAAAGAAAAAGTACGATAAAAGACATTTAGCATAGTCAAACAACTAATACATCTGTTATATTACAATGCTTAGCATACACTCTATATTTTAGAGTCTATCTCTATTTTTACTGACTTTTTGGCAGCTGATTTTTTCTTTGTACTTTTCATTCAAATAATCCAAAATAATAATAATAATGGACCTTATCACTATGAAATTTATATTTAACTCATAAAGTAATATGATATCATGTTACACACACACACATGCATGCCCTCATGCATGAGTGCACACACACAAACCTTATATAACACATTAAGGCTGAAGTCAGAAAGTAGTGTAGGTTCTTTTAGTAATTTTAGATCTATAAATTACAAAATTTCTATTTCTCTACAAAAAAAGTCTTTAAAATTACACCGTTAAAGGTAACGATTTATCGATTATAAGTTGATATAAGTATCAATATTACAATACGATATATATAATTTATTAGTACAACTTTCAATTTTAAAGTGAAATGTTAAGATAATTAGGCAGCACTAGTGGCATGTCGTGTGATTGTTTTGTAGATTTAACCTGTGTTCCGTAACGCGTTAGCTTCCGTTCGTGATGATCCAACACCGGCCGTTCACCGGAAGTTTTTGACGCGGTGAAGATTTTTTGAATTTTGACGCTTGTCACCGCTTAAATCAATACAAAATCGAAGCGGCAGAAAATCAATGTTTTAGTTGCAGCATTGGGATGCTGCCCGTGGTAGCAGTCCGCTGCTCGGATGCTTCTTAACGCGTTGCCGAACGCAACCTTACATTAGGAATTAAGTTCAAGATTTAGGAATAGAATTGGTTACACTTTAGACTATTAAGACGATCTTTATCTTCGCTATCTATTATTGATATAAAGAACACAGTTAATTGGGTGAGGGACATGCCAGTGATGTGCATTAGTAGCAGCAGACCCGTTCTTTAACTTCTTCCGCTCTTCCAACAACTATTCGGCGTCTTTAGTGAAAAAAACAGTTTGTCAGTTAATGGGAAGTATATTCCAACAATTCTGGCTGTAATGGTATCTCTGTCAATTTATTTATAGCATGGTCATACCTGTACCAGATTCCATCAGTAAAAAAATTTGCACCCTTGTTGCTTTGATGGCTGATCTTGAATCAAGAGAGGACATAATTTAAGAATGCAACGGGTGTCAATGTTTAGTTTTTCAGAAAGAATCTCAAATTGCAAGAAAGAATTCCTTGGTACTGGCTTTTATAATTCTATGAAGAAACTGAAAATTGCAAGTAAAAATGCAGTTTGTTGATGATTATGCCATTTTGTAGAAAATGCTACAATTATTCATTCGAGTTTTGGGATTCTTTATGGAATTTTCAAAATGACACCTATTCTACTGTTGACCAAGGCCCTTAGTTCTTCTGTCAAGTCAGTCATCAGTGGAAAAAACATGATGTGATTTTATAGACAATATCAACAAATTTCTACTTGCAAATTTGAATAAGCAGCACCCCTTTGTAATTATTTTGTCAAGATCAGCAGTCTACCGAAAGTGTCTTCCCTATTGTACCTATCCCGAACAGCAAGATGCCTGCAGGTGCACCCCTGCACTACCCCGTTAGGAAGAGGAAACTCTGGCGCATTTGTTGCATCTTCATTTTTTTTTTTGAGTATCGCTGCCTGATGCTGATACACACTGCAATGCAGACAAAGCTGGTGCTCTGAGTGTCCCACTACCACAGAATGATGGGGTATGGGCAGGGCAGAACCCTTTTTTTTAATGTGCTCTACACTTCTCTACTCGCCTTCTAATTTTTATAAGATTTAATTTTAAGTATATATTTATCTACCTAAGTAGAAGCTGAGAAGAATATTGGCTTCTACATGCAACTGAGTCACCTATTGATAAATTTTAATCCAAACTGCTGTTTATTATAATGTAATTTTGGAAGAACACTCAGACAAAATCTTCCCAAGTATTGCTTGATTATGAAATTCAGACACTAGTCACCTAGGAAGCACGGACACGGACACGGACACGGATACGGACACGGACACGGGACACGACAATTTTTAAAAATGTAGGACACGGACACGGGGCCGGACACGGCAAATTATTTTTTCCACATATATATGTATACATTATTGATGTATAAACACATTCTATTATAGAAATTTAATTGTGGAGTTTGCATTTCATTTACTTAAAAGACATACAATCATCCATCCAACACATTCATCCAAATAGGAAAAATCCATCAGATACAACAAGCATGGCCTAGTGATATTTATAAATTTATGTAAACGCATCCATGTCCATGCTTCCAATCAATTAAAGCAAATTGTCAATTTAAATCATAACGCAATGACTTTTGAACAATAAATAAACAATAATTAGACCAATTCAACAATAAAGAAATCCAACTCAGAATGATGTATGATTAAATACAGTAAATACTACAGATTTGTATAACATAACTGAACCAACAACAACAATTATTATTAACATTATAACAAAATAGAAGAAAAAGACTTATTAGAAAAATTGGGCATAGATTGATAGAGGGGCAGGATTACAGTAAGAAAACAACGAAAATTTGGAGTGAAATTGAGGAGAAGGGGAGCAAATATCGGTAGGTTAGGGAACATGGACAGGTTTAGTCTTTTTTCCTAACATAACTGGACCTGGATGTGGCTGGGCTGGGTCAGCCGTGTCCCAGCCGTGTCCTAGCCGTGTCCAAGTCAAAAACTCTTTAAAAAAAAGTTGGACACTCCGAGGCCGTGTCCACCGCGTGTCCAGCCGTGTCCACGGCGTGTCCGCGTCCGACACGCGGCAGACACGGCCACGGCACCTCCCGGGAAGTGTCCGTGCTTCCTAGCTAGTCACACTACACACTAAATCATGCAAGTTAGCTGAAGTTAAAATGCAAAAGCAGCATTAGATGAACACATTAAAGGATAAATTACTAAAATCCATTTGATTTAGACAACACTACAGATAATATCTGGAAAGCATCTTTAGAGTTCAAAGTTAAATTTCATCTTGAGATTTTTTAACGTCAACATCCCCTTCCCCCTCTCCACACTATGACTATGGAGGTTTAACAATAATCTCATGATCTTGTCCATATTTGATGAGGTCTTCCATGTTATGCAGTCATATTTATGCATATGTGTGTGTGTGCGTGTGTATACCTACCTACCTACCTACATACATACATACATACATATATATATATATTTATATATATATATATATATATATATATAGAGAGAGAGAGAGAGAGAGGCTAGAATACACTCGAGTGTACAGATCGTACAGATACACTCAAGTGTGTTTGCATATCAAGACTATTTCTTTGCAAGATGTAAACCATTGATCTTCATTGTCATACTATAATTAGGCCACATACAAATTTTGAGCCCATTTGGATGAGTGTCAGTCACTCATCTGAGGGCAACAAAATCGACGCACGAAACTAATTTGAAATGCATAATTTTTGCGGTCTTTATAACATGACCTATAAATGTCCAAATGTGCTCAAATTTTTTATATGAGTTATTCACAAGATGATTAAGAAGATCAACGAATTAGATTTTTGAAAAAAATATTGCTTCATGAAAAACTACTTGAGTGTATTCTGCTCCGAATACACTCGAGTGTATTCTAGCCTGACTGTCTCTCTCTCTCTCTATATATATACACACACACACACACACACACACACACACACACACACACACATATATATATATATATATATATATATATATATATATATATATATATATATATATCGGAATGTGTAATTTTATTCCGAAAATTCCCTCTAACCAAAATAGGAAGAGGGTCAAAATACAATGTAGTCCACACACACTACATTACTCACTCAAAAAAGGAAAGAGACTAGCTAACAATGTAGTCTGCCTAAGACAACTTTACATATTTTCTTTACAATGCTTTGTACATCTCTTTTTCTATCACTATGTCTTCTTTGATTTCTTTCCTTCCAAATGTAGAAATATATGGCAGCAAGGAGGAGGAGCATTTTCTTCTTTTGAGCACCAGAGTTCCTTCCTAATCTCGAGATCATGTCCTTTGTATCCGCAAGCTTGCAGGGTTTGAAGTGAAGTTCCTCACACACCTTCTTCCAGATGCTTAACGTGAAACTGCAGTTCTGAAAGAGGTGGCACTGTGTTTCATTTTGATCCTCGCAAAGATAACAAGCAGTTGATGAATCCGAATACCATTCATGGACTTTGTCCAGAGTGGATAAAGAATTGTTAGCAGCTCTGTAAAGGTAGAAGGACCATTTTGGAACTTCATACCTCGTCCATAGGAATCTAGTACCATTGTGATCAATGGCGTGAGGTCTAACCAGGTCCCATATGTTGATAGAGTCCTTGAGAGTATAGTAACCTTCCCTGTGTGGTGAGAAAGCGTGCTTGATGCTCTTCCAAATAGTTGTCATTCTGTTTATGATTCTAGAGTAGCCTTCTCTAGTGTTGGGTTCAAAATCGAGACCATTTGGGTAGCGTTTCCACATCCATTTGCTCCAAACTGATTTCTTGGCAAGAAAATTGATAATCCTTCTGGTCGTGCCCCAGTCAGCTATGGTGCTAGGAAGTTTGAGACCGAGACCCCCTTCTTCTTTGGGTATGGCAAGTCTCGAGTATTTCATCAGATGCGTCCTTCCTGCCCAAAGGAAGTTTGATAGAGTCATCTCAATCCTGTCTAGGACTGCTGTCGGCATTTCCCCTTGCATCGCCCAGAATTGCAGTAGGCCTTCTAGAGCTGATGAGATTAAAGTGGCCCGGCCATCCATAGAAGTTTTCGTGATAGGCCATTTGGCTATCATCTCCTCGAGTCTGTCAATACAACCAGTGAAGTCTTTAACTTGCAGTTTGCCTCCGACCAATGGAAAACCGAGGTATTTAGTTGGAAGCGGACTGATTGTAATCCCTGAGATCTCCATAATTGAAGCATTAAGCGCAGTGCAATTTGAAGAAGTGAACTGTTGCGTTTTGTCCTCGTTAATGTGAAGACCTGTTTGGTTGCCGAAGTGTTTCAACAAAAGTCTAAGGTTGCTGATGTATTTTGGCTTTGCTTCCACGGAGACAAGGACATCGTCTGCGAAGATGAGGTGGCTAAGAGCTTTGGTGCCGTGGATGGAGTAGCTGGCTATGTTCTTCGACTCTTCTGCCCTGTGCATGAGCCTGGAGAAGTATTCCATGAGGATCGTGAAGAGCAAGGGGGAAAGAGGATCCCCCTGCCTCAATCCATTTGAACTTTGAAAAATCCCGTCAGGTGTGCCATTTACCAGAACTGAGAAACTGGGGGTGCATACACACTGCTTCATGAGAGAAATCCATTTAGATGAGAAACCCATGTTTTCCATAATCCACCAGAGTTTAGGCCAATGTACACTATCAAAGGCCTTTGAGACGTCGAGTTTCATGCAAAGTTTTTTATAGCCTCTGTTCACATTGAACTCAAGAAGGAATTCGCTAGCAAGTAAAGCACAGTCTGAGATACTCCTTCCCTCGATGAAAGCTCCTTGATTGTCAGAGATGAGGTGCGGTAGAACGAGCTTTAATCTTTCAACTAGGATTTTAGCTATGATCTTGTACTGGACATTGCAACAGGCAATCGGTCTGAAGTCAGATAGAGAGGCCGTCGTCTTCTTCTTCGGGATGAGAACCAGGAAAGAGTGGTTGATTTGCCTAAGCATACAACCACCCTCCATGAACCATGTAATACTCCGACAGAGATCATGTTTAATAGTGTCCCATGCATAGCGATAGAAGTGTGAGTTGAATCCGTCCGGGCCAGGAGACTTGTGCACCCCTATGCTCCACTCCAGAGAGCGCTTTTGATTTCATCTTCTGTAACCTGTCTACACAAGATATTATTATGAGTAGAAGTGAGTTTATACCTCCAGGTAAAGTTCTCGTCATTGGGATTGTGATCTTTAGTACTTGATTTGTTGTATAACTTTTTGTAAAAGTCGTTGGCTTGAGCAGCAAGAGTTTCTTGGTCACTGATGACATTACCCTCCTCGTTGATGAGTTCAGAAATGCAGTTTAGGGCTTCTCGTTTACGGATGGCATTATGATATAATTTTGTATTCTTATCACCATCAGCAATCCACTTTTGTCTGCTACGCTGCCACGCGAAGCTTTCTTCGGCTGCTTTGAGGTCCTTGAGCATGTTGTTTAGTTCTTCTTCTTTGGCAATCAAGGAAGCATTGAGCGGATCAGTCATGAGATTATCTTTGACAGTAATGAGATCTTTTTCGTCTCCTGTAGAAGTTTCGGGATGTTGACCTGCTCCCTGGACCAGGCTTTGATCACGCGCTTCAATCGCATGAGTTTCCTTGCGAAGACAAACATTGGATTGCCTTCAATCGGGTTATTCCAGGAGGTTTTGAGAAGGTCCTCAAACCCTTTCCAGTCCGTCCAGAAATTAACAAACCGGAAGGGTCTGGGCTTGTGTTTTTTATCTAGGACCTGCATGACGAGAGGTGCGTGATCACTAATGTCCGCACCTCCTGCTCTAACACGGGCTTGAGGAAGGGTCTGAAGCCAGAGGCTGTTGACAAGAGCACGATCAAGTTTGCTCGCAATCCTTTTATCAGCATCCTTGCCTTCATTATTCCAAGTGAAAAGCTCTGCACCATTCATTGGAAGCTCGCACATGTCAGCAATATTGATCATGTAATTAAAAGACTTAATCACGGCTTCAGGAACAATTCGGCCTCCTCACTTTTCCTCTTGCAGTCTAACATTGTTGAAATCACCCATTAAAAGCCAAGGGAGATTAATTCTTTTGCTGAGTGTCAACAGATCGCCCCATAATTCTTGTCGTTGGGAATGAAGATTGAAAGCATATATGGCAGAGAACCAGATGGATAATCCACCTTTATTTGTGCAGATGGAGTTTATCATTTGTTCCGATTTGTTATAGACTTGAATGTCCCAAACATTTGGATTCCATCCCAGATAGATTCGTCCGAGCTCAACCTCCTCGTGATTGGAGGTAGACGACCAACCATTAGGGAAAATTGAGCTGATACATGTTTTGTTACATCAATTTTTGTTTCAATGATGGCAGCGAGAGAGACTTTGCTTGATTTAATCCAGTCTCTCACTTCTCTCCTCTTGGCAGGATTGCAAATTCCTTTCACATTCCATACCAAGATGGACATAGATACTTATTTCTTTGATCTTGTGCTCCGCTGGGGAGCCTTCTCCTTCTCCTTGCCCTTACGACTTTTATCAGGGTTTTTGGTTTTCTCTCCTTCTACAATCTCCTCAACCTCTTTGTCGATTCACTCAGGATACCAAAAGAGTTGGAGTCCAGTATTTCACCTTCCTCTTTGTCCTTTGAATGTCCTGAGTTAATGGAATTCGGTTTGGCACCCGCTTCCTTATCTTTTGAGGCCGCCTCAGTTTCTGTAGGTTTGTGTACCTACTTTGGTTTCCATGTTTTCTTTGGTTTTTCAAAACCATCCTCGTCAACAGTCTTGGTGGGAGGTTTATCAATGGGGCACTCATCTTTGTCATGACCAAAAACGCAACAAGTATGGCACTTCTTCGGCAGGTATTCATATTTGATATCGAAAGAGATGTCATCCTTCTTTCCTGGAATGTCTACCCAAATCTTATCAGGTAGGTCTTCAGATGCGTCGACGTCCACCAAAACCCTGGCCTCATCAGTGCCAGCGGTTTCGATTGATCTGGTTTCCACATGGAGAACCTTACCAACTCCTGAGGCGATCGTTCCCGATGCTTTGGTAGTCCAGGTTTTGCCCTTTGAGGGGATACAAATCCAGATTGGAAGAGATGAGAAATCATCCTTCACCAATGTATCGCCATACTGATAATGTTTAGCGATCACCAGATGCCCGTCAAACCATCTTGGTCCGCTATTCAAGCAGGCTTTTTTATCCATCTCATTGGAGAACCGGATGATGAAGAAGCCTTGTTCCTTGGAGACGACGTCAAAGTCCCCTCTCGGCTTCCAGACCCTCGCGATCCATGCCATCAGATGTGGATAAAAGGGACGTTTACCCATCACGTAGATGGATACAGAGTACTCCCAGACATCCTTCATGCGACCATACTCTTCTGCTTCCAGATTGACGACGACCTTGCCATCCCGTCTTGTAGGTTTAGGGAAAGCAAAGGCCGCACATTCCTTCTCCTGCGCAGGGGTCCTCTTGACGACCTGCGTCCATGGGTTCTTGCTTTTCTGTGATGTCGGTGAAGAGCTTGAACCCTCTCCATTGTTAGGGCTGGCAGTGGAGGGTGGGGTAGTGTTGGGTGGAGTGGTGGTAGGGTTGGTGGGGGTGGCCGGGGTTGGGATGGCCGCCATAGCCGTCGGTCCTCTCCGGTCGCCTGGCAGATCGCCAGGAAACCCTAGGAGACGGAGGGGGCGGGGGTGTATGTGTATATGTATGTATATATATATATGTATGTATGTATCAGAATTGGGTAAATTTTATTCCGACACCCTCAAGCCAACTAGCTCTTGGGACAAAGATACAATGTAGTCCCTATCACTACATTACAATAATAACAAACTATATTTGTTCTATCTATCTATACATTTAATGCTTTTGTATAGAACTTTGCTTATTTTACTAGCTAATCCTTCTTCATCCTTCTTCTTCGATGTGTGCTTCCTGTTGTTCCTTTCCTTCCAAATGTGGAAGTAGAGCGCTGAAAGACACATCTTTTCACTCCAATCTCTTATAGTGATCATCCTCTCCACCTCTCCTAGCTGTTTAGGTCTGAAACTCATCTGTATGCGCAGCTTCTTCCACACCTCCACTGTGTAGACACACGAACTGAAGATGTGGTCCTTCGTCTCTTTCCCTCTGTCGCACAGAAGGCAGGTGTCCTCTATGCCCGGATACCATTTTGATACTTTGTCTAGGGTGGCAAGAGAGTTATGAACTGCTCTGTACACACACATATCCCATTTCGGGATTCCATGGCTGAACCAGATGTCTTTAGAGATATGTTGACCTGTTCTCTGTTGGATGAGCTCCCATAACCTCTCCCTCTTCACCTGCAGCGTCCATTTTGATCTATCATCTTCAATATATGTATGTATGTATGTATGTATGTATGTATCTAGGAAGCACGGATACGGATACATACCGAATACGGGTATGGGGGTACGACAATTTTCGAAAATATAGGATACAAGTACGTCATGGATACGACAATATTTTAATATTTATTTTAAAAACAGATGAAGGCAATCAAATTTCATTCAAAAATCACTATTTCTAAAGAAAATGGAAACCAATACCATAATATCAAACAATGATATAAATAGGGGTCTTTCATTCATATGAATGTGAGATAAATAAAAAAAAATGATAATATCATATTCTAAACCTTTAACATTTCATGTATCATGTAATGTTGTGTTGTAAAGTGAGTTGTGTCATCTGTGATACCAAACTATCTTCTCTCATGTATGGCTAGCTACTATGAAGCACGGATAGAGATACAAAAATGGATACGGGTACGGTACGGGGATACGACAATTTTCGAAAATATAAGATACGGGTACAACGTGATACAACAATTTTTTTTAATGTTTATTTTAAATTTTTAACAGAAAGTACATGTGAAATAATATTGTATTGAACTGATTCAAATTAATAAAAGAGGTACAACCCTGTCCTATATATAAGATCACAAGAGAAACCCTGACACTTATGACATAAGCAATCTAAACGGGCCGAGACACTAAAGGCCCACTAACTAACTAATTAACCTATTAACTAAATAGGCTAATATATAATCTTTAACACTCCCCCTCAAGCTGGATCATGGGTGAAACATATGTCCAAAGCTTGGAGGCTACAAGACTCGATAAAACGATAAAAGAAATGATAGATGAAAGATAAAAGATAAGTATCACTTCCATACAAAAATTGATACTCCTCCTTAATTAATACTCCCCCTGAACCATGTGGTGACAATGCCTCTCTTTGAAATTGTATATAGCAGGCTGGAGATCCTCGAGCTTTGAAGAAGGTCTTTGGAGTGCATCTGGAATGAAGAGCATCTGAAATGGAACTTGTATACTGCAGCAGTAATTCGCCACTTGGAGCAGACGATCCTCAATACCATCACTACGTCATCTTCATTGGATTACGTACTTAACGCAGCACGAACGCGGATGCCTAATGTCGATGTAGCAGTAGCAGAATCTTCAAATTGTCTGAGAAGACATGCATAATGTGACACGAACAAGGACAAACGATATGCTGGTGATACGATGTAGGTACCATAACTCTGTAGTGTTAACCTTGGGGGCTTGACAGGAAAGAAGATATCATTCATCAAGGAAAGTCCCAAGAAGATCAACAACAAGTGATGTCGAAACAGCAGATGCAGCTCTGAGAAGACGTGATGAAGCAGCTCGGTGAAGATAAACTCTGAGCTTATGAAAATCTGAAGAAGCACCCATCTGTCTCATATGAATGCAGCTGAAAAAATACACCATCAACACCTGACGTACATAACACGGTACGAACACGGATACGGTGTCGACGCTGAATGAAGCTGGCTGGAGGTTGAGAACAGACGTGCTGAAGAACGTGAAGCTCCATGAAGATAATAGCCTGGAACATATATAACCTGAATACATATATCATCATCGCATCTCATACTCTCTCTCTCATACATTCTCTCTCATACTCCCTCATGCTGGCTCTCTCTTCTCAAAATACGACAAGAGTGAGTGTTTGGTGTGGAGAAATGGATACATGACCCCCCCCCCCCCCCCCCCGTGTACTGTGGAAAGGGATACACACATGATATGGGTGGGTGGGAAAAGAATTGGTGGATTTGAGAGAATATTGGGATATGGAGATGTGGTAATATGTAGAGAATGAAAACCGATAACCGAAGAGAGAAGAAAAACCCGATTAGGGTCAAAATAGGATCCGATTAGCAAAAATAGGACCGATTAAGGATCCGAATAGAGACAGGGATAATGCATATGGGGGCAGTAAACATGGTTGTTTGGTAGTGGTGGAGAGTGATGGGTGATCGCCGGTGGTAGGGATAGCTGATGGCATTGGGGCAACAACGACGAGATGGAGAGCAGTAGTGAGCAGTGGCCAGAGGCATGGATGACGACGACGACGACTGAAGGGTGTGCTCGTCGGCTGAGAATACGGTTGCTGGATATATGGGGCAACAACTCTGCAGCGGACGGACACAGAAGATGACGATGATTGTGTCGCTCGGCTGATGTAGCACTCAGCCGCAATAAAGGAGATGATACTGGTCTCCTGCACGGCTTTGGAGATATTGCATGCCATGAGGCTGCATGCGGAGTCAAGTGCGAAGCCTCTCCATGAGCGGTGACAAAGGCAGATGCTGAGGACGGCGGCGGGATGCGGCGGTAGAGACATTGGCTGCTGTGATTTGCGGCGGTGGTGCTGCTTGTTGTTGGCCGCGGTTGATTGTTACTGGATACAGCGGCAGAGGCGGATGGCTAAGGCGATACAGATTGCTGCTGTTGGAGGCCACGTTGGTTGCCGACGGTAACGTGATGTTGTTGCAGCGACGACGTGATGTGGCGGAGGTGACGATGGCTGCTGGCCAACGGATGGCGGAGGTGACGATGGCGTCAGATACATGAAGGCCGGAAAGGAGATCACCGACAGAGCTTTGGATTTGGAAATACGTAGATTGCATGTCGGGAATTAGCGTCGACATACAAATCTATGTGAAAGTGGGAGAAATAGGGCCATGGAGGCCGGAAGTGCCTAGCGGGTAGCCGACCTATGCCATGGCGACGGCTTCCCGCAGGCGGGGAGAGCCCGCGGTTGCTCTCTTGAAGAGAGGCGACAACTACGTGTAGGGCTGTTGTGGGTGCCGACTAGGAGAGGGAAGGGAGGACGGCTGCTAGGTTTTCCTCAGGAGCGAACGTGCTCTGATACCATGTGAAATAATATTGTATTGAACTGATTCGAATTAATAAAAGAGGTATAGCCCTGTCCTATATATAGGATCACAAGAGAAACCCTGATACTTAGGACATAAGCAATCTAAACGAGCCGAGACACTAAAGGCCCACTAACTAACTAATTAACCTATTAACTAAATAGGCTAATATATAATCTCTAACAGTACCAATTTCATTCTCAAATCACAATACAATAGGGGGAGTCTAGAGTTGGAAGCCACATGGTTTTGGGATTTTAGTATCAATATTGAGAGTATCTAGGGAGTATTAGTATCAAATATGTATTCAACACTAGTAGGACACCTATGTTGGAGTGTCGGTGCTTCATAGGGAGAGACAGAAGGATGGGGATGCAATGGTTATCTTCAAAGGAGATGTAATAGATATTGTCTAGATAGAAATCCAGAATATATCACAATGGATTTAGTCACCAAAACAAGAGGCATGTTAACCAACAATACTAAGTTGAAGACTTTCATAGAATATGGAGGACATCAACGTGCATAAAACTTGCACCTTAGCAGGTAAAGCATCCGCAAGTACCATGTAAAGGTGAATGAATTTTTTTGCAATAAAGAACAAACAAAAATCCAGATTACATATGGAAGTTCTTTTAAAAGTGAATCCCCAAAAAAAGGAGGTACAAACAATAAAGAGAAGAAGGAAGATTAACATTTAGCAAGAGGAATGGTGACTAACCTTGAACTACTTCAAGGAAGCAACTGTGACAACTTTGCTGCAAGCTACTACTTAACAAAGAGGGTTGAGACAGGAGTTGGTGTCAAACGCTAATCAAGCAATGTCATGCCCAGTTTTTTTTTCTAGTTTTTATTGACTGGATCAGCCTCGATACGACATAATACGGATTAGGAGTATCCGATACGTATCCTCGAAGTATTGGTATCCGATTCGTATCAGATACGGGTACGACACCTGTTTTGGAGTATCCGTGCTTTATAGGTATGTATATATGTATATATATGTGTATATGTATATTGTATATATGTATATATATGTATATTGTATATATGTATATATATATATATATATATATATGGGTATGTATATATATATATATATATATATATATATATATATATATATATATATATATATATATATATATATATATATATATATATATATATAGTCAGGCTAGAATACACTCAAGTATACAGATCGCACAGATACACTCAAGTGTGTTTGCATATCAAGACTATTTTTTGCAAGATGTAAACCATTGATCTTCATTGTCATACTATAATTAGGCTACATACAAATTTTGAGTCCATTTGGATGAGTATAAGTCACTCATCCGAGGGCAACAAAATCGACGTACGAAACTAATTTGAAATGCATAATTTTTGCGGTCTTTATAAGATGACCTATAAATGTCCAAATATGCTCAAATTTTTTATATGAGTTATTCACAAGATGATTAAGAAGATCAACGGATTAGATTTTTGAAAAATATATTGAATCATGAAAAACTACTTGAGTGTATTCTGCCTCGAATACACTCGAGTGTATTCTAGCCTGACTCTCTCTCTCTCTCTCTCTCTCTATATATATATATATATATATATATATATATATATATATATAGAGTCAGGCTAGTGTACACTCGAGTGTACCGGAGGCACCTTACACCTCAGTCATTTTTGAAGATGCAGTAAATTTTTGAAAAATCTAAATCGTTGATCTTTTTAATTATCATAAGAACATACTATATAATAAATTTTAGCTCATTTGGACAATTATAGGTCATGCATCTAAAAGAGGCAAAAATCATGTATTTCAAATTCGTTTTCTGCGTCGATTTTGTTGTCCTTGGATGAGTGACTTACACTCATCCAAATGAGTTCAAATTTTGTTTGTGACCTATTATTATTGTAACCATGAAGATCAATGGATTAGTTTTTGAAAAAACATGGTCTAGATAGGCAAACACCATTGGGGTGTACGACGTGATCTGTACACTCGAGTGTATTCTAGCCTGACTCTCTCTCTCTCTCTCTCTCTATATATATATATATATATATATATATATATATATATGAGATTAGGAGAGAGATTTCTCTCCCCCTCTCTCATAATTGGTGGAAGAGGCCGGACGCCGAGGGGGGTGGTAAATCAAGAAATGCTTCTCCGTGTGGTTCTAACCTGAGTGCCTTCATTGCGAACCGACAAAATTCACCAATCGGGCTATCCCTTGCCGGTTGTATATATATGTATATATGTGTGTGTGACAATCTCCCTCCTCTCTCTCTATATATATATGTGGGATTAAGAGAGAAATATTTCTCCCCCCCTCCCACGCCCGTGGCGGAGGCCGAACGCTCGGGAGGGTGGTAAATCAAGGCGACAACTGGTATTCGAACCCGGGTCCCTTTGTTAGGGGACACCGTGCTTGACCACTTGAGCCACTCCTTGTCGGCTATATATATGTATGTATGTATTTATGTATTCGACCTTGTTACATTTTAGAATATATAGTTACTTTGGTGTTAAGGGAATTGCTTATTGAGTGAGTAACATAGTGTACAATGCAATCTCTTATATAACAGAAGGGAATAGAGACTAAATCAGAGATGAGCAGTATGGAACTAAACTACACAAGTGAAAGCATAAGTGAGGAACATGTTATGCACATGACACTCAACAAAACACAACATAACACCACATATCTCTATACTCCCCCTCAAGCTGGAGCGTAGATATCGAACATGCCCAGCTTGTCAACTAGAGTCTGAAAACGAGCTTTAGGAAGTATCTTGGTGAAGATGTCTGCATCTTACTTTTCAGTGCTGAGATATGGAGTGCAAATCCGGCCAGGAAGAACTGCCTCTCGAACAAAGTGACAGTCGACCTCAATATGTTTTGTTCTCTCATGAAAAGTGGGGTTGCTCGCAATAAAAATGGAGGCCTTATTGTCACAAAACATCGGTATAGGGCTGAAATAGGATATATCAAACTCCTGGAGGAACTCTAAACCCACAAAAGTTCGCATGCAGTGTGAGCCATCGCTCGGTATTCCGCCTCTGCACTGGATCTGGCGACAACAATCTGCTTTTTGCTTCGCCAGGTGACAAGGTTTCCGCCAACAAATGTACAATATCCTGATGTTGACTTACAATCAGAACGACTTCTTGCATAGTAGAGTCCGAGAAGCGAGATTGGTTGCAGGGCCATGCTTATACATCAAGCCTTTTTCTGGAGAACTTTTAAGATATCGCTGAATATGACATACAACATCCCAATGACATTGCCGGGGTTTATTAAGATACCGACTGATGAATCCGACAACAGCGGTGAGGTTAGCTCGTGTGATAATCAGATAGATAAGCTTGCCTACCAGCTTTCTGAACTTTTGATGATCGACATAGGGAGGAGAGTTTACATCATCCCAGTCCATGTTTGGGTCAAGTGGAGTGTTGGCTGGTTTGCAGCCCAGCATGCCAGTTTCCTGCTAGAGATCAAATACATATTTTCTTTGGGAGAGACAGTCCTGCAGATGATCTGGAAACCTCAACGCCTAAGAAATACCTCAACCTTCCGAGATCTTTAGTGACAAAGTGTTTTTCTAAGTAGGTTTTAGTTTCCTGTATACCCACTGTATCATTGCCAGATAAGATAATATCATCAACATAAACAATAAGAATGACAAGTCCAACCACTGTTTTGCTGATAAAGATTGAATGATCAGAATGAGAGCGACGAAAGTCAAAGGTGACTAATTTCTGACTGAGCTTGTCAAACCAAGCTCGCAGGCTCTGTTTGAGACCATAGATAACCTTTTTCAGCTTACATACTTTGAAGGCAGACTCCCCCTGAGCAACAAACCCAGGTGGTTGCTCCATGTGTACTTCTTTCTGTAGATCTCCATAAAGGAATGCATTTTTAACATCTAGCTGAAAGAGAGACCGATCTTTATTAACATCAATAGAAATCAGAATTCTAACAGAGTTTAATCGTGCAACATGAGAGAAGGTCTCAAAATAATCGACACCGTATGTCTGTGTAGCCTTTTGCAACAAGACAGGCTTTCAGGCGTTCAATAATCCCATCAGGTTGATATTTAATTGTAAAGACCTAGCGATTTTGACAGCCCATAGGAGGGCAAGAAGAAGGGCGATCCTTCCCATGTCTTGCGATCGCAGAGTGCCTGCATTTCCTGATCCATTGCCTGTTTCCATGCAGGAATAACAAGAGCCTCTGCAACATTTTTGGGAATGGTGACAGCAGAAATTGCAAAAGTAAAGCAGGCAAAGTTGTTATGCAAATTGGCAGAAGTGCAATAATGACTGATCGGATGTTTTGTACAAGAGCGAACACCTTTGCGCAAACTGATAGGAAGATGCAAGTCAGAAGTTACCTCAGTATTTATTTGATCAGCCGCAGACGGAGGAATTGGTTGAGGAGGGGTCATGGAAGGAGTGTTTGTCTTCGGCCGATGTTTGTACACTTGCAGCGGACGCTCTTCAGTCTGGTTAGAAGAAGACAAGTCTTCAACAATATCTGGTAGAGGTGTCGGTGCCAACATATCATGGAATAGTCTTGCTCCATCATCAGAAAAATAGGGCATATGCTAAAAAAAGATCACATCCGCACTGACAAACCACTGTCTGAGTATCAGATCAAAGCAACGATAACCTTTTTGAGTTCTCGAATAACCCAAGAAAATGGATTTAGTGGATCGAGGGTAAAGTTTCGTCACTCCTCGGTGTAAATTTTTAGCAAAGCAGGTACACCCAAAAATGCGAGGAGGAACAGAGAAAAGAGGTGCATCAGGAAACAAAATGGAGTAAGATATCCGATTTTGTAAAACAGAAGAGGGCATGCGGTTTATAAGATAGCATGCCGTAGTGACTGCCTCAGGCCAAAAACAGTGAGGAACTTTATAATGGATAAGAAGGGTGCGGGCAACCTCTAATAAGTGACAATTTTTTCATTCAACAACACCGTTTTGCTGTGGAGTATAAGGACAAGTGGTTTGATGGATGGTGCCACGATCAGAACAAAAAGAAGTGACAGATTTCTGCAAAAGTTCTAGGGCATTATCGGTACAGAAAATTTTAATGGTTTTATTGAATTGGGTCTGTATTTCAGAAAAGAAAATGCGGATATTGTCCAAAACAGTACTCCGATCTTTGAGCAAAAATAGAAGGGTAACACGGGAATAATCATCAATAAATGTCAAAATATTTAGCACCAGTTTGACTCGGGACAGAGCATGGACCCCAGATGTCCGCATGAACAATATAAAAAATTTCTTTAGAACCAAGTTCTTTCTTAGCATGAAAGACAAACCTCGCTTGTTTTCCCAAAACACAAGACGTACAAGAGAAATTGTTTTCAGATAATGCAGGAAATAAAAGTTTCAATTTAGCAGCAGACGGATGGCCCAACCGGAAGTGCCACTGAAGTCCTGTGACTGATGTAGACAAGAGAGCTGAAGCTGCAGGCAGTCCGTCCAAATAGTATAGTCCATCTGGTCCTTCATGGCCCGAACTAATCCTCGTCTTCATGCGGAGATCCTTCAAAATACAACCAGAGGGATCAAACTTAATGGAGCACTGAAGTTGTTTAACAATTTTACAGACAAATAATAAATTAACAAGAAATTGTGGTATGTATAAAACAGAGTGAAGATTTAGCTTGCGAGACAGAGGAACTGTGCCAACGCCATGAACAGGCGTCTTCAAGCCATTTGCAATCGTGACGGATGGAATATTAGAGGTTTTAGACAGAGCAGAAAATAAGTGGATGTCGCCTGCCATATGGATAGACACATCAGAATCAATGCACCACTTATGGTTACCAGCAGAAGGAGACGCCAACATTGTAGAGGAACCAACAACAAATGTCGAAGGCAGTTGAGTCATGCACTCCTGGAAAAACTTCTGGAATTCAGAGCGAAGCCATTTAGTGGTCTGAGGGGCAGCTGGTGGATCGGATGCATCATCAGTAGTAGTTTCTGTAGAGGCTTGGTTTGCTCAGGCTGGCTTGTCGTGCTTGATCCAACACCTATCTTCAGTGTGATTATCACGACCACACCAGATTTTTGAAAATTTCAAAAACCCGTTTAGGATTTTGCTGATGGGAGTAAACATGAAATAGTTGGTCCCACACTGCTTTAGCATCATGAAGGCATAATAGAGTCTGACTAGTGCGCGGCTCGGTGCTATTGAGAAGCCAGGACATAACACCAGAGTCGTCTTTGGACCATTGAGCATAGGCTTGTTTGCTCTTTTCATCAGCAGTAGCAACAAGGGCAGTAGGAGGATCAGTGGTAAGATGTGAGTATCGACCTTGAGCTTTAACATAGAGAACAAAGGACGCCCACCACAGATGGTAGTTCGAACCATCGAGCTTGACGGTGGTAACACAGAGAGCGAGGAGGCTCAACTGACGCCATGATGGGCAGAAGCAGGCAGTAATGAGGTGGCGGCGCAACAACAACATGCAACAAATATGGAACCCACTATGGGGCAGTAGCAGCAACAACGGGGATCTGACGCATCAGATCAGAAAGAACCCGTGTCGGGCAGAAAGATCGATAAAGAAATCTATGCCCTCATGAGGAAATCAATATCCCAACATGAGGTGTAGACAGAAAAATAACCGGAGAGTTAGGAGACTCTCAACGTGGGATGGCTATGGCTGTCCGGAAGTTTCTACGTGCGAAAAAAGAGGGGGGGAACCGAGAAGAAGAGGGCAGCAAGGGGGGGGGGTGGCGGTGGCTGTGGTGGAAGAAGGTGGAGGAGAGGAGGGGCAGCCCGACAGCGGAAGGGAGAGTGGTGGAGAGGGGCAGGTGCGGCGGTGGCAGGGAGTGGTGGAGAGGGGCGGGGGGCGGCGGGTGGAGAAGGGGGTGGGCGGTGGCGGCAGGGAGGGGTGGAGAGGGGCGGGCGACGACTGGTGGGAGAGGGGGGTGGTTTTGCTACTAGCGGCAGCGGCGGCGGGTGGGGAGGGTTGGGGGCGGCGGCTAGCGGCCGGGGGGGGGGGGGCTGAAGTCGCAAGGCATAGGGGCATGATGGGAAAGAAAAAATTAGAGAACCGGACCTGCTCTTGATACCACATAGAGAAACTGAGAATTGCTTATTGAGTGAGTAACATAGTGTACAATGCAGTCTCTTATATAACAGAAGGGAATAGAAACTAAATCAGAGATGAGCAGTATGGGACTAAACTACACAAGTGAAAGCATAAGTGAGGCACATGCTATGCACATAACATTCAACAAAACACAACATAACACCACATATCTCTATAGTTACATCTTAGAATATATAGTTACTTTGGTGTTAAGGGAGGGAGCCTCTGCTCTAAACATTTGTCTTAGTTACTGAGTCACTGGTAACAGGATGCTCGACTCTGTTAGGGCCTCTACAGGTCCATATCAGAATTTTATTCAAATTTGACATTGTAGACATATAATTAGTTTAGATCTCTGCTGAAAATCATATAATTTGTGACCTTTGCATGACCCCCTGTTAGATAAGTTGTGATTTTGGAAAGTAAACGATTTCTGATACAGGGACAAAAAGAAAGAGCATGCTTCAAATGTAGCTGCGTATGACCCTTTTGGAGTCGATATATTCTTATGTCAGCGGAAAATAGATCACATTGCTCGATTTGTGGAACTTCCAGAAGTGAAGGCCGCCGGAAAATTTCCTTCCCTTCTTGTTGTAAATGTCCAGGTATAATTGATAAACACCATACATACCATTCTACCGAATCATTTTTCGCCTCTTGAATCCTGATTGGTAGAATCATATATAAATGATAATTTTTTAAGCTCATTAATTATCATATGTGCTCAATTTTGAGAGTAATAGTTATTGTAGCATAACCATACAAATATATTGTCAAGTGACTAGTCCTGCCAGCTTACATATAAGAAACAAGCAAGATTAGAGGTGCATGCTTTCATCAGAGGCTGCTATTCTATCACGACAAGATAGTTAGTGCTGATGTTGAGTTTTTTCCAGACTTGCTATGTTGACCTGCCTTGCTGCCCAGATGAGTACAACAGAGGAATCCCAGTGCTTGATATTACACTAACAGTAACTTAATGGAGCTCTCTCTCTCAAAGCATGTATCGAGTTTTTTAACGGCTGCATTTGGCCATTTTCTCTTTCTCTAGAATGAGCGTCCATAAACTTATTCAGTTGTTCCTGAAGCCGTTGCTTTGTAATCTTTCTTTTCTTTTCTAGTAGAAACTTGACTATTTCATTCATTTATCTTATGAACAAACAGATCACTGTGATAAAGGAGCATATTCATTATGATAATAATAATAATGTCCCATGCATATAATTTCCACATGTAGTGTAGCGGATGTCTTGGTGTCTTACCCTTTTCCGATTTGATTTGATAGCTGCCATTGATGACTGATTTTTATAAATAAAATTTTGCAGATTCCATTGTATCCTGCTGCAATATTTCAGAGTGAGAATGATGGAGAAGGAATGAGCTTTGTGTTATATTTCAAAATCTCTGAATCTTTTGGAAAAGAGATTCCCTTTCGTTTTCAAGAGAGCCTTAGAGTATGCTGGATCAATCTTGAATATAATGTTAACTATTGCAGTATTTTGGCATAGTATAGAAAAATGGCTGCAGAAAATGTGGAATTCCTTTTTAGTTTTTGCATATTGGTATCTCGCATTTGCTAGAAGAGGTTAGGTGGTTCATGGAGCTTTTATTAAAAGATAATTCGGGAATTATACACCAAATTATAAAAATAATATGGTAAACTACCTCCTATGTAAATTTGGGAAATTTTGGAATGTATATATAAGATCTTGCCAGCTTACCATAAACTTAGAATGTTACTCGATCTATACAAATATGAATAATCTGCTCGTGTAGACTGAATGTTTCTGAAATCTGTTTCTTACTGCACAAGAAACTTTTTTGTTCTTTTAAAAATTTATTTAAGTTCAACTGCTGAATTTCTTACAGTTTGTACTAATAAAAATCTGTATCCTTTCTTGAGTATGATTTGACTTTACTTTACACTGAAATTTGTTGAATCATGTTTATCGTCATAAATTATATATAACAATTGAAGCCAGAGGTAGCTATGCCTCTGAAGCTTTTGCTAAGAGTCATATGTTGAAAACTGTAGCATTAGTTGAATGGTATGCACCTTATTACTAAATTAGTATCTGTTTTTTAAACAGAAATTAATCGATGATGAAATGGAGAGGGTCAAAAGCTTCCCCCTGGATGCAATTTTACCCTTCAGAGAAAGATTGAAGATCTTGGGTCGTGTAGTGAATACAGATGATCTCCATCTAAGTGCCGCAGAGAAGAAACTCATGCATGCATACAATGAGAAACCTGTTCTTTCTCGTCCACAGCATGAGTTTTACCTGGTATAGTTCATTTGAATCTTTTTTTTTAAACAATATATCTTTACTAGCATAAGGAGAATAAATTATTGTTATTACTCAGTCATAGTTTCCTAGTATGGAGCTTAATTCAATCGTGATGGTCTAAAACTCAATTCCATATCATAATCTTCTTGACAGAAAATTCAATCAATCGTCACTCGTCAGTTATGCAGTGAATATTTTACTTTTGATAGCATTGTAGCCTGCAAAGAGACTTTACACAGACTTTTTTGAACTTTCGAAAATAAATATATACTCTTAAATGCAAAAAAAAATCTTACAAACACGTCATCATTGTAGCGATTCTATATTGCAAAAAAGTCTTTTTGATTTACAAAGATATCTTCCTCTCATCATTTTAGTCTTGGATTTAGCATTAAGAACCATTTTTGGTGTAGTGTACATAGTTATCAAGGCTCTCGCCTAGGCCGCCTAGGCTCTAGGTAGGCCATGTAGGCTTTCAGATAACTAAAGTGGATGCCTAAGGCCTTTTAGGCCTAAATTAAGATACTTCAAGACTAAATTAGCATGGATTAGGTCTAAATTTGGTCAAATTAGATCAATTCTATTTATTTTAGCGAAGAAACATGTCTGATTTAGACCGAATCAGATCTAATTTGGGCAGATTAGGTTTGATTTGAGAGGAAATAGGTATGATTTAGGGGAAAACATGTCTTATTTGGGGAATTAGGTGTGATTTCACCAAATTAGGGCTCATTTAGGTCAATGTAAGGCAAACTAGGGGATATTACATCTGATTAGGTCATGTTATGCAAAATAGGTCTGACTGAGGCCAAATTAGGACAGACTAAGCTAAATTAGGTCCAATTTTGATCATGTTAGATCAAATTTAGGCCGAATCGATCTATCTTAGGTCATGACAAGTGTGATTTAGGTGAAAGTTATGATTGATTAAGCTTAGGGATAACCAATACGAATCTACATAGAGATGTATATATTTGAAAATAGCTAAATGTATTTGTAATATCATTTATATATGTAAAATACAAACAAATATGAAGTATGCCTAGAAACACCTAGGGTCCTAGGCCTCCCTTGGGTGGGAAGGACTGCTGAGCTGCCTAGACAAGTATGTGCATATATGGTTAGTGCTTCAAGTTATTCTTTATGTCTTAGTAGACAAGGTATTAAATGATTTAGATCCTTCATTTCTGCATCAAAACTGCTAGAAACTGATTTATTGAATATATTATCAAATTTGTATACATTTCCATTTTCGCTATTGAAATAGAGACAAAATGTGATACCTCCATTCTTTCCTATATAAAAGCCAATAAATATCGTGAAACAATTCAAACAAAAATAACGTCTTGGTCTTTCAATGAATGACCTATGTTTAACCTATAAAACCATCCTTGATTTATCTCCATACCATACATCCTAGGGTTTGTGCCATTGTTGCCCCCTACTGTTGTTTCAAAGCAAAATTTCTTAATTCCCTAAAATTTATATTCGATCTTAGACAACGAGTTAGGCACGTCATCCAACCTCACAACATTCTTAGGCTAGGCCCGACTAATGGTCAACCAATAACAATACTTTGCAACCAATGATGCTTAAGTTGAATAAAAGGATGTAGTTGTTGTTCAGGTAAGGTTTTTCCCTAGGAAGCACAAGCACTTCATCAAATCTCCCATGTCCGTGAGCGACACATATTGTACACCGATATTTCTGGGACACACGTTGAAGCCTATTGAACATTTCTAAGCCATGTCCAGGCCTCTCCTACTTTGGAGAATGACAAAAGGTGAAACTATGCTAGTCTTTCTTGTAAACCTTTTATTTGTTATAACCAGCTTCTACGTTTGAGAGATTGTAGTGTTAAACATTAATAGAATAACTTCACCTATATCATTGCAAAGCTAGGATGTACTACCAAAGGGGCATCTAACCACGTTTGACACTTCCATATTCTATCTTTTGCATCTATTATGTGTCAGTGAAGCCATGGCTTAGAATCCATCGTTTATCCTCGAGCTTTATTTTGATCTAGTAGTTAGATGTTAGCTAGAAACAGGGCAAAACAACACAATCAGTGAGTGCGTCATTTACAATTAGAGTAAAAATGGACCACTACTATAATTAAATTACAATTCAATCATGAAAAATATACATGTAGATTACACATCTATCTCTGTATTTTATTACTAGCATATACATCTTTTTATCTCGTGTCTGTCCCCTGTATATTTAGAAATCACTATCCCATGTCTGCATCTGTGTCCATGTCTACCACCATGTCTGTATTTCCTAGGTTATTCCTAAACAACTAGATAATAAGTTTACTACTAATAAGAGGAGAAGTCCCACAAATAGTTGTGATTAATAATTATGTTGTTTTGATGGCTAAAAGATACTATACGTAGCTTTGTTCAAGTCTTTTTGGCTTATGTGACATCTTTTCTGAAAGTATTGAAGAGGGCATTTTTAACCGGTTTAAAGTGGTAAATATTCACTCATGCCATTCTAGGGTTGACTCTGGGGAAAAAAATTCCTAGAGCTGGTCTGGGGGCACTAGATCCCATTAAACCTCGAGAAGGCGTGATATTGGGTTGGGTTCGGTGAAGCAATAGGTCACTCCTTATGTTCAAGTATCAGGTCTTGGGTTACACCTTTATAATACCCCTGATCGAGGATTTCATTCTACTTGCCTAGATGTGGCAATCTCCTAGCTATTACAAATAAGACATGGTAATGGGCCGGGTTATGGTCAATTTAACTGACCTAATTTAAATATTTTTATGACCCAAACCGACCCAAACTACTATTGGTTTTTAAATCACTTAATCTGAGAAAAATCAACCCATGTTGATGTGGAGTGTACACTGTATGATCGTTTCAACGATTACATAAAAGTGTATGATGCGATACTATCAAACTCAGAGTAGGATCTGTCACCATCCAACACATACAAACAAATAATGGGCTGCAAATTACATATAAATCATCTTAATAATAAATGTATTCATCACAAAATTAGAATTGCAATGAAGCGCAAAAAATTTACTATATCACCAACTTCTAATTTTGCATCATATCTGTGCTCCTATAGAGAGAAACTTGGAAGGAACACAAACTCCTCTATGTTGTTGACCAAGAAGCTAGTATTATCAGGAGTCTGCTGCCAATATTAGCTTCTGGCCTTCTGTATAATATTAACAACCCAAGTTCTCATATTGAAATTTATTTGTGGGATAGTGAATACTTACCATACAAGAAACAAGCATGAAAACTCTAAAGCTCCATTAGAGACTTTTAAGCAAGCTAAAAAAGGATGGGTATGAGCCTCCTCTAACTGGTTCGTCAATGTTTTAACCTTCTGCATAAACTTCTCATCTGTTTCCTCTTCTCCTTAGGCTCAAGGCTCAGGACATCAAACTCCTATTCCCAGGAGTCATTGAGTATAGCAGACTTGGTCAAAGCTATCAACCCTTTTGAGGGATCTATCATCTTTGTTCTTCTTTGGTCTGCACTTGGCGTATATCAAAGGAGGAATGTTGAAACTATATCAGAGCTAGCAACTCCTTAAAAAGCATTAATACTGTGGAATCTTAGAGTGATTCTCTTTAGGTTAAAACATGAGTACAATGGTTGTCCTATAATCTGATACAGGGGATAAATGGATACACTTTGGGTATATGGGTCTTCAATTAAGTATACCATGAACATAATAAAGAACATAACACTAGTGGACCTTAGCCCAATAACCATTATACCGAAACCCCCCTCAAGCTGGAGGGTATATATTGTGTAGTCCCAGCTTGACTCATGTATATCGAAAAAGAGCTGGAGGTAGTGGCTTGTTAGAATATCAAAAATCTGATCCCGGTCCTTATGTAAGGAGTTAAAATCTTATTAGCTTTGACCAAGTCTCATACAAAGCGGAAACCCACTTTGATGTGCTTTATATGCTCATGGAATACTGGATTGTTGGCAATGTGAATTGCAACCGGGTTGTCACTGTAGAGTTAACTGTAGCCACTGTAGAACACAACATGCATGAGCCATAGCCAAATATTCTACTTCGGTGCTAGAACGAGCAATGATTGATTGTTTCTTGCTCTCCAAGCCACATTGGTAATTGCCTAACATAATGCAAAAACTTGATGTGAGCCGACGATCTTGAACCTCCCCTGCTCAGTCTGCATTGACATACCCATAAATAGTGACAATATTCTGTTTAGCACAGTTCTAGAATAGTCCTCTTCCTGGAGCACTCTTGAGGTATCTCAGGATTTGTTGAATGCTGCACATATGCTGATTGACTATTCTAATAACATAGATTATATCTAGTCGAGTAGTCAAACAAATAAGATTCTAACCACCTGCCAGTACTTCTCTGCATCAGGAAAGAGATTCCTCTCACTCCGCTCTTTTGTGTGATAGTCCATTGGAGTGGAGTTGGGTTTGGCGTCTGTCATCCTAGTCTCTTGAAGCAGGTCCAAGACATAGCATCTTTGGGATAAATGGATCCTCAAAGAGGAACAAAGAACTTCTATGTCGAGGAAGTACTGCATATTTTCCAAGTCTTTTGTATGAAAGTGTTTCTGAAAGATTGCTTTAGACTAGAAATGCCTCTTACGTCATCACCAATGATCACAATGTCATCCATATATGCAACAAGGGGAACGTGTCTTATAGAACATATAATAAATAATGGTGAATGATCCATAGCAGATCTATGGAAACCAAGAACCGTGCTCAGTCTATAGAACCAAGCTCTTAGAGATTGCTTAAGACCATACAAGGAGTGGCGAAGGTGGCAAACTATATGAGATGACTCTCCCTCATAAAAAAAGCCCGTAGGTTGCTGCATATAAACTTCTGAGAGATCGCCATGCAAAAAAGCATTCTTGATATCCAGCTGAAACAATGGCCAGTGCCAGTGGAAATGAGCTGCCAAAGAAAATCATGATAAGGACGAAAGCAATTTGGATTACTAAAGAGAAGGTTTCAAAATATTCCACACAAAAGTCTAATCGAAATCTTTGGCAACAATCTTACCTTGAGGCACCCAACTGTGCCATCAGAGCAGTCTTTGATGAGAACACCCATCGACGTCCATTTATTTCAATATTAGTAAATGGTGTATGGAGCTAGGGATCTCTTTTTAACTTGTGATTGTATTCATCTGCATTATTTCTTCCACGCAAATATTTTTGATATTATTTTATCATTTGAATGTATGTATGATCCTGTATCTCTAAAAAAATATATTGTTTAGCAGTTATAGAGATCAGGGTTTAGGTTTTAAGGTTTAGGGCTTAAAGTTGTAGGTTTTAAGATCAGGGTAGGTGAGTAAGTTGATTTCACTCTTGTTTGTGTACATGTGGTTCCTCTCCTAAGATGAGTCTAGCCCCAGATTTGGCATCTTTTGTTTGTTCAATCTACGTTTATATTTTTCTGCCTTAAGATCCAGAGGTATTTGATCATTATTGAAGAGCTCGGATTGGATAAAAAAAGGCTGACGCCTTTTACGTACATTTGAGAAAAGTAAAAAAGGGAAAAGATAGTGTGGTATTTTGTTATGTGCTGCTGCAAACATGATTGTAATGAATGTTGAATGAAAAATAATATTTTGAGTGTTGGCGACAAACCTCATATTTAAAAAAAACGTATAAATGTATGTCAGTTATTAGTTATGGGATATAGGGCTGACCATGGTTCTGTTGGTTCAGTTTGAAACTAAAATCATGAGTCGAATTGATCTTACTAGTTTGGAAACATTCAAGAACCAAACTAGACCAGTCCCAATTGTTGAACTGAATTAGCTGTCTGGAACAAATTGTTTGATTCAGTTTGATTAGACATCAATATAAAAATCCTGGTGTTTAGTTCTTTGAAGTAAAACAGTTATATAGTAATTAATTTTTGAATTCATAAATTAATTTAAATAGACAGTTATAGTAACTTCATTCTAACTTTGTATCTTTTGCTGTTAAGAGAGACTTTTCTACTGTTTTAAAATAGAAGACTACAATAACTTAAGGTTCAAAGCTGGAGTACATCAGTACATGTATATGTCTTATTTTTATTTTGGCTTAAGTACTGGTCACTACAAACACTTCAGCTTTAATATGCAACATATATTATTATTGTTCTGCAAAGTGAAAACATACCTATTGCATATTTATTATTTATGTATAATTTTTTGTTAAACCAATGCTCTATATAGGAACGACCGTTAAGGGGATCTGGAATATTTTCAAACTACAACAGAGTTTCCTATCTTTGGACCTATTGACCCAATTGGTTTCATATTGCGAGTGATTCTTTATTTCAAAGCAGGCAATAAAGGAGAGCAGAGGGAAAATGTGTTCCTTTTAGAAGAACAATGGAAGAGAATTTTTGATTGACAAATATAAAGATGATGATACTTTTAGCATGTGGAATTTGACCAGTAGGCTGTACGATGGAAGTATCATCAATCATCATCTATGATATCAATGACGTGATATTAGAGTTTCTTCTCTGTTCATTTCTGGGCCATTTCTTTCATGTGACCCATTGTCTAGGAAAGAGGGTTAACGTTGATTGGATTCTTCTAGATATCACTTCGTGGAGTAGGCAGGGCAAGGAGGTGTATATGATTTTCCCTTTGGGTAATAAATTTTGGGGAGAAGCACATATTTGATGGTGGATTGAAATGTTTCTAATTTAACCATATGTATGGAATTGGCACTTCATCACAGCTTATACTGCTAAATCTCTTATCTGATATTTGGATATCTTATTGGATTTCTGCAACTGCCATCTTTATACATCTTGTCAATTTTTTCACAGGGGGACCATTACTTTGAGATTGATATTGACATGCATAGGTTTGGCTACATTTCCCGGAAAGGTTTTGAAGTATTTTTAGATCGACTGAAGATCTGTGTTTTGGACGTTGGCTTAACCATTCAGGTTTGAACTTCCAACTGTCTTACTATGCTCTTTTCAACTCTAGACAAAATGAAAAACGTTCAACCTTTTTCTCCACAGGGAAATAAAGCCGAAGAACTGCCAGAGCAAGTTCTTTGCTGTATAAGATTGAATGGGATCAACTACACAAATTATCGCTATCTTGCTGTTACTTAACATTTCATCACCATTCAGATTCGGGAATTACCATTTAATGAATTGTTTACTGGGAGGGGTAATGGCACTGTATAATGGATTGTTGACCATCTCCCCTGCAGTGATATATCCACTAACACATTGATCTTACACATTTCAAGATTCACTTCATTGTGTGGCACATTCAATTTTCCTTCACAAGTGGAACGCTCTTAAAGGAAGCCTAGTACTGGCCTGACCCGGCGACATGTTGGTTCAGAGATTAGAATAAAACTAGGCACTCTGACTGGTCGTCAAGGAGAAGCATCGCCACGTAAAGCTTGGAAATCTACGAATTGTTTTAAGATAAAGGAACTATAAGCTGTTCAACAATAATGTTATTAATCACATCTGATACTGAATGTATGTTAATGACCAGAGAAATTATGTAAGCAAAATTTGTGTGTAGAGATCACAACCTGATAGATTTAGTTTATCAAACTCTATGAGGGTTTACAGATTCTTCTTGAAGCAATGAATGTAGTTATGGAAGATAGTGAAAAAAGAACCATGATCTCTGTATATTCTTTCTGCCGGACTGCCATTTCAAAATAAAATGAATTGTGAGTATGTGCAAGCAAGAGTGTGGAAGTTGCTATTCTGACATTAAAGTCAGCTTACATCAGAACTGCTGATTTGCTGCTCGAAGATGACGAATGTAGTCTCCTTGGAGTATATGGTTCTTCCTTAACCGACTTATCACACCGGTGTGTGGGCTATTCTGTTCGATGAGCCTTTTTCATTAACCAAATTGCTGCAGTTCTTACGTGTATTTGGATGTTTTTATTCTGATCATGTTTGTCCTTAAGATGTAATGAGATTTTTAAGAACATTGGTATTTATATTCCACGACCCGTACTGAAAATAAAAATGGATGCTTATATTCAATGGCGTAGTTCGTTTTGGTCTGGGTTTCATCTGAAATTGTAAATTGATTTGGTAACTGGTAAAACCAAGCCAAGTATCAATTAGTCCCGAATCAGACCAGTATGATTCGAAACCATTGCAAAAGAATTTGGATAGTTTTTTTCCTCCTGAAAAAACAGATTCCAAAACTGCTTATGAAGATGTAGACATTTCATGACGACTATTTGTTTTTATTTAGCCACTGAAACCAAGTAACTTCACAAAGTAATTACTTCAAAGATATTAAATGTACATATGAATACTGATTGTAGGATGGACAACAAATCTGTATAATGTAATCTAATTTATAAGATTAATTCGCTTGACAGTGCAGACTTGAAATCTCAATATGGATTTAAAGTTCAATAATGAGAACGTATAGCTGAGCTATCATCAGAATTCAGAATAGCATTGTCAAATGTAAATTATACCCAAATGCAAAGATGATATTGTACTTGGGTAGTTAAATGTTCAAATTAAGAAAAGGCAAAGCTAATTTGCGTTGTGGTACCACTTAACCAACCTAATCAAAACCTATCACGGTCTATCTTATCCTTTCTAGTTACACTTCACTTCGGGTAGTAGATATAATCTGAGAAGCAAATGATAAACAAAAAATAATCAAAGCAAAGCTGATGCATTGCAAACCATACTCGGGCATTATAATAAGCTCTACGAGATGAGCTGCGAAGGGTCATCAACATGAACTAAGAACCGAAAGATGAAAGTGGACTAATGCCCCAAAAGACAGGAACAAAATCAAACTATTGGGCATGTGCAGTTTTGAAAGAGAGGCTTGACTAACTAACTTGTAGAGAAAGATTTGCAACACATAAACACTACTATCTCAACATATGGAAACACAAATTGTTCAGACAAGTGCATAGAGAAAGGCCCAATTTGAAGTGACAAGTGGCATATACCTCATTTGTCAAACACATAATAAACAACTGCTGGCCCATATTTTATTTGCAAAAGTGGTATCATAAGTACATTTAGGCTAGGTGGTCTTACAAGTGTCCATGCCTCATCGACCCCAGGAAGAGGATTTCTTCCCACATAAAATAAACCCTACTAGCTTTACTGCACAAATGTTAACCAAGAGACATGATGATAATCAAATTGAGTTTCATGGAGAACCTACAACAAGTATGACAATTAATTAAAAATCAATACAACATGTACAAAGAAATAAACATATATGAAATAAAACTCACACATGAAAGCACAAAAAACAATAAATGTCAAAGAATGTCCTATTGAGTTCAAGGATAATTGATTCATGTAAGGGAGGGAAAATGCAGTTCATATTGGGAGATATAGTGCAATATTATCAATTAGAAGAGATAAAACTTCAATGCTATCACAATATCATCAAAGTGGGTACCATTTTCTCAATATTCAAGAAAAAGGAGAAAATAAGTCAAATTTGCCTCAACAAGTTTTCTTTAGCTAATTTCTTTCATATTTGATAATTAAACTAAACTTAAATCAACTGACACTTCAATAATGTGCCAAATGATGTTTAGCTCATTAACAAATATAAGCTTGTCATTTCAGTATACATTTTTTTATAATAAAATATGGATATGTATTTTCAGGACTTCTTAACCCAATATTTGATAATAGTACTCTATTACCACCTAAATCCATGATTGTAATACTAAGTTCACATTTTGCACATGTTTGATCAAATACCATTTGTTTGACGACTTAGATGTAAATGTCACACCCAGTTGTATTAACATTAGTGTGACACAATGATGTACTTCATTGTGAAATTACATTAATAACACAACCAGATTGAATTTGAATTTATGTGGATTATACTAGATCCTAATAATGATATATGCACATGTACACACACACACACACACTATATATATATATATATATATATATATATATATATATATATATATATATATATATATGCCCCCCACATATATATATGTGTGCGTGTGTGTGTGTGTGTGCGTCGCACACACAAAAACACACACACACACCCCCTACCCATCCACACCCACCCTCCCACCCACACACAAAGAGAGACATGTATATAACACACACACACACACACACACACACACACACACACACACACACACACACACACATATATATATATATATATATATATATATATATATATATATATATATATATATATATATATATATATATATATTGATACAATAGACACGGAGTGGCTCAAATGGTAAAGCACGATGTCCCCTAACAAAGGGACCGAGTTTGAATCCCAACAGTCACCTTAGTTTACCACCCTCCCAGTCGTTCAGCCTCCGTCACGAGTATGGGAGAGGGGGAGAGATTGCCGACAAGGAGTGGCTCAAGTGGTCAAGCATGGTGTCCCGTAATTCGAATCCCAGTTGCTTCCTTGATTTACCACCCTCCCGGGCGTTCGGCCTCCGCCACAGGCATGGGAGGGGGGGAGAAATCTTTCTCTCTTAATCCCATAAATACACTGACAAGGAGTGACTCAAGTGGTGAAACACAATGTCCCCTAACAAAGGACCCCGTTTCAATTCCTAGTTGCCGCCTTGATTTACCACCCTCCCAGATGTTCATCCTTCGTCAAAACATGGGAGAGGGGGAGAGAATGCCTCTCTTAATCCCATACATACATACATACATACATACATACATACATACATACATACATACATACACCCGCCCCCTCCGTCTCCTAGGGTTTCTCTGGCGACAGCCAGGGCGATCCTGAGAAGGACCGGAGATCATGGCGTCCTCCTCGAGGCAAGCCAATCCATCCACCCCACCAAACGCCTCACCCAACACCCCACCCGCAACTCAACCTTCCCAACCACCAAAAAACCCTACCTTGGAAAACCCTGAGAAGAACGACACCAAACAGAGGAAACTTTGGATCGATGTCGTGAAGAGAACTCCTGCACAAGAGAAGGAAACTTTGAGTTTTCCCAAACCAAAGAAGAAGGACGACAAGGTGATCGTGGATCTGGATGCAGAAGAATACGGACGCATGAAAGATGTCTGGGAATTCTCTGTATCTATCTACGTCATGGGAAAAAGACCTTTTTTTCCACATCTTCAAGCCTGGATTCATAGGGTTTGGAACCCTAAAGGAGACTTTGATCTCCTATCAAAGGAAAATGGATTCTTTTTGATCAGGTTCTCCAATGCAGATGACAAAAAAGCTTGCTTGAATAGTGGTCTGCGCTGGTTTGACAGTCATCTTGTTGTTGCTAAGCACTATGACTATGGTGATGAACTAATAAAGGAAGACATGGCTACCATCCCTATTTGGATCCGAATCCCTTCAAACGGGAAGACATGGACGAGAAAGGCTGCAGGCACGGTTGCCTCAGGTGTGGGGAAAGTCTTGCACGTGGAGACTAGATCCATGGAGACATCTGGTGCAGATGAAGCAAGAGTCCTAGTTGAGATCGAATCAGAAGAAGAAACTCTGGATAAGGTCTGGGTTAATATCCCGGGAAAGCAGGAGATATCCTTCTCTATAAATTATGAATACCTACCAAAAAAGTGTTCCCATTGCTGCACTTTTGGCCATGGAACTGAGGATTGCCCTAAAGGCGAGAAAGATAAGGGGAAGGAGAAGGAGTCCAGTGACGGATTCCAAGTCCCTAAGAAGGTCTGGAAGCCCACTGCCACAAATAAAGAAGCTGTCAAGGAGACGGAAGAAGGAAAAATCCCAAACCCGGACGCAAACCCATACAGTGTGCTAAGTGATTCAGATCATGAAGAAGAAGAAATAATAGCATCCATAGAGGCAGATAAAACCCCGCAAACCTCTCAGAAGGAAAAAGGAAGCCAATCAAAATCTAAAGGAGGTGAGAAAGGAAAAGAAAAGGAGCCCACAAGGCGAACTAGGAACAATAAAAGGACTTAATGTCTGTTCTCTCCTGGAACGTTAAAGGAATCAACAAGATTACAAAGAGAAGGGAGGTCAGGAACTGGATTAGCTCCAGTGGAGTTTCTTTAGCTGCAATTATTGAAACAAAAATAAAGAGATACAATTCAAAGTATACAGACACTGTTTTTCCGAAAGGCTGGACACATATAAATAATCTGGAGGAAGTGGATCTAGGACGAATCTGTCTTGGATGGAACCCGAATGTTTGGGAAGTCAATACCTACAGAAAGACGGATCAGATGATTACTGCCACCTGCACTAATAAGGGAGGTCTGAAGATGGTTTTCTCTGCAATCTACACCTTCAATCACCATAAACAGATTCAGAGTTTATGGAGGGATATTGTCGATCTATCAAAGACCATCAGGGACCCTTGGATCCTGATGGGAGATTTTAACAACGTCAGACTTCAAGAAGAGAAGCAAGGAGGTCGACTAGTTGAGGAGGCAATCTTAAAATCGTTCAACTATGCAATCAACATAACTGAATTATGTGAACTACCCATGAGTGGAGAGGAAGTGTTCACGTGGAATAATGAGGGCAAACCTGAGAAGCACATCACAAGTAAATTAGACAGAGCCCTTGTCAACACTACATGGATCAATCAACTACCCATTGTTCAAATCAAGGTAGCTAGCGTTGACATCAGCGATCATGCTCCTCTAATCATGCAGCTTAATGAAAAAGAAAGGAAACCTCGCCCTTTCTGATTTGTGAATTTTTGGACTTCTTGGAAGGGTTATGACAAGATTCTAGAAGAAGCCTGGCAAATTAAAGTTGAAGGCAATCCGATGTTCATTTTTGCCAAGAAGCTTATGCATCTAAAACAAAAACTGAAAATCTAGTCCAAGGAGTATGTCAATATTCCAAATTTGTTGGAAGGAACAAGAAAGGATCTAATCCATGTAAGAAGTCTTTTGCTGACTGAGCCTCTAAACACCAACCTAATTGAAGAGGAACTTAATCTTAAGAAGATGCTGGAAGATTTCAAAGCTGCTGAAGAAAAGTTCAAATGGCAGCGAAGTAGACAGAAATGGATCTCAGATGGGGATCGCAACACCACCTTATATCACAATGCCATGAAGAAAAGAGAAGCTCAAAATGCAATCACTGAACTTGTCACACCTGAAGGAGATATGGTGAATAGTCAGCGGGAACTCGAAATCCAAGCTACGAACTTCTATACAAATCTCTACAATAAACCCTTGAATGACAATCTGGAGGAAGAAGACGATCTTCAATGGCGAGCAAAACTTAATAATACTCACAATAATTTACTTTGCAGGCCTATTACTGAAGATGAAGTTAAAGAAGCTCTATGGAGCATTGGCACAGATAAATCCCCAGGCCCAGATGGTTTCAACTCCCATTTTTATAGAGAAGCTTGGAACATAATTAAAGATGACCTATATCAAAGCATCAAATGGATTATGGAAGGAGGAGCAATGCTGAGGCAAGTAAACCATGCTTTCCTGGTTCTTGTTCTAAAGAAGAAAACAACTATGTCGCTCACAGATTACATACCAATAGCTTGCTGCAATGTTCACTATAAAGTCCTTGCCAAAATTCTCGCTGAACGTCTGAAAGTGGTGCTCCCTATTCTCATCTCGGAACAACAGGGTGCTTTCATTTCAGGCAGAAGTATAGCGGATTGCGGGCTGCTTGCTGGGGAATTCATGGCTGATTTTGGAGTCAAACGAGGACATAAGAAGATAGGCCTGAAGCTGGACGTTTCAAAAGCTTTTGACAGCGTTCTTTGGGAAAAGCTTTGGTGGATTATGAATCAGTTGGGATTCAGAGATAGCTGGATAAAGATAATCAAGCAATGCGTTTTCACCCCTAGCTTCTCAGTATTGATTAATGGAACACCGAATGGTATCTTCAGAAGCACCAATGGTCTGAGACAGGGAGACCCATTGTCGCCGCTCCTCTTCACGATCCTGATGGAATACTTCACCCAGCTGATGAAGAAAGCTGAAGCAAAGAAAGACATCAAAACCTACACAGTACATGGTACAAAGGTCTGGAGTCATCTAATATTCGCTGATGATGTCCTGGTCTTCCTTGAAGCTAAACCACAATACCTAACTAATCTCAAAAACCTTCTTCTCAAGTTCAGAAAGCAGACAGGATTACACACTAATCAACAGAAGTCACAACTGTTCATGTCGGATAATTCCATGCATCTAAAAGAAATCATTGAGGGAGTCCTAGAGATTGAATGCATCACCTTGCCCACAAAATACCTGGGGTTTCTCTTGGTAGGAGGCAACCTGCAGACCAAAGATTTCGCAGACTGTACTGACAGACTGGAAAACATGATATCTCGATGGTCCATTACCAAGACCTCAATGGCAGGAAGAATTGTCCTCACCAAGACGGCTATAGAAGGTTTGCTGATCTGTTGGGTACAACAAGGGGAAATACCAAATGCTGTCCTAGATCAAATGGAGATGACAATCTCAAATTTCATTTGGGTTGGAGGTACCCACCCAATGAAATATGCAAGATTGGCACTGCCAAAGGAGGAAGGAGGTGTGGGTCTTAGAACACCACACGAAATAGCCAACTGGGCTACTGTCAAAAGAATCTTTGCTTACAACCATGGGATCTCTCCTTGGGCGAGATGGATGAAGGGAAGATATCCAAAAGGACTTGATTTCATTCCAAACACAAGAGAAGGTTACTCACGGGTGATTAACAAAATGATGATGATCTGGAAACAAATAAAGCATCACTTCACCTTACATAGAGGCACCTAGATTCAGAATGACTTGAGTAGAGATGCTTGGGAGTTGATTCGCGATAGAGGAGAAGGAAGCTGTACCAAATACATATGGACCAAATATGAAATTCCTAAATGGTCTATGAGTCTATACAAAGTGGTGAACCATTCACTAGCCACAATGGATAAACTGGAGAAATGGTATCTGGGAACCATTAACAAATGTTACTTCTGCGGAGGATCTGAAACACATGAACATCTTTTCAATATGTGCCCCTTTATCAGGAATCTATGGAAATTGGTCTGTAGCAGTACTGAATCAACCCTCATTCAGCTTCGTAACCCTAGAGAGATGATCACTCTTCTAGGGAAGGATACTGGACAGAGAAAGAAAAAGTTACTGCTCCTCTACTCAGCCACCGTTTTCCACACTTGGAGGGAAAGGAATGATAGAAAGCACAATTCCAAAACGAGCAACATAGAAGCAATAAGTAAAAAGATTTGTAAAGTTTACAAAAGTAGACTCAATGTATAGGGAGTGAGTTGTTATAAGTTTTTCTTCTTGATATGAGTATAGTAGTGAAGGTGGACTACTATGTAATTTGACCTAACTATGTTAGGGACTTCGGAATAAAATTTACCCAATTCCGATACATACATACATACATACATACATACATACATACATACATACATACATACATACATACATACATACATACATACATACATACATACATACTACATGCATACATCCATACATACATACATACATACATACTACTGACAAGGAGTGAATTAAGTGGTCAAGCACGGTGTCCCCTAACAAAGGGACCCGAGTTTGAATCCCAGTTGTCACCTTGATTTACCACCCTCTTGGGCGTTCGGCCTCCGCCACATACGTGGAGGAGGGAGGGGGGGGGGAGAAATCTTTCTCTCTTAATCCCATACATACATACATACATACATACATACCCCACCATCGGATAACCAAATCCATGACCTGGAGAAGGAGAGCGAAGACAGAAGGAAGAGGAATCCTTGGACTGCAATAGTGAAGAGAACTCCCGCACAGGAAAAGGAGTGTGCAGGGTTGATCTTTCCTAAACCAACCAAAAAGGATGGCAAGGTGATAGTAGATTTGGAAACGGAAGAGTATGGACGGATGAAAGATGTCTGGGAGTTTGCGGTGTCGATCTATGTCATGGGCAAGAGGCCGTTTTATCCGCACCTTCTGGCGTGGATCAGGCGCGTCTGGAGTCCCAAAGGCGATTTGGATGTTGTCTAAAAGGAGAACGGATTCTTTCTGATCCGATTTTCCAATGAGATGGATAAAAAAGCATGCTTGCAGAGTGGACCTCGATGGTTCGACAGTCATCTGGTGATCACCAAGCATTACACGTTTGGAGACAAGTTGGAGAAGGTGGAACTATCTTCTTTGCCTATCTGGATACGTATTCCTTCTAATGGGAAGACGTGGACGCAAAAGGCGGCGGGCACTGTTGCTTCAGGAGTAGGGAAAGTTCTGCATGTGGAAACAAGGGCCGTAGAGACGACGGGCACCGATGAGGCTAGAGTCCTGGTGGAGGTTGAGGCAGAGGATACAAACCCAGATAAAGTCTGGGTTAATATCCCTGGCAAGGAAGCAATTCCCTTCAACATCAAGTACGAGTTTGTGCCAAAGAGGTGTTCGAGGTGCTGTGTCTTTGGACACAGAGTGGAAGAGTGCTCACGTAACACAGACAAGGAGAAGGAGAAGGAAGACGATGGCTTCCAGATCCCAAAGAAGACATGGAAAGTGAGGAGTACAGAATCTTCGAAGGAAAAAGCAACCACATCGGAGGAGAAGGAGGAGGGAGAGGTGGATTCCAATGCATTTAGCTCGCTGAGTGACTTGGAGGAGGAAATAGATATGATTCTTGAAACAGAAAAGAACACACCTACACCTCAGAAGGATAAAGAAAAGACACCTAACGGGAAAGGAAAGGAGAAGGAAGGAGAGAAAGGGAAGGAGAAGGAGCCTGGTAGGCGTACCAGGAACAAGAAATAAGTTTTTATGTATGTTCTCACGTGGAACGTAAAGGGTGTTTGTGACCCTTACAAGAGACGTGAGGTGAGAAACTGGATTAAATCCAGTGGAGTGTCTATAACGGCGATCCTGGAAACCAAAATAAAAAGAACCAATTACAGGTGTGTAGCATCCATTTTCCCTAATGGATGGAAGAGCATTTCCAATCATGACTCGGTGGAGTTAGGCAGAATTTGCCTGGGATGGAATCCTAATTCTTGGGAGGTTGAGGTAGAGGTAAACGATGAACAAATCATCTCTGCAGTCTGCAAGAATAGAGGAGGTCTGCGATTCTTCTTCTCAGCAGTGTATGCGTTCAATCTACATTCTCAAAGACAAACCTTATGGAAGGAAATGCTGGCACAAGCAAAGTGGACAGATCTTCTGTGGTTGATTATGGGTGATTTCAATAATGTGAGACTGCAGGAAGAAAAGAGGGGAGGAAGATTGGTCCATGAGTCAGTTTTACGATCTTTTAACCAAATGATCAATGAGGGGGAGTTATGTGAGCTACCCATGCAAGGAGATGATACCTTCACATGGAATAATGAAGGAAAACCGGGGAAGAGGATAGCCTGCAAACTTGATAGAGCACTGGTTAACAACAGATGGATTGACCTAAATGGTAATACCAGCATCAGGGTTATGAGTGCGGACATTAGTGATCATGCCCTGTTGATGATGCAATTGCATGTGAAGTCTAAAAAGAAAAGGCCTTTTCGATTCATAAATTTCTGGACTAAATGGGAGGGATACAAGGAGCTGTTGGAGAGGAGCTGGAAGGAACCAATACAAGGTAATCCAATATACACCTTTGCGAAGAAATTGAAAAGATTAAAGGGGCATCTGAAGACATGGTCGAAGGAGCATGTCAATATTCCTTTACTCATTGAAACCAACAAGAAGGAGCTCCTGGAGGTTAGGAGAACGTTGATGAAGGATCCGTTGAACCAGACAATGATAGAGAAGGAAATCAAGCTCAAACAAATCCTGGAGGAGCTAAAGAAAGCGGAGGAGAGCTTTTTATGGCAGAGAAGTAGGCATCAATGGATAAAGGATGGGGACAGGAATACGAAAGTTTATCATAATGCTGTTAGACAAAGAGAAGCACTCAACACTATATCGGAACTGGTGGATCCTGAAGGAAAAATTCTCAACAGTCAGGAGGATCTTGGAGCACAGGCGACTGAGTTTTATACCAAATTGTATAACAAAAATTATAATGATCAATTGTTGTTGCAGGATGAAGATATACAGTGGAAGTATAAAATTACGAGCTCTCATAACAATATCCTATGCAGGCAGATCACTGAGGAGGAGGTTAAAGAGGCTTTATGGAGCATCGGTACTGACAAATCGCTAGGCCCGATGGCTTCAATTCTTACTTCTACAGAGATGCATGGGATCTGATTAAGGAGGAACTATGCGATTCTATAAGATGGTTCATGAATGGTGGGTGTATCTTGAGACAGGTCAACCACGTGTTTCTTGTTCTTATACCAAAGAAGAAGACGACGGCTTCCATGGCGGACTTCAGACCGATTGCTTGCTGCAATGTGCAATACAAGGTCATAGCTAAGCTACTGGCGGAGCGTTTGAAGATGGTGTTACCCCTCATTGTTTCAGAGAACCAAGGAGCTTTTATTACTGTACGTAGCATCATCGATTGTGCCCTTTTAGCAGGTGAATTCATGCTTGATTTTAATGTGATGAGAGGGCACAAGAAAGCTTGTCTAAAGCTTGATGTGTCGAAGGCATATGATAGTGTCAACTGGGACACGTTGTGGTGGATTATGGCGAGGATGGGATTCAACCAAAAATGGATTGATCTCATGAAGCAGTGTGTAACTACGACAAGCTACTCTGTCCTGGTAAACGGATCTCCATGGGGATTGTTCAAAGGTGGGAATGGCTTAAGACAGGGAGACCCACTTTCACCATTACTATTCACGATAGTTATGGAGTATTTCTCCAGACTGATGGAGTGCAGGGAAAGGAAGAAGGAGATAGTCACCTACACGGTCCATGGCACGAGGGTGTTGAGTCACCTGATTTTTGCAGACGATGTGCTAGTGTTCATTAAAGCCAAACCTCGGTACCTAGCCCAGCTAAAACAGCTCCTGGTTCAGTTTGGAGAAGAAACGAGGTTACAGACAAACATACAGAAGACACAACTGTTCCTGTCTACAAATTGTCGGGGAATCAAAGAGGAAGTGGAGGAAGCAATGGGAATCATAGCTAGTAATCTTCCAACAAAGTATCTAGGATTTCCATTAGCTGGAGGTAACCTGAAGGTCAGCGACTTCACGGATTGCTCGGATAGGCTAGACGAGATGATCAGCAGATGGCCTTTGACGAAGACTTCCATGACAGGACATATTACTCTCACAAAGTTGGTAATTGAAGGACTCATGATCTTCTGGGTGCAGCAAGGGGAAATCCCGTTTGCAGTACTGGAGAGAATGGAGATGACGATATCCAATTTTGTGTGGGCAAGCAACAATCATCCCATGAAATATAGTAGGCTAGCACGACGCAAGGAAGAAGGAGGAGTAGGACTGAAGTCTCCCAAAATGATTGCTACCTGGGGCACTGCAAAAAGAATCTTCAAGTACCTGCAGGATGACTCTCTATGGGCGAAGTGGATGAGGACGAGATACCCCAAAGGTTTGGATTTCAAACCCAGGACAAGAGAAGGTTATTCAAGAGTAATCAACTGGATGACTGAAGTATGGCAGGATATTAAGAGCCTGAATGATAGTAGAAACACCTGGAGCTTACAAGAGATGCAAGAAAAGATATGGGAGCTGGTTCAACCGAGGTTTGAAGATAATGTCTCAAAATACATATGGACTGATGATGGGATTCCGAAATGGGAGATGAGTCTGTATAGGGCTGTTCACAACTCCTTACCTACCCTAGACAAGATAGAAAGATGGTACCCAGGCACATCCACAGACTGCTATCTATGTGAAGAAGAGAAGGAATTCACCAGACATATCTTCGGGGAGTGTAGCTACATGAAAACAGTGTGGGAGCTCCTCCATTACAAATTGGGGACGAGGAAGAGAGAGTTGAAGGAAACTAAAGACATGATTCAGAGTTTATCGAAGAAGGAGCTGATATGTCTATCAGCTGTACATTTTCATATTTGGAAGGAGAGGAACAATAGAAGACACAATGATAAGAAAAGGAAGGAGGAGGATCTAGCGAGCAAAATCTATAAAATCCTTTGTAATAGAGTAAAAACATAAGTCTTTTATGCATTAGTTGTGAGTTATGTAGTGTTGGACTACATTGTATCTTGGTCCCAAAAGCTAATTTGCTTGAGGGTTTCAGAATAAAATTTACCTAATTCCGATACATACATACATACATACAAAAAACCTACGCAAGCTCGTCCGTTCCTTTGGGCTCCGACGATCGCAGAGGCGATTCTAGCCCTGGGCATGGCGCCCACACCGACGGCCACCCCGGCCACAAGCGTCCACCTCCAACCCACACACAACATCCCCCCCACCGCACCCGCCACTGCCACCAAGCCATCATCATCCGAAGCAAGCAGGAACACCGGAGGAGAGGCCATGAACCCTAACCCTAGGATGACATACAAAAGAGGAGAAGAAGGATCTCCTACGCGACTGGACGAGAAAACCTAGGGGAGTTGTGGGGATCATGGAAGCACTAGGCAGGCATGGACCCAAATCCTTAAGTATCCGTTGGTGCAAGGAGGCATGGAGGAGAAATTTCCATCTCTGAGATGCAAAGACGGCCGAGTTCTAGTCGACCTAGAAGAAGAAGAATTCAACTGAATGAAGAACATCTGGGAGTTTACGACTCTCTTCTATGTGATCGGAAAAAGGCCTTACTACCAACATATCAATGCATGGATACGTCACACATGGGTGCCCAAAGGCTCATACGGACTTGTGTTTCGTGATAAGGGGAACTTCTTGGTGAGGTACTCCAATGTGACCGACAAGAAGATGGTGCTTGATCTGAGGCCGAGGTGGTGATGGAAAGTTGGTTATTGCTAAAGATTACCAACATGGAGACGAATTAAGGCGTGATGCTCTGGCCACAATACCAGCCTGGATATCCTTGAAATCCATCGGGAGGTCCTGGATGCATAGGGCGGATGGCACCATTACTGTAGGGGTAGGGGAGGTTCTTCATATTGACGAACGCTCCTTGGAAGATGACACAACGAGGGTCCTTGTGGAACTCAACGTGGAGGATGAAGTGCCATATACTATATGGCTTACCATCCGTGGACATGAGGCCATCCCGGTGGGGATCGAGTTGGACTACAAGGCACCACACTGTAGAACCTGTTGAGATTTTGGGCACTCTGATGAAAACTGTGAAGAGGGTAAAGAGACCATGAACATCAACGAGAAGCAGGTTTAGAGAGAGAAGCCTAGCACAACGGCTGTGAAGGTCATGGACAACAAAGAATTGGCCATCGAGTCAGGCAAGATGTGAAACGGATATTATCAAATCGATAAACAGATCATTACTAATTAAGAGGAATAAACATAAAACGCATTAACAAAAATCAATAAAATTTAAAACCATTTTTACAAGGAGATCCTTGCCCAGAAAACTTTTACTAAAATATCCAAAACTCATACATATCAAGATTTACATTGTACAACATTATTCATTTCCTCTCGAGGACAACATATAACAATTGCTCTATCAAATCACATACTAGAGAAACATAAAACCTCGAGGCTTACAAGCCAAAATCTCAGATCGTTCATGAAACCATAACAAACCAACTCCAAGGACCTGAGAGTACAGAGACGACACATAGGACTTCTATCTATAAGACACGACAAACAATACACTCAACCTGAGCTGTCACTGCTGCTGTGGCAACACATCCCACTATCACATAGACAACGAGGTGTTACGCGAAAACATGCAAAAATCACCATAACCACAGATTATCAAAAACACAGGTTAATTAAAACCCATTGCGGAGAGCTGATAAACTGAGAAACTATTACATTCCTGTCCTCATCCTGCAAAGAAAACAGGTTATATACATATATACAAGCCTTGATACATGTCCACAGCTTGGAGAAATAGCTGCCTTGTCATTACATGAGTTCATTACCTGTTTACATACATAAAGGCCCACATCCGGCCAACAACAGGATATACAAAACATCAACTATTATGCATCGTGAAACAACGTCAAAACACCTCCAAGGACCTGAGAGTACAGGGATGACTCTAGACTCTACTACAAAACATCCCAAAACAACAACGTAACCCTCGCTTGCCTTCTACTGTTCTTCTTGCTGCTCAGCCGCAACTCCGCGACCACCACCACGTCTAGCTTGACCACCTAAAAAGGGTGTAAACCAACGCGGTGAGACACACAGTCCCAACGAGAAACATAACTCCCCATCGAAACTACAAAACCTCTGGTATATATATAAAGCAACTAACAGATAGGAAGTATTTAACCAGAGCAATTATAAGATAGAGCTGTTCACACTTAGCAATCTTACCATATGCACTCCAGCATTTATCCAACGATTTCTTTATGGAACATGATTAACAAGATAAGATTTATAAGGATTTACCACATATGAGAAGCATGTAAGCAACTGCAAAATATTACAAAGTTAACTACACAAACAAGGCCTCAACCAATGTTTTGTGTTTGTCTTAAGCAGTAAATACTAAACGGCTAGATTACGTATTATTATTCCCTGAGGAAGTGAACCGTATCGTTCAAATCCAACCTTCGGCTGCGAAGCCCAAACCGGTGCCATATAAGGTCAATGGAAGAGCCGGACTCCACAACCTCTCCTCCTCGTGGTCAGTACATGAGCACTACACAATCAGGACCGCAGTCTCATGCTGAAGTGGTCTTAGCCACAGGGTTAGCTCCATAGGCTACCCTTTCCTCTAGCCCACCTTGGTACATGTCTCGGCGCTAGTATAACTGATACACATGCCAGTTCACCGTGCTCTGAACCATGAATGCATTCATGATCTATCAACTCTGAGCCATGGGCCTATTCACCATGCTCCATACATATATATATCCGAGTCTGCAACTGTAGCTGCACTCGATTCCCTCTCTATTTAAGGCTAGGAGAAACCACACATATACAACGATATGTGCTTCCAGGTTAACCCACAGGAGAACCTGTTTCACCAATACAAATTCCTGACGATGATGGATCTATGGCCAGGGCAAACTACATGATATGCTCCACTGTGATTGATTAGTATCTTTTACATGGATTGTAAGATTCAATCAAGTTGTATAACATGCAATAATAACAAAAGTAAACAATATAAAACTCAACATTGTGCTTTTTCTACAATTCTCATCATACTGATCTATCACAAGGTTTCCACACTACATGTTATCACTTGGCTTCTTGCCAATCAATCTAGATCCATCACAAGGATCATCATATACCATGGGATCTCAATCCCTCATCACATAGTGCAACTGCCTCTCAAGGCTTACATCATCGTCATCATGGAATAGCAATCACATTGTACCTGTTACCATATATTCCTCATATCCCATTTCTCGGCTATGCATCACCTGCATGGTTAGTACTACTCAATGATCATCATGAATATCTTAGAACTCATATTATCAACACAGGGTGACATTTATGATTAAGTACTTTATCAAAATAGAGTGACATTAATGATTATATACTTTCTTAATCAAGTCTCAACTTATGATCACCTGCATTGGGTTCATCACTAAGCAATCCACATTACACACTCATCATTTCCCTTAGCCTCATACGGATAATCATGATGATCAAGTTCATGTATATAGTCATGTTAGGTAAAAGAACTAGCGTTACCATAACCATTATCATCTAGACATAGCAAGGATCACCATCATGGTAAACATGATAGAAGATCAGCACCCCAGTTTCTATGACTGATGGAACCCTCACTAAAAGCATCACAAGCCCTCACTAAAAGTTGTGTCGAGCAGCATGCCCTCACCCATAGCTCAGCCATAACGCGCATCACATAACGACCGTCACCCTAGAACCTATCGGCCAAGCTCACGACGTTGTGTCAGGCATCTCAGCTGCAACGCCCGTCACATGGTGCATATTGGGCGACACACAAGGGCTAATGTGACGCCTGTCACAGGTCTACTATCGACACTGATATCAAGAGCACAACGGCAACCAACAACATCGAGATCAGGTGTATAACCCAACTACCACTAAGGGACTTATCATCCAGCAAACCACACTATGGCCTAACGGCCGATACAAGGCAGATGGTGGTGTGACGCCCGTAACAACCTCAAGTGTGTCGTCCAAGGCCAAACCAAAGGAAAGGTGTCAGGCAGAACATGAAGGATGGAGTGACGCCCGTCACAAACAGATCCAAGAACCAAGGTATCGACCAACATCACTACAACACGTCGATCAAGGTGTTAGGTTAAGAGGGTTGTCGGGCAACACCTCCCCATGCCCACAACAACCAAGGTATCACTCACAAAGTCATCTTCTACCTCAACACAAAGGCACCCAAACCCTAGGAAGATGGCTCACCTCAATCAACTAAGAAAGAGGGGTCTTACACATCATCCATCGCCGAACGGGTCACAAGGAGAAACCATAGAAAGAGGAGTCACCACTATCACCAAGCTCACCCTTCTAGTCCATGGTGAGAGGAGAGTATTGCTCAAACAACTAGAACACAAGCTCACCTCAATCGTCTTAGAGAAAGAGGGGTGTTGCTCATGATACTAGAAACTCAAGCTCACTCCTCTAGACCAAGGGGAGAAAGGAGTATTGCTTACCAAGAAGCCCTAGATCATAGGTTCGGCCGACAAGGAGAAACTAAACAAGAACTAAACTACTAACATGCATAGCCGATCATGGACATAGCAACATATAAGAACATGGATAGAGACTAGTGTAGTTAGGGTTAGGAGTTATGTAACTCGCCTTAAGCAAGATCCAAGATCCTAGCTCCAAGCCCCACTAAGCAAGGAAGAAGGAGACTCCAAGGATCTCGACCACCAAGCTTGCTCCTCCAAGGGGTATCGGCCACCAACTTGCAAAGGAGAAGGGGTGTCGTACACCAAGGTGGAGAAGGAACCAAGGGACTTAAGGAACTCCTAGATAAGGAAAGGAACTACCTATAAAGAAGGAAAGGGAGAAGAAAACAAGGTAGAACCAAGCAAGGTGTCACCTACCTAGGGACACTTGTCCTAGTGCACGAGCCACCACTCTAGCAAGCTCTATACACATGTCCAAGGTATGTACCAAGTGTCCACTAGTGGTGACACAAACGAGGTCAAATCTAAGTCAAGGATCATGGGAGATACACTAGGGTGACACACATCTACCTTGGGCGATACAGATGGGCGATACACCCTAAGGGAGACACAAACCCTAGGCGTCACAAGCTCAGGCCGATACAAACACCTCTTGCCTGACACAGGGCACACAGAAGCTAAGGCAACACTCAACAAGGCCCAACGAGCCCAACCAAGCCCAACAATCCAAGCAACGAGCCCAAACCTTCCTCTCTACTCTAGAGGAAGCAAGGAGAGGGAGGAACACCTCTCAAGGTGGCAAACTTGCCCACAAACCCTAGACTTGGGGTTATTTGCAAGTAGCACCACCAACTCTCAACAAAGCGCAACCAAACCCTAATCACCACCAAAGGTGATTAGAAAGCACCAAAGCATCAAGGTTAAGCAAAGCAAACATGGTAACCCCTAAACGAAGGTCAGGATCCTTACAAGCTAACCCCCTTTAAAAGATTTCGTCCCCAAAATCTGAAGAGAAAAGCGAGGGATACTTCCTCCTCATCTCTTCCTCAAGCTCCCACGTGGCTTCCTCAATGCCACGGTGATGCCAAAGAACCTTTACCAGAACCATGTCCTTCCTCTTCAGCTTCTTAACTCTTCTGTCAAGGATCGCCATAGGACCTTCCTCGTAAGTCACATCTTCATCAAGCTCAACCTCTACTGGTTGTATCACTGTTCCTGAATCTGGATGGCTTTTCTTCAACATACTTACATGGAACACTGGATGTAATTTGTACAACTCTGGAGGCAACTCTATCTCATAAGCTACCTTACCAACACGTGCTATGACTGGGTAAGGCCCCATATACCTAGGTGCCAACTTACCCTTCCGACCAAACCTTAGCACACCTTTCCATGGCGAGACTTTAAGATACACCTTGTCTCCTAACTAGAACTTCAAAGGTCGTCGGCGATTGTCTGCATAAGACTTCTGCCCGTCCTGTGCCACTTTCAACTGTTGCTGTATCACCTTGATCTTTTCTGTTGTCTGCTGTACTAACTCAGGACCCAACAACTGATACTCACCAGACTCGTATCAACACAAAGGAGATCTGCACTTCCTCCCATACAAAGCCTCATAAGGAGCCATGTCAATACTCCATTGATAACTGTTGTTGTAGGCAAACTCTATCAAACTGAGATGTTCATCCCAACTGCCTTGAAACTGCAGAACACAAGCTCGAAGGAGATCTTCCAAAATCTGAATAGTCCTCTCAGACTGTCCATCTGTCTGCGGGTGGAAAGCGGTACTGAATCTCAACTGCGTTCCCAAAGCCTTGTGCAACTATTCCCAGAAACGACTTGTGAACTGAGGACCTCTGTCAGAAACTATCGTTGCTGGCACACCATGTAATCGTACTATCTCATCCACATATACTCGAGCGAGTTTCTCAGCTGTATACGTCATCTTCACAGGTAGGAAGTGGGCAAACTTTGTCAATCTGTCCACTATCACCCAAATGGAATCATGATTCCTAGTTGTCCTGGGTAGACCAACTACGAAATCCATGGTTATATGATCCCATTTCCACTGCGGTATCGGCAAGGGTTGCAACGTACCTGCAAGCTTCTGATGTTCAGCCTTGACTTGTTGAAAAACCGCACATCTAGCCACGAACTTAGCTACATCTTTCTTTAAACCGGGCCACCAATACAAGTCCTTCAGACTATGATACATCTTGGTGACACCTAGATGCATAACATACATTGACGTGCATGCTTCCTCGAGCACCAACTTCCTCAGATCATCAACATTTGGAACCACCATCCTATCACGATAGCAGACTAGCCCATCCTCAGACTCATGAAACCCATCACACTTTTCGCTGCCGAGCTCTGATCTGATCAACTGTATTGCATCATCTGTCTGCTGTGCATTTTTGATCTTCTATCTCAACATAGGCTTGACTTGCATTTGTGCTAAAAGTACAGCTAATGAGGAAACCTCCATCTGCACATTCATCTACCGCAAGGAAACAAGCATATCTCATTTATGGCATACCAGGGAACTCAACCGTGCCTTCTTTGAAGAAGAAGAAGACTTTCGGCTAAGTGCATCAGCTACCACATTCGCCTTACCAAGATGATACTCGATAGTGCATTCATAGTCGTTGATCAACTCCATCCATCGACGCTGTCGCATGTTCAACTCATGTTGCAAAAAGATGTACTTCAGATTCTTATGATCTGTGAAGATTTGACATACTTCCCCATACAGATAGTGTCTCCAAATCTTTAACGCATGGACCACTGCTTCCAGCTCCAAGTCATGAGTCAGATAGTTCTCCTCGTGTTTCTTGATCTGTCGAGAAGCAAAAGAAACCACATGGTCATCCTGCATCAGCACACAGCCTAAACCTTTCTTGGAAGCATCACAGAAAACAACATAGCCCTTTCCAGGCTCTGGCAGAACTAACACTGGAGCACTGGTCAGCTTCTCCTTCAAACTCTGGAAAGCTTACTGACATCGATCATCCCAGACAAAAGGTACATCTATTCTGGTTAACTTGGTCATTGGCAACACAATCGCACTGAAGTCCTTGATAAACCTCTGGTAGTATCCTGCTAATCCCAGAAAACTATGAACGTCTGTCGGTGTCTTTGGCTGTTCCCAGTCTGCAACGGAATCCACCTTCTTCGGGTCCACTTTGACTCCTTCAGCAGATATCACATGTCCCAAGAAAGTCACCTCTTCCAACCAGAACTCACACTTACTGAACTTGGCATACAACTAATGTTGGCGAAGAAGAGTCAACGCTCGACGAAGATGTTGCTCATGCTCTTGCCTGTCCCGACTATAGATCAAGATGTCATCTATAAAGACTACAACAAACTGATCTAGGAACGGACAGAACACTATGTTCATCAAGTCCATGAAGGCAGCAGGTGCATTGGCTAACCCAAACGACATAAGCACGAACTCGAAGTGACCATACCTCGTCCTGAAAGCTGACTTTGGTATGTCATCCGCCTTAATCCTCAACTGATGATATCCGGACCGTAGATCGATCTTTGAAAACACCGTAGCACCATGCAACTGATCGAACATATCATCTATCCTCGGCAACGGATACTTGTTCTTGATCGTGACTTTGTTTAACTGCCGATAATCTATACACAACCGCATCGAATCATCCTTCTTCCTAACGAACAACACGGGAGCACCCGAAGGCGACATACTCGGTCGGATGAAACCTTTATCCAACAACTCTTGCAACTTCTTTTTCAACTCTGCCATCTCCACCGGAGCCATCCTGTACGGCGTCTGTGCGATTGGTTGTGTTCCTGGTACTAGATTGATCTCGAAATCAATCTCTCAGGGCGGTGGAACACCAGGGAACTCTTCAGGAAACACGTCGGCAAACTCTCAGACAACTGCAACCTCTTCGAGACTAGGACCTTTCGCCTTGGTAGCTACAACAATATCCACCACATGAGATAAGAACGCCTCACATCCTTGCCGTAACAACCTATCTGCCACCATAGCTGATACCAAACACATTAGAAGAATCTTCCTATCTCCCTGGAAGACCCACTTCTCTCTAGCGTCATCAAACACCGCTTGCTTGGAACCACAGTCCAAAACAACCTTATACTTCTCTAAGGAATCCATCCCAAGGATAATATCAAACCCATGCATATCAAGTGGTATAAGATCCACTTGAATGCGATGTCCCGAGAAAGATAATATACAAGATGGACATTCATCTCGAAGCAACGAAGAGCCATCAAGAGGGGTTTCTAACAACAAGCTATCCTTCTTACGACTAACAGGTAAATGACAGTTCTCAAGCATACTATAGGCGATAAAAGAGTGCGTAGCACCCGGGTCAACCAGAACAAATATAAAGTAAGAAGAAGACATATCAGAATGAAATAACTCCATCTGACCTGTCACTACTCGCGGGTTGACTATCACCTCCGGCTGACTCATGGCATAGAATCGAGCCGTTGCTTGCTGTCCACGTCCCTTGCTCCCTTGAGCAGACGATCCTTCTTGAGACACCTGACCGCGTCCTCGTCCTATGCTACCACTGGGCTGCTATCTATCTGACCCCTGAAGATTCTGTCTCGGCTGCTGAGTCACTTCAACGTCTCTACTCGGGCAATTTGACTTGAAGTACCCTGTCTGACTGCAAATATAACATGTCTTAACTTCAAACCGTGGCCTGGATGGCCCTGTCACTTCCACTGAAGCTGTACTGTATGCCTTTGACGGTGAAGAAACATAACCTCTTCCCTTACTCGGAGACCACTGTGATGGTACACCAGAACCTCTCAGTGATAATAGTGCCACAAACCTTAGCTTCTTGAAGCCTCCAAACCTCTTCCCCTGGAACTGAGCAAGTCTCTTCTTAGCCATAGACTCTCTCTCTTCTCCCTTACTGATCATTCGATCCTCCGGACAGATTCCACAAACATAGAGAACCGCTCTCGGTTCTCCAACGCAGACACAGGTGTTGTCAGCTCAGAACTCAGACCCTTCTCGAAACGTCTGATCCGCTCTTCATCTGTTGCCGCCATGTGAGGACAGAATCTCAACATATCCATGAACTTGGCTTTGTACTCGGTGATGTTCATCGTTCCTTGGCGCAAGATCTCAAACTGACTGATCTTCTCATCCAGATACGTCTTTGAGAAGTATCTGCTGACGAACTCGTGCCGGAAAACCTCCCAACAGATCACCTCACCAGGCCGCTTCTCTTCCTCGATGGTCCACCAGTGACCAACACTACCCTTCAGAAGGTAGACAACGTGCTTTACTTTGTATGCTTCGGGGATGTCGAGGATCCGGAAAGCCTTCTCAAGACTTGTCAGCCACAGATCTGCATCCGCTGGATCAGCCGTTCCAGCATAATCCGAAGCTCCGACTCGGCGAAGCCGCTCGAAGGTCTTCCCAATACCCGATGTTTCACCATGGGGAGCCTGTGTTCTCGGAGGAGGCACTGGTAATTGCTCAACCATGAGATTCATCATAGACATCATCTGCCTCATAAGCTGTTGGTAGGAAGGATGCTCAAGAATGGCTGGGTTAGGTTGGGGGACCTCAGGCACCCAATCTTCATGTGTCTGTCCTACTGCTCCATCAACTGATGCAACATCACTATGCTCAGGAGCATGTTTTTCATGGTTTCCAGACATCTTGGCTTTTCTTCCGCTGAGGGCAGAAGATGTTTGTGAGAAAATCTGGAGAACTCACAAGAGCAGACACAACCTAGTCCTAAATCCATGTAGACTCAGTGAACCTAGAGCTCTGATACCAAAAATTGTGGCAACACATCCCACTATCACACAGACAACAAGGTGTTACACGAAAATGTGCGGAAATCACCATAACCACAACTTATCAAAAACACGGGTTAATTAAAACCGATTGCAGATAGATGATAAACTGAGAAACTATTACATTCCAGTCCTCATCCTGCAAAGAAAACATGTTATATACATATATACAAGCCTTGATACATGTCCACAGCTTGGAGCAACAACTGTCTTGTCATCACATGAGTTCATTACCTGTTTACATACATAAAGGCCCACATCCGGCCAACAACAGGATATAAAAAACATCAACGATTATGCATCGTGAAACAACATCGAAACACCTCAAAGGACCTGAGAGTACAGGGGTGACTCTAGACTCTACTATAAAACATCCCAAAACAGCAGCATAACCCTCACTTGCCTTCTACTGTTCTTCTTGCTGCTCGGCCGCAACTCCGTGACCACCGCCACGTCTAGCTCGACCACCTAAAAAGGGTGTAAACCAGTGGGATGAGACACATAGTCCCAGCGAGAAACATAACTCCCCGCTGAAACTATAAAACCTTAGGTATATATATAAAGCAGCTAACATATAGGAAGTATTTAACCAAAGCAATTATAAGATAGAGTTGTTCGTACTTAGCAATCTTACCAGATGCACTCCAGGATTTATCCAACAATTTCTTTATGGAACATGATTAACAAGATAAGATTTATAAGGATTTACCACATATGAGAAACATGTAAGCAACTACAAAATATTACAAAGTTAACTACACAAACAAGGCCTCAACTAATGTTTCGTGTTTATCTTAAGCAGTAAATACTAAACGGCTGGATTACATATTATTATGCCCTGAGGAAGTGAACCGTACCATTCAAATCCAACCTTCGGCTGCGAAGTCCAAACCGGTGCCTGATGAATGCATATTCATCTCTTATTTTTGCTTCATTTAGAATAATTAATTAGGACTTTTTTTGTTAATTTTAGCTAATTCAAAAATAAATAGCACTTTCATCTTCTTGATATACTTTTCCTGAATTCTTATGATATCTTTCTTAATTTTCAGGAATTATCTAAGTAAGAAAATCGAGAAAAGAAGAGATGAAGGTAGGAGGCAATTCAGTTTCCCGCAATGCTGACTTAAATGCATACCTTGCACCAAAATTAGCATAACTCTCACATCCTAAGGCGGAATTTAATGTTCAAATATGATTTGGAAAGAGAATTCAAAGGCCTACAGGAAAATCATATTTTCGGGCGCATTTTAAATTTTCTGGATAACGGAAATTCACTCGAAATTGCTGCTGCGAAAATTTGCATTAAAGAAAGACAATCAAGAGTATGTTGACTAGATCTGAAAATTCAAAAGGATGGATCCCTCTCTTTCCCCCCCTCTTTTTTTAGATAGCCTACCCCTCCTTCTCCTATAAAAGGAATGACACTTCCTCCTCCCAAGGATCATCTTTTGTATCATCTTGTATCATCTTTTGTACCGAAATTCTGAGCATTTGTTCTCCTATCATTCAAGCAATAAAATTTCTTCTTAGTGTTCTTTAATTCTTGCAATTTATATTCTTGCAATAGATCTAGTTGTTCTTCCTTTCTTCTTCTTTATCTTCCGTGGATTGGAGCAAGGGTTGAAGAGATTGGCCATTTTATTGTCTCTAGCAAAAGGATTGACTCCTAATTTTGGGCTAGACTATGGCCATTTCGCTTCTCCCCTCCGCCTCTATGTTTTCCACAAGTATGTGTGAGTAGACTTCTATCGAGGCAAGGGGAATAACCCCTTATCCATGTGATGACTAGATTGAAGATTTATACGATTTTTTAGATAAATGGATTTTGATTTGGATCTCGACGATTTTAACGAAGTGATCTCTCCTTTTCATCGCTTGTTAATCTTGGCGGATGCGACCGTGGAACCCAAGATTTAGAACAACCAAATTGATTTCATGGGAATTTGGATGAGACCTCGGAAAAGTCCCCATTAGGATGATTGAACTAGGATCCATGAACGCCAGGACCAATGGGTTCACGGGGAGTTCATCTTTTGTGAATCATTTACAAATATTTCACATGCCTTCTTTTATCTTTCTTATTATTTCTTTGATCTCGTTTCACATCGACTAGGGTGGTAAAATCCCTTAGCTTCGGTATTTCTTTTTCTTGATAGTTAAATTTTATTTCAGCACTTTTGTTTTTTTGTTCTTAGTTTTAAACAACCTTCTCATCGGAATTTATTTTCTTATTTTTTGCAATCGGATTTGGATTTTGACTTTTCTTTGCTACCGTCCCTTGGATCGATACCTATCTATACTAAGTTGACTTGTTATTCACAACAAGCTGACAACCGGGTTAGAAGGTTAAACTCTAGGACTTTTCCTAGTGATTGTTGCGTGTACAACGACGCGCATCAGTGCCATACAAGGTCAATGGAAGAGCCGGACTCTACGACCTATCCTCCTCGTGGTCAGTACACGAGCACTACACAAGTAGGACCACAATCTCATGCTGAAGTGGTCTTAGCCACAGGGTCGGCTCCATAGGCTACCCTTTCCTCTATCCCGCCTTGATACAAGTCTCGACACTAGTATAACTGAGCCACGGGCCAGTTCACCGTGCTCTGAGCCATGAATGCATTCATGCTCTATCAACTCTGAGCCATGGGCCAGTTCAACATGCTCCATACATATATATATCCGAGTCTGCAACCGTAGCTTCACTCGATTCCCTCTCTATTTAAGGCTAGGAGAAACCACATATATTCAACAATATGCGCTTCCAGGTTAACCTGCAGGAGAACCTGTTTCACCATCACCAATTCCTGACGATGATGGATCTATGGCCAGGGAAAACTACATGATATGTTCCACTATGATTAATTAGTATCTTTTACATGGATTGCAAGATTCAATCAAGTTGTATAACATGCAATAATAACAAAAGTAAACAATATAAAACTCAACATTGTGCTTTTTCGACAATTCTCATCATACTGATATATCACAAGGTTTCCACACTACATGTATCACTTGGCTTCTTGCCAATCAATCTAGATCCATCACAAGGATCATCATATACCATGGGATCTCAATCCCTCATCACATAGTGCCACTGCCTCTCAAGGCTTACATCATCATCATCATCATGGAATAGCAATCACATTGTACATGTTACCATATATTCCTCATAGCCTTTTTCTCAGCTATGCATCACCTGCATGGTTAGTACTACTCAATGATCACCATGAATAACTTAGAACTCATATTATCAACACAGGGTGACATTTATGATTAAGTACTTTATCAATATAAAGTGACATTAATGATTATATACTTTCTTACTCAAGTCTCAACTTATGATCACCTGCATACGGTTCATCACTAAGCAATCCACATTACATACTCATCATTTCCCTTAGCCTCATACGGATAAACATGATGATCAAGTTCATGTATATAGTCATGTTAGGTAAAAGAACTAGCGTTACCATAACCATTATCATCTAGACATAGCAAGGATCACCATCATGGTAAACGTGATAGAATATCAGCACCCCGATTTCTATGACTGACGGAGCCCTCAATAAAAGAATCACAAGCCCTCACTAAAAGTTGTGTTGAGAAGCATGCCCTCACCCATAGCTCAGCAATAACGCGCATCACATAACGGCCGTCACCCTAGAACCTATCGGCCAAGCTCACGACGATGTGTCGGGCATCTCAGCTGCAACGCCCATCACATGGTGCATATCAGGCGACACACAAGGGCTAATGTGACGCCCGTCAAAATTCTACTATCGAAACTGATCTCAAGAGCACAACGACAACCAGCAGCATCCAGATCAGGTGTATAACCCAACTACCACTAAGGGACTTATTGTCCAGCCAACCACACTATGGCCTAACGGCCTACACAAGGCGGATGGTGGTGTGACGCCCGTCACAACCTCAAGTGTGTCATCTAAGGCCAAACCAAAGGAAAGGTGTCAGGCAGAACATGAAGGATGGAGTGACTCCCCTCACAAACAGATCCAAGAACCAAGGTATCGACCAACATCACTACAACATGTCGATCAAGGTGTTAGGTTAAGAGGGTTGTCGGGCAACACCTCCCCATGCCCACAACAACCAAGGTATCACTCACAAAGTCATCTTCTACCTCAACACAAAGGCACCCAAACCCTAGGAAGATGGCTCACCTCAATCAACTAAGAAAGAGGGGTCTTGCACATCATCCATCGCTGAACGGGTCACAAGAAGAAACCCTAGAAAGAGGAGTCACCACTATCACCAAGCTCACCCTTCTAGTCCATGGTGAGAGGAGAGTATTTCTCAAACAACTAGAACAGAATCTCACCTCAATCGTCTAAGAGAAAAGGGGTGTTTCTCATGATACTAGAAACTCAAGCTCACTCCTCTAGACTAAGGGGAGAAAGGAGTATTGCTTACCAAGAAGCCCTAGATCATAGGTTCGGCCAACAAGGAGAAACTAAACAAGAACTAAACTACTAACATGCATAACCGATCATGGACATAGCAACATATAAGAACATGGAAAGAGAGTAGTGTAGTTAGGGTTAGGAGTTATGTAACCCGCCTTAAGCAAGCTCCAAGCTCCTATCTCCAAGCACCACCAAGCAAGGAAGAAGGAGACTCCAAGGATCTCGGCCACAAATCTTGCTCCTCCAAGGGGTATCGGCCACCAACTTGCAAAGGAGAAGGGGTGTCATGCACCAAGGTGGAGAAGGAACCAAGGGACCAAAGGAACTCCTAGATAAGGAAAGGAACCACCTATATAGAAGGAAAGGGAGAAGAAAACAAGGTAGAACCAAGAAAGGTGTCACCTACCTAGGGACACTTGTCCTAGTGCACGAGCCACCACTCTAGCAAGCTCTATACACATGTCCAAGGTATGTACCAAGTGTCCACTAGTGGTGACACAAATGAGGTCAAAGCTAGGTCAAGGATCATGGGCGATACCCTAGGGTGATACACCTCTGCCTTGGGCGATACAGATGGGCGATACACCCCAAGGGCGACACAAACCCTGGGCGTCACAAGCTCAGGCCGATACAAACACCTCTTGCCCAAAACAGGGCACAAAGAAACTAAGGCAACACTCAATAAGGCCCAACGAGCCCAACCAAGCCCAATAAAACTCCAACCAACGAGCCCAAACCTTCCTCTCTACTCTAGAGGAAGCATGTAGAGGGAGGAAAGCCTCTCAAGGTGGCAAACTTGCCCACAAACCCTAGACTTGGGGTTATTTGCAAGTAGCACCTCCAACTCTCAACAAAGCGCAACCAAACCCTAATCACCACCAAAGGTGATTATCAAGCACCAACGCATCAAGGTTAAGCAAAGCAAACAAAGTAAACCCTAAATGAAGGTCAGGGTCCTTACAGCTACCTCAGTTGTTGTTCCTCCTATGCAGAAAGGCCTCCTCCACCTCATGCACGTCCACCTAAAAATTGTGGATCCCACGGGGTGAGACAATTATCTCAGCAAGAGATATAAATCTCCACCGACCATATTATTATTGCAGATAAATATTATAAAACTGAGCAGGGGTTCTTTTATATTAACAGGAAGAATTAATCATTGTATGAACAAAATAAGATAACTCATTTCTTAAGGAGAACATTGCATCTACCCATGGTAGATTTATAAATCATCTATCTACTTTATAAGGAATTTAAAGAATCATAAATACATCTATCAACTAAGATGTATAACTAAATTGCACATTAATCAATGTTTTCCGTATTCGATCCTTAAGCAGATATGCTATACGGCTGAACATATTTTACAATCACACTTATGCCCTGAGGAGATGAAGCATACTCCGTTCATCTCCAACCAACCACAAACTTCTCACAATTCGGTACCATACAAGGTCAATGGGAGAGACGATTGCCATGACCTCAACTGTCTCGGTCAGTACGAGACCACACATGATTCAACAGGACATCTCGTGTCATCTGCTGGCAGGACATCTAGTGTCAACTGCAAATAGAGCTTGCCTGGGTACTTGGCATCTTCGCTCAGAGCTACATCGTCAACTGTTCTCTCTTAGGGGAAACATCTACAACAACCGTCCCCAGTTACTGAGTCATGGCCACTTAGGCACCATACTCTGAGCCACATGGACACTTAGCCATGCTCTATTGAGACATTCTTATGACATTACTGAGACATGGACACTTAGCCTCCATACCCCCACATATTCAAAAATATGCATTCCGGATTAGCCGCGGGGAACCCATTTCACCATTCAACAAATTCTAATGCTGATGGATCTATGGTCAGGGCAACATTTTATGGTTTGTAGTGATATATTAAGTGCATTACAACATTCTTTTAGCATCAACCAAGTTATCATTATTAATCACAACAAATGATACAAAGAAAGGTGTAATACATCTATCTCATACTTTTCAAATCTTTTAAAACACATGATACATGGGATCTCAATCCCTTATCCCATTACTCGGAATTCTCATCCCTTCACATCATTATCATGATTACTGGATCTGGGTATTCAAACCCTTAGATCATCACATAACATTGTTATCTTTGTAACAGGTAACCATTACCTCTAGGTCCTCAGACCAAGGTATTCATTTCACTTGTTGTACAAGTATTCCCATGGCTCACAAGGCCATTACACATCTTGTCACCTCTTACTAGGCAACAACTTATTCACATGGCTCACAAGGCCATTACACATCTTGTCACCTCTCACTAGGCAACAACTTATTCACATGGCTCACAAGGCCATTGCACATCTTGTCACCTCTCACTAGGTAACAACTTATTAACATGGATCACAAGGCTATTACACATCTTGTCACCTCTCACTAGGCAACAACTTATTCACATGGCTCACAAGGCCATTAATTATTATACTTATTATACAAGTATTTAACATGCCTTACAAGGCTTATGCAAGAAGAGAAATACATCCTTCCCCATTATTAGGATTAGGGTTTCCTTTTATAGCCGAATAGGGTTTCAAGTTAATATTAACAATCAAGACCCTAATTCATTGCTCCACACATATAGGATCATATATTCATATCATAAATATGCAATCATACTTATCCACTTTCATCATTTGTCATTAAATGATTATCAACACAAGGTATGAGTTTCTCTCTCATCCTCTCTTGGATATTGATTACATCATACTTTATTATTTTGGCTTAACCCTTTCTCAAAATATGTTAGCCTACACTTATCAAAGTGCATTACATATCAATGTAAAAATTGGCATGACACACTTCATGTGTTACTCATCCAAGTATATTAGATTTAAGGTGCATCAAGGTGCATCAACCTTGAGGTGCTGGATGTGGTATTTATCATACCTTGATGTATCACTTCCCTCATTGCTTTTAACTTACTTAAGTTCATCAACTTATCTTTTATTAGGGTATATCCCATTCTAATACTTTATGCACTAACACATCACATTTATCATGTAGTGTATTGGCCATAAGTCACACATTTGAATTACCCAACTATAATCAAGTGATATAGACTCATCACGAGTTAAGGCATTGTTGATATACCATTATCAACCACTTTAGGTGTTTTACCTATCAAGGTATTAACCAAACCACATCATTAGTTGGTGTTACACTCATCACTCCTTTACAAGGTGCATCAGATTGAATCATGTATGTCAAGTTGAACACATGTATTTGGTTAGGTGTATATTGAGCTAGACATTATCATATCCCTCATACCCTTACCCATCAAGGTATAATCCTTACCAATCATATGGTGTATCATCTTCACCATACATGCGTATAACGTCCACATATCACTTGAAGATATTGGCCACACCATACTTTAGTGTATTAGGCATCACATGTTCTAGGGTATTAACCACCTTACCACTTTTGTCATCTAGTGTATTGGGTTACCCACCATATCATTTTAGAGATATGTCCTCAACACCATATCGTCCAAGAGGTGTATTCTTGACCCAATATCAGTTTAGAGGTGTATGCTTGCTACCCATATCACTTTAGAGGTGTATGTATGCTTACTATATCGGGCAAGAGGTGTATGCTTGCTTGCCATATCACTTTAGAGGTGTATGTGCGCTTACCATATCGAGAAAGAGGTGTATGCTTGCTTTACACCATATCGGGCAGAGAGGTGTGTGTGCGCTTCACACCATATCAGGCAGAGAGGTGTGTGTGTGCTTCACACCATATCAGGCAGAGAGGTGTGTGTTTGCTTCACACCATATCAGGCGGAGAGGTGTGTGTGCTTCACACCATATCAGGCAGAGAGTTGTGTGTGCGCTTCACACCATATCAGACAGAGAGGTGTGTGTGTTCTTCACACCATATCGGGAAGAGAGGTGTATGCTTGCTTCACACCATATCGGGAAAAGAGGTGTGTGTGTTCTTCACACCATATCAGGCAGGGAGGTGTGTGTGTGATTCACACCATATCGGGCAGAGAGGTGTGTGTGTGCTTCACACCATATCGGGCAGAGAGGTGTGTGCTTCAACCCGATATCACTTTACCCTTGATGATGTCATCATCATCAACCTATAGACTCTTGTTCTTACTATTATAAGTCATGGAAAACAGTCCCATGAAGCTTTAAGAACTCAAGGTATCATCAATTACTCAAGAGAAAATGAAATTGCAAGTAGATCAGTAAGTATGATAGAATTGAAAGTGCATAATAATATAATTGGGTTCAAGTTATATAACCCACCTCATGAAAAACTTCAAAGCTCCAAGATCCAAAGATACACGTTCCTAAGATTGAAGATGACTTCAAAACTCCTCTGTATGCAAAGAATCACCATGGATAAACATTTGGTGAAGAAGAAAAGAAAGGAAGATCATGACCCTGGATTCATGCTTCAATCCAAGGTTGAAGATGATCATGGCCTCTCCTTAGGGTTAAGTATTGAGCTCCCTCTTGCTCCTTATCACCTTTCACGATATCTCACTACTCATGCACAATATTTCATCACTTTTGTCTGATATCCCCCTCACTTGTGGCTAAACACACTCCACTTGGCCGATATCAACATGGTATGGCCAATATCAACATGCTATGGCTGATACCACTTGCTATGGCCGATACCCAAGCCCTATGCATGATACCACATCACCTATGCACGATAAAAAGGCTCTATGCACGATATCTAAGAGGAAGGAGGTGTTAGGATTCGAAAAAGTTCACTAAGGGGTGAAAGGAAGGGTATATATACTTGAGGTTCATGAAAAAGTGTGTATATGAGGTGTCATCAATTTACTACTAGTAGGTGCCACATGGCCATGCATGGATTGAAACATGTAATTGCATGCACTCCATATTTATCTGGCCATGCAAACTAAAAACTTGAGGATAATTCAAGGGATAAGGGTCGGGCCCCTTTTGTTGTCTTCTAGGACAAGCCACTTCCACTCTCATTACTATATTCACAATTCAATGCAAACTTTCCCAAGGAAAGTTGCAAGCCTATAACCATTGATTTATTGAGGTGCTTAGCTCGTTTTTGAAAATTCAAAGAGTTAAAAACATGATATGGGGGTCTCCTCTTTGGATCCTTGTCCGATAGGGACTCCCATTTAACACTACAACCCGATACACCTAATACAAGCTAAAATTAGGGTTTCCATTCAACCCCTTTCTTGGTCTTTTCATTACCAAGAATACTACCACTCATAATTGATTCAAACATGATGTATCATTCATTATATCTACTCTAAATTATACATATAGGAATTAGGAATACTCTAGAGGTTGTAATTTTCATAGCAACCCTACATTTTGGGTAAATTACAATTTGTACCAAAATTGGTGCACAAGGTACTAGCATTATTCAAACAAGTTCAAACTTAGAATTTAGGCTTTACAAAAGCCACCAATTAGCATAATTCTCTCTCTTATGATGCTAAAGAACTTAATGCACGTTCAACATGTGAAATATTGCAATATAACCCCTCATCTTGGGTAAATTGCACTTTGGTCCAAAACAAAGGAACATTGTTCAAACAACATTCAATCAGGACCAAACTTGAAACATAAGTGTGTCACATGATAAAAAAACTCCTTAGAGTATTATATTAAATTTCTAAGCAACTTACTTAGCCAAAACAAATAGGGTTACCTAATAACTCAGTCAGGGTCATTACAAGTTATAAACCCCTAACAAGGATTTCGCCCCCAAAATCCCAGGTAAAGGGAGACATATATTATTCATTCATCATATCATCAAGTCTCCACATAACATCTTAATGTCATGGATATGCCATAGAAATTTTACTAGCACAAAGTCCTTCCATTAAAGATCATCATAAGATCTATCACATATGACACATACTCAACTGTCCTATCCATCACTGACTGCGGAGCTCAACTCTGTGTCAGATAACACTTTATAAGTTAGAGAAGTACTATTCATACTTCGAATAATTTAGGTGTCAGTCCTCATTGACTCACATCTTTTATGTGATAAGATTCTTTATTCTAGGGAGTCTTCCATACTCCTTACTCAATTTAGCATTTCACTTTTAAGGAAATACCAAGGTTATGTTCTGTCACCCACTTGGCACTACATGTCTTATTATACATATTTAGTGCCACTCTAATTTATTACAACAACACACAACTTTCTTATGACTTGTATCAACTATCTCCCTAATTGTTCATTCTATTTCCATAGGGAAAAGTCACTTACTTACAGGAGAACTTATCTCAGAGATACTTCTAGATGTTATGAATAAACCGCCTTAACATATCTAGATATGGATTCATTAAGGAAGTATCTTTAGCTTGATAAACTTTTTCTCAAATGATTCTAGAATTATGCCTTCAATTAATATATTTTTATCAAAGTTATGTTTATGCAGAGCATAAACCCGTAACATATGATTTTCCTACTAGATTTATCTCAAGGTTGGCCCTTCTAGGTGACCAAACATTATTCATCTTATCGGGAGTCATATTCTCACTCTCCCATACCCTCTGGCACATCTTGGATACCAGAATTTCTTACCTTGGTATCCATCACATGTGTTGAAAACACATCTTATCTTTATTATATCCATTTCTCTATTGTTAATATCAAAGTCAACATACAAAATGATATTTCTTTTATCCTAGGACATAATACATTACACATATATTTATCTTGGAACCAAAAGTCCAAGACAAACTGATACTTTTCTAGGTATCCATAAACATATTACTTCTAACTCATGCATATCAAGTGTCCTCAGACTCACTTGATTGCCATGTTCCTGAAAGGAAAGAACACAAAGAAACATATTCCTTTCATCACCCCATCATTGCCCAGGGTTGTTCATCAAAGAGTAGACATCATCATCTCCAAAGATTATTACATGAACTTTCACTGTTCATATGTCAATTACACTTGTTGCATCTTAGGTTCCTTGCCATCTGCATAGGAATTATATGGATGATTACATATCATCACCCCTTTCTTTATTATTTCCTATCATGTTCATGAACATCTCATGATTTTATCACATTCCCCATTTCCACATTATCGGATAAGATCCTTACTATTCACACAACCTTTATCAAATAGGGATCACCTCCCTTGTTCTCATTCTCATTTCATGAGGATTATACTCTTTACTTCCTCATACACATAGATTGATCTAATATCATCTCATATTCCACTTTATTGCACTTAGGATGTGATACAAATGTTCATACCATATTTTTAGTTTCATTATACTTACTAGATTGTCTCAGAATGACTACTTGATTAGAGTAATCAGAAAGATAACAATCTAAGAGTTCCATACTCACCTTATCTTCAATAGTTGAATACATGGCTAGGGTATACAAGTACTAAGATAGGTAGTCTGCACTTTGTTCACTATCATATTCCTTATTTTTCATACTATTAAGAACATAGGACTTAGCATCCCTAGACTTTCTCCAGGCATCACTTATATACCTTATCCTCTTTCACACAAATAAGAGTAATTATAAGGCATTTAAAAGAATACTGAGCAAAATAATAGTCCTCATCTTCCTTGCGACCTCATAGGACTGGTCAAAGGAAGCTCAATAACAACTGCTTTCTTATATTTAACACAGAATCATGAAATGACATATCAGAATGACACTATTTTCATCAGACATGTCTCATCTTGCAGTTTGTTTACTGCCTCGGGCTGATTCTTTTCATAGAGTCTTGTCGTTTCCTGATTTCAATGTCATGCTCTATTACTCGATGTTGATGGACCTACTCGGGATGTCTGTCTACGTCCTTGTATGCCACAACTAGACCATTGTCTTTGAGAGTCTTGCTGACTCTGCCTCAGCGGTTGGGTCATTTCCTCCTTCCTTTTTGGACAATATGATCTAATATGCCCAATCTATTTACACTCATAACTCATCTAATAAGCATTTCCCGACCTTGTCGGCCTTCTAACCGATATAGAGGCCAAACCAAGAGTTCTAACTGGTAGAACATCAGGTCCTTTACCCTTCCTGGGTAGCCACTGCCCTGGTGCACTGGACATTGGTTGCACTGGTGGTATAAAAACTTTCCATTTTTAGAACTACTAGGCATTTTGTTCCCGAGTTTGGATAGGTATTTTCTTAATTCCTACCTCATTATCCTTTTCTGGATAGTCTTTTATGATATGTCCAGGCTGCCTACACCTATAGAAAACCCTAATTTTAGGTTGTAACCTATTTCTTTCATAATTTTCCATCTCTCCAACATATGGATGTTGATCAGGAATCCTGCTAGTGTCCAAAATTTCATCATTGGGGGCTGGTAATTTGGGTTGTGTTGCTATTACCCAGTCCACTATACACATTAATACTGTCCTAAACTGCCCAATAATGGTATCAAAAGAATGATTCCTTATCATAGTTGGATCATCTTGGGGGTTCTCAAGCAGTCATTATTCTCTCTCCTGCTCCCTTGCACCTTCTCCTGGTGCAACAACATTGCTTTCAACAATGTACTCCTTGTGTTCTCCAGACATCTTTAAGCTTCTCTCTATCTTCTACATAGGCAGAAGTCACTATAAGATATACTGGAGGATACTAGAACAGACTCAACACCTTAGTCCTATGTCTTTATAGACTCAACAAACCTTAAGCTCTGATACCAAACTTGAAATGACTATCATCAAATCGACAAACAAATCGTTACTAGTTAAGCAAAATAAACATAAACAACGGATTAACAAAAATCACTAAAATTTAAAACTATTTTTGCAAGGAGATCCTTATATAGAAAACTTTTACGGAAAGATCCAAAACTCATACATATCAAGGTTTACATTATACAACATTATTCATTTCCTCTCGAGGACAACATATAATAGTTGCTCTATCAAAGCACATACTAGAGAAACATAAAACCTTGAGGCTTACAAGCCAAAATCTCAGATCATCTACGAAACCACAACGAACCAGCTCCAAGGACCTGAGAGTACAAAGATGACACATATGACTTCTATCTATAAGACACGACAAATAGTACACTCAACCTGAGTTGTCACTGCTACCTCAGCTGTTGTTCCTCCTATGTAGAAAGGTCTCCTCCACGTCGTGCACGTCCACCTAAAAATTGTAGATCCCATGGGGTGAGACAATTGTCCCAGTGAGAGATATAGCTCTCCGTTGACCATATTATTATTGCAGATAACATTATAAAACTGAGCATGGGTTCTTTTATATTAACAGGAAGAATTAATCATTGTATGAACAGAATTAGATAATTCCTTTCTTAAGGAGAACATTGCATCTACCCATAGTAGAGTTATAAATCATCTATCTTCTTTGCAAGGAATGTAAAGAATCATAAATAACATCTATCAACTAAGATGTATAATTAAATTACGCATCAATCAATGTTTTCCATATTCGATCCTTAAGCAGATATGCTACACAGCTGAACATATTTTACAATCACACTTATGCCCTGAGGAGATGAAGCATACCCCGTTCATCTCCAACTGACCACAAACTTCTCACAAGTCGGTACCATACAAGGTCAATGGGAGAGACAGTTGCCATGACCTCAACTGTCTCATTTAGTATGAAACCACATAGGATTTAGCAGGACATCTCGTGTCATCTACTGGTAGGACATCTAGTGTCAGCTGTAAATAGAGCTTTCCAAAGTACTAGGCATCTTCGCTCAGAGCTACAACATCAACTGTGCTCTCTTAGGGGAAACATCTACAAAAACCGTCCCCAGTTACTAGTCATGGTCACTTAGGCACCATACTCTGAGCCACATGTCAGTTCACTGTGCTCTATTGAAACATTCTTATGACATTACTGAGACATGGACACTTAGCCTCTATCCCCCCACATATTCAAAAATATGCATTCCGAGTTATGCTGCGGGGAACCCGTTTCACCATTCAGCAAATTCTAACACTGATGGATCTATGGTCAGAGCAACATTTTATGGTTTCTAGTGATATATTAAGTTAATTACATCATTCTTTTAGCATCAACCAAGTTATAATTATTAATCACAACAAATACTACAAAGAAATGTGTAATACATCTATCACATACTTTTCAAATCTTTTAGAACACATGATACATGGGATCTCAATCCCTCATCACATTACTAGGAATTCTCATCCCTTCACATCATTATCATGAATAATGTATCTGGGTATTCAAACCCTTAGATCATCACATAGCATTGATACCTTTGTAATAGGTAACCATTACCTCTAGGTCCTTAGACCAAGGTATTCATTTCACTTGTTGTACAAGTATTCTCATGGATCACAAGGCCATTACACATCTTGTCACCTCTTACTAGGCAACAACTTATTCACATGGCTCACAAGGACATTACACATCTTGTCACCTCTCACTAGGCAACAACTTATTCACATGGCTTATAAGGCCATTACACATCTTGTCACCTCTCACTAGGAAACAACTTATTCACATGGCTCACAAGACTATTACACATCTTGTCACCTCTCACTAGGCAACAACTTATTCACATGGCTCACAAGGACATTAAACATTATACTTGTTATACAAGTATTTAACATGCCTTAGAAGGCTTATGCAAGAAGAGAAATACATCCTTCCCCATTATTAGGGTTAGGGTTTCCTTTTATAGCTGAATAGGGTTTCAAGTCAATATTATCAGTCAAGATCCTAATTCATTGCTCCACACATATAGGATCATATATTCATATCATAAGTATGGAATCATACTTATTTATTCTCATCATTTGTCATTAAATGATTATCAACACAAGGTATGAGTTTCTCTCTGATCCTCTCTAGGATATTGATTACATCATACTTTATTATCTTGGCTTAACCCTTTCTCAAGGCATGTTAGCCTACTCTTATTAAAGTGAATTACATCTCAATTTAACAATTGACATGCCAAACTTCATGTGTTACTCATCCAAGTATATTGGATTTAAGGTGCATCAAGGTGCATCAACCTTTAGGTGCTAGATGTGGTATTTATCATGCCTTGATGTAGCACTTCCCTCATTGCTTTTAACTTACTTAAGTTCATCAACTTATCTTGTATTAGGGTATATCCATGTAACATAATAAATCTTAGATGTAATCTCTATGTAAAATTTTTTCCCAAGTTTCCCTCTCATTTCTATCCTTTATGTCATTTATGTTTAATTAGTTGAATTTATAGTGGTTTAGCGAACATTTAATCACTAATTGTACCAATATAAGGGTTTATGCACAAATACCTCAGTGAAAGCTTAATTACCATAAATCAGTGCTCTAAACCTTAATATAACTTTTGGATTTTATTTGAAAATATAAAATGAAGTGAAATTTCAAATTTGGTTTGATTTAGATGTTGTTTGTGCAAGTTATGCAATTTTACGTACATTCTGGACTTTTATGCAATTTACCCAATTGGGAGGTTTTCTTTGCAAATTATCAATTGTATTTTAATACTTAGATATTCCCTTACCATTAACGAGATTTTAAACCATTGGAGAACCTATTTTCACTTTGGTTTGATGGTATTTCTTTCCAAGGGCATTATAGGGATTACCCTCTTTATAAAGGTGCTTATCTTTAAAAGCTATCAACCAATGAGGTTATTTCTTTCTTGAAAAACGGTGGGGATGACCTAGAAGTATCTGTGGGCTCTTAGGACCGAATTTTGATATTCAAGAAGAGTCCATGAGCTGTCCTCTTGCATGGCCATCAAGCCCTAGGATAAAGACACATGGAAAGTCCCTTAAGACACCTCATGCTTCACCTCTTTCTTTATATAGCCATGTATACCCCTTCCCAACTCACAATTTGAAAACTCTTGCTCTCCTTTTCTTTCCTCTATCTTAAATAATAGTTCCTTCTGTATTTGACCACGAATTTTCTGTCCCAAGGTAATAGAGGGAGCCTACCTTGGTGAAGAAGGCTCCTAGGGCTTCCAAATTGCTCTATTAGGGTTTCTAAAGCTCCTCCTTGGTAATTTCGACCAAAACTAGTAAGTTTCCTCCATTTTCCCCCTATTTTCATACTTTTAGTCTTCCTTACACCTTCTTCTAGGTCGGAAACATGACCATACATTGTAAAACTCCACCTAAAACCCTAAAACATCTCATCTCCATGCTCTTTTGCTAGGGTTTGCACCTCTAAAGTGGAGAAGGTGATCTTTGCTCAAGAATGGAGCTTAGATTGGAGAAACCATACCTTATAATCTCGGGATAATGTCTGTTTGGACCTTATTACATTCCTAGAGGCATGTTTTGTTAACCCCCTTCTCATATATTTCTTAGTACATACTTAAAACCCATGCTTCTATGTTGATAATCGATGGTTTCCATCTCTCTTTACCATGTTCTTCTAAGGTTTTGGTTTCATGTTATTTTATCTTCTCTAGAATATCTGGTTTGGTTATCTAAGAAAATTCAAACCTGATCTTGGGTCAAATGGTGTTTTATCCCTCTCCCTCTTTAATTATCTCGACCGGTTTGATGATGTGGCAATTTCCTATTGGTCAGCATTGAAAAATTCATTTCATCTAAACCGCTTATCCAAATTTGACAAATAAATATGTTTTGGAATTGGAAAATTAATATCTATCTAATAAAAATATTTTCAAGGTCTTATTTCATGGTTTGACGAAGGGTGATTTTTGTAAAACGAATTTAATGCATAAATCCATAAAAATTACATCTTAATCATCATAACTCCAAAATTAACATAAAAATATGTTTTCTTCATCAGGAGAACCTAATAAGTTCATTGGTGATATTTTAAAAAGCTAAATCCGATTTTTTCTAAAAATTCTTGAAATTAGGGTTTCTATATATTAATGTGCACTATGTACTCTAATACATGTTACTACATTGAAAATAGGCTAAGTGGAACTTGGACTCAATTAAAGTGGTGAAAGTTAGTAATTGATGTCAGTAAGAGAGGTATGTGCATTCCTTACACCCTATGTTGGATAATTGTAGCCCAACCTTATATTTCCCTAATGAGGTTTAAATGAACCCTAAATATTCTATTCTTGAATCCTAATGTTGTTCATGCCTCAAATTAGATTATAGTTTATTCTTTTTTGGGTCTTATACTCCACTACCATGATTATTGAATATTATGACTACTCTTTCCATGACTACTTTTCTAGCATGTAGATTTATGTTCTATTTAATTTAAAGTAGCGGTACTTATGTACAACCACCCACAAAGGGCATGTAAATAATCACCCTTGGGAATGTCTTATTCTCCCCATAATATTGTAGGTGACTGGGAATGTCTTATTCTCCCCTCACCTAAGGTTATAGGTCTGGTAGGTGCCTCAACCCTACTTAGTTAGGTAGGCATAATTATCTTACATGCAAATCCTTTTTGATATAATTGTTAATGGCAAGTTTCTTTTGAATATAGCCTCATACTCTTGTTATGTTCATCATATGATGAACCCTAGCCTATTTTTATTTGCTGTACTTATCTTGATATCCTAGATTAGTTTTGTGACACATACCTTGTTTTCTTTCCCCTTTTTCTAGGTGCTTTTCCAACCACCCAGGTGCTGGTGCTGAGCAAGGAGAAGGACAAGTTTGAAGGAATTCAACTCAGGAGTAGATCTCAAGCTATCTAAAAGGATGTCTAGGTTGCTATAGTTAGATCCTTTTCTCTTATCTTTTTCTTTTGAGAACAACCATGTAATGAGAAATGAAAGCCATTTAATAGGTTTAGTTCTTTTATTTCCACTGCTATTGACATTTTGTAATGTATTTGCTGCATGCTTATTTACTTGGAATATTATACATGCATCCGTCAATATCTTTTGTCTTTCTAAAAAGATGGATGTTTTGTACTTCCTTTAAATTTTAGTAAGGAGGTGATCTTGCCTCTTTACAGCATGGTATCAGAGCCTTTATGCAACTATTAGAACATGAAGTTGAAGCAAATGTGTCTAGAATGGATCAGGGTTTCGGGGGCTGACAATATTTTCCTCTGCACCACTAGGTTGGTTTACGAGGACTCCCGTGCCCATATGATACCAGCCTGGCCTGAACTGATACGAATTGCCCAAAATAGTATGCTTTTAGGCAATAGCATTCTAGATATTCTTTTCTCATATATGCTTCTATTCTGTTTCATCTATGATTCAAATACTCCTAGGAACTTAATGTGTTAACCCTACCTTTCAGGATAGGTGACTTGTTCAACAGGAGGAATAAGGGAAAGGAGTCAAACCCTAATGACTCCAATGTGGAAAACACTCCTGTGACTCCTGCCGGCCATAGTGTGGTCAACCCTGCTACTCCGTGCACCCCCTCCTTCACACCGGAGCAAGAGCTGGCAATGCTGTGCCAGGTGCTCTCCACCATGATGGGGCAACTCTACACAGTGGCTGCCAATGCCAACAAGCCGAGGGAGTTCACCCTCATTAATTTCATAAAGATGCAGCCACCCTACTTCAAGGGTGAAAGTGAACACAACATGGTGGATAAAGCTGATGACTGGGTGTTGGCTTTGGATCAGACCTTCGAGGGTATGGCATGCCCTCCTCACCAGAAAGTTCAGTTTGCGACGTATGTGCTGGATGGACCGACACGTGTCTGGTGGAATGGTGTCACCCGCACTCGAGACACCTCTACCATGGAGTGGGACCAGTTCCTGAAGATCTTCAGGGAGAAGTACATCTGTCCTGCCTTCTTAAGGAAGAAGGAATCCGAGTTATACAACCTTAGGTAGGGAAGCATGAGTGTGTCCAACTACATCCAACAATTCCTACTTCTGGAAAGCTATGCCACCGACCTTGGAGCTGAGAGAAGGGAAACATTGTTCTTGGAGGGTCTAAACTACCAAGTGGGTCGAAGTCTTGTTCCACAACTTCCACTCACCTTCTAACAGATGGTGGATAAGGCCCTGGCCATTGACTCCTACATATGATTCCAATCCTATGGACACACTAATGGCTATAGCAACAACAAGAGGAAGAGCCCTACCCAGAATGATAATCACGGACGTGATCGGTGCAATAGGTGCTCTCACCACCATCCTCCAGGGAGATGTCCTGTCAACAATGCACCTGCTCGTAGAGACAACCATCCTTCTCTGACCTGCCATGAGTGTGGCCAAGTTGGGCATATCTGACCACTCTACCCCCATTTCTAGCAAGGACAAGATAATGCCCAACAGCCGCACCAGCCAAGGTAGAATCTGCCTCTGTGGAATAACAACAACAACAACCAGAACCCGAGGCGACCGCCAGTGGAGAGGAGGAATGGGAGAGTGTTTGCTCTTAATGCTGAGGAAGCAGGCGAAGATAATGAAGTTATTGAAGGTACCTTGCATCTTAATATGCATCCTATAAAGGCACTGCTTGATTCTGGCTCATCCAATACCTTCATATCATGTCAGCTTGCTTCTATGTTAGAAATAGAATCTGAGTATATGGATCATATATTAGACGTAAAAACCCCTAGTGGTAAGATCTTCTCTTCATATCTCCAAACTTCGACCATGGACCTCTGTATATCAGGTATAATGTTTCCCTCAGATTTCATCTTGCTCGACATGACCGCCTTTGATGTCATCTTGGGAATGGATTGGTTGAAGAGGTACAAAGCTATTTTGTTTTGTGAAGAATCAAAGGTTAGTTTATCACATCCTATTGAGGGAAGATTGTGTGTCAAGGGTAGGAAGCGAGAAGATCGACAATTTGGTATCTCTGCCATCAAAGCTAAAAATCTAGTCTCACAAGGGTGTAGAGCTTTCTTAGCCTCTATAGTCCTTGAGACTACACTTCCTTCTCTCGACCACATATATGTGATGAAGGACTTCCCATACGTCATTCCCGAGGAGTTACCTGGTTTACCACCAACTCGGGATGTGGAGTTCTCCATGGAGCTTGTACCCGAAACTTCACCAATATCAAAGCTGCCGTATTGCTTGGCCCCTGTCGAGCTTGCAGAACTGAATAAGCAACTAGAAGAGCTTCTCAACATGGGCTTCATCCGCCCCAGTATTTCACCATGGGAAGCCCCTGTCCTGTTCGTGAAGAAGAAGGATGGTTCAATGCAGATGTGTATGGACTATCACATGCTTAACTAAGTGACAGTGAAGAACTGTTATCCTTTGCCTCACATCGATGACTTGTTCGACCATCTAAAGTCAGCCACTGTGTTCTCTAAGATAGATCTGCGAAGTGGCTACTACCAGATTCACATGAAGGATATCGATGTACCAAAGACGATGTTCAGAACTCGCTATGGGCATTACAAATTCATGGTCATGCCTTTCGACTCGACAAATGCCCCTACTGCCTTCATGGACTTGATGAACTGAGTGTTCTGCCCATACATTGACAAGTTTGTGATGGTGTTCATCGATGACGTTTTGGTTTATTCTGAGATGTTAGAACAACATCGCGAGCATTTGCGGATTGTACTCAACACACTACAAGAAAATCAACTCTATGAAAAATTATCAAAGTGTGAGTTCTGGATAAAGGAAGTGATGTTTCTGGGTCATGTGATTTCTACCGGACATATAGTTGTTGATCCTGTAAAGGTAGAAGTTGTGACCAAGTAGAAAGCTCCAAAGAATCCCTCATAGATCCATACTTTCCTTGGCTTAGTAGGTTATCAAAGGTTTATCAAGAATTTCTTTGAGTTGGACTTGCCTTTAACCAAGTTGACGCGAAAGGAGGTCAAGTTCTCTTGGACACCAGAATGTGAGAACAATTTTCAGAAGCTGAAGAAGAGCCTGACTTCTGCTCTCGTGCTTGCTTTGCCTATTGAGGGCATACCCTATGTCATCTACACCGATGCATCTAGACAAGGCTTAGGGTGTGTTTTGATGCAAGACGGAAAGGTGATCGCCTATGATTCTCGACAGTTGAAACCTAATGAGACTAATTGGCCTACACATGATATGGAGCTTGCTGCCATATTTCATGCTTTGAAGACCCGGTGACACTATCTCTATGGTGAAAAGTTTGATGTCTTTTCTGATCACAAGAGTCTGAGATATTTGTTGACTCAGAAGGATCTGAACTTACGACAATGTAGGTGGATGGAATATCTTAAAGATTACAACTTCACCATTACCTATCATCCGGGTAAAGCAAATGTCGTAGCTGATGCTTTAAGTCGCAAGAAGGATGATGTTTGTGCTGCTCTGAGATGTTCAATATGGGAAAACCTTGAACATGTAGCTAGCTGGAGACCTCAGCCTATTGAATCAGTGGATGAAGACAAGTTGTGTGTTCATATGGACAGCTTGACCGTTACACCAACCTGGATCTCAAAAGTCATGGACGCACAGTTGGAGAGTTCTGAGCTTGAGGAGATGACAACTTTAACTGAGAAACCGCAGTCTGAATTCTCTGTCAGAGTGGATGGTGTTGTCAGCTTCAACAAAGGTTGTGGATTCCTAATGTTGATGATATGAGATATAAGGTTTTGAGTGAAGCTCATGGGTCCAAGTATACTATTCATCCTGGCACAACAAAGATGTATAAGGACTTACAACAAAGCTTCTGGTGGAAGAACATGAAGAATGATATAGCTCTATTCGTCGCGAAGTGCTTGACATGTCAGCAAGTCAAGATCAAACATCAACGACCTGGTGGTCTTCTTCACCCTCTTGAAATTCCAAAATGGAAGTGGGAGAAAATCACAATGGACTTCGTTACTGGTTTCCCCAAGTCCAAGAAAGGTTATGATGCTGTTTGTGTGGTTATTGATCGGCTTACAAAATCTGCTCATTTCTTGCCTTTTAAAACCAATTACAAAGTTGTGGATATGGATCAGTTGTACGTTGAGTGGATTGTACGCCTACATGGAGTACCTGAGGTAATAGTTTCTGATCGTGACCCAAAGTTTACTTCTCGTTTGTGGGGTCATATTTAGGAGGAGATGGGTACTGACTTGCATTTTAGTACTTCTTACCACCCACAGACTGATGGTAAATTTGAGAGAACAATTCAGATTCTAGAGGACTTTCTTCATGCTTGTGTGATGGATTGGGGTGGTGCATGATACCAGTATCTGCCATTAGTTGAGTTTGCTTACAACAATAGCTACCAAGCAAGTATTGGTATGCCACCTTTTGAAGCTCTCTATGGTAGACCATGTCGTTCATCTTTGCATTAGGATGATGTCGGTGAACGTTCTCTAGTGAAGACTGATGACATGCAAATGATGATAGAAAAGGTGCAGTTGATAAAGAAACACATGAAAGTTGCTCAAGATCGACAGAAGATGTATGCTGACAAGAAGAGGTCCGATGTTAACTTCCTAGTGGGTGACTATGCATTTCTAAAGATCAAGCCTATTCTTTCTATTGCTAGATCTAAAGTTAAAGGCAAGTTGAGTCCCCGCTATGTTGGACCATTTGAAATCTTAGATAAGGTTGGAGACTGTACATACTTCTTAGCCTTACCTCCTTCCTATGATAAGATCCATAATGTGTTCCATGTCTCTGTGCTAAAGAAGTATGTGAAGGACTCTTCTCATGTGCTTACCGTTGAGCCTTTAGAGATACATGAGAATCTGACCTATGAAGAGCTACCTGTGAAGATTCTTGACTCCCGAGTAAAGCATCTGAAGAACAAAGAGATTGAGCTGGTAAAAGTTTTGTGGAAATATCATGGTCTGGAAGAAACCACTTGGGAATTGAGAGATGAAATGTTACGTACTCACCCTTCTCTTTTTGCTTGAGATTTTGAGGATGAAATCCTTTTAAAGGGGTGGGATGCTGTAACATAATGAATCTTAGATGCAATATCCATGTAAACCTTTTTCCCAAGTTTCCCTCTCATTTCTATCATTTATGTCATTTATGTTTAATTAGTGGAATTTATAGTGGTTTAGTGAATATTTATTCACTAATTGTACCAATATAAGGGTTTATGCACAAATACCTCAGTGAAAGATTAATTACCGTAATTAAGTTCTCTAAACCTTAATATAACTTTTTTATATGATTTGAAAACATAAAATGAGGCTAAGTTTCAAATTTGGTTCGATTTGGATGTTGTTTGTGCAAGTTATGCAATTTTAGGTACATTTTGGACTTTTATGCAACTTACCCAATTGGGAGGTTTTCTTTGCAAATTATTAACTGAATTTTAATCCTTAGATATTCCCTTACCATGAAAGATATTTTAAACCATTGGAGAACCTAGTTTCACCTTGGTTGGATGGTATTTCTTTCCAAGGGTATTATAGGGATTACCCTCTTTATAAAGGTGTTTATCTTTAAAAGCTATCAACCTATGAGGTTATTTCTTTCTTGAAAAACGGTGGGGATGGCCTAGAAGGATCTATGGGCTCTTAGGACCGAATTTTGATATCCAAGAAGAGTCCATGAGTTGTCCTCTTGCATGGCCATCAAGCCCTAGGCTAAAGACACATGGAAAGTCCCTTAAGACACCTCATGCTTCACCTCTTTCTTTATATAGCCATGTATACCCCTTCCCAACTCACAATTCGAAAACTCTTGCTCTCCTTTTCTTTCCTCTAGCTTAGATAATAGTTCCTTCTGTATTTGGCCACGAATTTTCTGTCCCAAGGTAATAGAGGGAGCCTACCTTGGTGAAGAAGGCTCCTAGGGCTTCCAAATTGCTCTATTAGGGTTTCTAAAGCTCCTCCTTGGTAATTTTGACCAAAACTAGTACGTTTCCTCCATTTTTCCCCCTACTTTCATACTTTTCGTCTTGCTTACACCTTATTCTAGGTTAGAACCATGACCATACATGGTAAAACTCCACCTGAAACCCTAAAACATCTCATCTCCATGCTCTTTTGCTAGAGTTTGCACCTCTAAAGTGGAGAAGTCGATCTTTGCTCAAGAAAGGAGCTTAGCTTGGAGCAACCATACCTTATAATCTCTGGATCATTTCTGTTTGGACCTTATTACATTCTTAGAGGCAAGTTTTGTTAACCCCCTTCTCATATATTGCTTAGTACATACTTAAAACCCATGCTTCTATGTTGATAATCGATGATTTCCATCTCTTTTTACCATGTTCTTCTAAGGTTTTGATTTCTTGCTATTTTATCTTTTCTAGAATCTCTAGTTTGGTTATCTAAGAAACTTCAAACCTGATCTTGGGTCAAATGGTATTTTCTCCCTCTCCCTCTTTAATTATCTCGATCAGTTTGATGATGTGGCAATTTCCTATTGGTTAGTATTGAAAAATTCATATCTTCTAAACCTCTTATCCAAATTTGACAAATAAATATGTTTTGGAATTAGAAAATTACAATCTATCTAATAAAAATATTTTCATGGTCTTATTTAATGTTTTGACGAAGGGTGATTTTGTAAAACGAATTTAATGCATAAAATCCATAAAAATTACATCTTAATCATCATAACTTCAAAATTAACATAAGAATATGTTTTCTTCATCAGGAGAACCTAATAAGTTCATTGGTTATATTTTCAAAAGCTAAATTCGATTTTTTATTAAAATTTATGAAATTAGGGTTTCTATATATTAATGTGCACTATGTACTCTAGTACATGTTAATACATTGAAAATAGGAAAAGTGGAACTTGGACTCAATTAAAGTGGTGAAAGTTAGTAATTGATATCAGTAAGAGAGGTATGTGTATTCCTTACACCCTATGTTGGGATAATTGCAGCCCAACCCTATATTTCCCTAATGAGGCTTAAATGAACCCTAAATATTCTATTCTTGAATCCTAATGTTGTTCATGCCTCAAATTAGATTATATTTTCTTCTTGTTTGGGTCTTATACCCCACTGCCATGCTTATTGAATATTATGACTACTCTTGCCATGACTAATTTTCTAGGATGTAGATTTATGTTCTATTTAATTTAAAGTAGGGGTACTTATGTATAACCACCCACAGAGGGCATGTAAATAATCGCCTTGGGGAGTGTCTTATTCTCCCCATAATATTGTAGGTGACTGGGAATGTCTTATTCTCCCCTCACCTAAGGTTAGAAGTCCGATAGGTTCCTCAACCCTACTTAGTTAGGTAGGAATAATTATCTTACATGCAAATCCTTTTTGATATAATTGTTAATGGCAAGTTTCTTTTGAATATAGCCTCATACTCTTGTTATCTTCATCATATGATGAACCCTATCCTGTTTTTATATGTTGTACTTATCTTGATATCCTAGATTAGTTTTGTGATAGATACCTTGTTTTCTTTCCCCTTTTGCTGGGTTCTTTCCCAACTACCCAGGTGCTGGTGCTGAGCAAGGAGAAGGACAAGTTTGAAGGAATTCATCTCAGGAGTAGATCTCAAGCTATCTGAAAGGATGTCTAGGTTGCTATAGTTAGATCCTTTTCTCTTATCTTTTTCTTTTGAGAACAATCATGTAATGAGCAATGGAAGCCATGTAATAGGCTTAGTACTTTTATTTCTACTGCTATTGACATTTTGTAATGTATCTGATGTATGCTTATTTACTTAGAATATTATACATGCATCCATCAATATCTTTTGTCTTTCTAAAAAGATGGATGTTTTGTACTTCCTTTAAATTTTAGTAAGGAGGTGATCTCTCCTCTTTACAATCCCATCCTAATACTTTATGCACTAACACATCACATTTATCATGTAGTGTATTGGCCATAAATCACACATTTGAATTACCCAACTATAATCAAGTGATATAGTCTCATCTCGAGTTAAGGCATTGTTGATATACAATTATCAACCACTTTAGGTGTTTTACCTATCAAGGTATTAACAAAACCACATAATTACTTGGTGTTACACTCATCACTCCTAAGAGTGTTTCACCCTCACCTTTACAAGGTGCATCAGATTGAATCATGTATGTCAAGTTGAACACATGTATTGGGTTAGGTGTATATTGAGCTAGACATCATCATATCCCTCATAACCTTACCCATAAAGGTATCATCCTTACCAATTATATGGTGTATCATCTTCACCATACATGAGTGTAACGTCCTCACCTCTCTTGAAGATATTGGCCACACCATACTTTAGTGTATTGGCCATCACATGTTCTAGGGTATTAACCACCTTACCACTTTTATCATCTACTGTAATGGGTTACCCACCATATCATGTTAGAGATTTTTGCTAAGCACCATATCATCCAAGAGGTGTATGCTTAACCCAATATCAGTTTAGAGGTGCATGCTTGCTACCCATATCACTTTAGAGGTGTATATATGCTTACCATATCAGGCAAGAGGTGTATGCTTGCTTGACATATCACTTTAGAGGTGTATGTGTGCGTACCATATCGGGCAAGAGGTGTATGCTTGATTTACACCACATCAGGCAGAGAGGTGTGTGTTTGCTTCACACCATATCAGGAAGAGGTGTGTGTGTGTGTTCTTCACACCATATCAGGCAGAGAGGTGTGTGTGCGCCTCACACCATATTGGGCAGAGAGGTGTGTGTGTGCTTCACACCATATCAGGAAGAGAGGTGTGTGTGTGCTTCACACCATTTCGGGCAGAGGTGCGTGTGTGTGCTTCACACCATATCAGACAAAGAGGTGTGTGTGTGCTTCACACCATATCAGGCAGAGAGATGTGTGTGCGCTTCATACCATATCGGGCAGAGAGGTGTGTGCTTCAACCCGATATCACTTTACCCTTGATTATGTAATCACCATCAGCCTCTAGACTCTTGTTATTACTAATTTAAGTCATGGACAACTTACCCATGAAGCTTTTAAAACTCAAGGATCATCAATTATTCAAGAGAAATCGAAATTACAAGTAGATCAACAAGTATGATAGAATTGAAAGTGCATAATAATATAATTGGGTTAGTTATATAACCCACCTCAGGAACAACTTCAAAGCTCCAAGCTCAAAAGCTCCACGTTCCTAAGGTTAAATATGACTTCAAAACTCCTCTTAATGCAAATAATCACCATGGATAAGCATTTTGTGAAGAAGAAAAGAAAGGAAGATCATAACCCTAGATTCATGCTTCAATCCAGGGTTGAAGATGATCACGACCTCACCTTAGGGTTAAGTATTGAGCTCCATCTTAGTCCTTAGCACCTTTCACGATACCTCACTACTCATGCACGATATTCCATCACTTTTGGCCGATATCCCCCTCACTTGTGGCCAAAAACACTCCACTTGGCCGATATCAACATGCTATGGCCAATATCAACATGCTATGGCCGATACCCAAGCCCTATGCACGATACCACATCACCTATGAATGATACCAAGGATTTATGCACGATATATAAGAGCAAGGAGGTGGTAGGATTCGAAAAAGTTCACTAAGGAGTGAAAGGAAGGGTATATATACTTGAGGTTCATGAAAAAGTGTGTGTATATGAGGTGTCATCAATTTACTACTAGTAGGTGACACATGGCCATGCATGGATTGACACATGTACTTCCATGAAATACATATTTATCTTTCCATGCAAAATAAAAAAATGAGAATAATGCAAGGGATAATGTTCGTCCCCCTTTGGTTGTCTTCTAGGACAAGCCACTTCCACTCACATTGCTATATTCACAATTCAATGCAAACTTTCCCAAGGAAAGTTGTAAGCCGATAACCATTGCTTTATTGAGGTGCTTAGCTTGTTTTTGAAAATTCAAAGAGTTAACAACATGATATGGGGGGCTCCTCTTTGTATCCTTGGCCTATAGGGACTCCCATTTAACACTACAACCCGATACACCTAATACAAGCTCAAATTAGGGTTTCTATTCAACCCCTTTCTTAGTCTTTTCATTACCAAGAATACTACCACTCATAATTGATTCAAACATGATGTCTCATTCATTCTATCTCCTCTAAATGATACATAGAGGAATTAGGAATAATCTAGATGTGGTAATTTGCATATCAACCCTACATTTTGTACCAAATTTTGTGTACAAGGTACTATCATTATTCAAACAAGTTCAAACTTGTAATTTAGGCTTTCCACAAGCCACCACTTAGAATCATTCTCTCTTTTATGATGCTAAAGAACTTAATTCACGTTCAACATGTGACATATTGCAATATAAACCCTCATCTTGGGTAAATTGCACTTTGGTCCAAAATAAAGGAACATTGCTCAAACAACATTCAATCAGGACCAAACTTGAAACATAAGTGTGTCACATGATAAAAAAACTCCTTAGAGGATTATATTAAATTTCTAAGCAACTTACTTATCCAAAACAAATAGGGTTACCTCATAATCCAGGTCAGGGTCATTACAAGATGGATGGATCATTAGCTAAAAACATAGAAGAAGATAGGGATGCAACTGAAGATGTTGATCAAGATGTAGGTGTTGAGTACTCCCTTGTACAGTAGGCTATAGAGGAACCTACACACAAACATGAGGATAGTCCGCAAGAAGAGGGAAAATTTCTACAGTCGTTTAGGACGAAGAGCAATCGCAAGGTGAGCATCCCTAAATCTCGTGGTGTTGGAGATGTTCTCGATAAGGGGAACAAATTTGATGCTTTGAGTGACTCAGACAAAGAAGGAGAACAATTGGTCAACCAAAAAGAGCGGGATAGTGGTTAGAATACTAATAGGTGAGAGCCCCCAAGGTGTACCAGAGCCCAAAACAAATCAAGTTAATATGTCCCTACTACTTCTATGGAATATTAAAGGAGGGTGCAATAGGAACAAGAAGAGGGAGATTCAGGAATGGATTGTTGCTAGTGGACATTCCTTGGTAGCTTTAGTGGAGACAAAAATAAAGTAACAAAATAAGGACAACATTAAATATTTATTTCCACAGTGATGAGAACATGTTTCTAATGTTACGTGTTCAGAACTGGCCAGAGTCTGTGTTTCCTAAAAATAGGGATCCTGGAAGGTGATAGTGATACATATGTCAAATCAAAACATCACAACTGAATGTAGGAATAATGAAGGCTTACACATGTGGGTGTCATCTATTTATGCCCATAATGATGCGAAAAGTAGACAAGAGTTATGGTATGACTTGGTCTCTCCATCCTGACAAAATCCTATACCCTGGTTGGTGATCAGGGACTTCAATACTATTCACTTATAGGTGGAAAAAATAGGAAAAAGGCCATCCTTGTTTTCAGAGATGAATAATTTAAACCACACAATTGATAAAGCTGGTCTTTTTGAGTTACCAATGATTGGGTGATATCTTTGCTTAGAATAGTGAAAGAGACCCTAGAAACCGAATAGAAAGCAAACTGGATAGGACACTAGTGAATGATGAGTGGCTGAATTTTTTTCCTAATGTGCATGTCAAAGAAAGTGGATCTAAAATAAGTGATCATGCTCCTATTTCTATACATATCACATAGAAGAAATATAAAAGAAAACCATTTAGATTTTTAAACTACTGGGATGACCGGAAAGGGTTCAATGCCATCATTAAGGACAACTAGAATATACAAATAACTAAGAATCCAATGTACGTGTTCGCAAAGAAATTGAAAAATACAAAGCTTGCATTAAAGAGGTGGGCTAAAGATGAAGTGAACATCCCAAAACTACTGGCAGATACCAAGACAGATTATAGAGAGGTCAGAGAAAAGCTTCTATAGGACCCACTTAATGAAAAACTCATAAGGAAGGATGAAGAGCTAAAAATGATGTTGGAGGATCTGAAAAAGGCAGAGGAAAAATTCTACTAGAGGAGGAGCAGAGATAGATGGATGGATGATTGTGACAAAAACACCAAAATCTATCACATGGTGGTCAAAAGGAGGGAAGCAACCAGTATCATCTCAGAACTCATTGACAAGGATGGTAACATGGTAAATAAATAGGAGGATCTAGAGGAACAAGCTGTAGAGTTCTATTCTTCTCTCTATAATAAGAACTTTGCTGATGAGATGAAGGAGGATATGAAATGGAAGTTCAAACTCTTAAGTAATTACAACAACATTCTTACAAGGAAGACAGATTAACAAGAGGTTAAAGAATCTGTATGGAGCATTGGCAGTAACAAGTCTCTGAGATCTAATGTGTTTAATGCTTTCTTCTACAAAAAGACATGTGATGTTATCAAGGAGGAGTTGATTGCTTATGTTAACTGGTTCATGGAAGGGATAATATGGTTAGGTAGGTTAACCACTCTTTTCTTGTGTTGATTCCCAAAAATAAAGTGACGACATCTCTTGCTGACTTTAGGCCCATTGCTTGTTGTTCGGTGCAATACAAAATCATCGCTAAAATTTTATCTACTAGACTGAAGTCTGTACCTCCTACTTTATTTATAAAAATCAAGGAGCTTTTGTGATTGGATGGAGCATCATTTTCTGTGCTTTGCTAGCAGGAGATTTTATATAGGACTATAAGGTGGTGAGAGGTAGCAGAAAGGCGTGCTTAAAATTGGATGTGTCCAAAGCTTATGACAATGTTAGATGGGATAAACTTTGGTGGATCATGGAACATAAGGATTTCAATGAGCAATGGATCGGGTGGATGAAGCAGTGTGTGGTAATAACAAGTTTTTCCATCCTGGTCAATGATACTTCCGTAGGTATATCAAAGGTGTAAATGGTCTACGGTAAGGTGATCCGCTCTTCCCTCTTCTCTTTGTCATTGTCATGGAGTATTTCACACATAAGATGTTAGAAGCGGAATGCAAAAAGGAGATCAAGCCATATACAGTGCATGACACCAAAGTGACAACAAATGATGTTCTTATCTTTGTTGAAGCCAAACAAAATATTTTAATAAACATGTAGATTTTTCTTAAGGAGTTTGGCAAGCAAACGGGGATGTGTGTACATATGAACAAGACCCACCTCTTTCTATCAAAACATTGTTACTAGATGGAGAAGAGACTGAAGGATGCAATGGGGGTGGAGACGAGGAAATTCCCTACTAAATATCTGGGATTTCTGTTAGTTGTAGGTAATCTATGAGTTAAAGACTCTACTGACTGCATGGATAGACTAGAGGAGATGATTAGCAAATGGCCAACCCAGAAAACATCCATGGTGGGGAGATCTATGCTTCTGTAGAGGGGTTGCTCACATTTTGGGTACAACAAGGAGAGATTCCCAGTCCGGTTCTAGATAGAATGGAAATGAAGATGGCATACTTTCTTTGGGCAAGTGGGTGGCTCTACCCAAGGACAAAGGAGGCCTAACTCTGAAGTCACCAAGAGATATTGCAAAGTAGGGGATGATGAGAAGAATAATTATATATTAGAAGGGTTCCTCTACTTGGGGGAAATGGATGAGAGAAAGATACATACATACATACATACATACATATATACATATACATATACATAAGTCGACACATACATATATACATACATATAATACATACAAAGCGCCACCCAGGGTTAGGTCTGCTAGAAATCAAGGTGGCGATCTGAAGGGAGATGACGACCTTCATCGGAGGGGAGGCTTGCCTCCCCCTCCCCCACAACTGGTCTGATTGCCGGTTGATGCGATGACGGTACATACTGAAGAAAATAGTCGGAAAACATGGACACATTTCCTCAAAGGAATGGAGCAATTCACAACAACTTAGAGTTACGACCCCTCGGTGGTTGAGGATGGAAAGAGGTTCATCACTATTGATGAACCAACCTATGAATCTATGGAAAAGACATGGGAGCATACCCTTTTGGTGTATGTAATGGGGAAAAGGCCTTATTACTACCACTTCATCGCATGGATCAAACGGGTCTGGAAGCCAAAAGGGGGGTTCAACCTCTATTCAAAGTCGGATACATTTTTCTTGATAAGATTCAATAACGGCAAAGACAAGAACAACATTATCAATATGGGACCAAGATGGTTTGATCACAGACTAGTCATTGTAAAGGAGCACCATACACGAGATGATCTGAAGAAGGATCAATTTAGTTCCATACCAGTTTGGATCAAGATCCCCAGCATGGGGAGGGACTGGTCTGAAAGAACCATGGGGATCGTAGCTTCAGGTTTTGGGAAACTGCTTAAAGTGGACTTGCGTTCTGTACATCACGAATCCCTGGGCGAAGCCAGAGCCCTGGTTGAATTACAAGCAATGGAAGATCCACCTAAGAAGATCTGGGTCAATATGACAAGAAAATAGCCTATCCAGTGGAGATCCAATATCAGTATATCCCCAAAAAGTGAAGAAGAAAGGAAAGAGGCACAGAAGGAAAAACTAAAGATGATGCGGATAGAGGTTCACCAGAATAAGAACAATGAAGGTAACAATTCCTAGGACAAACCTACTCAGGTGGATGAAAATGGGGCCACGGGGAACGACTCAACTATAGACATGGTTGAGGTTGAAGATGATAATCCTAATGCTAAGGCGATGGAAACTCGAACCCATATCAACAAAGAAAAAGGCAAAGCTTCAGAAGTGCCCACCCGAAACATGTTTGATAACATGGCGGGGGAATCCAGGTCTGAAAGCGGGGATCATTTTGAAAAGGAAGCAAACGTCAGCCCCAGGAACAAGGATAGAGACTCCAAGAATGTTGGAGGTGAGGGTGATTTGAGGGTGGTCGTGACACGAAAAAACCCGTTCGTCCAAGAAGAACCACCAATGACCTTCTTTATGGTGAATGTCCGTGGTATTGAAAAACCATGAAAGAGGAGGAAGGTTCGAGATGATATCTGCTTGATCCAAGCTTCCATTACTGGCCTTGTTGAAACAAAAATCAAGATAGACAACCTGTAACTTCTTAAAAAGATGATGCCTAGAGGTTGGGAGATGTTAATAAATCATGATTACAATATCAATGGACATATTTGTCTGGGTTGGAACCCGAAATCATGGAGCGTAGAGCCGATTGATATGGATGACCAACAAATCACAGATAAATGCAGTAATAAAGGTGGACTCATCATTTTCATTACAGTGGTATCTGCCCATAACTTAATGTCTCAATGACTTGAACTATGGGAGAAGTTGGAGAAGCTTTCCAAGGGTATCTCGATTCCTTGGCTAGTCTTTGGGGACTTCAACAACATTAGGAAGAGGGAAGAGAAGGCTTTCAGCTTCAAGCCTCAAACTTCCGGAGAAGATAGGAAAGGGATGAAGCAAGAGAGAAGCGGTAGCGAGTGAACCTCAGGTGAGGGGCACGAGTAAGCCCGCGAACATCCCCCTCCTCCCTACCCCCCTCCCTTTCGCGTGCGAGCAAAACTTGAGGAGGTTTGTGAGTGTAACCCAATCATGATATTGAAGGATGGACCTTTTCTCAAAAAACTCTGGATCCCGAGAAGTCAATACGACAAATCCTTTCCCGGTCATCAATCCTACCTATGCGATACTATATACGTGCGTGAAAGGGAGGGGGTAGGGGGGACGCTCGCGGGATTACTCATGCCCCTCACCTGAGGTTCAGTCGTGTTTTTGGGGCAAATTTGACTTTTTAACTCATAACTCAAGTGGTAGAGAATTTCTTAGTTATTTTAACACAACCATTAATAAAGCCAGACTGGGTGAAATACCTGTCATTGGGAGAGAAGCTTTCACCTGGCACAACAACTTGAAGAAGAAGAAACACATTGCCTGCAAGCTTGATCGTGCACTAGTCAATGAGGACTGGCTAGATATGTTTGCTGGCTCCAAGAAGAAACTCCTTACTTCTTGTTTTTCTGACCATTTTGCATTGCAGGTTAACCTCAAGGAGATAATTAAGAAGAATAAACCCTTTTGCTTCTTAAATTTCTAGCAAGATTGGCTGGGTTGCTCTGAGGTTATTTCTAAAGCTTGGATGGAAGAGGTATATGGTAATCCTTTATTATGCTTCAACCAACGTTTGAGGAATGTGAAGAAGGCCCTGAAGAACAGGATGAAAAGATTTGTCAACCTACACAACCTAATGAAAGATGAACACATGGAATTAGATGACATTTCTAGAGTGTTGCGAATTAACCCCCTTGATGAAGAACTCAGGGATGCTGAGAAAGTAGATAGGATAGAGATCTAGGGCAAGGCTGGGGAACATTACTCTTGGAAAAGAAGTAGAGCACAATGGATTTAAAGTGGGGACATAAACACTAAATTCTACCACTCAATCATCAAGAGGAGGGAATCAATTATACAATTACTGAGCTATATGATAATGAAGGCAACTATATTGATAGCGAGGAGGCCATAGTTCAACAAACTACTGACTTCTTCCAGTCTCTTTACAATAAACATGATAGTGAGACATCAACGCTCGAGATCAAATGGAACAAGCCTATTACTGATGATGATAATATGAAATTAACAAGATGCCCAGAGGAACAAGAAATCAAGAATGCAGTGTGGTCTATTAGAGCTGACAAGAGCCGATGTCCATATGACTTCAATGGGTTCTTCTACAGGAGGAACTGGACAACCATCAAGTCAGTTCTTAATGGAGCTATCTAGTGGTTTTTCAAAGGTGAAAACATGGTTAAACAAATTAATCATGTGTTTGTGGCCCTTACTCCCAAGAAGGATATCATTTCCACTCCTACAGACTTCAGTACGATCTCCTATTGCTCTATCCTATACAAAACCATTACCAAAATCATCACGACTAGATTGAGTGATATACTACCCAGAGTCATCACTCCTAATCAGGGAGCCTTTATTTAAGGTAGAAAGATAGAGGACTGTGCAATGATTTCTACAGAATTCACTCTTAATTATAATGTTCAAAGAGCTCACCATAAACTTGTCTTAAGCTGGATATTACAAAAGCATACAATACTATCAAATGGAGCTATTTGTGGAGTTGTCTTGTAGGTTTGGGTTTCAATGAACTTGGATTAACCTTGTGAAGCAGTGTGTCACCACAACATCATTCTCACTTATGATGAATGGAACATCTTAAGGCCACTTCAATAGCTCCAATGGTATGAGGCAAGGAGACCCTTTGTCCCCTCTACTCTTCATGATTGCTATGGAGGGTCTGACAAGGATGGTGGAGGAGGTCTCTAAGGCTAAAACACTGAAAACCTACACTATCTGGAAGACAAAAGTCATGTCTCATTTACTATTTGCTGATGACATTCTTATGTTTATGGAGGGAAGGATGGGCATGCTGACTAACCTAAAACACATACTTGGGGAGTTCGGAAAACTATCTGGTATGAAGCTCAATGCTAACAAGTCTCACATCTTCTTCTCAGTTTCATGCAAGAACAAAACAAACCTGGCTGATGCTATTAGACTCCAAGTTGGTGCCTGGCCTACTAAGTATCTGGGATATCCTCTAGCAGGTGGTAATCTAAGGCGCAAACATTTTCATGAATGCCTAGACCATCTTAAAGACATGATCACTAAGTGGTCGGGATCCAAAATGGCCATGGATGGTAGGATTATGCTACTTAAAAGTGCAGCTATGGGGCTAATCATATATTGGCTATCTTTAGGGGAGGTGCCTCATTTGGTTCTAAGAAGAATGGAAATCCTTCTATTTGACTTTCTCTGGGGGAGCTCAGTCCATCTTGTCAGCTGGTTACGACTAGCTTACCCTCTAGAAGAAGGAGGCCTAGGCTTGCCGCCACTCTATGACCTAGTTGACTTCTATACCATGTCCTAGATTTGTAAGCTTAGAGAAGGTAGCTCGATCTGGGCCAACTGGATGAATACCAGATACTGTGGTGCTCTCGACATTGTCCCAAGACATAGATGCAGTTACTCTACTTCGTGGTGCAGAATGGTGGAATGCTGGTCCAAGTTTTCTATCACCAATAATGCTGACCTGTGGAAAATTATTAGACAAAGAAACTAGGCGGATACCTGTGTTGCGGCCTTATGGACCCAACTTCATCATTCAAGGTGGAGTTTGGTATCCTTCCGAGCCTACAAGGACCACCTACCTACTCTGATGAAAGTAAAAAAATGGAAGCCATATATCGATATCACATGTTTTCAGAACAGATGAAAGTGAACATCTATTTGATATTTGTAGTACGTGGAGATATGTTTGGAGCTGGGATAGGCTAAAGCTTATGAGGCGAGGCTGCAATAACCTTGTTGATTCCCTTTGTGAGATCCTTTCTTTGCCTAAAGATAAAAATACCTTCAACATCTGGGTGCTGACAGATAGCATCCACCTCATTTGGAAAGAAATAAATTCGAGATGGTTGGGTAATAAAAGAAAGGATGAGCTACATGTTTTTAGATTTATAGATGCAGAAATTAAGAATATGTACTCATGTTATAAGAGGCAACTAGATTTTATTCCGAATACTGTCCTTAGAAATTGGGATCTTTTATAAGATTCCAGATTGATGTAAGACACATGAAAGTGTGTGGCTTGTAGTTTGTGCCCTTTATGGGTTCAAAAATATATTTACCCAGGTTTTCGATATACATAAGTCGACAAAAAAATACAACATCACCCCAAATTCCTGTCCGGGTCATCGTTCGGGCAATTAGAGCATCGGGCGTGGCACCCATGATGATGGCCACTTCGGGTGTCGTCGTCCATCAATGCAACATCAACGCAAACCCCACCCAACATCTCTACACCACTAAAAGCACAGGAGGCTGGAGGAGCAACCAATGATGCCAAAAGACCTAGCCCTAGTGGGGGTGCACAGGTGGAAACATGCTATTTCCCTATTGCATCAATGTAGCATCATCGACAGGTGGGGCGTCAGGCAACAATGGGGCATCTACCTATAGAGTTGATGTAGCGTCGTCGACAGTGGGCATCATGCAACAAAGGGGCGTCTTCCTACAAAATCAACACAACATCATCAATGGGTGAGGTGTCAGGAAACAATGGGGCATCGACCTACAGATTCGATGTAGCATCACTGACGGGGAAGGATGGAGGAGGATCATCAGGCAGCAACAGGGCATATCCCTATAGAGTCGGTGCAATGTTGGTGATGGGAAAGGATGTACACAATGCTAACAGAGGAGCGCTGGGTAGCAACATGTCGTATCCCAACAGTGTTGATGTAGTGTCATCGACGGGTATGGATGGACACAGAGCCAAGAAGGACTGGTGTCAGATACTGAAGCAACCTACCCAGTGCGACACCATGGAGTGTTTCCCAGAGCCGAGGTGCTGTGATGGACAAGTTCATGTTGACCTAGATGTGGAGGAGTTTGATCGGATGTGCAACATGGGAGTTCACCATCATGGCCTATGACCTGGGCAAGAGACCCTACTACCCACACTTCCAGGCATGGATATAGAGGACATGGAGACCAAAGGGCTCGTTTGAGGTGTTGTCAAGGGAGAACGATATCTTTCTAATCTGATTCAGCAACACCAAAGACAAGAGAGAGGTCCTCAACCTAGGACCTCATTGATTCGACACACAACTTATGGTGATAAAGGATTATCAACATGTAGATGAACTTCGACGTGGTCTCTTTGCCACTATCCCCAACTGGATCACCTTTAAGTCGATTAGTCATTTCTGGACCCAACAGACAGAGGGGACTTTTGCTACTGGCATGGGGAAGATGTTGCACATTGACAATCACTCATTGGAGATGGATGAGGCTCGAGTCTTGGTCGAATCGAAAGTGGAGACTGAAGCACCAGAGAGAGTTTGGCTGAACGTCCGAGTTTGTGATCCAATCCCGATGAATATCTCCTATGATGGGCCATCAGTGAAGTGTACCCGTTGTTGTGCTTTTGGGCATAGCAACCAACAATGCGAGACATAAAGAAAAGAGAAGACAAACAACAAGGTGGATAAGAAGACACATGTGCCTACACAGGTCTAGAAGGAGAAAGACCCTAGTGTTGTGCCAGACACTGGGCCTTCTGATGGAACAAAAAGGACACCTGAAGAGGCACACATAGAGGTAGATAGGAAAGAAGCTCCTGACACTGAGGTTGTCCTTGATTCCATGGTAAGTACCCATAATAATATACTCACAGAAGAGAAACAAATGAGTAGGAAGTCAAAGATGCACTCTAGAGTATTGGCAGCAACAAGTCACCAGGTTCATATGGTTTTAATGCTTTATTCTATTAGAAATCATGGGATATCATAAAGGAGTACATGATGGCATATGTGAGATGGTTCTTAGTAGGAGGAAATATGATCAGACAGGTTAATCACTCTTTCCTTGTGCTCATTCCCAAGAAGAAAGTGACTTCTTCCCTTGCTAATTTTAGGCCTATTGCATGCTGCTTGGTACAATATAAAATCATTGTAAAGATTCTAGCTGTCAGATTGAAGACAATACTTCCCTATCTTATTTCTACAAACCAGGGGACGTTTGTAATAGGAAGGAGCATTAGTGATTGTGCTTTGCTGGCAGGCGAGTTCTTATAAGACTACAATGTTATGAGAGGGAGTAGGAAGGCATGCTTAAAGCTTGACGTGCCTAAAATTTATGATAGCATGAGATGGGATAAATTATGGTGGATCATGAAGTAGATGGAGTTGAATGAGTAGTGAATTGGCTGTATTAAATAGTGTGTGGGGACCACTAGCTTCTCTATACTGGTTAATGGCACTTCTACATGTATGTTCAAAGGTGGGAATGGAGTGCATCAGGGGGACCCACTCTCTCCTTTACAAGAAGTAGAAATAAGTAAGGTGATTAGACCTTATACAATGCGTGGCACTAAAGTGTTGACACACTTGATCTTTGCAGAGGACATCCTTGTCTTTGTGGAATCCAAGCAAAATACTCTAGGGAATTTACAGGACCTGCTTAGGAGGTTCAGGGAATAGACGAGACTGTGTGTTAATGCTCACAAGACTCATCTTTTTCTATCCAAGAATTTCTATCTAATAGAAGATCGAATGAAGGAATCCATGTGAGTAGAGTTGGGGGTGTTTCCTACTATATATCTAGGATTTCCTTTGGTGGGAGGCAACCTACATGTCAAAGACTTTGCTAATTGTATGGACAGATTGGAGGAAATGCCAAATAGATGACCAAGGCAGAAAATGTCAATGGCTAGAAGAGCCACTCTTTTGAAGGTGGTGGTTGAGGGAATTTTGATCTTATGGGTACAACAAGGAGAGATTCATGGGGCAGTGTTGGATAGAATGTAAATGAAGATGGCACCTTTGGGCTAGTACACACCATCTAATGAAATATGCATGCTTGACACTCCTTAAAGATGAAGGTGGGCTGGACTTAAAAGCACCAAGAGACATAGCAAAGTGGGGAACAATGAGAAGAATTATTATATATCAAGATGGCATGTCTACTTGGGGAAAATGGATGAGAGAAAGATATCCTAGAGGACTGGACTTCATATTGAATACAAGAGAAGGATATTCATGCACCATCAATGTTACGATGGAAATGTGGCAACATGTTAGACAGTTGTTTACTTCACATGAGGTGGGAGGATGGAAACTCAAAGATACAAAGATCAATCTATGGGAAGTAACACGGTCCAAAGCAACAAAGGATAGGCACATGGATCCGTTATGGGTTGGTATACAGGTTCCAAAGTGGAGCATGTGCGTCTATAAAATTCTTCACAATGCTTTGGCTACACTAGATAAAAAATATGAATGATATCAAGGTATTGTTGTTGTTTGTTTACTGTTTAAAGAGGAGGACGAATCTCATATGCACTTGTTTGGTTGTTGTACATTTACAAGGGATGTATGAGAGATTATATGTGGAAAATTCAACTTGAACATGTAGTTGAAGAAAGAGCCACGAAGAATGTTTTCTAGTTGTGGGAAAAGTGATAGAAAGAGGATCTTGTTTGATTCTCTATGCTACCACATATGGGAGGAAAAGAATGCATGGAGACATAGAGGCTCAACCACAAATCCAACTAAAATTGCTATAAGAATTTGTAAATGTGTCATACACAAGTTGCACATTAGGTAGGAGTGTGAGTTTTTACTCCCTTTTGATGTATGGTGCTTGGCTATATGCAACTCTTGACCCTCTATAATTTTAGAGGGAAGTTGGAATATATTTACCTGATTCTGATACATACATACATACATACATACATACATACATACATACACAATGTCTTCTCATGAAGGGACCCAGGTTCGAATCCCAGTTTCCGCCTTGATTTACCACCCTCCCGGGTGTTTAGCCTCTGCCACAGTACACAAGTGTGGGAAAGGGGGGATCTCTTTCTCTCTTAATCCCATACATACATACATACTTCAAGTCGATTAGGAGTGGATCAAGTGGTCAAGCACGATGTCTCCTAACAAAGAGACCCATGTTCAAATCCCAGTTGCCACCTTGATTTATCACCCTCCCAGGCGTTCGGCCTCCGCCATGGGTGTGGGAGGGGGGGAATCTTTCTCTCTTAATCTCATACATACATACTTCTAATCCCAGTTGCCTCCTTGATTTACCACCCTCCTAAGCATTCGGCCTCCGCCACAGGTGTGGGAGAGGGGGGAGAAAACTTTCTCTCTTAATCCCATACATACATACATAGATACATACATACATACATACATACATACAGGCAGATCTTCCGTGGTTGATTATGGGTGATTTCAATAATGTGAGGCTACAGGAAGAGAAGAGGGGAGGAAGATTAGTCCCTGAGTCAGTTTTACGATCTTTCAACCAAATGATCAATGAGGGGGAGTTATGTGAGCTACCCATGCAAGGGGATGATACCTTCACATGGAATAATGAAGGAAAACCGGGGAAGAGGATAGCCTGCAAACTTGATAGAGCACTGTTTAACAACAGATGGATTGACTTGAATGGTAATACCAGCATTAGGGCTATGAGCGCGGACATTAGTGATCATGCCCCGCTGATGATGCAATTGCATGTGAAGTCTAAAAAGAAAAGGCCTTTTCGATTCATAAATTTCTGGACTAAATGGGAGGGATACAAGGAGTTGTTGGAGAGGAGCTGGAAGGAACCAATCCAAGGCAACCCAATATACACCTTTGCGAAGAAATTGAAAAGACTAAAGGGGCATCTGAAGACATGGTCGAAAGAGCATGTCAACATTCCTATGCTTATTGAAACTAACAAGAAGGAGCTCCTGGAGGTTAGGAGAACGTTGATGAAGGATCCTTTGAACCAGACAATGATTGAGAAGGAAATCAAGCTTAAACAAATCCTGGAGGAGCTAAAGAAAGCGGAGGAAAGCTTTTTATGGCAGAGAAGTAGGCAACAATGGATAAAGGATGGGGACAGGAATACGAAAGTATATCATAATTCTGTTAGACAAAGAGAAGCACTCAACACTATATCGGAACTGGTAGATCCTGAAGGAAAAATTCTCAACAGTCAGGAGGAGCTTGGTGCACAGGCGATAGATTTTTATACCAAATTGTATAACAAAAAGTATAATGATCAACTGTTGTTGCAGGATGAAGATATACAGTGGAAGTATAAAATTACGAACTCTCATAACAATATCCTTTGCAGGCAGATCACTGAGGAGGAGGTTAAAGAGGCTCTATGGAGCATCGACACTAACAAATCGCCAGGTCCTGATGGCTTCAACTCTTACTTCTACAGAGATGCATGGGAACTGATTAAGGAGGAGCTATGCGATTCTATAAGATGGTTCATGAACGGTGGGTGTATCTTGAGACAGGTCAACCACGTGTTTCTTGTTCTTATACCAAAGAAGAAGACAACAGCTTCCATGGCGGACTTCAGACCGATTGCATGCTGCAATGTGCAATACAAGGTCATAGCTAAGCTACTGGCAGAGCGATTGAAGATGGTGTTACCCCTCATTGTTTCAGAGAACCAAGGAGCTTTTATTGCTGGACGTAGCATCAGCGATTGTGCCCTTTTAGCAGGTGAGTTCATGCTCGATTTTAATGTGATGAGAGGGCACAAGAAAGCTTGTCTAAAGCTTGATGTGTCGAAAGCATATGATAGTGTCAACTGGGACACGTTGTGGTGGATTATGGCGAGGATGGGCTTCAACCAGAAATGGATTGATCTCATGAAGCAGTGTGTAACTACGACAAGCTATTCTGTCCTGGTAAACGGCTCTCCATGGGGACTGTTCAAAGGTGGGAATGGCTTAAGACAGGGAGACCCACTTTCACCATTACTATTCACGATAGTAATGGAGTATTTTTCCAGGTTGATGGAGTGCAGGGAAAGAAAGAAGGAGATAGTCACCTACACGGTCCACGACACAAGGGTGTTGAGTCATCTTATATTTGCAGACGATGTGCTAGTGTTTATTGAAGCCAAACCTCGGTACCTAGCCCAGCTGAAACAGCTCCTGGTTCAGTTTGGAGAAGAAACGGGATTACAAACAAACATACAGAAGACTCAATTGTTCCTGTCTACAAATTGTCGGGGGATCAAAGAGGAAGTGGAGGAAGCAATGGGAATCATAGCTAGTAATCTTCCAACGAAGTATCTCGGATTTCCCCTAGCTGGAGGTAACCTAAAGGTCAGCGACTTCACGGACTGCTCGGACAGGCTAGATGAGATGATCAGCATATGGCCTCTGACGAAGACTTCCATGGCAGGATGTATTACTCTCACAAAGTCGGCGATTGAAGGACTAATGATCTTCTGGGTGCAGCAAGGGGAAATCCCGCTTGCAGTACTGGAGAGAATGGAGATGACGATATCCAATTTTGTGTGGGCAAGTAACAATCATCCCATGAAATACAGTAGGCTAGCACGTCGCAAGGAAGAAGGAGGAGTAGGACTGAAGTCTCCCAAAGTGATTGCTTCCTGGGGCACTACAAAAAGAATTTTCAAGTACCTACAGGATGATTCCCTATGGGCGAAGTGGATGAGGACGAGATACCCCAAAGGCTTGGATTTCAAACCCAGAACAAGAGAAGGTTATTCAAGAGTAATCAACCGGATGACTGAAGTATGGCAGGATATCAAGAGCTTAAATGATAGTAGAAACACCTGGAGCTTACAGGAGATGCAAGAAAAGATATGGGAGCTGGTTCAACCAAGGTTTGAAGAGAATGTCTCAAAATATATATGGACTGATGATGGGATTCCTAAATGGGAGATGAGTCTGTATAGGGCTGTTCACAACTCTTTACCTACCCTAGACAAGATAGAAAGATGGTACCTAGGCACAACCACAGACTGCTATCTATGTGAAGAAGAGAAGGAATCCATCAGACATATCTTCGGGGAGTGTAGATACATGAAAACAGTGTGGGAGCTCCTCCATTACAAAATGGGGACGAGGAAAAGAGAGCTGAAGGAAACTACAGACATGATTCAGAGTTTACCGAAGAAGGAGCTGATATGTCTATCAGCTGTACATTTTCATATTTGGAGGGAGAGGAACAATAGAAAACACAATGATAAGAAAAGGAAGGAGGAGGACCTAGCGAGCAAAATCTATAAAATCCTTTGTAATAGAGTAAAAACATAAGTTTCTTCATGTAATAGTGGTGAGTTATGTAGTGTTGGACTACATTGTATCTTGGTCCCAAAAGCTAATTTGCTTGAGGGTTTCAGAATAAAATTTACCTAATTCCGATACATACATACATACATACATACATACATACATACATACATACATACATACATACATACATACATGATGACAAGGATTGGCTCAAGTGGTCATGCATGGTGTCCCATAACAAAGGAACCCATGTTTGAATCCCAGTTTCCGCCTTGATTTACCATGCCTGGGAGGGGGAGAAATATTTCTCTCTTAATACTATACATACATACATACATGCCAACAAGGAGTGGCTCAAGTGGTCAAGCACGATGTCCATAACAAAGGGACTTGGGTGCAAATCCCAATTGCCACCTTAATTTGCCACCCTCCTGAGTGTTCGGTCTCCACCACAGGCGTGAGAGAGGGGGGGGGAGAAATCTTTCTATCTTAATCCCATTCATATATATATATATATATATATATATATACATACATGCATGCATACATACATACATACATACATACATACACAATCCTAGTTGCTGCCTCAATTTACCACCCTCTCGGGCGTTTGGCCTCCGCCACAAGTGTGGTAGAGGGGGAGCAATCTTTCTCTCTTAATCCCATACATACACACATACAAACATAGTGTAAAAGAGTGAAATCACTCCTTTACTAAAAATTTGAAGGATTGACATTCATTCCAAACACACTCAAAGGTATGATGGAATGAGCATAATTTGTCCAAATTTATAAATATTGGTATACAAAAGACCATTGCAAAGCAGAAGAATAGAAGTTTTTAACTATATTCAATTTCATATAAAGGTTTACAAAAATACATCAAATTCTCCCATTAGGGTTTACATCAAGATATACAGATAGGATCTAGATAGAGGGAAGTCTAACTACTACAATCTTATCTCTAAAGCAACATCTCCATCAACCAAGTCCAAGATAAAAGCTAAGATGTTCTTGTATCATTGATGCATGTGTTTTTAGTCACTTTTATAGGCTCATTTTACTTTGTTTTCATGTGTAGTTTGGACATTTATATTACCTATTATGCATGGAATGTCATAGTTAGCCTATATTTCCTTGTTTTCATCAAATTATATGATTTCAATCATTTTGACTAGCATTTTATCATTTCAAACACTTACGATGCTTTATATGTTTTCAGATACAAGGCTTATCGACAAAGCTCAGTACTACCGACACCACAAAAGTTGGTGGCACCGACTTGACCTTAGAGAGATGCCTAAAAACAACCTAGATCTCGGTGCTACCAACCCAAGAAGTCGGTGCCACTGAGACATTATCGATGGTATCGACGGGATCAGGATCACACGACCTAACTTGAGTGACTTGGTACCACCAACACATCAAGTTGGTACCACCGAGTTTGCCCGATCAAGCCAGTCATAGATTTGCTTCTAATCCAATGGTGGACAAAATTTTGCACCCTAAGTCGTGCCTATGACTTAGGGGGATGACGACCAGACCTAAGGGACGACCCATTTTCATTGTATGATAACTAGAGAGAGAGAGAAGAGAAGGATGGAGGACCAAAAACATCACCAGGAGTGAACCAAGCACCTACAAAGGACGTTTCTGCCGCCGAAAGACAGCAGACCGCACACACTATGGAGGGGATCATCTGGACATCCAAAGATCCAGGGGTTACTTAGTTTTTACAATGTTTCCCACATTTTTCTTCTTCCCTTCTATGTGTTTTGTCATGAAAACCATGCAAGAAAAAAAACCTTTGTTCTTTAGGACCCGAGAGTAGCTCAGATATACACTACATTCTATGCATTAATATCAATTTATCTCTCATTACTAGATATAATTCTATGGATGTTGCTTGTTCTATTTATGATTGATCACCATGAATGGATTAATAGATACTTAATCATCTCATAAGAAGGATTAAGGGTTAGAAAACATAGAATTACTCATTTATTGTATTCTTTGGGAAAAGTGACGAATAGACGAGGGGAGAAACCCAGAGTATTGATGTAAAGTACCTAACTAATCAAACCAATAACCGAGGGAGTGGTATTGGCATTAGTATATGTAGTGAATTACATTGCGGAAGTAGGTAATTCTGGCTATAGGCTCCTTATCTAGGAATTGAGATAATAGGTATTAGTGTGTAGGATAGACTGTAAGTGATATCTGTGGTAAAATCATCATCCTAAGGAACTCGTTCTCTTTTCGATTTACTCAAAACATTTAATTAATTTTCTTTAATATTAATTTAGTAATTCAACCCAACTCAAACAACCATCATCGACTTAGTTGATTGATTTTTCATCAGTAATAGTTTCTAGAGAATGCTTCCCCATGTTCAACTCGGGCCTCATAGGTCCATTATTACTATGATACGTTCACTTGCATTTTGCACACAGTAAACACATGTCAAGTTTTTGGCACCATTGCCGAGGAAGCGGCAACATCCAACACTACGAGTGCTGTAGTCAGCCACTCTAGGCCATTTTTTATTTTTATTATTATTAAAAATGAATCCTAATAATCTCTTTATTCAGATATAATCTTCTGAAGCTGGCATTCATTCTCTTTGTTACAGGTACACTAGTGCATGGTGCAAACTAGAGTTCTAGACTATGGTGAACCATATTCATCAAGTTTTGGGTAAGCATAGTTTTTGTAGGAAGAGCGAGTGCAGGGCTTACCTGTGGACAGGTTCAGTAGAACGCCTTCACCGAATCCTCCTGTATTAGAAGAAATAGAGGCACTAGGAGCACATGAACTGAGAGAAATGGGGGATAGAGTAGAGGAACCAGAAGAGAAAATTATATGGGAGAAAATCAAAGCTTCATCGTCTATGGCCCAGAAAGGGCTCATTAAAAGACAAGCTATAAATGTGGGCAACTATAAGATAGAGCCGGGACTCATTGCTCTAGTCAAGACCCAGACATTCCATGATCATCCTTTTGAAGATCCGGTGACACACATTAGAAATTTCATAGAGATCTATGCCATGGTAAAAATAGACAGGATCCCAGCTAGCACAATCTACATCAAGCTATTTTCATCCTCACGTGTAGATGGGGTGAAGTCATGGTTCAATAATTTAGACGAAGAGATCATAGAGTTGTGGGACCAGATGATTGATGCGTTCTTTGAATGCTACTTTCTGCCACAGAAGACTAATGATCTAGTAAAGAAGATTCAAAACTTCAGGCAACAACCTGAGGAGTCATATTCCGAGGCATGGGAGAGATTCCAGAACATGCTTAGGAAAATGCCTCATCATGGTATTGATCTGTAGGGTCAAGCCAAGATCTTCTACTATGGTTTGCACAAAGGGGAGCGAACAACTCTTGATAGCACAGGAGCAGGGTTCTTTCTGAAAAATAATCCTACTCATTGCTTAGAGATCCTCAAGAACATGTCAAAGAATCAATCCTGGGGAGAAGAAAGAGAGACACCAACCACAATAAAGAGTGTCAGTGAATCTAAAGTGATATATGCCTTGAATGAGAAGTTGGATCTCATTTTAAGTCACTATGTGCTCTAGATAGAGGCCCCAATGAAGAAGAGGAAGAGGAGTACAAATACGTGCACCAAGGTTAGTACAGGAATAATGATGATTCATGGAGGAAAGACCCCAAGTTCTCATGGAAGGACCCTAATAACTTCCAAAAAGATCCTTCTCAAGCACAACAACAACCACTAAGACCGTATAAGTTCAGTGGTCAAGCCCAATACACACCGGAACAGTAGAAGATTGATAAGTTTGAGCAGATGCTAGGCAAGTTGGTGAGTCAGAATGAGATGTAGATTACACAAACATAGAGCGACTTGCAGAATCAGGGGGTACACATTCGCAGTATCGAGACACATATATCCCAGATTGGAATGGATGTGAATGCTTTGAAGCAGCCGATGCAGTAGGATTTTTTGATGAAGACCAATGTACCTTTTGGAAAAAAAACATGCGAAAGTAGTTCTACTCCACAGTGGTAGAAAGATACTGAATGGAGAACCACATAGTGTAGTGATAGAAGATGCAGACACTCAAGCTAAGCCAGTGGAAGTAGAAGAAGTAGACACCACAGACTAAGAGAAGACCATAGAGGAACAAGCTGATGAGACAGGAGGAAAAAAGACTCGAGCATACATTCCACCTCACCAGAGGGCACATGTGATTCTGGTGCCATTTCCAAATAGTTTGAAGGCTATAAAGATAGATAGACAGTTCAAGAAGTTTCTAGATAGCTTTGTGAAACTATTGGTGAATATACCTTTGATTGATGCAATTTATCAAATACCATCTTACGGGAAGTTCTTGAAAGATATCATTACTAAGAAGAGGAAGATCCCATAATTTTATGTGGTGGTGCTTAAAGAACAAGTCAATGCTTTTATTTTGGGCACACTACCACCCAAAAGACAAGATCTTGACAGCTTTAATATCACATGCTTGTTGACCTAGAGGTTATACATTGTCCATATTTTGATAATGACTCAAACATTCCATTCATACATATCTAATATGTGTATTCAAGATTGATCTCAGGCTTTAGGTACATGAAAAGGATCAATTTACACATGCCCTAGCTTGTCAAAGTTCAAGTCAAATGCAATGCAAGTGTGCTAATAAGGAAATCACTTCAAATGACCTTAGAAGAATTTTGTAATCACTTGTATTGATGATATGACTTGTAACTAAGATGAGAAAAATACGTGGGACACTTAGTACCAAGTTTTAATCACTTTTTAGTCAAATTAGAAAATTGATCACAGGCTGTTGATCGATCGAGTTACAATCTCGATCGATCCCATTGATTGATTTTCTGATGATATGCATCGATCGAGTTGTGCATTCACAGAACTCGACCGAACAAATTACTGACCAAATGTGATTTTGGCTAATCGTTCGAGTTTCCAGGACAAACTTGACCGATAGTTTGAAAATTGGGTTTGTTTTTTAGCCAATCGGTCGAGTTATCTTTATTGAAACTCGACCGAATGCACTATACAGAAAATGCAGAAAAAGTGATTGTAACCGTTGGTGACTTGTTTGGACAAAAATAGATCTGCTACCTTATGTAGAAATGACTATATTTTGACCCTAAGTGTTCCCCAACTCAAGGGAGCACCCCCATCTATAAATAGGACCCGTTGGAGTTCATTCCAAGTTTTCTCATTCACTACATTCAAGGTTCTTGCTATAGTTGAGTGTGCTACTACTCCTTGAGCCCCTTTCTCTCTCTAGTTTACACATCATTTCATGATTTTGAGTGAGGTAGGATTATTGTAAGAGAGATCTACCTTTGTTCGTGTAAATCTCTCAATCTTCCACTACTTCCCTAACCCCTTATCTCATGAAGAAAAGCTAAAGCAAGCTCCATCGATTGAAGAAGGAGTTGTAGTTGGTCCTCTTCATGGTGATGAAGAGGTGGTGATCTTCTCCAATTTATGGAGAAGGCAAAGGTTGAAGATCCAAGTAGGAAAGCAAAGTCCTTCAAGGAAGAAGACTTGAGCTTGAGTGGGTAAGACCTAGGTTAAGGCTGAAGACTCAAGCTAAGTGGGTAAGTTCCGTGGTAAGGTGGAGATCTCCTTGTAATTGGATGGGTAAGTATTAGTGGTCTATTGCTATAAATCTTTGTGGTGATATAATAGAGAAAAGTACTTGCCAAGTCCTAGAGGCTGACCTCTCTAGGTAGTGGACTGACTCACTTCTAGTTTGAAGTGTGGAACCACTCTACATCTCTTTGTCAAGTGCTTGCTATCAATCTCTCTCATCCTTGCTATGCTTGTTTAGATAGGACTTCAAATTTCCATTAAGCTATTGCTCCAATTTGATATAATTTGAAGGTCTAATCTAATTTGTGTAGCTCTATTCACCCCCCTCTAGAGTCCTTAGATCCAACAATTCTTTATTGGGAGGACAAAATTCAGAGAAGCTTTGTGTGATTCAGGGGAACGTATCAATCTGATGCCCCTACCTACTTTCAAGAAGCTTGGACTCAAAGAAACCAGAAGGAGTAGCATGACAATCCAGTTGGCAGACAAATTTGTAGTGAAGCCATATGGAATTTGTGAAGATGTTCTAGTGAAGGTGGACATGTTCGTTTTTCCTATAGATTTTGTGGTTATGGAGATGCAAGATGACCATGGTAATGAACTCCAACTGGGGAGACCATTTCAAGCTACTACAGACATGATACTTGAGATGGGAAGAGGCTACCTCACTATGGGAATCTAAGATGACAGATTTGAAATAAATATGCTGGAGCATTCCCAATCAATGGGAGATAAGGCACATTGCAACATGCTTCAACATGTAAACAACAAAATTTCTTTATTTCTAGGGAAGCCATTCTTAGATATGGCTCTTGTGATGACAAGAGTGGATAAAGGAACTCTGGATGTTGACATCTCGGAGAACACTAAGGTACTTTCTTTGATACAAGCTATGCGTTATCCAGAAGATGACGGGAAGGATTATGACCAAGCTGCAAAAGAAGAAGTAAAGGTTGATTCTATGATAGGGTCATCTCCATAGTTACCTTTAGATGACTGCTTGACAAACATAGTGGATGATAGCTTATGCAACAATCATCTGGAGGAGTGTGTTTATTTCTTAAATACAGTACCTTGCTATTATGCAAGGCGCTTTGAAGATCTAGGACCACAACCCCCTCCTTTGGTCCCGTCTCTTTTGAGCCCACCAGACCTGGAGATGAAGTCGTTACCTCCACATTTAAAGTATGTGTTCCTTGCTATCGAAGAAAAGCTACCAGTGATCATCTCATCATCTCTTAGTGATGAGGAGGAGAAGCAACTTCTCACTATGTTGAAGAACCACCGAGCTACATTTGGTTGGTCTATAACAGATATAAAAGGGATCTTGCCAACCTTATGTCAACATAAGATCCATCTTGAAGAGGGAGCAAATGCAATTGTTCAACCTCAGTGGCGTCTCAACCTGATCATGACTGAGGTGGTCAGGAAGGAGGTTGTCAAGCTCTTATCCATAGGTATAATTTATGCAATATATAATTCTATGTGGGTGAGTCCTACGTAGGTAGTTCCCAAGAAAGGGGGATTACAATTACCACAAATGCAGCCAATGAACATATTTCCACCGGACTTGTGACAGGGTGGTGTGTTTGTATTGACTATTGTAGGTTGAATGCAGCCACCTTGAGGGACCATTTCCCCCTACCCTTTATTGACCAAATCATAGAATGTTTATCTGGTTGATCTCACTTTTGTTTTCTTGACAGGTATTCCAGCTACAATCATATTTCTGTAGAGCCCAAGGATTACGAGAAATCCACATTCACCTACCCTTATGATGAAACTTTTGTTTATCGCTAAATGCCCTTTGGTTTATGTAACACTCCTGCCATGTTTCAAAGGTGTATGCTCGCCATTTTTTTGATATGGTGGAGCGGTGCCTTGAGGTTTTCATGGAAGACTTTTCAATTTATGGGGATTCATTTAATGACCATTTGCATAATTTGAATAGGGTGTTGCAAAGATGTGAGGACACTCACCTGGTTCTTAAATGGGAAAAGTGTCACATGATGGTGAGTGAAGGAATAATTCTTGGACACAAGGTGTCCAACAAGGGCATGGAAGTTGATCCAGTCAAGATTGAGGTTATTTCCTCACTACCTCCACCAACATCGGTGAAAGGAGTTAGGAGTTTCTTAGGTCGTGCAGGATTCTATCTCTGATTCATAAAAGAATTTTCAAAAATATCCAAGCCTTTTTATGAGCTTTTAGAAAAATACACTGGTTTTACTTTTGATGAATGATTTTTAAAAGATTTTGAAACACTCATAGAAAAATTGATTTATGCACCGATTATGCAGGCTCTAGATTGGAGCCTCTAGTTTGAACTGATGTGTGACACATCGGATTTTGCAGTGGGAACATTGTTGGGTCAACGTTGTGATAAAATTTCTACTGTTATCTATTATGCATCTAAAACTCTAAATGATGCACAAATAAACTACACCACTACTAAAAAAAGTTATTAGCAGTAGTTTTTTCCTTTGAAAAATTCCGACAATACCTAGTAGGGGCTAAGGTGATAGTTTGGACAAACCATGCCGCTATCAAGTATTTTTTGTAGAAGAAGGATGCAAAATCTATATTTATTAGGTGGATTCTTTTGTTACAGGAATTTGATATTGAGATTAAATACAAAGTAGGTTTGGAAAATGTAGTGGCTGATCATCTTTCTAGGTTAGAGAGGTTGGATGAGAGAGATAAAAAAATCCCCATTGTTGAGGAGTTTCCAAATGAGAAATTGTTTGTTGTTCAATCTAATGACCCATGGTCTGCAGATATAGTGAATTACTTGGCTTGTAAGGAGATACCTGTAGATTGGGGTTACCAAGAGGAAAAATGGTTTTTCCATTCTTTAAGATTTTATATCTAGAATGACCCAATTCTTCTTAAGCAATGTAGGGATGGTCTGTTGAGAAGGTGTGTTCTCTAGAGTGAAATAGAGAGAATTCTGTCACATTGTCACTCTCTACCCATGGGTGGGTACCATGCTAGCTCTAGGACGGCAACTAAAGTCCTGGAGAGTGGGTTCTATTAGCCCCCTTTGTTCTAGCGGCGACTCTCTTCCAGCCAGAAAAGAAACGGAGAGGCGGCTCTCTTCTAGCGGCGTCTCTCTCGCGATCTAGGGCTTGACTCTGCTCGGGGGAGAGGCTGCCTGCCGACGCGCAGCGTTCCCTCTCCCCCTAGGCTTCTTCTTCCTCGGCTATCTCAAGGTGCTTCGACGAGCGGAGCTTTCGCCTACTTTTCATCTAGGACCCGTCCTTCTCATCGGTGGTACTCGACCTCGGATCTAGAGGCTACGGCGTTGGTGGTTTGGGCGGCGTTCCCTGGTGGTGCTTTGGCTCGCTGGGGTGGAGCGGAGAGTGGACGACTTGCCCTGATCGTAAGTCCCTACGACAATCGAGACCCCCGCCCCCGTGCTTCTTCGCGGGCCTCCCTGTTGTTTTCTTATTTTCTTTGCTGCAGGTTTTTCTTCCCATTTCTCGCCGCTCGTCGGCGTTGTTTGTCACCGCTTATCGGCGTTGTTGTTCTCTCTGTTTGGGAGGTATGAATCTTGGCTCTTGCTGGCTTCGATTTCTTCTGTTCGGATTCACTACTGGGTCTATGGCTCTGCATGTGGCAGAAAACACTGGTCTGTATATTCTTCATTTGCAGGTTTATCATCTGCGATCTATGCTCAGGTTGAAGGAATCTCTTATGAAAAGCTGCTTATGTCAGCCTAGTGGAAAAGAGATCAATGCAGAAGCGTTCTATTATCATTCCAATATGAGTTTTGGGGATCCGGTAGCCCTGCTCTTGGTTGTATGTACTTCCAGAATCACTTTTCCTATGTGTAGATGCCGTATGGCTTTTCAGTAATGAAGATGTTCAGATTGCTCAAAAAAAAAATAGCCCCCTTTGTTTAAAGATGCACATAATTATGTTCGTTGTTGTGACGCTTGTCAACATGCATGTGCAATTTCAAAGAGACACGAGATGCCCTTAAATGTATTTCAGGAGGTCAAAGTTTTTGATCTTTGGGGTATAGACTTTATGGGTCTATTTGTTTCATCCAATTCGTACTGATGCATACTTCTTGTAGTTGACTATGTGTCTAAGTGGGTGGAAGCAATTCCAACCCGCACCAATGATGCGCAAGTGGTGTGCAAATTTTTGAAGGATTACTTTTTCTGCAGGTTTGGTGTCCCTCGCCTAATCATTAGTGATGGTGGCTCACACTTCACTAATAGGCAGTTTGGAGCTATCTTAAGAAAGTATGGGGTGAAACACTGTGTGGGTACCCCATATCACCCATAGACTCAAGTTCAGGTTGAGGTTTGAAATAGGGAAGTTAAGAAAATCTTAGAGAGAATAGTCTCAACCAATAGGACGAACTGGAGTTATGTGCTTAATGATGCACTATGTGAAAGATCTAGAGGGGGGTGAATAGAGTTTTTTGGATTTTAAAGTTATTTAAGAAATTAAACACTTGAACAAGAAGTAGGAGGAAACAAGGAAGACACAAAGATGTAGAGTGGTTCCTACCTTAGAAATCTAAGGTAGTCAGTCCACTGCCCGATTGTTTCCAACCAAGATTTTGAAAGAAACTTATTTTATTACCTCTCGAGGATGTTACAAAAAATACAATTGCTTTCCTACACCCTTGAAGTAGCCTCAATCCCCTTAGAAGCAGCCTTCTGAAGTAACTCCAAGCTCACCCTTAAAGTAGCCTTCACCTGAAGTAGCTTCAATCCTTGAGACAGCCTTTTGAAGTAACTCCAAGTCACCAAAAGCAGCCTTCACCACCTGAATTAGCTCCACGAACCTCCTTTTATCAGCCTCCAACATAGGAGTAGTCAAGGAGAACAAAATACAATAAAAGGAATAATATTGGAAGAAGGAAACAATGTTATCAACGAATACAATGCTTTGATCCTATATCAAGCTTATTGATCTCCTATTCACTATAGATAAACGTGGTAGTGTGGTGTCTAGGAGATACTAGGCTATAGGACACTGATGTAGAGCTCAAGGAAATAGATTGCAAGTATAGCTTTGCTTGTTGCTCACTAAGAATGAATCTCAAGTGTAATTGTATGCACAAGTGATGCTTTGGGTGTCCTAAGGCCTCTCCTATTTATAGGAATGGGTAATAGGAGCTTAGGGACATTCTAGACACTTTCTAGAGTGTTCTTAGTTCTCAACTAGCCATTAGGTGTCCTTAAATTATATTGCAATGGCTAGTTGTTTAGTGCTGAAAAGTGTAGTCCAGAACTTCTCTCGGTCGAGAAGTTTGTCAATCGAGTTTGTCTCGGTCGAGCTTTTCTTTGACCACGTAGGAGGTTGAGGTAAATGTGTTGCAACGTTCATTTTCAACTCCCAACTACTTTTCTAACTCAGTCTAATGACTATAGAGCTTGCTGGAGGGTCTATTCTCGATCGAGAACTTTGTCAGCCGAGGGTGTCTCGGTTGAGGACTTTGTCAACCGAGAAAGTCCTTGTTTCAAAGTGTTGAGCCATCTACTAAGTGTGTGTATCAATGTGTAATTGTGCTTCTATCTTAGGGGAGTATCTATCTAAGTGTTGTGAGTGGATAGAGAAGATCTAACACTTGATTTACATGATGTCTATGTACTTGTACATTATATACTTGTCCAAGTTTTCACATTGAGTACAATCATGAAAATAAGAGTAATCTAAGCATGTTGATCTTCCAATTTGTATTGATCTTCAACTATCCATTGCCTTCTTTGTTTATCCCTAAAAAACTCAAATAACAAGTTAGATCCACAAGAATGAAATGTTTGTCATCATCAAAACAAAGAGTTTAATAATGTCGAATTTAACCAACACTCTAGGCCTATAGAGCAGCTTATAAATCTCCAATAGGTACCACACTTTTAGACTGATCTATGGTCATGCATTCCATTTACCGGTAGAATTAGAATATAAAGCCAGATGGGCTATGAAGAAATCGAACTTCAATTTAGATGAAGCAAGTAAGATAATATTTCTAAAATTAAATGAATTAGATGAGCTAAGGATGAATGCTTATGAAAGCTCTAGGATATATAAGGAGAGGACAAAGAAAATTCATGATAGACACATTTGTTAATAGGGTGTTTCTACCTGGGAAGAAGGTCCTCCTCTTTAATTATAGGCTTAGACTGCATCCACATAAGCTGAGGTCTAAGTGGAGTGGACCGTTTGTTATTGAGAAAGTTCACCCCCATGGTGCTATGACCATTATAGATGGGAGTAGGTCATTCCTTTTTAATGGTGAAAGACTCAAGCATTATTTTGAAGGGGAGGTAGAGCCAAGGTTAGAGGAGGTGCAACTTTGCACCATTCCTTATTTTTATGCTCTAAGGACCATCTAGTCTAGGATGTTAAACAATGATGCTTGTTTGGAGGCAACTCAATGTTTATCGTACTTCTTAGATTCAGTTTTCATGTTTAGATGTACTTTCAATTTGACTTTTAGTAGAAAAGGTATCTTGATCCATTCTATTTGAGTGTGCTAGACAAAGCAATGTCAGTACCACCGACTCAATCAGTCAGTGGTATCGGAACAAGGTCATCATTTTTGCAAATCAACATCGCCAACTTGATGGCACTGACCAAAAATGTCAGTACCACTGAGTCTTTGGAGATGCGTCACAGTTTAACTGATAAGGACTCAGTGCCACCGACACTTCCCGTCGGTGCTACTGACTTCTGGTCACTCCCAGGCTCGGAACACTGAGTCTATTTTTTACGAGCACTGGAAAAAATGCAAAATCTCAGTAGCACCGGCCAAGGAAGTCGGTACTATTGACTCGACACATCAGCAATCCAAGTGGTTGCGATCCAACATCTCAGATGCACTTCATTGAGTAGTTGATGGCATCGATCCACGACATAAGTCATACTACTGAAGGTGCCTTCGGTACCACCGACGAAGGGTGATCTACGTACATCATGTCAGCCAACCGTAAGCGTCGAAGTACCGACCACAGATTGTGCTCCATAACTCAGTACCACCGACTCTCCTATCGATAGTACCGACATGGTTCCCAAACCAACTCACATCCAACACTAGAATGTAGAAACCACGAGGATGTATGAGGAACTCCAGACCATGTGGGTGATACCAATGTGATATGGTGATCACAATCTGCTTGAGAAGACTGGCTTTACGGACAACATGTGCTAGGTATGTCAGCTACAGGAACTGGATGGGGACAATCCTTTCTTTGACAACTAGCATACTTATCCGACTCTTGTCCTAGAATTCTTGGCATATCTAGATGTATTGTCGCCCCCGAGAGGATGGTAGGTGGAGAGTGGGGAGAAGGCATGGTCAACTTTTGCCTTTTCAACACCACTTATTCCCTCACACCGTGTGCCTTCAACGATATCATAGGTTGGCCTCAAGTACTGGAACATTCTGCACCATCAGATTTCGACTATGATCTAGCATGGGAGTAGCTGACAGAGGTGTCGGTTGGTTACCATATCAACTGGCTCATCAGTTTGATATCTGACATTGAGCACCCATTTGGTCGGAACTACACTGATTATGCATCAACACCATTTTTGCCCGATCAGGCTAATTGCAAGGTAAAGTCCAGCAGACTGATCTTTATTTCCTTTATCGGCTATTGGGCGAGGAGACTGTGAATTTTGGGTCATTTATGCTACTTCACATGTTATCTGTGCGACGTAATGTGAAGAGGAAGGGTTCAATTCTATTTGGGGGCCTTATCACCCCCATTGCACCTCATCTGGACTTGGATTTATCCATGCTCGAACCTTTAGAGGACACATCCAAGTTGGACCTCCTGCACTTTCACAAGGCGCATCTACTACAGAGCAATCACGGTGTCATCTATACACATTGCAACCAGGGAGGTGTTTTTCAGGAGCGCATTCTCCCTGGCCCTAACTTCAACCTTCATGGGGTGGATAACCTCAGGTGTCCACTCAATGAATGTGAGGAAGAAGACCTGACAAGAGCACAATAGGGAGGTGAGGATGACGACGACAACGATGATGAGGATGAAGAGGTGGAGCCTACCATCCCCATCACACAACGACTGGTCTCGTGCAAGTGGGCCCACACTTATGCGGCCTCGACATCTTCATCCCCACCCCCTTCTCAGGAAGAGACTGACCCATACAACATGCATGGCATGTACGAGATGTTGTAACAGATACAAACTTGGCAGCAACAACACCAGGAGGCCCTAGCCAGCATGCGTGACATTCAAGGATGACTACATGAGAACTAGAAGGCCATCTTTGATAATGAAGGACTTCTCCTGGCCAACCAGGAGAACGTTCATACACATCTGTAGAGGATTGAGTAGTACCAGCAGTCATTCTACGACAACTATTGGAACTATGGCTACTTCGGAGAGTATCCACAACTGCTACCAATGCCTCCAGCTGATCTATCATTTCAGGGGATGTTCCCTCCCCCATGACCCGAACATGCCACCTCCACTGTTCTAATCTATGGTACCACTGTTCCACCTCTTGGGTGAGAGTATTGACTATGTGGACATAGTCATATTTAAGCTTAGGGGGGTGCTGGAACATCATTCTATCTTAGTTTTTATCTTAGTTTCTATCTTTATTTTCATTTTGTTTTGTTATTTTTGTTAGTTTGTTTGCTTTATTTTTAATTGTGCAAGTAGGATCCACATCAATCTAGTGTAATTGTAGAGTTAAAAATTTACATGGTTTCAATCTTGAATGCTTGTACTCTCTGGTGTTAAATGAAAATGAAGGTCATGTTTTTAAAAGTTTGAGTTGCAACATCCTTCTACACCACCTTCTGAGGAAGTGTTTGAATTAGTCAACTTTAGGACACAGTACATAAAAGAAAGTCTTTTTCAATAATGAAATGTGGATGATGAATATGTTGAGCCTAAACTGACTAAACTATAACAAGATCTTAAATGAATATATGAGAAATAATCCCTTGAGTCACCCTGAACACGTGTCATTTAAGAGGGACACATCATAATATAATGAAAGACATTGTCTCTTAGTTGTGTGATTCCATCTTTTCCATTCTTTCATTTGACTGATCACCTCAAAATTCTTGAGTACTCAAAAATATTTTTCTTTGATTGCATTGCATAGCATATAAGGTAGTTTACTTACATAAAAAGGAAAAAATGTTTTGCATCATAGTCATTGATAGTCATGCACACCATTTTAGCTTGCATAACATAATCCATACAGTGCATTCATTCCACCATTGCATGAATTTTCTCTCTTTGCCATGTGGATTCTTAAACCCAAAATTATGAAGGTGAGATGTAGAGAAAAAAATGAGAAATGAAAAAAAAAATCAAAAGCAAAGTTGAGAAGAAAGCAAGAAGCACAATGTGAGACTTGCTGAAAAGAAATTAAAAAAAAGTGAAGTATATTCTACATTCTTTTATGAAAAAGAGTATAACCCACATGTGCAACTTCCCAAGTTGAGGAAAGATTTTTTTTTCTTAGCATGTTCTACATGCATCATCTCATGAAAAAGAAAATTAGGCATTAGGTTCATTCATTACATTCTTGTGCATTCATATAGGTTCATTCTTCTTGTGCATAAATAGATTGGATGTACTCTTGAATTTTTTATTCACCACCCTTTTTCACCATTAATTGCTCTTATCGGTAGGCTACTCTTCGTGATTTATCTCCTCATTCATGTTTACATGGAGATTTTCTTCCAGTTAGCTGACAGTTAGGAAAGATCAATTTAGTGTAGGGAATCACACAATACACCAAGCAAACACCTGAGTAATTATGATGTTAACTACTTACTTGATAGTGTCATTGACTGAGGGTGGACATCTCATATTGTAGTTTTTGGTCACTTTAGAGCAGTTAGTGGTTCATTGGTCAATGAAGGATGGTTTAGGGCTTGCTAAGTGGGTTGTTTAAGAAAAGAATGTATTGTCCTTTTGCTGACACTTATCAAACAGATCCGAGGGGAGTTTGATGCATGTGTTTTTAGTCACTTTTATAGACTCATTTTTCTTTGTTTTCATTTGTAGTTTGGACATTGATATGACCTCTTATGCATGGAATGTCATAGTTAGCCTATATTTCCTTGTTTGCATCAATTTATATGATTATAATCATTTTTGTACTAGCATTTTATGTATTTCAAGCACTTATGTTACTTTATGTGTTTTCAGGTACAAGGCAGATCGACACAGCTCGGTACTATTGACACCACAAAAGTTAGTGGCACCGATTTGACCTCTGAGAGCTCCCAACCCAGATCTCGGTGCTACCGACCCAAGAAGTCGGTACCACCAAGACATTGTCGATGGTATCGACGGGATCGGGATCACACAACCTAACTTAAGTTACTCAATACCACTGACACATCAAGTCGGTACCACCGAATCTGCCCGATCAGGCCAGCCGCAGATTTGCTTCTAATCTAACGGTGGATGATAAGTCGTGCCTATGACTTAGGGGGATGACAACCAGACCTAAGGGGCGGCCCGTTTTCATTGTACGACAATTTGAGAGAGAGAAGAGAAGGACAGAGGACTAAAAACTTCACCGAGAGTGATGTGAGGACCTATGGAGGACATTTCTACCGCCAGAAGTCAGAAGACCACACATACTATGGAGGGGATCGTCCTGACAACTAAAGATCCAGGAGTTACCTTAGTTTTTACTATGTTCCCCACATTTTTCTTATTTCCTTCTATGTGTTTTGTCATAAAAACTATCCAAGGCTAAAAACCTTTGTTCTTTAGGACCCGGGAGTAGCCCGGATATACACCACAGTTGATTTATATGCATTAATATCAATTTATCTCTCGTTACTTGATATAATTCTATGGATGTTGCTTATTCTATTTATGATTGATCACCATGAATGGATTAATAGACACTTAATCATCTCGGGAAGGGATTAAGGGTTGGAAAACATAGAATTACTCATTTATTGTATCCTTTGGAAAAAGTGACGAATAGACGAGGGGATAAACCCAAAGTATTGGTGTAAAGCACCTAACTAATCTAACCAATAATAGTAGGAGTGGGATTGGCATTACTATAGGTAATTAATTACACTACGAAAGCAGGCAATTCTGCCTACAAGCTCTATATCTAGGAATCGAGACAATAGGTATCAGTGTGTAAGATAGACTGTAGGTGATATCTATGGCAAAACCATCCTCCTAAGGAAATCATTCTCTTTCTAATTTACTCAAATCATTTAATTCGTTTGCTTTAGTATTAATTTAGTAATTCAACCCAACTCAAACAACCATCATCGACTTAGCTGATCAATTTGTAGTCAGTAGTAGTTTTTGGAGAAATGCTTCTCTGTGTTCGACTCGGGCCTCACATGTCTATTATTACTGCGATACGTTCACTTGCGTTTTGCGCACAGTAAACATGTGTCAATCGTCCATCACCTTGCTCAGCACCCGGGTGGTTGGGAAGGCACCTAGCAAAAGGAAAAGGGAAGAAAAGTATGTGTCACAAAACTAGTCTAGGATAACAAGAAAAGCAAAGCTAGTAAAAATAGGATAGGGTTCATAATAAGATGAAGATAAAAAGAGTATGAGACTATATCAAAAGTAACTTACCATTAGCAATTAAATTAGAAGGGTTTTTCATGTAAGATAATTATTTCTACCTAACTAAGTAGAGTTGAGGCACCTACCGGACCTCTAACCTTAGGGAGGGGAGAATAAGACATTCCCAGACACCTACAATTTTATGGGGAGAATAAAAACATTCCCCGAGGCAAATTAATACATGACCTCTGTGGGAGATTGTACATAAGAACCACTACTTAACATTAAATAAAACATAAATCTACATGCTAGAAAAAGTAGTTATGGTAAGAATAATCATGTGAATCAATAAGCATGGCAGCGGAGTTTAAAACCCAAACAATAAGAAACTATGATCTAATTTGAGGCACAAGAAATTAAGTTTTCACGAAAAGAGAATTAGATTCAATCAAGCCTCATTAGGGAAAAAATAGGTTAAGGCATAAAATTTCCTAACTAAGGTTTTAAATGCACATACCTCTTCCTTAGAGTCCTATAAAACCACTTTTCAGATCCCTAAGCAAGATTAGAGTTCACTTGTCCTAATATCATTATCAAATTCATGTATTAGAACTATGTACATTCATTAAAGACTTAAAACCCCAGAGTTAATAACTTTATACACAAACTATTGATTTAGATCTTGAAATTATCATCATTGTCTTAATTATGTTTTTCTGATCAAAATAACATATAATATTATGTATTTTGAAGATATGGACTTTTAGATGCATTTTTGGTGATTTGTAACTAATTAATAATTTTCTAAAAAAATCACCTTTGACAAAACTCAAAATCAATGTTTGGAGATATTTTTATTAGAAAGTGCATATTTTTCGTGTTTAGAACATATTTTATTTTTAATTTTGGACAAATGAATAAAAAGATAAGAATTTTGCAATATCGGCCAATCAGAATTCACCATGTCATCAAAATAGAGCAAGAGAGAGTAGAGGTGGACCGTAACTTTGCCCAACCACATGTCGCCAAATCACGGTCAAAGGCCTAGTAATTCGTGGGTCAAAATAGGCTAAGCAGACCTTAAAAGACCGATTTATCCTCGATCGAAAAGCGAGGAAAATAAAACACACGAAGGGCAAAATCATAAAATGAGGAGGGGCTATCTTCCTCCTCTGCTCATGCCACGGCTGTGAGGCAAGATGCAGCCCACCCAAAGCCAAGATTGGGGGAAAATTCAATACTCAATCAAAATTAAAACCAAAAGAACCAAAAGAAAGAGGAGGCAAGGATGAACCTACTGAGACGAGAAATTTGATAGGAGGTGCACTGTGGAGGGAGGAGAAGGCGCCACAAGGCTTGGGGAAGAAGCTCCTAGCCGGTGACACATATGCAAAGAAAAACAAAATTAGGAGGAGAGGGGAGTTGCATAGGGTCCAAGGGGTGTTTTTGCGGGGTTATATATATGTGAGGGGAAGAGATGTGGTGAGGAGGGTGGTAGTCGAAAAGCTTGGAGAGCAAGCAATTGGGCGTTTCCTGGAATCACGATGAAATCTCACAAATAATGGTTTAAAAGATGCAGATTTTGATTTGAAAACCAATGCAAGTTATTTCACAAAGTTTCATTAAGAAACGAAGGAGATATGACCATCCAAAATTTACTATTCACACTCTAGAAGTAAGGGATGACTCTGAATATTTAATACAACTTTCCAACTTTGATTTGTTGATGCATTTGATGTATAAAGTTTTTATAATTATTTGAGGATACAAACAAAGTCCAAATAAACTCAAATTTAATAAGTTAACTTATTTTGGGTTGAGGAATCCGAATATAAAATTAGATTTGTCTTTTGAGAAAGTTAGACTAGTCAATTAAGCTAATTACTATTTTCTCTTTTCTCTCTCATTAATGACTATAAAATTATCAAAAAATAATGAAACTTCACCAATAAGTCATATTTAGTATGTTAGATACGAATTTTCCATTTTTTGAAATTATATATTATTTTAATTAATGGTTTGAATATTTTGCACACTTTCTCTCTCCAAAATTAACCTTCTTATCAAATATTTTCCAAATTGATTAAAAATTTATTCAAAGGTAAAATTTAACATATAGAACAAGAATTTGTCATTACTTTAATTTTTTGATTACTTTTATTATTTTATTTAATATAGTTAAAAGTTATCACTTATTTTATTCTTATTATTTATTAGAGGCATCTAGAAACTTTTTAAAATTATGAAAATCGGTTTTTAAGCACTACTAAGCGTCTGGAACGTGATTTTAATATTAATTAATTTTGTATACATATTATTTAATATTTTTGGTCTTTAAATAATTTTCTCTCTCCAGGATAAAATAAAATATTTAAGATGGTTCAAATTAGATGAAAATTCACACACAGACTAATTATGACATGTAGATTAGGAATTTGAGGTTTATTTCCACTTTTGAAATTGTTTAATAATGTATTTAATGATTTGGAGAAAAAATCATATTTTCCAATTTTCATTAATGCAAACATAATTATTAATTTTACAAAATTATGAAACTTGTCATTCAAGCAAACTTTAACTCAAGGAAAATGAAGCTAAAGTTTTATTTAACCAACTAGTCTTCGTTTTATGAATTTTAGCCCATTATCCAATGTATCCCATATTATCTCCAATTATTAGATTTATCATCTCCTTTATGCATATTTTGGGATTTCTTTTTTCCCCCTTATTATAAAGAGTCCTATAAAGTTCTAGTATGAATTCTTTTAATATTTTTATTACTTAAGTGGACAATTGCACATCAGGCCCATTACTTAGATTTCTACTAAGGTTATTGTGCATTAAACCCCTTTATTGGCATAAAAGGTGAATAAATGTTCACTAAACCATTACATTCTCCACAATTTAAGCAGAAAGGCCAAAGAGGATAGAAATGAAAGGAAAAGATGGGAAAGAGGGCCAAAAGATAAAATGTCCAAGATTTGATATGCTACAACACTCCACCCCTTAAATAGGTTTTCGTCCCCAAAATCACAAGCAAGGATGGAAGGTGAAAGTGCAACATCTCAAAACTTCTGTTGTTCCACTAACCATAACTTCCACCAAACGACCCATCAACATATACTTCACAAGCATCTCGACATAGGTCAGGTTCTTGAGGATCACATAGGGTTTCACTTTTAAGATTCCTTTTTGAGAGTTAACATTATTAACATTCTATTTATGAGGATACCACATTATCATAATTATTATTTTTAGTTATGTCAGGTCATATTCGCTTTATTACCAAGAGAGTCATATATGATTATTATGCGTGAAACCTATATTTATTTATTATTTATTTCATTAAGAATTTGAAGAAGAATTAGGTTTATTGAATTATCTCAATATATTTGATCATTAGTAATTTTGATTTACACTTTATTATCCTCATATTATCATTATATTAATTATAAAAAATTATCTTGCATGTGATAGGACACTTTCTTCAATTTGTTATTAAGTCTACAATTAATCCAAATTATGTCACATTGATTATTTGTACGTATATTAAACATTGTCACATTACCTTTCTTATTCACATTAATGTCATCATTATTCATTTTCTCATATTTATTCACTCCTTATTATTGATTATGCACATCTATGTGAATACAATTACTTCTTATCCATATTGAAGTCATTATATGTATTTTAGTGAACAAGTTAAAACATATTACATCTTAATGAATTAATTCACAATAGGTGACTAACCACGCGTGTATAAGATAACAAGGTAACATGCATTTCATATTGATGACTTGATTAATATGTGATCATACGATTATATATATATATCATTTATGCGGATCGAAATATGTTATCAAATTATGACACTTAACATCATTAATGTATCATGAAAGGCATTAAGGATGTATATGTTAAGGTTGTATGATTACAACTTAGGGTTTAGGATCAAATTGATCATTGTATTGATTATAGCATGTATTAATTCCAATATTAGGTTACACTTTTCTTTCTCATCATATTATTAAGGTCTATCAGTTCATGACATTATTAGTAGCATGTGTATTTATAATTAGTTTTAATATGTGAGTGACCCATATTATGTACATTGGATATTCATTAGGGTTTGAACATATAAATTATTCCTCAGATGATCATTATATGTTCATTATTATATGAAAAGTATGTTAGGGTTACCACTATTACATGTTTGGTCAAGACCAAGAATACAAACATACTAACCTCCTATTCATGGAGTTACGGTTTCTATAGATAGATTTCAAGCTGTCACAGGGTTCCATCCCCGTAAAGAGGATTTTGTCCTCGAAATCTAACCACCCAACATCATCAAACTAACTATACTCCACCCCTTAAAGAGTTTTACCTATCAAGCCAAACTATACTAGGGTGAAAGGATGAGTCTATTACACCATGTACATGATCCATCACACTTCCACTGCACACTCTGATAGTTCACTTAACCCCAAACTTCAAAGTCTAGGTTCTAGAGGTAAACTATCCAAGCGTGTGGTCCTAAGGGACTTAAAGAAACTATCTTGGTATCCATCCTCAAACAAGTCATCTTACATGAAAAACTTAGGTCAACATTCTAGGGTTCCCAAAGATATACAACATAGATGTCCAAGGTCACTATTGCCTAAAAGCAAACTATTTCAGACAATCCATATCAGCTAAGGCTACTAGGCCGATATCAAATGGATCTAGGAGTCCTTGTAAACCATGCTAGTGGCACAGAGGAAAATATTGCTATCCCCCATAACCTGATCCTTTCTAGACACCTTTGCTTCAACTTCATGCCCTAATAGTTGCCTAAAGGCAAACCTAAACAACATTAAGCTATGCATATTTTAGTTATGATTATTTTAGGATTTTATTCATGAAGATTCTAATGTGGAACTATAGGGTCCTAAGTCAACCTTTCATCATCATATATCAAATCTATGGTAAGCATGTAACTTAAAGGGAAACTATGCAAGGCGAGGATTCTAACTAGGAAGACAAAATTGAAATAGTCAGATTCCAACTACCTTGGGCTCTAATACCATGTTGTAAAAGAGTGAAATCACCCCATTACTAAAAATTTGAGGAATTGACATCCATTCTAAACACACTCAAAGGTATGATGGAATGGGCATAAATTTTCCAAATTTATAAATATTGGTATACAAAAGACCATTGGAAAGCAGTGTAATAGAAATTTCTGTCTATATTCAATTTAATATAAAGGTTTACAAAAATACATCAAATTCTCCCATTAGAGTTTACATCAAGATATACAATCAGAATCTAGATAGAGGGAAGTTCAACTACTACAATCTTGTTTCCAAAGAAACATCTCCATCAACAAAGTCCAAGCCAAAAGCTAAGATCTTCTTGTATCATCCATCACCTTGCTCAACACCTGTGTGGTTGGGAAGGCACCCAACAAAAGGGAAAGAGAAGAAATAGTATCTGTCACAAAACTAGTCTAGGATAATAAGAAAAGTAAAGCTAGCAAAAATAGGCTAGGGTTCATCATAAGATGAAGATAACAAGAGTATGAGGCTATATCAAAAGTAACTTGCCATTAACAATTAAATTAAAAGGGGTTTGCATGTAAGATAATTAAGTCTACCTAACTAAGTAGGGTTGAGGCACCTACCAGACCTCTAACCTTAGGTGAGGGGAGAATATAACATTCCTAGTCACCTATAATATTATGAGTAGAATTAAAACATTCTCCAGGGTGAATAATACATACCCTCTGTGGGTGCGTGTGCATAAGTATTGTTACTTAATATTAAATAGAACATAAATCTACATGCTAGAAAAAGTAGTTATGGCAAGAATAATCATGTGAATCAATAAGCATGACAGTGGGATTTAAAACCCAAATAATAAGAAACTATGATCCAATTTGAGGCACAAGAAATTAGGGTTTCACGAAAAGAGAATTAGATTCAATTAAGCCTCATTAGGAAAAAACATAGGTTAATGCATAAAATTTACCAACTAAGGTGTTAGATGTACATACCTCTTCCTTAGAGTCCTATAAAACCATTTTTCATATCCCTAAGCAAGATCAGAGTCCACTTGTCCTAATATCATTATCATATCTATGTATTAGAACTATGTACGTTCATTAAAGACTTAAAATCCAAAGTTACCAACTTTTTACACAAACCATCGATTTAGACCTAGAAATTATCACCACTGTCTTAGTTAGGTATTTCTTATCAAATAATATATAATATTATATTTTTGAAGATATAGACTTTTAGATGCATTTTTGGTGATTTTTAACTAATTATCAATTTCTAGAAAATCACCTTCGACAAAGTTCAAAACCAATGTGTGGAGATATTTTTATTAGAAAGAGCACATTTTTCCAAGTTCAAAATATATTTTATTTTTAATTTTACATAAAAGAATAAAAATATATGAAGTTTGCAATATCGGCCAATCAAAATTTACCATGTCATCAAAACAGAGTAAGAGAGAGAGGAGAAGCGGCCAGTGACTAGGCCCAACCACATGTCGCCAAGTCATGGTCAAAGGCCCCGTAAGCTGCGGGTCAACAGAGGCTAAGCAGACCTTAAAAGACCGATTCATCCACGATAGAAAAGCAAAGAAAATAAAATGCGTGAAGGGAAAAACCGTAAAATGAGGAGGGGCTATCTTCCTCCTCTGCTCATGTCACGGCTGCGAGCAAGGATCAAACCACCCAAGGCCAAGATTGGGAGAAATTGCAATACTCGATCAAACTTCAAACCGAAAGAACCACAAGAAAGAGGAGGCAAGGACGAACCTACTGAGATGAAAAATTTGATAGGAGGTGCACTGTAGAGGGAGGATAAGGAACCACAAGGCTTGGGGAAGAAGCTCCTCGCCGGCAGCACATACACAAAGAACAACAAAATTAGGAGAGGGGAGCCACATAGGAGCCGAGGGTTTTTTTGTGGGGTTATATATATGTGAGGGAAAGAGATGTAGCGAGGAGGGTGGTGGTCAAAAAGCTTGGGAGCAAGCAATTGAGCGTTTCCTCGAATCACGATGAAATCTCACAAAAAATGATTTAAAAGATGGGATTTTGATTTGAAAACCAATGCAAGTTATTTCGCGAACTTTTGTTGAGAAATGAGGGAGATATGGCCATTTAAAAAACAAAAAAAAACAGAAACTTACTATTCACGCGGCTAGAGGTAGGGGGTGACTCTGAACATTTAATACAATTTTCCAACTTTAGTCTTTTGATGTATTTAATATATAAATTTTTTATAATTATTTAAGGGTGCAAACAAAGCCCAAATAAACTCAAATTGGTAGGTTAACTTATTTTGGTGTGAGGAATCCAAATATAAAATTATATTTATCTTTTGAGGAAGTTGGATTAGTCAATTAAGCTAATTACTATTTTCTCTTTCTTCTCTCATTAATGACTATAAAATTCTCCAAAAATAATAAAACTTCACCCATAAGTCATATTAAGTATGTTGAATTCGAATTTTCCATTATTTCTATTTTTAAATTATTTGTTATTTTAATTAATGGTTTGAATATTTTGCATACTTTCTCTCTCCAAAATTTACCTTCTTATCAAATATTTTCCAAATTCAGTCAAAATTCATTCAAAGGTATATTTTAATATATAGAACACGAATTTGGCATTTTTTTGAAGACTTTTATTATTTTATTTAATACATTATCACTTATTTTATTCTTTTAAGGCATCTAGAAACTTTCTAAAATTATGAAACTTAGCCTATAACCACTACTAAATGTGAGGAACATGTTTTTAATACTACTTAATTTTTTCAACATATTATTTAATAATTTTAGTCTTTAAATGATTTTCTCTCACCTGGATAAAATAAAATATTTAAGATTGTCCAAATTAGATAAAAATTCACACATAGACTAATTTTCAGATGTATATTATGAATTTGAGATTAATTTTCACTTTTGAAGTTGTTTAGTAATTTATTTAATGATTTGGAGAAAAACTCATATTTTCCAATTTCGATTAATGCAAAGATAATTATTAATTGTCTAA